>OZ024867.1:38893404-39035904 GCA_964017155.1 Oasisia sp. SBJ-2009
AATATTTATTTTTAATCACTCTTATTGAGTTAGATACTGAATAACTCTTTATACTCTATTGTCACTTATTGTGACTTACATATATATATATATATATATATATATATATATAATATATATAATATATATATATATATATATATATATATATATATATATATATATATATATATATATAATAGATTGTGGGCTGTCGAATCCCAGCTCTGGGCTACGAGTACTTACTGACAATCCTGTCTAGACTTGTCAGGCCATATTAATTGTGTTTTATTGTCTTCTTCATTCTTCTTTTAAAAATGTTGTCACCGCCAGTCATATACATAAATATAGTAGTGGCCGCTAGTCATGTACTTTAAAATAGAATTGGCCGTGCCGACGGTCATGTACTTTAAAATAGCATGGGCCACCAGTCATGTACTTTAAAATAGCATGGGCCGCCAGTCATGTACTTTAAATAGTATTGGCCACCAGTCGTGTACTTTAAAATAGTATTGGCCGCCAGTCATGTACTTTAAAATAGCATTGGCCACCAATCATGTACTTTAATATAGTATTGGCCGCCAGACATGTACTTTGAAATAGTATTGGCCGCCAGTCATGTATTTTAAAATAGTATTGGCCGCCAGTCATGTACTTTAAAATAGCATTGGCCGCCAGTCATGTATTTTTAAATAGTATTGGCCACCAGTCATGTACTTTAAAATAGCATGGGCCACCAGTCATGTACTTTAAAATAGCATTGGCCACCAGTCCTATACTTTAATATAGCATTGGCCACCAGTCATGTACTTTAAAATAGTATTGACCACCAGTCATGTACTTTAAAATAGCATTGACCACCAGTCATGTACTTTAATATAGTATTGGCCACCAGTCATGTACTTTGAAATAGTATTGGTCGCCAGTCATGTACTTTAAAATTGTATTTACCGCCAGTCATGTACTTTAAAATAGTATTGACCACCAGTCATGTACTTTAATATAGTATTGGCCGCCAGTCATGTACTTTAAAATAGCATTGGCCGCCAGTCATGTATTTTAAAATAGTATTGGCCACCTGTCATGTACTTTAAAATAGCATGGGCCACCAGTCATGTACTTTAAAATAGCATTGGCCGCCAGTCATGTACTTTAAGATAGCATTGGCCACCAGTCATGTACTTTAAGATAGCATTGGCCACCAGTCATGTACTTTAAGATAGCATTGACCACCAGTCATGTACTTTAAAATAGTATTGGCCAGCAGTCATGTACTTTGAAATAATATTGGCCACCAGTCATGTACTTTAAAATAGCATTGGCCGCCAGTCATGTATTTTAAAATAGTATTGGCCGGCTGTCATGTACTTTAAAATAGCATTGGCCACCAGTCATGTACTTTACGATAGCATTGGCCACCAGTCATGTACTTTGAAATAGTATTGGCCGCCAGTCATGCACTTTAAAATAGTATTGACCGCCAGTCATGCACTTTAAAATAGCATTGGCCGCCAGTCATGTACTTTAAAATAGTATTGACCGCCAGTCATGTACTTTAAAATAGTATTGGCCACCAGTCATGTACTTTAATATAGTATTGGCCACCAGTCATGTACTTTAATATAGCATTGGCCAGCAGTCATGTACTTTGAAATGGTATTGGCCATCAGTCATGTACTTTAATATAGTATTGGCCGCCAGTCATGTATTTTAAAATAGTATTGGCCGCTAGTCATGTACTTTAAAATAGCATTGGCCACCAGTCATGTACTTTAAAATAGCATTGGCCGCCAGTCATGTATTTAAAAATAGTATTGGCCGCCAGTCATGTACTTTAAAATAATATTGTCCATAATTACCTAAATCAAGGCTCACGTGGGAACATACACAGTGACACAGGCACAACGTGCTGACAGTTTACTCACATTGTAGGACTTGTATTGGATTATGTAGCCCACTGTGCCCAGCAGCTGTCAGTGGCATTTACTGATAAAGTGAATGAAGACATTTTCTATGCCATGGCCTCTGGGATACGAAGTTGTCAAGGCCACTATTTAAACAATTTAGGATTCTTGAATCTGTATAATTGTCTGTAGTCCCATATGTTTGACAATCATGTATCATGAAGCTAATCTCTGCAGTAACTATAGAAATACACTATATATCATGGTTTTGCTAGATCGTAATTTGTCGGCCTTCAATGAACCAATATATCCCTGGTGATAACAACATTGACACATTGACTAAGATTAACCTGCCATAGAACCAACTTGGCCTAGGTGATTTGTCACTAGTCGTCAGGGCTTTATGCAGGATAAAATTATTGCCAGTCACACGTTTTGGTGGACACATGGATGTTAACTGTTAAGCTAGTTTACGAACTTTCAGATGTTCCTGATGACCTGAAATGGGCTACAAACACACATATGACACCATTTACACTCACTTTCAAGGCATAACTAACAATATCTATGGTTTTGAGAGACGTGTTTTTTTTATTATTAATTTTTTTCTCCTTTTACCCGTCCACAACCCGTCCTCCATATTTCTACCCGTCCATATTCGTTTTTACCCGTCCAAATTACGGGTGGACGGGTCTCTAGATAAAGCTATGCTAGTCCTGCTGTTGAACAACATGTGTGGATGACACTGGGTGTCCATTGGTGTTTAGGGTCTGAGAGGGGAAATGTAAGTGGGAAGGTTTGGTATTGGGAGTACATTGTGAAACATGGCACTGCATCTTCTGTGCAACATCTAGGGTCAGTTGGACCCGTAGAGTTGGACATTTTGGGGATGCGACAGTAAATGTGGAGGCAGCTGGCCCTGTGGGCTCCCGCTGAATTTGAACCCTAGGGCAGTTTAGACTCTGTCATTCACCCTGTTTGGTGGAAATAAATTAAAACTCTTCACCACATTGGCGAAACATTATTTGGACGGGTGAAGTCCGTTGATGATGGGAAGAAACATCAGTGGCCGGGAAAAAACACAAGGACCACGTCTGTCATGAGTGGCCAGCTGGACACATCCTGTCATGAGTGGCCAGCTGAACACGTCCTGTCATGTATGACTAGATGGACACATCCTGTCATGAGTGGCCAGCTGGACACATCCTGTCATAAATAGCCAGCTAGACATGTCCTGTCATGAGTGGCCAGCTAGACATGTCCTGTCATGAGTGCCCAGCTAGACATGTCCTGTCATGAGTGTCCAGCTAGACACGTCCTGTCAAGAGTGTCCAGCTAGACCTGTCCTGTCATGAGTGTCCAGCTAGACACGTCCTGTCATGAGTGGCCAGCTAGACATGTCCTGTCATGAGTGCCCAGATAGACACGTCCTGTCATGAGTGGCCAGCTAGACATGTCCTGTCATGAGTGTCCAGCTAGACACGTCCTGTCATGAGTGCCCAGCTAGACATGTCCTGTCATGAGTGGCCAGCTAGACACGTCCTGTCATGAGTGGCTAGATAGACATGTCCTGTCATGAGTGGCCAGCTATACATGTCCTGTCATGAGTGGCTAGCTAGACATGTCCTGTCATGAGTGGCCAGCTAGACACATCCTGTCATGAGTGCCCAGCTAGACATGTACTGTCATGAGTGGCCAGCTAGACATGTCCCGTCATGAGTGCCCATCTAGACATGTCCTGTCATGAGTGGCCAGCTAGACATGTCTTGTCATGAGTGGCCAGCTAGACATGTCCTGTCATGAGTGGCCAGCTAGACATGTCCTGTTATGAGTGCCCAGCTAGACATGTCCTGTCATGAGTGGCCAGCTAGACATGTCCTGTCATGAGTGCCCAGCTAGACATGTTCTGTCATGAGTGGCCAGCTAGACACGTCCTGTCATGAGTGCCCAGCTAGACATGTCCTGTCATGAGTGGCCAGCTAGACATATCCTGTCATGAGTGGCCAGCTAGACATGTCCTGTCATGAGTGGCCAGCTATACATGCTTGGGCGTATACTTATCCTTGTGGTATATGTGGTTTGATGTAGATTGGTCTGATGCTGCCAGGTTTGGTGCCATAAATCATGTTCGAACATGTTATGTTTAATCACCTTGAATATATTACTTGGCACTGCTGTCGATGTAATTCTGTTAACTGTTCATTCTTTTGTTAGACATATGACTTTAATGTCTCTTGTAGTTATCATCTGCTCTCAGGTAGACCTGGTGACGGGTCAACCAGGTCTACACATTTGATTTGAGACAAATTGTCCAACACAGTCCGTGTGAGCATACAGCTGTAGTAAATGAGAACTGAACTGACACATCAATTTTTTATATACAAACATCTCCTTGTCTCCCACCCCCCTTTCACCACCCTTTCCCATCCTCCACCCTTTTCTGTCTCCCACCTCCTCTCTCCTATGTACTTTCTTCTCCCTCCCCTTCCCCTGAGCCTTCCCTCACTCTTGTCCTACTCTCCCATTCTCCCGAATCTCACCTCTGTTTTACACCTCATCCATCTTACCCTGACATGACCCTCCCATCCCTTCTGATCTGAATGTTTCAAAGCCCTCTCCTGTTCCCTCACACCCCCTCCCATATCTTGCCTCCCCTAAATAAAAATAAAATATATACTTATAAAATTAAACATGAATTTGCAAAGAAATGTCTCAGACATAATTTGCCACTATTATTAAATAACCTTCCTGAAATAGTGAAAGAAAAACTTATGTCACATAGTTCACAGGGATTTGTAAATTATGTTAAACTGTATTTTTTACAAAGTTATGAAGTAACATGCACTAGACAAAACTGCTATGTATGTATGCAAAATTAATTCTCTAAAACCACCTAAACACTGTATCTGTATTCAGTATTTAAACTAAAAAACAGAGCCTTTTTACTTGAGATACAACAATAATCTTGTCAGCTGCACACATGCATCTTCATATTATGTTTGTTTGGTGATTTTTCTTTTTTTCTTGGTTTGTTTCTGGAAGAATTTGTTCTAGATGAAGAAATTATTCTGTAAGTTAAATTTTCTGAAAGGTGGCTCCTCGATAGCGATCACCCCGGTCTTAGAGGAGTCTCCTGACCCTACTTTTATTATTAATTATACGCATTATTACCATGTTTGCTATGATTTTCATGTTTGTATTATTCAGATTATATATGTATGACATGGATAACGTGTATGTGTGTATTGTTTTGATATAATGGTCAAATAAAAAACAAAAAAAACAAATTCTTCTTCTTCCTTTTCCACCCTGTGCTTTCTTCCGCCCCCACTGTCCGCCACCCCAGGCCCATCTCTTGCACTCTCTCCTCCTTTTCCCTCCTCTTGCATCTCGCCTGTCCCACACCTTCCTATTTCTCATCTCCCTGTTTCGTCTTTCCGTCTCCTGCTCCTCCCCCACTCTCTTCCTCTCTCAACTCTCACCTTCCCTCTCCCGACAAGTATTTTACCTTGGGCAAATTGTGGGAACCAGAGACACCCCAGATGGCTGCCATGAACCTGGACAAGTTAGAAATGGAAGACAGGGAGAGGGGAGTGAGGATGACAGGTGGAGTGGGAAAGAGGAGAGGGAGGAGAGAGGGAAAGTGGAGAGGAGAATAGGAGAGAGGGAAGACAGGGAGAGTAGAGTGAGGATGACAGACGGAGTGGACAAGAGGAGAGGGAGGAGAGAGGGAAAGGAGGTAGGAGAGAAGGAAGACAGTGAGAGTAGAGTGGGGATGACAGACAGAGTGGAAAAGATGAGAGGGAGGAGACAGAGAAAGGGGAGAGGAGAGTAGGAGATTGAGGAAGACAGTGAGAGTAGAGTGAGGATGACAGACAGAGTGGAAAAGAGGAGAGGGAGGCGAGAGGGAAAGGAGAGTTCATCACTTCTCCCACTTTTCTCCCTCATTTTGCTCCCTCCACAATTCCACTCTCCCCATCTCCCATATGTTTCCTCATGTTTCCCACTCTCTCTTAGCTCACCTCTTCCGCTCCCTCTCTCCTCCCCACTGTCCTCTTCCCCTCTCCCATCACATCCTCAGTGCATCCACTACTTCGTCCAATGTATACTGTACGTCATGACCTACCTGGTCAGATTCACTGACAATGTTGTGACTTGTTAACATGAACACAACTTAACAGTTGTATTTCTTTTGTAGAGCTGACATGGGCGGGCATTTTAGCAGACGGCGGAATGCAGCCAGGGCTGTTGCGAGATTCCGTCATCCTGACTATATACAGTGGCTGAAGGCTGGCCAGGCACTGAAATGTTGCGGTGAAGGGTTAATTGACTTCTGTACTGATGTCATCGTCAGATTCCACAGATCACTCGTAGGGCTGCACGGTCCTGCAGTGTGTCCCTTCCCAGGCAACACCAAGAAGGTGACAAAAGATAGACGAGGTTGGAAAGTCAACTGCGCTTGTGGCGTGTGTGACGTATGGCTCAAGAGCATTGAGAACCAACTGGCAACGGGCCAGTTCTCGTGGAAGAACTCCAATGTTCAAGAATGGCCCATTCACCCTTGGCAACTTGCCAAGGTGTTTATGGGCCCTGGGAAAGATGCAGGAAGTTTTGATCCTTCTGACACAGACACTGCAGGATTTCTGCAGCTTATCCTCAACTGTGGGCTGTTTGCTGGCAAGTTGGACGGGAACAAAGTCCAACGGGTAAGTTAGTCTGTCGGTTCCATTCTATAGTTCCATATTTCGTGTTATGTAATTAAAACAAAATTACATGAAATTATACGCATACGTGAAAGTTGAAACTTGCATGTATTATGCTGAATTGTTTTATACATATAGAGAGCTCAGATCAATTGTATTTGGATCAGTGTTAATTTAATATTTGGATCAATAATGGCGCATCAATTTTAAGTTGTCATTATGATTATATTGATACGTCGACAATTTGACATCTACCAAACAACAACATTGATAGGTCAATGTGTAAACCCTCCATGTAGTATTTATTTGAAAATAGTTTTCTCTTTGAATCTTACAACACTCCATTTAATATTTCATGGTTAGGCACAAACTGCAACAAGTTATGAAACAATTATGTTATTAATAAAACAAGCATCCTAGGTAAATGTCATCACTGAATGTGAGTTGTGTTATTACTAAATGTAGGTGAGAACTGTCAGGAATGACATCATGCACAACCACAGTCTGAACGTGACGACAGCTGACCTCACAACCTACCTTGATAAGATGATCGACTTACTGCGGGAACCAGCATTGCAGAACTTCGCTTCAGCGCAAAGAGCAATTGTCGTGATTGACAAGGTACGTATCATGGTTGATGGTCACGAATGCAATTGCTAAGTAAACTATCATACATAGTTCAATTATTCTTAACCTTTGCTTTCATAAAGTAGACATGTCGTAGAATGCCACTGAGAATTGCCCATCTTAAATCCTACAGTTGTGATAGTATGCATTCTAATGTCTCATAATCCATTTTATACTTACTGTTGTGATTGCATATGTGCTTAACATATTACTGCACATTGTCATGGGTGTTGTGCTAATATAATATATACACTGTACATAAATATATACATATATGTATATAATATATATATATATATATATATATATATATATATATATATATATATATATACATATATGTATATATATATGCATATATATATATATATATATATATATATATATATATACATATATGTATATATATATGCATATATATATATATATATATATATATATATATACATATATATATATACACCCATATATATATATATATATATACCTACATATATACACCATCGTATGTGTGTACATACATACACACATACACACATACACACATACATACCCACATACATACCCACATACATACCCACATACATACCCACATACATACATACATACATACATACATACATACATACATACATACACACACACACACACACACACACACACACACACACACATACACACACACACACACACACACACACACACACACACACACACACACACATGTAAGCCCTGCTTACTTATACAAGTCAGACCTCAGCAATAATTATTACTTAATAGTTATACTATAAACAAAGTTTTAGCGCAAGCACCAGGACAAAAAAGATTTAGGAACAGCAATGATTAATGACAAGCACAAATTCACAATAGTCACCAACAATGACTCTACTCCTGTATTTTACCAAACAATCGCTACTCCCAAAAAATACCAAACAAATAATTAAAAACCGTAAAACAACAACCGGTACTAAGCAAGATGGCCTTGATCTGTCAGGTAAGCCATAAGCTGTAGAATAAAAAGAAGTATTAGTTGTAAAACTAGATACTGCAACAAGGCAACATACAGAACTAAGATACCTGTCTATAACCGACATCTATAATTATCTACCAGTCACAATGCTGGGAATTATATATGAGCTCCAGACATATCATTCGAATGGATAATCAATCCAACATTACAGTACAACGAGCAGTGGATTACCAAATCCCACAACACAGTACACTTACAACTGTTAAAAGTCACTTTGCTACATATGGTGGCACCATCTAGCGACTACTGGTGAACCAAACACTAGACCATAACTTGACAATTAAGTGTCACCATCTAGCGGCTAATCGCGAATATACCGTCCACACCGTTATCGAAATAAACACAATGCACAAGTTAAATCGTAATAATTTGTTATTACTCTACTGGGCCACAAGGCAATACTGTATGTTTACTTTCGCTAATAATAAAAACATTTATGAATCAGGGATTCTGGAACCGAAGAATAAAGATAGGTAAATAAAGCTAAGTTATTATTTGTTGAACATATTATATTTCTGACTAAAATGTGTTGTTGAATTAGCACATTAAAGCTGAGTTATTTCTGATTTAATTTGCCGTTGAAAATTTCTTAATTAAATTTATTGTTAAGTTGAATTTAATAATGTTCTGTTGAGTTTTTTAATATTACTTTAACTTATATTTTTTTTATAGATTTTCTTGGGCAATAACTATATGACTATTTTAAACTGTAGAACTTTATAATTTAAATATCAATATTATTAACTACATTACATAACCTTTACATGTTAAATAATATGTTTCACTTGTAAACCTATTTCATAAAAGTAATTTTATTGTTTGAAAGTTGTGGGTCTATACCCTGACGCTTGACTCTCCAACAACTGGTGGCTGAACTGTCGGTGCAAGTGGCTCACATCAAAAACTACAGATCCATCATCATTTAAAAAGTGTTGTGTACCCCTAAGGATACTGCATACTGTGGAACCATTAAAATCATCATTTGAGTGATATGAAATGTTCAATGATATCACTACCACTGCTGACCCAGACAGCATGCAAACGTTAATCTAACGTTAATTTAACGTTTGCATTACGTTTGTTTAACGTTTTCGTACGAACGTTTTTTTTGGCGTTATTTTGCTCGTTTATTTAACGTAGATCTACGTTTACTTTCTAACCAACAAAAACAACAACAAACTAACGTTTCGGGAACGTTAGAGATTTAATCGTAACCAAAATAAAACGGTTCTAACCAAATGCAAACGTTAATGTAACGTTTGCATGCTATCTGGGGAATTGTTGCTTAACCTAAATAGGTAGACAATTTTATTAGCTTTAAAATTACACCAACATCACACATGTATGTCACCCAGAAGTGGCGTTATTACATCTGGAAGGTCATCAGGTATCAAGGTCGGGTCAAAGTGTGATGACTTCTATCTCTGGACCTGAATGTCAGATTGACCTCAAAATTGGTGGGATGCATAGAATCATGATCACAAACCAACACACCAAATCGCATCAAAATCGAAGATGGTCATGTAAATTCTTGATTTGACATGGAATGAATGCCCCATAGGCATTACTGAGCCAAATGTTGAAGTTATGCTAGGAATTCACAGTACTGGAAGGATTTGTTTCTGCGATATATTCCAGTACCGACACAGTGACACCCGTCATAAAATCGTCCATACTTGAAATTGCCCGTCGAAATGATGGGTGGACGGGTCAGTAGATAAAGCTGTGGTTCTCAGTTACGTGTTCCTATCTTTAGTCTACCTGCCTCTGTTGGTGACTCAAGACTGAGACTCTTAGCGTGCCATGCGTGTAGCACTTGCTGACTAGAGCAACCTCCTTGGTCACATACCTTGTCCATGCTGCTGGGGTCTGATGCCATTGACATTGTAAGACTTTCCATACTGATGCTGTTGGCCTACTATTGTCCATTGTGGAGTTGGAAGGGGTATTCGCTGTACTAAGATGGTACTTGTGTTGTGTCACTACACAGGTAATCTCTGTACTAATGTTGCTATATATTTATTTCCTTGCACAGGTAATATATGTACTAATGTTACTCTGGATTTACATCCTTATATAAGACAAGTAAACTCTGTACTAATGTTCAGTTGTGTTGTGTTTTAGATTCGCACAACGTCGCTGGATGTCAATCTCGCTGAAGTGCGTCAACTTGAGACTAGCATCTGGAAAGAAATGATTGCAGACCAGCAGGCTACAAACAAAAAGGTATTTCTTGTGTGACTTACTCAAACCAGTGATCAGTGTTTGACACAATAGTGGGTCTGGAACCCGTGAATATTGTGTCAGGCCCACAGGAAATAACCCAACACTGAAGTCATTTTGTACTAAAGTCTAACCTCCATTTTGTCCACAAAGATGTTGTGATATAATCCCCTAGAATGCTGGGCATTTACAAATGATAGATCATTTATCAGGGGCGGATGTAATATTTTACCAGTGGGTAACCACAAAGACTTCTAGTTGCACCCTTTCAGAGCAAGACTGACTGGGGAACCCGGGAATATTGTGTCAGGCCCACAGCCACACTTTGAAAATGGACCACAACTTTACATTGAATTATTTGCTACTAAATAGGCAGTCATCCAAAATTACTACAACTGTATACAGTGGTCAAATAAAACCATGCACACACACACTCACACGCAGTCACGCACGCACGCACGCACGCACGCACGCACGCACGCACACACACACACACACGATACACTACAATACAATACAATACAATACAATACAATACAATACAATACAATACAATACAATACAATACAATACAATACAATACAATGAAAGTTTATTGACCTGGAAGGGAAATTTGTTTGCAGCATTCATAAAATAATAAATACATACATAAACTAGTAAAAAGGAAATATATAGATTCTTAAAAGTACATAATTAAAATAGTTTATAAATCTTAATCATGTGCATAACAGACTAATCTATGTTATAATTGTGATCAACGCATCACAAATAATAAATACATCATAACAAATGCATAATGAATTTCACATCAGTCTCACAGAATCTCTCTCTCTCTCTCTCTCTCACTCACTCACTCACTCACTCACTCACTCACTCACTCACTCACTCACTCACTCACACTCACATAGCTGAAGTGTCTGTCATGACAATATAATGCAATATATTTTAGGACATCTTGAAAATTGTGACGTCATGCAAGGACCTCCAGAAGCAACTTGGCAGTGCCTACACAAAGCTCAAAACAGACGTGGATAATCTGACAGCACAGGTGGCAGACGTCACAAGGAAAGTGGATGAAGTGAGAGATGATGTAGACGTCGTCACAAGGAAAGTGGATGAAGTGAGAGACGATGTAGACGTCGTCACAAGGAAAGTGGATGAAGTGAGAGACGATGGCACAAGGAAAGTGGATGAAGTGAGAGACGATGTAGACGTCGTCACAAGGAAAGTGGATGAAGTGAGAGATGATGTCACAAGGAAAGTGGATGAAGTGAGAGATGATGTCACAAGGAAAGTGGATGAAGTGAGAGATGATGTCACAAGGAAAGTGGATAAAGTGACAGACGATGTCACAAGGAAAGTGGATGATGTGAGAGACGATGTACAAGACTTCAGAAAGAAAGTGGATGATGGTAGGTAGTTTTATGACATAATGGTCTGTCACTGCACCTATGACAGTCTGTCACCGTCCTGGACAAAGTGATCACCGTTGTGTGTTGCTCACTTTATGTGACTCTTCATTCCACTTTTATCAATTTGAATATATTCGTTCTGACTTGTTCTTTCACTTTTCTTTCTTCTCTAGATAACATGTATCTCTTAGACTCATAAGTTAAATTGAATGAGCTCACAACATGTGGAAGAGCCCAAGGCACAGTCATCTTTTGCTATATTCACTCCTACAACACACAGGGTGGAGACTGAAAGATGTGGCAGTTCAACTGTGAAATAACTAAGAGCAAACAAACTACAGACATTTGTCACCATTCCCTGTTGTCATTTCACACTCATCACATTGGACATAGTGAACTAACTCAGACAGAACCAACAAACCAAGGACATATGTCGCTATTGCCTGTTGTCATCTTTTAATCGTCACATTGAACATTTAAAGAACTAACTTAGACAGAACCAAAACCAAGGGCATATGTCACCATTCCAAAGGTGTCATCCTTCACTCGTCACATTGAACATTTAATGTACTAATTTAGACAGAACCAACAAACCAAGGACATATGTCATCATTCCCTGTTGACATTTTTTCACTCGTCACATTGAACATTTAATGAACTAATTTAGACAGAACCAACAAACCAAGGACATATGTCGCAATTCCCTGTTGGCATATATCACTCGTCACATTGAACATTTAATGAACTAATTTAGACAGAACCAATAAACCAAGGACATATGTCACCATTCCCTGTTGACATTTTCACTCGTCACACTCGGTTATTGAATTAACCTGCTTTATTGTTTCAGCTCTACAATCTGCAGGAAATGAGAAGGTTGGTAATGTATTACAACTCTATGCAAGTCTTGTTTATTATATATCTTTATTATCCAAGAATCCGGGTTAATATTTAAAAGACTAAGTCTTGTTATATTTATCTATAACTCAGGCTTATGTAAAATGACACATCATGTTTTATTTGATTTCTGAAATGCTAAGCGAGTTAAGTTATGCTGTTAGATGTAAATTTCAAACATTCATAAATGCCGTGTGGGAAACCATTGTATGTTATGACTGTCATATACATTAAACGACTATTAATTTGGTAATAACTTCCAATCTTACAGGACCAGTCAGTACTAATAGAGCCTCTACCCAGTAGTCCCTGATAGTGTATATTCACTATATGACTGGTTTATTAAATGTTGTATAAACCTACAGATAATAGCAAAACATTTAAATATATTGTTGATGAAGATGGGTTGATGAAACGGGTGTCGTAGTCTGGAAGGTAGTATATACGTCCTAGAGTTATGTCACTTACATCCCCACCAAGTAGTTGTAGTCACTTGTGCCAGTCATGTTACAAAATACACATCATTAAGATACTCTGGTTTCTAATTTACATTGCTTTGAACGTAGTGATGGTCTGATTTCTTCATTAATAATGTTGGGAATATTTACTTCAAGAAATGTTATTGTTCGTTTTACTTATCATTTTGGCTGCATGTAGTGACCTTTTGCGGACTGAATTCTTTGAGGTTTACGATTATCACTTCACATTGACTGCTGGTTGCCTGTGTTCAACTTATGTTTGTTTAATAGATTTACACTCTTATGCATAGTCTTATGTTGTCGCTTTCAGTGTCTAAATGTCATGATTTACAACACAATCATAATAATAAGAGTTTGGGTCAGTGTACTTGATTGCGTGCTTATGTATATCTTGCATCTGTGTGTACATGCTCATATGTTTAAAAGCAGTGCATAATTCATTACCATTCCTGGTTTATGTATTTTAAGCATCCAGGTGTGCAGCTGTGTCAGAATGATGAACATTTCTGGCAACTCAAACAAATCCTGCACAAAGATGTTCAGGAGAAAATGAGGAGATTGTTCAAGTCAGCCTTCAAGGCAAAATACAGACGTGCATGGGAGGACAATGCTGAGTCCGGACAGTTCTTCATGAGGCAGATTCCAGAGACCAAGACAACAGATCAGTTCATCACATCCACAGTTAGCCAGGGAACCACAGCAGAGTTTGATGGTGCCACGCTGTACTACTGCTTACTGGACTGTGGCACTGACCTGTTGAAATTAAAGGCAAGAAAGAACGTGGAAAAGTTGCGTGCCCAAAGCAAAGCCTTGGATGATGCCCCTTCTACAAACCTCCCTGTCGAAGACTTCCGCGCCAGGTTGCACGAGATACAAGACGTCTACCAGACGCTGCAGTGGGACCACACTCAGTTGGATGCAGCTACTCGAGATGGTCTTTCGACTGATGACTGCGGGACACTGAAGGAGGAGAAGATCAGGAAGAGAGTGAGAGGTCAGTCTTTTTACTTGTTCTAGAGGATACTATTAATATTGTCCTACTACTTGTTTGACTCTAGTTGAAGCATGAAAAGCAGCATAAAATTGGATTAACTCAGAATCAAGATATTAAGTGCACATGGAAAGAGGGTGATATAACTCTTATTACTTCAGACACTACCTTAAATTGGAGAAACAAAGAAATACGTAATATAATATATTACGTATATGGTTCAATGTTATAAGAGACTAAAATATGTAATCTTAAAAACTTTACAATATTGTTTATATATATTAGTTACTGCATTATAGTCAGGGAATATGAACAAAACAAATTAATGAAAACATAAATGAAAGCACTAAACAAAAATAATGCTAAGCAAATATAATTCACATACATAACCACTTTGAAAAAACAATGTAGTAAAATTTTAATATTTGTAAACAGTAGTTATAACAATGAACATTTTACTACAAATGCAAACAGTACTCGCAAAATCACAATACTCCCTAAATCACCAAAACATAGTTTGAATGCATATGTCATTATATTTTGTGATACGCAGTATGTGCGAGCAGTTGAAATATTAAATTAAAACGAAAGTATATAGTTCTCAGTAGACCAGTGTTGAACTTGTCTGGTCTGTGTGTGTTGCATTTAGCAGTGTCAATGTGCATATATATATATATATATATATATATATATATATATATATACACAATTGTAGTATGTTCGTGTAATTGTTTGAGCGTGCAACTTAATGATTTCAGCATAATAATAATTATTATTATTATTATAATGTTTATTTTTACCAACGCTACAGCACATTTGGAATTTGTGCTGGTTTGCCGTTGAGCAGTTTTGCCACCAGAGGAGGTTGTGTATGAATACAATTGGAATTAGTGTGGTTTAGAGCAATTTTGATACTGTCGTTGCTGTTGAACAATGTGATACTGTACAATAACATATATTGTCCCGGAAGAGAAATTACTTGGCAGTGTTCATACAAAATAAATCATTTCATTTAATAAAATAGCAAAAAAGCATAAATACATAATTAAGACAGTGGCTAAATCTTAATGAAGATAAAATAATTAAATGTATAATTAGTTATAAACGTGGTAATTGCATGACAAATCATAAATACAACATGCACATGTTTTAAAACATTCTACACATTTTTGCACAAAATAACTGCTGGAAGTCAGCAGCAGAAACATATTAATCAGTATAAGTTGCATTTATGTTATGTAAATTATGTTTAATATAAGCCATACAACGTTTGGGATTTGAGAGTAAACATAATTAAATAAATAACTATTTTATGTTATCAAATCAATAATAAATTATACAAATGAGACATTTATGTGTATTCTTCAACTGTTTAGTGAAGCTGATGTCCTATTTTAATGACCAATGTTGAAAACATTCAAACATGCACGTGCTGCGCGCGCACAAACACACACACACAGACATACAGAAACACACACACACACACACACACACACACACACACACACACACACACACACACATAAACAGAAACACACACACACACGTTTACTTACATTACATATGACCATCCTTTGATAATCACGTAGTCATGGTGTATTTTTAATAATTGTTCAAACCTTGATATATTTGGAACTGTTTGCTGCCATTACTCTCCAGCTGCCTTTGCTTTGAGTCGGTCCTATGTAATTAATGTCAAGTTTTATTTTTTCTAAATAACTTCAATAATAGACATTTCAGCGTGAAAACAAGAATATGGCGCCACCATTATCTAACATATATCTCGTTCAAACAATAACATTAGAAGAATCTTATTCCTGTGTGTTTCAGTATCACACAACCCATAACTCGTCGATTGGTAACCAGTTACTGAGATCGAATTTACAGAACACGCTCAATTTCCCTGTTTTCAGGGTGAAACTGACATTGCAACCTACGCAGTATGATTCCACAGATGGATAAGTTTTTTAACAGTTTACTGGTACTGGCGACTGAAACCACAGATACTTGGACTCAATGTCGACAACACCACGCCACGTGGCCATGGGGAACGTTAAAGTTAAACCAATTATAACATTAAATACAATCTTAAATCTATTCTGTTATATAGAATATAATTCAACACAGCCAGAGTTTCACAATATAATCATTCACAGGTTTAAAGACAGTTGTCAAGGATGGACACGGAGCGGGCCGTAACAGTCAACAAATCTTTATTGTACACGAAGAACAAGACAAGACCCTGTAACAACAACACAGGTGTTACCCACATATATAAATATATACACATATACAATAAAACACACGAATACCTTTACCATCGATTAAAACAAACACCTGAAATTGATAACAAAAGACCATCAAATTAAGTACCTAAAAGTAAATCGTAAATTAAACCACTGTCCAACAGCACAATATACAACCGACAACATACAATGTACAACTTTGTGATAATAATCAAATACTAAGACAGGTACATACACACACCACAAATAAGATAAGATAAGATAAGATAGCTTTATTGCCATGTGTTCACATTGTAGTTACAATAAAACATTGGAATGTGTAATGATATTGGTCGTCGCAATAGTACATTCACATGACAATACATTCACATGCACCAAACAATGATGTTAAAATATACTACTACATTAAATTAAATAAATAAGAACAATCACATAAAAAGGTCCGAATAAAAAAATTGCTCATTATAACATCGATAAATAATTGATACGATCTAGTAGAAATATAGTAGCTTAAAATGTAAAATATGAAATAAAAAAATAAAAATATAAAATATAATAAATTATGATAAAATATACATACTAAAACTCATCGGAAAGTGGACTATGTGTTTGCTGCGGGTGGGAGAAAATCACTTCTGTTTTGACAGGGCTTGAACGGCTAAGGGGAAAAAGCTAGTACTAAAGCGGTTGGTCCTGGTTTTTATGGATCTGAATCGGCGACTAGATGGGAGAGGTTCAAATAGGTCATGGGCAGGATGGGATGTATCTTGAGAGATGAGAGTCGCTCTTCCTAACAGACGCTGCTGATACAGTATTTCAAGACTGGGAAGGTCTCTGCCATGATTCGGGAAGCAGTTTTCACAACTCTGTTTAATCTGAGCGTTTCCTTCTGTGTAATCGATCCAAACCATACTGAGATAGAAAATGTCAGAACACTCTCGATTACAGCTCTGTAAAAGTTGAGCATGACCTGCGTGGTCAAACCAAACGATCTTAACCTGGATGGCACATATAATATAAGAAATGCAAGACTCGATCATGATATATACCTAGTGTCCACAGTCCGATGTTAGGACACATGTCTCTACTGCTAAATCATCAGTGCAGCAATCATGCTGAAGGACAAAAGTATATTTCTACATCACCCATGATAACAACCAGCAACATCTACCATGTCCACAACATTAAGTACATCAGTGCTGCCCCCTAACGATTATCATAGGGCCAAACATTTTGACTAATGTACAACTACAAGTCAACAGTTTGTACCTAATGGTGTCTTAATTTGTGATCGATCCATAACCAACAACCGTGCTGTGACAATAAACACATTCTCTGACGATACATATATCGGTAGATACTAGCCCTTGTCCAAAAACAATAGTGGTTACCATTTCTCGATTGACCCACGACCACGTGGATAGTGACTATTGAATTAAAAAATTTGTAAACACATTAATACAACGATTTGTTGCTTCTCCCATAGAACAACAACCTCAGTGTTCAAATTACACTGTACTGTACAGTTCGACTATACACATGGCAATCATAATGGTTAGCTGGGACTTGAAATAGCTACAAACTCATATCAGTGGATTTTACCCGTGAGACTGCCGTGATCTACATGATGAGAAATTACTCTACTCACTACTGCAAGTAATCTATGTGATTCTTGATCGCCTTCTACAATTGTGAAGGAACAGTAATTGCTCAAATGCTACTACACTCATGGGTGAAATGTTTCTATACAATTCCAATCTAACATTTCACTTACCAAAGCAAATGTTATTACCTTCCAGAAAACACAGCCTCGTGGTTTGGCTAATTGCTCGCTCTTCCGCTCTCCTCAAATCCCGCTATCTTCCCGATCCCGCCGATCAAACCGCAGTGACCCGTATTGTCACTGCTAATTACCACCAACCATTAATCACCAGGTGGAGTCACTGAAATAATTAACAGTTCTCATGGCCTGTCCATGACATCTGCCCCAGATGTGTCAGCATCCGTCCACGGATCACACCAACACCAAACACGACCTTCATAATAGATACGGTAATACACCCGGCTACACTCACCGGTTGGTGCGGGTAACCCCTGTCTCCACCTGGAGCAAACACCATTACACTTTCATAGCATCGAATATAAAGTAAATAAGGTATAAACCACATTTAAAATATTGCAAAATTAAACACCGTAAATGATACGGGCGACCCCTGTCTCCACATGGAGCAAACATCATAACCATTTTCACACTACCTGTGAATAAAAGTAGAATCTCCCCTGGACTACATCTCAGCCAGCACTCCTCCGTGAGATGACACCCACTGCCACAACAAATATTATTTACCTTTGCCTGGGAAACAATGCTAGACTCACAACAGCATCAGAAGATAGAGAAAACCCATTTTAACATTATAAGATAGTGGCAAACGCCATGTCCCGTTCATGCAGGCAACTAGCTTCTAAGAAACTCCAAAACGACAAACTACAAGATAGTGGCAAACACCATGTCCCGCTCATGCAGGCAACTATCTTCAAACAAGAGACTTCAAGACGACAAACTATAAGATAGTGGCAAACGCCATGTCCCGCTCATGCAGGCAACTATCTTCAAACAAGAGACTTCAAGACGACAAACTATAAGATAGTGGCAAACGCCATGTCCCGCTCATGCAGGCAACTATCTTCAAACAAGAGACTTCAAGACGACAAACTATAAGATAGTGGCAAACGCCATGTCCCGCACATGCAGGCAACGATCTTCGAACAAGTGACTACACAACGGCAACCGAATAGATAGTGGGAAATGCCATATCCCGCTCATGCAGGCTACTATCTACTAACTGGACACTACAGACGACAGCTGAATAGATAGTGGCAAACGCCATGGCCCTCTCATGCAGGCAACTACCAGTGAATTTTAACATTATAAGACAGTGGCAAACGCCATGTCCCGCTCATGCAGGCAACTATCTTCTAAGAGACTTCAAAACGATACTCTATAAGATAGTGGCAAACGCCATGTCCCGCTCATGCAGGCAACTATCTTCGAACAAGTGACTATACAAGTACAACCGAATAGATAGTGGCAAACGCCATGTCCCGCTCCTGGAGTCAACTATCTTGGTCACTGTGCTCAGGAGATATATACAGACCTGGCAAGTTCCACAGACATGCAGAGGTGTGCCACTTTCTGCACCAACGATAAACGTTCGCCTTTCTGCCAACCAAATTATGTGGTTGTCTCCATGCAGCCAGCCAATTCCCTCCAGAAAACACAGCCTCGTGGTTTGGCTAATTGCTCGTTCTCCCGCTCTCCCCAAATCCCGCTATCTTCCCGATCCCGCCGATCAAACCGCAGTGAGGGGTATTGTCACTGCTAATTACCACCAAACATTAATCGCCAGGTGGAGTCACTGAACTCATTAACAGTTCTCATGGCCTGTCCATGACATAAACGTGTTCACACCAGGCATTGATTGGGGAATTCAATGCATGTACCACACCGTGCCATTTAAAATGTTTCGTTGGTTATAAATTATTTTATTTTATTTCGGTTTTAATTCGTTGTGTCTGCTCAGGCAGGGTTGGCGTTGATTTAATCAAATTGATTAAATAATCGATTTAATCATTGATTTTATCAACATGAAAAAATCAAGACATTGATTTTTTTTCGATTTTTTCAGATTATCTTAAATTTATACTTATCTGATTGCTCACTTTATTTGTTCATAATTATAGTAATAATCCTCATCAACACTCAACAGCTGACATGTTGTTATTACTAGGCCCACATGGTTTTACCGCTGTGCTTAATTAAATATTTGCTTGGTGTATTGCTAGAACTTCGCTATGTTGTGTTAGGCAAGTGACAGAACCAAGTGATAGATCTGAGGCATGTGATCACTGATGCATGACTGAGTGATTGGGAAGAGGGCTTTATCTGTATTGTCACCAGCCAGGGACCTACTTACTGCAGCTAATGGCATGCTTCGATTTAATCAATTGATATGTTGTGTCATGGTGAAGCCATATATTTCCTGAGGGAAGGAACTGCCAATCCTACCGAGAAGCCAGGAAATAAGGGCAGCAAGGCACGACACAGTGCATTCTGGTATATGGTAGCTCTGATGTAAAACGAGCCTTTTAAACATTTGGTATTGTACGCAATAAACTGCGTAACAGGCAAAAGCGGCAAAACTTGTGTTCATATACAGAGTTCTCATTGTGAACATTGCTTCGGACTCTGACAATTGATATGAAGATGACAATAAGCAGGCTACCAATAATACATAGTCACATGCACCGTAAACAGATTGTTTGTTTTATTATTTATATATTATATTTATTTCAGCAGTTCTAAGGACTAAACACATTGCAAAATAAAACCTCACCATTACTGTTGAACTGTATAATTATATATTTAAACTTCAGCTTTAGTTCCCTGCATGAATCGATCAAAAATTAAATGTTTTTATACATTGTTTATGTTCATAAAATGTTTTTTTTATTCTTATTTGAATTAGCGTACTGTATAAACAAATCACACATACCAAAACTACACACCTTGGACACCTCAAATGGTTTTATGACAGATATGTTGAACTCTGCTCCGTATTTGTGGTATAGCTGTACGTCCTAACTACAGCTAAAATGGTGTATAAGATTGTGTATGTTTTCAGAGAAAGTGAAGAACGCGTTACGAGACATGTACAGGGAATTAAGAATCCCAGTCCAACAGTCAATTGGTGAAGACGCATGCCATGATGCCACTTTTGAAGACATGTTTGTTGATCTACGACTGGACAGGTTCGGTGCAACGGCACTCCCAGAAACACTTGGATACCGCGATGTGGAGAAACTCAAGAAACTCATGCAGTCAAGTGAAAGTATTCAACTGTCGCAACTGTTTGATAGGCTTCATGACAAAGATGTCCCCAGAACTCTCCTCATTCTAGGCCGTCCGGGAGTCGGTAAGACGACAGTCATCAAGCAGATGTCAAGACTATGGGCTGATGGGAAACTGTGGAAGGACATTGTGGAGTATTTGTTTGTTGTCACCTTGCGCCACTATCATCAGGAAAGGAAGTTGACACTGAAAGACCTCTTACTGGATGGACTGGGACTGACTGAGTCAGAGAGGAATGTTGCAATGCAGCTCATCCGCACACAAAGGTCAAAGGTAACTTTGGTCGCAGAAGGTTGGGACGAATTCTCTTACAAGGATACCGGAATCCGTGAACGGGATGATAACAAGATCTTTGGATTGAATACGATCCTCTCCAGTGTTACCAATAACACGATGCTGCCTGGAGCTAGGATCGTCATTACGTCACGACCCAGTCACAACCTTCCTCCACGCAACCGAACAATAGAAGTTCATGGCTTCACTGATGACAGCATACAGAACTACATTGAGCAGTTCAGCAGAGACGACAAAGAATTGAAAGTCTTCATTGGAGACTATCTGAAGAACAACGTGAACATTGCTAGTATGTGTTTTCTTCCTATACACTGCAATTTTGTCTGTGTCTGTCTTTCTGACATGCGTCTATCCACACAAAGTGAGGACACACCACTGGCAGTAACCACGATGACACAGCTGTACGTGCTTGCAGCGATAAACCTCGCAAAGAAACTACACCCGGCTCTGAAGCACATCGACATGCAGAGTGACTCAAAGCTATTCTTTGACACAGTGGGCAACTCTCTGATATGTCATTCGGAGTTGGCGAAACACAACACAATGTCCACTCCAGTCAGAATACTGTGTTACGGAGATGACCTCAAGCAGTTCGGAGTCCGTGAAGAAGACAGAGGAACAGGCTTCCTGGCGGAATGTCAGGTGAAGGGTCGGATGGCATGTTTCAAACGTAAGTGTTGGACATTCAACCATCTGACCCTGCAGGAGATGTTTGCAGCCATTGGGTTACTGCGAGGACCACAGCAAGCACTCCTGGAGCTGGTTGAAGATGAAGCCTCAATCCGCCAACGTGAGGTCTTAATCAAGTTCGTCATCGGTCTGTGGTGTGATTCACAGAATGCTTGGTTCATGGAGCACCTAGGCTCGGTCAGAGGTCAACTTGACCCACCGACTCATCCACATCCAGGTAAACTAACATGTCCTGTTTAGAAATTTAAAATTACGCAAGAGTTTACATTACAAGCTATTCCAGCGAAACATTTACCATCTTACTTGCTATGAATGTATAAGAAGGATTATGTATTTTTATAGTTTTTTATACCACCTGTATTTGTAGTTAATTTATGTTGAACCAATATAGCAAAATATGCAATTGTCGAAGAGGTCTACTGTTGTTGGATAGGTGTATTTATCTTGAAACTTAGACAATGCTAATGTGATGGCTCTGTGCCTGTGTGCCAAAAATTTAAATGGTTAATTGTTTTAATAATGTTTCAATATAGTTCTGGTATGCATCAATGAGTGATGTGACTATGTTAGAAACCATGCATGTTTTGTATTCATTGTATGGTTACAACGGCTCCAAGGGAAACTAAGTTGTTGTCACAAAGACGTCATAGTTGGCCTTATAATATATGCACTTTGAGTTATGACACTTTCTATCCCAGGATGCACCGTGGAACTATCACCACGTACGTTCATACAGAAACTGGGTCGAGTGTATGAGCCGCTGCAACTGTCAACACTTCTGCACGAGTCCCAGAATCCAAGTCTCCTCGACCTCCTGCCGGAAGAGATCAAGTCCCAGAAGGTGTTCCCAACTGAAGTAATGGCATTATCATGGATCCTGAGGCAGCCCAAAAGTTGTGTCACCACGCTCGAGTAAGAACATATAATTTCGACTTGTTTTAGATCTAACACATCTAATAGAACTCTCTCAACAGATTTACGTGTCATTTTTGTGTGTGAATATTCTAACAAATGTACTAGTAGCATACTGTATCATTTATTATGTTGTGTACTTTAGAAATGTCGTCATGTAGATTTCTTAAATTCAGGTTATATAACACAAACATTATACTTTACATATTGGTATCATCTTGTATAAATGGCAGTTACGGTAAATTTGCATGTTTGTAAGAAATGTGTAGCTGTGCCTAAAATCAGTTGAATGTAATAACAGCCACCTTTTGAAACTCTAAACATATTTGTTTGAAATTGCCTTCCCACCTCAATTATTTGGCAGGTCCTTGTGACAACTTTATT
Organism: Oasisia sp. SBJ-2009; assembly: GCA_964017155.1. Taxonomy (NCBI): domain Eukaryota; kingdom Metazoa; phylum Annelida; class Polychaeta; order Sabellida; family Siboglinidae; genus Oasisia; species Oasisia sp. SBJ-2009. Next base: position 38,917,085 of record OZ024867.1, read on the forward strand.
ATCCCATCCCTATTCATTCTTACACTTAATGATTTTGTACATTCCTTTATTAGAGGTCAAACTGTGAAGGATACAAGTGATATTGAAGTGTTATTGTTATTGTTATTATTATTATTACAAGTAGAAGTTCAAGAAATACAAGAATCAAAAATGTGATGATACTTTATTTTCAGTTTGACACTAGACACTGACGTTGCAGTCAAGCAATTGAGTGATGGATTAAAAGGAAACAACTCAATCACAACACTAAAGTAAGAGATTTTATGTATCTACTAGCGCATTCACCTTACTAGCTAATCTAAAGTAGTTTCGAAAACAGTGCTCACTCTAACCAGCACATGTTATTGCACATTTCTAATACTCAGATACTTGACATATATTTGGTTGTCATGAATAACGTTGGTCTACTAATAGACTGATGGTGACTGTTGATGTTAATAATGTGTATTTGATTTAATATTGCATCAAACTTAATGATATAAAGTATGTTATAAATATATGACATAACACAACATTGCAACGTATCGAAAATTTATTTATTAAGCACACTGACTTATCTTGATTTTATTTTACAATACTTATCGGAATGGATACGCTAAAAAACGATGATTCTGCGACATAATTGTACAGTAACCTTTGGTAACTTCGGAGTCCTATAATGTGACCAACGCAATTATAAGGTGATGTACATATTTGTCCAGAACTTGATAGACACACCGCGATTAGGTACTATCTCAATACCACTAGATCAGAATGTGTGACTACGACGTTACAATTGGGTGTGATCTCGATCTTTAAAAAAGTGAATTGATCTGCACCTAATCTAAATAGATACCAACATGTACAGATGTTGTGAATTAGTACAGTCTTCACATCACGTTATCTAAACGTTGGGCGTTGTGATTTGTGACAGCCACAACATACACATGGACATAAATTTGAGCTTTACCATGCTTACTTAGAAATGTTGCAATTGGTAAGAAAAAATGAGTCACAACACACGAAGAACAAGACAAGACCCGGTAACAACAACACAGGTGTTACCCACATATATAAATATATACACATATACAATAAAACACACGAATACCTTTACCATAGATTAAAACAAACACCTGAAATTGATAACAAAAGACCATCAAATTAAGTACCTAAAACTAAACCATAAATTAAAACACTGTCCAACAGCACACTATACAACCAACATATTCCAAGACATAATAATACTAAGACAAGTACATACAGACACCCCAAATGGCAAATATAATTTGACAAATGCAAGACTCAATCATGATATATACCTGTCCACAGTCCAACGTCAGGAACACATGTCTCTACTGCCAAATCATCAGTGCAGCAATCATGCTGAAGGACAACAAGTATGTTTCTACATTGCTCATAACAAAACCCAGCGACATCTACCACGTACACAACATTAATCACATCAGTGCTGCCCCCTAGCGATTACCCTAGGGCCAAACATTTTGACTAATGTACAACTACAAGTCAACAGTTTGTACCTAATGGTGTCTTAATTTGTGATCGATCCATAACCAACAACCGTGCTGTGACAATAAACACATTCTCTGACGATACATATATCGGTAGATACTAGCCCTTGTCCAAAAACAATACTGGTTACCATTTCTCGATTGACCCACGACCACGTGGATAGTGACTATTGAATTAAAAAATTTGTAAACACATTAATACAACGATTTGTTGCTTCTCCCATAGAACAACAACCTCAGTGTTCAAATTACACTGTACTGTACAGTTCGACTATACACATGGCAATCATAATGGTTAGCTGGGACTTGAAATAGCTACAAACTCATATCAGTGGATTTTACCCGTGAGACTGCCGTGATCTACATGATGAGAAATTACTCTACTCACTACTGCAAGTAATCGATGTGATTCTTGATCACCTTCTACAATTGTAGAGGAACAGCAATGCCACTAATGCTACTACACACATGGGTGAAATGTTTCTATACAATTTCATTCTAACATTTCACTAACCAAAGCAAAATCTTACATCATTCCATAAAACACAGCCTCGTGGTTTGGCTAATTGCTCGCTCTCTCCCAAATCCCGTTCTCTTCCCGCCGATCAAACTGCAGTGACACCTATTGTCACTGCTAATTAATACTGACCATTAATCGACAGGTGGCGTCACCGATTACTGAATAAAATAATTATATAAATATAATTACGTCATGGCGGTCCATGACATCTGCCCCAGTTTTGTCTGTATCCGTCCACGGATTACACCAACACCAAACACTTGTGAACCAAAGGCCTCACAATAGACACAGTAAGAATAAAAAGACAGTAATACACTCACTGGTTGGTGCGGGCAACCCCTGTCTCCACCTGGAACAAATACCATTACACTTTCATAGCATTGATTATAAAGTAAGGTCTAAACCTTAGCAAAATTAAACATGGTAAATGATGTGGGCGACCCCTGTCTCCACATGGAGCAAACATCATAACCATGTTCATACTACCTGCAAATAAAAGTATAATTTCACCTGGATCATATCTCAGCCAGCACTCCTCAGTGAGGTGACACCCATTTTCATAACTATGAATATGTAAATTTACCGTAGTCTGGGAACAATGCTAGACTTACAAGCAACACATTGCAGTCGAAGGTAGAGCAAACCCATGTCCCGCTAGTGCAGGGAACTACCTTTGAATTTTAACACTACAAGATAGTGGCAAACACCATGTCCCGCTCCTGCAGGCAACTATCTTCTAACAAGAGACTTCGAAACGACAAACAAACTATAAGATAGTGGCAAATACCATGTCCCTCTCATGCAGGCAACTATCTTCTAACAAGAGACCTCGAAACGACAAACAAACTATAAGATAGTGGCAAATACCATGTCCCTCTCATGCAGGCAACTGTCTTCTAACAAGAGACCTCGAAACGACAAACAAACTATAAGATAGTGGCAAATACCATGTCCCTCTCATGCAGGCAACTATCTTCTAAGAGACTTCAAGACGACAAACTATAAGATAGTGGCGATCACCATGTCCCGCTCCTGCAGGCAATTATCTTCTAACTCGAGACTTCAAGACGACAAACCGAATAAATAGTGGCAAACGCCATGTCCCGCTCATGCAGGCAACTATCTTGGTCACTGTGTTTAGGAGATATATATACAGATAACAGACCTGGCAAGTTCTACAGACATGCAGAGGTGTGCCACTTCCTGCACCAACGATAAACGTTGGCCTTTCTTCCAAACAAATTATGTGGTTGTCTCCATGCAGCCAGCCAATTCCGATGTTTTCTGCTCTCCTCTGCCTCGCACCTCTCACATTCCAGCTTCTCCACCTGGCTTTGGAAAAACTCCGCCTCCACCTGAGTTGTCTCACACAGACAAACTGTGGCATCTCTCATGATGCATGCAGTGGACAGATGACTATTCAGCTTTGCCACCTGTTTGCAGAACTGGCCTTTCTGCTCAACGAGCTCCTCTAGCTGTTCGCACATCTCCCTGAGTTGCTCCACCAGGGCTCCACACTCAACATGGCTGCCCTTCAACTTCAACATTCTTGCTGCTGGCCACCACCGCATCTGCCCTGGCTGATTCCACAGAGAATCTCAATGTTGAGATTTCCACATTGGCTTTGTCCAACCTCTCCACCAAACCCATCTTTTCCCTATCTACCCGGTGCAGATCCTCCCCCTGCATCATCAGCTGCTCCTGGCCTGCCTGTAGGGACACTACCTGTTGACGGAGCTGTACCTCCAAGGTGTCTGCCTCCAGCAACCTCCCTTCCAACTCTACAATCCTCCCTTCTGCTATACCCAACCTCTTTGTCACCCCCTTAGATTAGGCTCCATCTATCTGATCACTAGCCAGATGTGTCACTTGAGCACTGTTCTGCTCAGACTCTCTGCTCCTCACACCTACACACTTCTTCTGTGAGCAATTACGGACAAAGTGGCCCTCCTGCTTGCAGTGGAAACAGGAGGTACCTTGTGATTACATCGCTTGGATAGGGCCCGTTTTGGGGGACATTGTTTGATGAAATCACCCTGTTCCCTACAATTGAAACATGAGCCATCTCGCGGGTTGGGCCTGGTCCAGCTTGCTGGTCTAGCCTGTGCTGCTAACCACCTGCATTTTTGCCCAGCTGTCACTGCTGTGATGCCAGCTGCATAATTTGCGTTAGCAGCTGTTGCTGCATCTGCACCGTATGTAAGTATCTAGATTCGATGGGAGACAAATTTTCCCCTTGCCTGGCACAACGTTGTTGTTCATCCTCTTGCAGCAGGTAGAGGGCCTCATTCCGCATGTGGTCAAAGGACTTGCCTGCAGAATGAAAAGCAATCCACATCAGCTCTCGACGAACAGACTGCTCCTGAACGCCCTCGAGAAACTGCCTTCAGAGCAGTGTCTCGCAGTAAGGCCAGTGCATGACCCTCTGCTTCAGTGGCTGCTGCCTTCTCCATTCGATTGCGCAATCCCATGACCACTCTGCTGTATTCAGCCAGAGTCTCCCCATCCAACTGCATTCGAGACTAGAACTCTGCACTCAAAGAATGCACTGTTTCGTGTGGTGCAAAATGCAATTTCAGCATTGCCACCAAAGCACCATAATCAGTTTGCACCGCATCAGGGTGGCACAACACTTCCTCCCGTGCGCACCCTCCTAGGTGGTGAAGAATTACCACTGCCTTATCAACACCACTCACCTCTGCCTGATGTACACACACATGAGACTGGTGCAACCACTCAACTAGAGTTGGATCACCAGCAGTCAGAGGGTGGCCCATACATTTGGCCAGCTCAATTGTTGGAGCAAGCGGGGCTCTGAACTGGTGAAGGACACCAGCCAATGTTGCTGCTAAAGCTGCCTTTGACTGTGCAATTAAAGCGGCAATCTGTTCATCAATCATGTTGATGGAAAGAAGTGACAAGTTAATTAAAAGATTTAAAAAAAAATCGAAAATTGGTGTAAACTCACTGAGAGGTGTGTCTGAACAGGCACAACAAACATCAGTAAATCAAATATCAGAATAACTTAACAATGTAAACCCTCTAACCAAATAAACCCTTTAACCAAATGTGGCTACAATAACAACATCTAACTGATAATCAAACACCACTGTATACAAGCACAGCTGCAAGTTTGATGAGAGTGAACGATAACTCTATATCATACACAACATGTACTGCAGCACATTAAACATACACAACAAATTACAACGTAGCTCACCATGACCTATTCGACTGTGCAACAGGGTCTTTTCTTCCTAACTTGTTGCTGGGCGATCCCCACTTCCGACACCAGTTGTCAAGGATGGACACGGACGCTGGATCGCTGTTTCCCAATCTTTATTATACACGAAGAACAAGGCAAGACCCTGTAACAACAACACAGGTGTTACCCACATATATAAATATATACACATATACAATAAAACACACGAATACCTATACCATAGATTAAAACAAACACCTGAAATTCATAACAAACGACCATCAAATTAAGTACCTAAAACTAAAACATAAATTAAAACACTGTCCAACAGCACAATATACAGCGAACATATTCCAAGACATGTACAACTTTATGATAATAATCAAATACTAAGACAAGTACATACAGATACCCCAAATGGAAAAAATAATATAAGAAATGCAAGACTCAATCATGATATATACCTGTCCACAGTCCAACGTCAGGAACGCATGTCTCTACTGCCAAATCATCAGTGCAGCAATCATGCTGAAGGTCAACAAGTATGTTTCTACATATAACATTATAACAAAACCCAGCGACATCTACCATGTACACAACATTAATCACATCAGTGCTGCCCCCTAGCGATTACCCTAGGGCCAAACATCCTGACTAATGTAAAACTATAAGTCAACAGTATGGAACTAATGGAGTCTTAATTTGTGATCCATAACCAACAACCGTGATGTGACAATAAACACATTCTCTTACGATACATATATCGGTAGATACTAGCACTTGTCCAAAAACAATACTGGTTACCATTTCTCGATTGACCCACGACCACGTAGATAGTGACGATTTGAATTAAACATTTGGTAAACACATTAATATAACGATTTGTTGCTTCTCCCATAGGACAACAACAACCTCACCGATTAGTGAATAAAATAATTATATAAATATAATTACGTCATGGCAGTCCATGACACACACACACACACACACACACACACACACACACACACACACACACACACACACACACATTATATAAATATATATATATAATATATATATATATGTTATACATATATAATATATAGTAAAATAAAAATGAAATAAATATATATTATATATATAAATATTTATGTATCTAATATATATATATACATATATATACATATATATACATATATATACATATATATATATATATGTATATACATATATATACATATATATATATATATATATATATATATATATATATATATATATATACATATATATATATATATATATATATACATACGAAACAAGTTGGGGACATGAAATATACACAACAGGCTTAGCGTAGGGAAAATAGTTTATTAGCAGTTTTTAGTCCTTTGTTCAGGAGATCCAGTGGAGTATGGCTTCACTTTGTTTTATCCAATTGAATGTTATGTCTTTAAAAAGGCAAGACATGCTCAACCAAACACCATCTTAACTTCTCTGGGACATCCAGCCATATGCTGCAATTAATGCACGAAGACTGGTCGTACACATATCCACCACTTGTCTATAGCCACGTATTTATTTATACCGTTGAGTGATCTGTAGCAATGTAGAGTGAAAAACAGTTACCCTAGGCCGCTAGGTTTTAATACCACAGCACAGGATTCAAACCCAGGCCCTCTTAGTCGATAGTCTGAAGTTCTACCCCTGAACCATTGCGCCCTTTAAAAATGCTACTTGTTATGATGCATGCAATGACAATGTTTGTGCTACAATAACAACTAATCCCGGGTAATAGTATCATTACATTTTTCTACGACAGTATGATGAGTTTGATTAAAATAACATGATTAGTTACACGTTGGTTTAGGCTCACTGAGCATGACACATGTTGATGTTGACTTTTTTAGTCTTTTGGGCCAAAAGTCCAATGGATGTAAGGCATCACGTTTTGTGCCCCGTTTTAATTAAATTGAGCAGGAACGATCTGCAAAACCTCTGTCTACCACAGGGGATTCCCTGGAGAAGGGAAAGTTTCCGGAAGATCGCACCACCAGTGCATAGAGAACCTCCCAAGTGCGCGAGACAGAAGCAAAACGCTGTGATTTGCCCACTGGGGATGGTTGCAAATCGCGATTTATTTTACAAAAATGGTTTCCCATGGCCGAGGAGGGAGGGAACCCTGGCTGTGGGGTAACAGGGACCACGTAGTCGGCCTGGGCCAGTGCAGATAAGCATGGTTCGGCAGTGGTGACTATGTCTGAACGCGGTAATTCATCGGACACCGTTGCAGTTGAATAGTATTGCATTCACTGATATTTTACAGCCACATGTTGTCAGTTACAAAGCAATCACTTGAGTGTTTCTTCAGGCTATTGCTGTTTTGGTTTGGTTTGTTATGCATGTATGTGTATGTGTATATGTATATATTATATGTATATGCATTTACCCCCTGCTGATGTTCATTGTGTGTACTATGATATATACTGGCAGAAACCGGAGCCAGTTTGCTACAGGCCCTATCCCGGGAGTAATTGGCATTTCATAATTGGCTTTAGTACTAAAAACATAGTAATAGTCAGCCTTGATAATAGATTTGCAACAAGCATAACAGAATTTCAACCAGAAAAACGCAATACATATGTTACGTGTAGATGCTAGCTGCCTATACAGTGATACTCGTAGCTAAGCAATTATTAAAATGTCAACGTAAAAGAAGCAAAGGTGGGGCAATGTTATCTCCACCACACCTCCAGTAATAGAGGCCCAGCCCCCATATATGCATTTAGCACCACACAGCTAGTAGGCTGGACATACAGCTGTATAGTAGCAACATAGAGAAGTGGTTGGTGGTGTAAACAAATACAGTCTCTCCAAAACTGTGTCTTTTGACTTTGTCACAGCTTGTCATGTTTGCATTGCCATTGGTGGAGAGTCAGAGCAGCCAATTTGTCATTAGCTTGCGGGTCACGATGTGCTTTATGAGTTGTGTATAAATAAACATAGCATATTTCTCTTTATCGGGCAAATATATATTATACTGCTGTGCTGATTGTCTTGATATAAGAACACCCAAAACAACAGGGCGACGTAGTCTCATGTTTTGACGTATACTCACAACCAGAGAATGTGTGCCAGGTCAAGTATGGTGTCATTGAAACAGAGCACATTTGAACAGTGCAGCTAGAACACAAGACGTTTTGACACGTCTGTTAAGGATTTAACATTTGCTGTGTCAAATTGTTGTAACTCCTGCAATGGTAGCAATATCCATGAAGAAGAAACACATAAAAGCTAACATATCACATCTAAGTTATAATGGGCAGTAATTCCACCAAGGCCACCAACAGAACTAAAATAACTTGACCTACCACATGTACATGTTTACATCTAGTGATCTAGTACTAATGTAGGCTGCAGATGCTAAGCTTAATGCTAAATGAAAGGACATACAAGTTTAAAACATAAAACTAATTTATTGCAGTTTAACTTGTAAATTAATACAATAAATAAAAAAAAATTCTTAATAAATCTTGATCTCACTTCATATATCCACAATACCAACTACAATTGTCTTTAGCCTATTCAAATTCACTCAAAATAGTATTATAGTAATCACCAGCTGATTCATTTAATTAATTACATTAATTAATCATGTATTAGGCAAATGAAACTACAAAAAATAAAATGTGAATTTATCAAAGATCAATATATAATCATTAAAATTACATGCTTAAAGATACTCAATCCACTCATTCCCGTAACAATCGTTTGCTCCTAGCGATTATTAGTCATTTCACAAAAAGCGGATGTATCAAATACACCCGAATGATTGACTAGTTGGTTTATGCAGACATGTTACTTCAATTTTCTTCAATTAATAGAACAAATGCAAACTTTTTCGATTTTTGTTTCTACACGGAGCGTGTAGAAACTATGTACGATTCCTAACTATGGAAATGCAGTTTTGAGCGGAATGCGCTTTAGTCTTCACGCGAACGAGGCTTGGGGCGAGATTGACTCTGTCGAGTTGTTTACGTTTAGAAACGGCGAGTGTAGGCACAAATATGATTTTTATATGCCACCAACACAGCAAATTAAGCAGACAAAGACAGCATCGACGCATGATTGGGAAAGAATATGGAAGTAGTCTAAGCAGTGAACAGAATGACTTCGTCTTCGGAACAGTGAAAGTGCCCTTTGCAAGCTATGGGCGCCGTGGGCCGGCGGCGAGGGCCGGCGAACGAACTGTCACTGACACTGACATACTGCACAGTCCACATGCAGCGTTCGCACAGATGTTCTTCCAGATAGGTTAGTAATTACGAATTGCTCAGCTATAATCACGTAAATATATATATTTAGGTGTATAAGTATATACGTCATTGATATTTCTGTTGTTTTTATTAAATTGTTGTTATTGTTTACCTTCAACCTTGGCGCTTATTCAGCCAATGCCATGGTACGACAAAATAGCAGCGTTGAAGGTATGGCTATGCTATGAGTATGCCTACGCCAGCCATAGACTATGGCCTATATGAGTATCACATGCCAGTGATTTATTATAATACTGTAACTATGTAATGTTTATATGGTAGGTAGCAGGTTAATATCCTAAGGCTAAGATTAATTAACTAGGCGTAATTAGCCTAATAGTAGCTAGGCATAATGTAAAATTAATGCATTATAAGTGATCCGTAACAGTTATACTTAGGCCTGCGTTATACTTATTCATAATGACAATATTTAATACATTTATAATAATAATTTAATACATTAAGCACAATTTGATGATGACTTAATACATAAAAATAGGTATATACATATTATTTTAATTTATTAGTAACATTAATGTAATAAAATAACAAGTTATTGCTTGCAGTTGGAAGCCTGGGAGGTGATCGTTCATAACATTGCAAGTTTTTTCAAGTACATTAAAATTTAAATATGTCACATTTTCAGAACTTGAGGTGTCATCACCATAGGGCATGCGGAAAAGCTCTTCATCTCAGGTAAATGAGTGTTGTAATATACATTAATTTACTCTCTCAACAAACCTTTTATAAAAAAATTACAGATCTATGTCATTTGTGAATCCAAGGGGCCTGGGGTCCTGTGGATGTGCCTCCTACACTGTAGAAATTTGGTATTCCTATGAACTTTTTATAATAGGTCAATGCTAATGTGCCTCAATATTGTTTAAAATATGACTCAGTTTAAGGGATAATAATAAGTTGTGGCATTTTCCTATATCACTACTCCAAATGAGATAGTGGAAGATGAAGCTATGCGGTATCAACAAAAATGTAGACCACACAATTTGGTTCAAAGGCCAGTGGGATTTTGTGCCCTCAAGACGATTTCTGAATCTGCCCCTCTATGCGATATTTTATTTGTCTGTATTAATGGGTGGGTGTACTTGTTAAATTGTATATAAGTAGACATCATAAAGTAAAAACATTTTATCAAAACTATTTCATGAAATTAACTACAAAATAATGGTAAGCACAATATAAGTATAACTACAGGTACAATAACTGCACTTGATATATGTATTTATTTCAACAGATAACAAGCAAAGCAGCAATAACACAATTAGGACAAAGTTGAAAACATGTTAACTAGGTAAATGTAAAAAAACAGTTACTTTTATAGATATTCGTTTCATCGAGCATCCAGCACATGGTATATAAAATACTAATTACCATTGGGGTAGTTCAAAAACATTAATCCCATTCATTAGGCTTTCAAATTATGTCTTTCATAAGTTCGAAGACATTAGCTTTAGCAAACTTGTGCTTAGTGATACATGTCATGGGAAAGTTGTTCAATATTCTGAAAGAATTGTCGTATGAAAACATATTTCTGGAAATTTACTTTTGCAAAGAGTTGACCCATAACACACACACAATTGTTACCAAAACATGCTGTAAATAGATGACATATACATACTATGTACATATAATAACATTATGTACATAACAAATATGCACAGCACTTTGTGACCATGTTGGATATTGTGCTTTATAAATAATAAATATATTAAATAAAGTAACTAGACTATACTTTATTTTAAAAATATCAGTAGATATAACTTGTTTTTAAATATATTTAATATTTTGTATCTTTACACACAAAGAGTGGTTAAACTAGTGAGGGTCCTTGCCATGTGGCTGAGAGTTACATGGGCAATTGCTATATGTTACTCAATTCTATGAAGAGTACTGGCTAGAGATAGTGGTGAATACTATTTTTTGTACAATAAGTATATTCACATATTAATTTCAGTGTGGCAGAATGTTTCCCACATTAGTAGAAATGTTCAATATAACAGGTCTGAGTAATGTATGTATAACATGTGAGCATGCAAATTTTATAACACGAATAAAACAATTATATTACCCAGAGATGGAGTAATCGTACTAGTGTACTCGTACTCGAGTACAAGTACTTTTTGAGTACGAGTACTCGAGTACGAAGGAAAGTAATCGTACTCGAGTACATTACCAATATAATCGTACTCACGATTACTTCTCACGATTACATTTTTATCATATGAACAGTTGCAAGCAAATATATTAGACAGATAAAATAGCAATATTAGAAGTAATCTAATAAATGTAATAATAATCAAGGTATTCATTTTCTATTACTGTTAAGCATTTCAGTTAAATGAATATTCAGTCAGATGTCCCTAATTAACACCTTCTCTTCCCAGAGAAGCCACATCTCCCCACCCTCCTGCTTAGTACAAAGTACAAGTTATATTGTGACAGTCCCTGGGAAGCACTGCAGGAGATAAGCATCCCCTAACATCTTGCTTTGTAATTTTAGAAGCCATGCCACAGTCCCACCTGTACTGTTTGCTCTTTCAGTATGGTGTGAATGACTGGGCAGTTAGCTGCTAAATCCCTGTCCATTATGTTTAAGTAAGTGTGAACTGTAAACCTGTCTAAATCCCCAACTATTATGTTTGTCCCATCTGATATATGACATATTTGAATTGGATATTATTGCTAATATGATCCCTGGGATTTGAAATGTTGTTATTGTATCATTTATATTTGATCCTGTGTATTTGACATTTAAAAGGGGACATTTGAAATTCTTAAATGCATCATATTTGATTAAGAAGTTTAATATTTTCCTCTTGATACTTCATTGACATAGCTGAACCACCACTAAATGAACACTCATTATAACACTTGTATGCTATTTATTACAGTATCACTATGATACCTTTAGTTTGTAGTATCATGATATATGGACTTCTTGAGTATCAATCCAGTATTAAATGGTTCATTCAACACATGAGAAAGTCATCTGATGATTTATAATAATAATAACATATGGACAGTGAATAGCAGTTAGCAGTAATCAGTTAGAACACTAGATATTGACACAGCAACAGAAAATGAATGACACCTGATTCCATGGAGGTCACCTTTACCGTAGAAACAGGATATTCATTAAAGTAATCGTGAAAGTACCAGTAATCATGATTACATTCTAAAGTAATCGTACTCGTACTCGAGTACATTTGTTTTCTGTGTACTCGTACTCATGCATGTTCAAAGTAATCGTACTCGTCCTCGAGTACATTTGTATTGTACTCACTCCATCTCTGAATTATTACCATGATATTGACTTTGGCTACATGTGTCTCACATATAACATATCAGACCCATGTTAATTGTCACTTTGTTTCTTGTATAGGCAGATGTGGATGTACAGCAAAATGCCAGGAAGCTGGTATGCAGTAACATAAAAGAGAGTGAACTCACACAATGTCATCGATAACCAAGCTGGTGTAGTTCACCAAAGAATGTTGAACCTGTCTTACAGTGTCGAGAGAGGTTGACCAAAGGCTCATGCCATATTTGACAGACCATGGCATCCACCGTTCCATCACCAACTGCAAAGCTAGTCGGGCGTCACCATATTCGCATGTCAAGCACTCTGCATTCTACATTCTAGTCAGTCAGGGTATCTGACCGTCATGGAAGCCAGTGTACACACCACCAGTACTGCGGAGTACATTCGAATATTTGACATTTAATATGCAGCATCTTGCACGGCTCATAGAGCTCTGTATAGTCCTGTCCACAAATACAACTGTCCTGTAACTTGTTGAACTAGTGCTAGTCAGCATTGTTCAGTTTCTTGTTGACCTGTAAAGAAAATCATGTATTCAATTTCAGTAAACAAACAACATGCATCATGGTAGTGGAGTTGGGGGTAAATAATGATGCCATGCAATAACTACTGCATGGTGTACACATTTTCATTTTTGACATTTTATGTCAAACATGGTTGTCTGGTCAACGCAAATGTTAGAAATGACAAAATAAGGTTATTGTGATGCCAACAGCACATTCCCTCAGAAAATATTCAAGCATTCATAATATGTATGTCTACCTTCTTCAAAACTGTAAATACTATTGATTTCTTGAGTCATCGCTTCAGTATTTCCCCTGCTATATATGATGAGTAAGGTGGACCACCTCAGTGTTTTACTAAGCCATTTTGCACAAAATATGCCAGGATGGCCACCTCATAGGTATTTCGTGCTATAAACATGTTTACACTTGTAGCTGTGCATTTGTTTCCTCTCTATTTCCCACGGAATAAGTTAAAGCATCCTCCAAAATGGTGCATTTTGAAGGTAATTTTAAAAATTGATCTATGTGGCCATGCCCCACGACTCACACAGTGTATGTGCATTAATGTCTGTGTTGACACACTGGGTATACCGTATAATATGCATTGTACAAGAGCAAATGTTATTCTAGTTTTCCAAGTTCAAGATGATATGTTAATGAAAACAAATGTATATTTAAATGGAAATATTTAAATATTTTGATAATTTATACATTGTTGATTGTTAAAATGTTTAAATTACCTGGATTGATCCGATGTGAGCCTCCCGCAGACTACGTATCATCACTGCATCTGCCATACCCATGTGACTATCTTAATATTAGCCTCTCCTCTGCCTTGTGTCACTTTTGCATTGTAGTGTGGCCTGTATCAATATTATAATTCGAATATATTATGCATTCATATACTGCTGTGATGAAAATGCTGATAAATATTTGAAAACAGCTGTTTAAATTACCTGGATTGATCAGATGTGAGCCTCCCGCAGACTACGTATCCTCCCTGCATCTGCCATACCCATGTGACTGCCTTAATCTTAACCTCTCCTCTGCCTTGTCTCACTTTTGTATTGTAGTGTGGCCTGTAGCAATATCATAATTCGAATATATTATGCATTCAGTTACTGCTGTTATGAAAATTTTGATAAATATTTGAAAACAGCTGGAACGCGTGAGTTGAAAGGTACCAGGTGCATAGACTACAGCCAGGCATAGACTACAATGGAGACAAGTGCAAAAATGTTATATGTAATACTTGCATGATATAATGTACACCTACTCGGCTACTGTATTAACATTTAATGTTCATGTTTATTTTTTACTGAAAAAAATCATCACCATCATTATATGGCATCAATCATTGTTGTTATAAAAAAATAAATTATTTTGCATAACATATAATAGAAATCAACAACATTCAGTAATAGTACTGAAATGTGAGTCGCAAAAAACTTTTTTTTTAATTGTGAAATATAATATAATTCTCCGTTTGACGTTCTGTTACACGAGATAACGGATGCTCCCCCTAAAAATACATCGTTTCTTGCCCGATCGACAAGAGCCTAGCTATTACCAGTCCCCCATGTCAATTTTATTTTTAATTTCGTCCCTCACGTCATCTATTCTCTCTGGATATGTACTTTCGCAATTCCTAAGTTTATTAACAAGATCCTGCGTAATCAAATATACACTTAATGCGTACCTTCATAGAAGAATCACTGCCTTTGACTTGCAATCTTACCCAGCAAACAAGGAACCATTTCTGACCCAGTTGACACGTGTCATACTGGTTCATAATTGGTACCGCTCCACCAGTACGTGTTTTCATGTGTATTCACGTGAATACACGTGTTCTGTCTGTTGTCACGAGTTTGACACGTGTCGTACTGGGTCAGAACTGGTACGGTTTCACTGGTACGTGTCTTCACGTGAATTCACGTGATCTGTCACGTGTTTAACTGGGGAAACTGGTACGGTTCTATCCGCACGAGTATTCACGCGAAGTCACGTGTTCATACACGTGTCTAACTGGGGAAACTGGTACGGTTCTAGCGGTACGAGTATTCACGCGAATTCACGTGTTCATACACGTGTCTAACTGGGGAAACTGGTACGGTTCTAGCGGTACGAGTATTCACGCGAATTCACGTGTTCATACACGTGTCTAACTGGGGAAACTGGTACGGTTCTAGCGGTACGAGTATTCACGCGAATTCACGTGTTCATACACGTGTCTAACTGGGGAAACTGGTACGGTTCTAGTGGTACGAGTATTCACGCGAATTCACGTGTTCATACACGTGTCTAACTGGGGAAACTGGTACGGTTCTAGCGGTACGAGTATTCACGCGAATTCACGTGTTCATACACGTGTCTAACTGGGGAAACTGGTACGGTTTTAGTGGTACGAGTATTCACGCGAATTCACGTGTTCATACACGTGTCTAACTGGGGAAACTGGTACGGTTCTAGTGGTACGAGTATTCACGCGAATTCACGTGTTCATACACGTGTCTAACTGGGGAAACTGGTACGGTTCTAGCGGTACGAGTATTCACGCGAATTCACGTGTTCATACACGTGTCTAAGTGGGGAAACTGGTACGGTTCTAGCGGTACGAGTATTCACGTTAATTCACGAGTTCATTCACGTGTCTGACTGGGGGATCTGGTACGCTTCTAGCGGTACGAGTATTCACGTTAATTCACGAGTTCATTCACGTATCTGACTGGGGGAACTGGTACGCTTCTAGCGGTACGAGTATTCACGTTAATTCACGTGTTCATTCACGTGTCTAACTGGGGGAACTGGTACGGTTCTAGCGGTACGAGTATTCACGTTAATTCACGTGTTCATTCACGTGTGTGACTGAGGAAACTGGTACGGTTCTAGCGGTACGAGTATTCATGTTATTTCACGAGTTCATTCACGTGTCTAACTGGGGAAACTGGTACGGTTCTAGCGGTACGAGTATTCACGTTAATTCACGAGTTCATTCACGTGTCTAACTCGGGAAATTAGTACGGTTCTAGCGGTACGAGTATTCACGCGAATTCACGTGTTCATTCATGTGTCTAACTGGGGAAAGTGGTACGCTTCTAGCGATACGAGTATTCACGGGTTTATTCACGTGTGTGACTTAGGAAACTTGTACGGTTCTAGCGGTACGAGTATTCACGTTAATTCACGAGTTCATTCACGTGTGTGACTTGGGAAACTGGTACGGTTCTAGCGGTACGAGTATTCACGTTAATTCACGAGTTCATTCACGTGTCTAACTGGGGGAACTGGTACGCTTCTAGCGGTACGAGTATTCACGCGAATTCACGTGTTCATACACGTGTCTAACTGGGGACATTGGTACGGTTCTAGCGGTACGAGTTTTCACGTTAATTCACGAGTTCATTCACGTGTCTAACTGGGGAAACTGGTACGGTTCTAGCGGTACGAGTAACAAAGGTTCGGCAAGCGCATTTTTTTAAACGAAAGTTGCGGTTTTGGGTTCATTTGCGCATCATATGTACCCCTAGATGATGCTCTTGATAGGTTCAGGATTTTGGAGCCAGACAATCATGTATTGATATGTGCAGGAGTGAGAGAAGACGTCAACAGACAACCGAGGTATCGTTCGCTGCTGCTTAAAAGATGATTCCAATATATCTCTTCAACTTCACTGCCATGCTTCTCTGCACGAAAACACGATTACCACAGGGGGGCGAAGAGGCTCACAGCTCAGGACGGATATCAGTTGATGAACCAACACAAAATAAAAACTCATAGTGTTCCAGCAACTCATACAACATGTTTCAGGAATAGTCACCCCTCTGGGCATTGCCACTGCATATCATGTGTAAAACCAGACACGGAGCAATTAAAGCATTGATCACATTGAATAAAAGACTTGGTACAGGAATCAATTATAACACTCTTAAACGTCAGCTAACGTCACAATGTGCCACCATCATGCAACAGATAGAGCAAGACATTCCGGAGAACAAAAAATATGTCTCACAATCAACGTATCTTTGCAATGGACAAATTGGATAGGAAAAGGAAGACATTAGAAGGCGGTACCTTCAATGCAACAACTGCAATTATTGTCGATAATATCGGCAATGTGACGTCTTGTGAGGATGCCAGACGATTTAAGGATGTGAGTATTCCAATCGTAACATCATGTAGAAGGAAAACACTGTCATTTCTAACACAGCCATTCCGGTGTGTTACATTTCTGCCAGATATAGATCTCACCAACATCTAGATGGTTGGGACGTTAGATATAGTTCAACTGTCAACCTTCCAGTAAGTAATTATTTTAACAATGTTTCGTACCTTCAAACAGATGAACAAACATAACAGTCGTGCTGTTTGTGTCTGGTTTGCTTGAACTTCTCAACGATAAATAGATTCATGGGGAAATCATTGTTCCTTGTTATGGTTACGAGCGAGATAATGATTGTTTACGCACTAGCTATTTAACATAGGCCTAATGATGAAAGTATTGTCATTGTGGATTGTTAATCTGGAAATACATTTATACAAGTTACTCATACACGAGTGCTGTATCAAAGCAATGTACTTCATATATTAAATTTTTGTTAAAACAGTTATTAAATGTACACACAACGAATTTCGTGTTTTTTGATTGGTGGTTCTGTTTTTGGGAGTAGGGTAGGGGAAGGGAATCACGTGTATTTCCGTTCAGCAGTTGTGTATTCTAATATATTATGTTTCCTACATATTAAATACACAGAAGAAACTAATGTACAAATGTAACGCAGGCAAATAATTTAAACAAAGAAATATGTTGCACGCACGCACGCGCACAAGCACGCACGCACGAACACACACATTAATACTGATAAAACTTATCGAATTATTACTGGTACAAAGCAGCAAAGAAAGGAGAACACAACCCAAGTCCTGCGATGTTGCTCAGTGAGGAAAACTATCATAATCACAACAATCTCTCCCTATAATATGCATTATCCAACTTAGTGGATCGAATGACATGCTCTTGTCATGATTGCAGTGGTAAGTTTATTGCTTTTGCGACTCCTGCTGACATCAATGCGTGTGTTTAATTTGCGTTCTCCCAGGAGGGTGCTTTTCACAGCTGCAGTGGAGGATAATTACCCTCACAAATGGGCAGTGTATAGATTGTTTCAGGCGTGTGCTGTTCAGTAGTTTAGTTTGACTTTGATTATAAAACAACTTGCAGGTTACAAATCAACCTTCAGTAATTTAAGTGTTTTAGAGAACACAAATTCAATTCACTTTCACCTCTTTGAAGTACAGTTTTATGTTATTTAAAGTTGGGCGACCAGCTAGAAAGTTCTACTTCTGTGACATTACATTACGCTTGGATTAAATTATTTCATGTTTACTACACATATAAATCGAATGCCTTTCAGTAGTAATAAGCCATATTATCACAGCAACACATTAAATACACCATATGTACAATATATATACATACATACATACATACATACATACATACATACATACATACATACATACATACATACATACATACAACGATCAAAAGACACCTGAAGCTAGGCTACACACAGCGCTATACCACATCTAAAGTGCCCGTATAAGGCGGGTGGCCTCTGGGTAGGGTAACCGTCGATGAATGTAGCATGAAACAAGAAAACATACGAACAGTAAACATCATTTTATTTACGAAGAACAAAGACATCAAGAGTGGTCTGGCGTTATCTGTCAATAGCCTTGCTGCCGACCTGCTGTATCAACTCTCTGAGTCAACAGCGCCATCGGAGAAGGGTAATTTGTGGCCACGGTGCAGTCCAACAACTCGGTGCAATTCTGGCCGGGGATCCGCTAGTTAGGTGTAGTTTTAAATTACAAAACATCAACATTAAAAACAATGTTTACCTGATCTTCTGCATCTGACTTGTAGACAGACATCTGACACGTTCATGTCCTGATTGTGCCAGAGCAGCAGGGGTTCTCATTAGTCACAGTCCACGCAGAGGCATATATGCTGTTTGATAAGTCGACAATGCCAGCTAGCCACGGCGGCTGGTGCAATAAACAGGCCCAGTGTGAGACAACTCGGCCCCCTCCTAGAGACAACTCGGCCCGTGTATTTGTATAAGTATCATAGCGAACTATTATTGACATTGGGAAGGGTTTTTAGGAGAAAATTAACCTACCTAAAGAACGGTCAATAAATAAAAAAGAAGAAGATAGTATGACAAGAGGCCCTAGCTGCATTAGTCAAGACATATCGTCCAAGATAGGCCTTGTCGTTATGCAGCAAAGGTTTGGCAGTAAATATAATTTTGTATATCCTTCAAAAATATGAATATATGCAAAACTAATTTAATACCTATCGCATTAATTGTGATGAATATAATTTATAGATAATTTGGGCGAGTTTAGATGTGTTTATATTTATTAAATGTTTCCAATATATTCTGTGCGCCACTGTAATCCGATTGTCCCGCGGTCCGCCATAGGGCCTACTAGAACACAGCGAAGGGTGTACCTACATAATATTCTCTGAAAATAAGTGTTTTTAAAAACAAATATGAAAAAAACTAATCTTTAGAAGAAACAGTTCGAACACCCAAAGAAATTCCAGTTTGTGAAAATATATTAAATACAATATTAGTATATATTTTGTAAGAAAACTACACCAAAGCCTTTTTCTCGCATAGTTAAATTTGGATTGAACTGTCAATGAACTCCAGGGTCCTTAAATTTAGCCTAGCCTAATGATACCCATGGAGAGGCTTCAGTGATTACATCCCTAGTGACACCATCTGCTAGTCATTTAAGAGCAGGCCAGGAACACTGAAGGTGACCTGTTTCCCTGCCTCTCGACAACATTGACAGTTACAAGGACTTAGAGAGTAGCACAGCTACTCAAGTGGAGAAGGTACGTTTATTTAATCATTTATTTTGTGGTAAACCTTTGTACATTTCTAGCTTAACAAAGATATATTTGTGGCATGAATTTATTATATATATATATATATATATATATATATATATATATATATATATATATATATATATATGTGTGTGTGTGTGTGTGTGTGTGTGTGTGAGTGTGTGTGTGTGTGTGTGTGTGTGTGTGTGTGTGTGTGTGTGTGTGTGTGTATTATTTGCACAATAACTTTACCATATAAAGTAAAGACAAACCGTTGCCAATTACACAAAGGTTAATGGGAAATTAGAATATATGAGGGTATAGGCAAGTAATCTTAAATCATGTTATAGGATTTATTTATTGTGTTTCTATTAAGAACAGGCTCACAGCTCCAGGACATAGATGAGCGGACACCTTTGCGATGGAGGCAAGCTGCACGACCTAATGCAACCCCCGAAGGAATAGCCTTATACATCAGTAATAATAAGTATATTTTTGTTATTTTCTTAAGTATGTAGTCATTTTTATGGAGTCGCGTGTGGCTGAAATCACCTGAAGTTATATAGGGATGTGCCAGGCGCGCGAGGATGATAATATTAGGTATTACGTGCATGCTATTTAATTATAATTTATGTAAAATCTGTTTTTAATGCGCACATGCTATATGTGGACCTGATCATTATGATGGATGATGTTTTGCCTTCTCTTCGTTTAGGTAAATTTTCTGACTGTGCAGCCAGGCACCAGTACGAAAAGCAGGAATATCGTGAGAACGATGTTTGAAAAACTGGCTGTGCTGCAGGTCCTAAATTTATTTAGTGCTCGTGGCCAGTCACGCCGGGTCATCCTGAATGGCGTCACAACGAATAAAACAAAACGATGCTTCGTGTCGCTGACGCTGTACACATGTATAACGAGTGAGTATGCATAGTGTGTTTATATAAACGGATACTGGATCAGGTCATAAGTAAACATTATGCGAATAGAAATACATGGGCTTGAGTGCAATACATAAAATACCATTACAGCAATTATGGGGTACAAATAAAAGAATAAATAAGTGGGTAATACAAATAAATAAATAAATAAAATAAATGAATAAATAAGTCGTGATATTTTCTGAATATGTTATTAAATTAATTATTAAAAATAGGGTATAAATACACTACAAATATCATATGTACAATTGTGAGTTTTATCGAATAGTTATAACATTCACATAAATATAAGTTTTGTAAAAACTAATAAAAACCGATAGCAACAATCTCCATGTATGTGCACATTTAATATGGAAATTGTAGGTACAGTTTTCTGTATTGATACATTCTTCACGTGACGTATTTACCCCATACTAAATCTCTCCCCAGGGATTCAACGTGTTGCTCAGGGAACTGAACTCTCACACAGCCTGAAATAAAAAATCTTAAATAAATGTGTAAACTATTTCAATGTCCACGCCATGCTCATCAAGATCAGCGGCTCTACAGAATGGTTGGAAGAGTGGTTATATGTGATTCTTGAGTGGAGGAGGTGTATGCACTGTACATATCGGTGGTACGGCGAAATCAGTTTAGAGCTTACTTCAGCTAACTTCAT
This sequence comes from Oasisia sp. SBJ-2009, assembly GCA_964017155.1. NCBI lineage: Eukaryota > Metazoa > Annelida > Polychaeta > Sabellida > Siboglinidae > Oasisia > Oasisia sp. SBJ-2009. The sequence continues at coordinate 38,938,965 of OZ024867.1, forward strand.
ACAAAGCGTAAGAAATCTGTCGAGGGACTTGAACATAGTGGCATGCTTGGGGGGGGGGGGCATTTCAACCACGCCTACGTGTTTAGCATAACATTGAAAGTGATTCTTCCAATCTGTAATGCAACTTTGTTCTTCTGTTATAGGAGCCGGCCGACGGCTCGACATAGCCAGTGGGGATTTGTTCAGAGACATAGCAGAAGTACTGAAGTCTTATTCAAAAAGGAAAGACGTTAAGGTAGATACACAATAGACATTTTAGAGACATAATATGAATTCCTCAATACATGTTTCAGCTATACCTATCTCAAATTTAGCTAATAACCCATAGTTAATCGTATATCAAAAGTGGTGTGTGTGTGCGCGCGCGCGTGTGTGTATATGGATATGTGTGTGTATCTTTTTTATTCTGGGTAAATACAAATAAGCCTTGCTGTGTTAATTCCCAATTGAATATACGCCAGATTTTAATTAAAAATTAATTAATTGAAAGTTGACCAAATGGTACGATTTATGGCTAGAATTATTCGTCTTGACCATGATGTCAAAAAAATGCGTGATTCATCATATCAGACAGAAATTTTAGTTTCCCAAATGACTAAATACATTATTTGAACGTATATGTTACTTGCAGGTGGCAGCGGACTTGCAAGGTGGTGGCGAACTCGACCTAGGCCATGACGTAGTTGTCGACAGTGATGCGAGCGGCGAATAATATGGCTACACCCCTTCTGGACTTCCCCTACTGTTAGTGTAGATGAGAGTTGATGGCAGCCTGGTTGTTAGGTGCATGTTTTAAAGTTATTTGTAGACTATTTTAGTTGGCTAGGCACACTGAGGACGTGATGTTGAACTATTATAAGCTATTCTTTGCTTTAAATAAAAATTGTTGTGTCCAACGAGTTGGTCTGTCTTAATCTATACTAGGTGTCAGTTGACTTCTGCGTCGGACCGTGTCTACACACCAAATGTGTTCATAGAATCCTGTGAATTCACGCACGACAATCGGGTGAATACACGTACAGAAACACGTGATTTTAGTGACGTAATCACGTGTCGATACACCAAATGTGTTCATAGAATCCCGTGAATTCACGTACGACAATCAGGTGAATACACGTACAGAAAACACGTGATTCTCACGAATGGAAAAACTCGTGATTTCACGAGCAGTAAACACGTGTCGACACACCAAATTTGTTGACAGAATCGCGTGAATTCACGTACGGCAATCAGGTGAATACACGTGCAGAAAACACGTGTTTTTCACGAATGGAAAAACTCGTGATTTCACGAGCAGTAAACACGTGTCGACACACCAAATTTGTCGACAGAATCCCGTGAATTCACGTACGGCAATCAGGTGAATACACGTGCAGAAAACACGTGTTTTTTACGAATGGAAAAACTCGTGATTTCACGAGCAGTAAACACGTGTCGACACACCAAATTTGTCGACAGAATCCCGTGAATTCACGTACCGAAAACACGTGAATTGAGCCAGTTGAACTCGTGAATTCACTTACTGAACACGTGAAATCACGGGTCGTTGTTTGCTGGGTAGTCATGACGCGCAAAACACGTGCGATTTGTTATTGTACCGTACTAAGTCGATCTCGCATAAAACACGTGACCCAAAAAGCACAGGGCGTCGGCAGCTGCTGATTGTTTCGCCAGTTATACCTGGTGTAACGGCGATTCTTTTTTACAATTATAAAATGACAAGTACGCATTAAAAAAATTAACTGACTGTGCATACTAGTTAAACTATTAACACATTAGACATGGTAATAAAAGAACCGGTTTGGCGATTAGCAAACGAGTGGATTGAGTACCTTTAAACACCCTGACGAAATGTTGTTGTTGACACTGTCACTGCGGGTATTGTCATTTGTTATACATTGATTGATATCTTGCGCGGCCCTTCAGAAAATTGTATTACAAAACATGCCTCTCAAAGGTTTTTAAAACATCACGTAGTCCGACTGATCAACAGAAAACATGCGATTTACTGCCTTAGGCTTAGATTGTAACGCGAAGCCCATCGTTACGATATAGGGGCCCCTGAATATGTATAATGTAATGCCTGACCATGCCCGCTAGTATTTATGTCAGCCAATCAGCTATCGTGTATTCCCACGGCAACCAATCAGTGCCGTCCAGCGGCCGCGTCTCCCGGCCCTCCAAATTAAAATGGCGAAGGTCCAACGCAGCGCTCAAGACAGGTGCGTGTATTATTTCAGATAAGATGCATATCATTTCGTATCATTGTAAAAATATCTGAAAATAAAGACACTTACGATCGCTTCATTGGATACAGGTTAAAACGGCGACATACTATTAGGCTGATTGTCAAAACAACAGTCAACACCCTCGCCGAATTCTACAGTACATCACCACTGACACTACACTAGTCACTACATGTGCCGAAGGCGAGGGCCTCGGCACATATACTGTAGAATTCGGTTTGCCATTATAACTATCTTTGTCAACAATTTATTTTGTTAATTCAGTCATTTAACATCATCTCACGCATATTTGTTTTATAAACAGCGCGTCTTAGCAGACATTTGAGCTCGAAAGGACGTACGTAGCCTCGGTTACCCAGGCTCCGTGAGGTGGTAGCACTTTTAAAGGACAAAAAAGGTTAACTGTTTCGTGGCATACACCTAATAATAGAGTTAGGCACTTATGTACAAGTCGGACCCACCTCAATTTTGCCATTATAACTGCATTATAACCAACATTTGATATTTGATTTTATTAATTCAATCAATTATAATCATCTTGCGTATATTTATGTTTGGTAAACAGCGCGTCTTGGGCTTGGCATACTTTTGCGGTCGAAAAGACAGCGCGATTTGTGCCAGTCGCAAGCGCAGCGGTACATGTTACCGCGCTGTGCATATGAAATGAGCGATAAACAGTTTGTTTATGGCGACCGCGCTGTCTTTTCGACCTAAAAAGTCTGCTAAGACGCGCTGTTTATAATCCCTCCAGTCCAAGTGCAGTTCACTTTGCTCGGTCCATTTTGAGGAGAAATGCTTTGATGTAGACATGTATCATCAGTTGATGGGATGATTTCAGCGATAACAATAATAGACAACTTTATATTTACCGTCATCAGCATGTTACGCGCGTTGCCGAGTTGCAGCCATTTCATGACAACAGCCAAACCCCATGCAGGGAATCTACGTGGAGAGCGCCTCGATCACCATCGTGACGTCATTCTTCGTCTAAGATGGGGTAGCGCATAGTATTTAGATGGCTGGGTGTTAAAAAATATTTTTCTGGTAAACCGCTGGCGTTAAAAAATTGAGTATATGTGGAAATTGTTACTTTATATTAACTCTAAATTAGGTGTATGCCACGAAACAGTTAACTTTGTTTGTCCTTTAAAGGGAAAAAAAATGGCTAGGGTTTGGTGATATGGGCCTAATAGAGCTAAGAAAAACTAACACTTTCCTACCTCAATCACATTTTTAACGTGAACGGTTTAGCAGAAAAAAGTTTAGAACACAGAATAGAAAGTTTATGGATAACTCCATTTTAGAAAAACAGTGACGTATCGGAGGACCGGCCACTGATAGGCTGTCATACTACTTCTTGGCAACTCCGTCGGGTGGCGCTGTGACTTTGCGCTCACAAAAGAGCTTAAATAATACGGATGATTTTCTGATTCTTCGTCTGACGGAAATAGCACGGATTCAGAAGTGGCTGGATATAGATTTCAGCCACAAAGGCCTGTGCTGTCACACAGACCAGATGTCTGTGGTGGTGAAGACCCAAGGGAAATTGAAATGACGAGAAGAGAAACAACCAGTCCCGAGACGGCATCGACTGGTGTCAACAATGACATGCACTGTCCGACCTATATATGAAAACGACCGCCAGCAGTCGCCAAACTTCTCCTCAATTGTCTTACAGACATATACATACAATATGTCATAAAATAAAATCACTTGCATTCCTCTAACGAAGAAAATTCACAAAAGCAACTCGATCGCAGCTCCCAAAGCAACTCAGGCTCTTCGACCTCGGAGACTTCGGTTACCGTAATATCGCTATAAAGGTTAGCTTTACACGAAATAACGTTAGGCGGCGCGGTGGTGCGCGCGAATATTTATGAACTTTATTTACTGCATTCGCACGCGCGAAATAGTTAAATTAATCAATAATATAGTAATAATTAATTATTATCATTACCAAGATCTTCAGAAAATGTTAAGTTTTCTTATAATATACCGGTACTCCCACATCTACTGGCCAAATTGGTGTGGCTTGGTAACCAGCTTATAACAACCCACATTATAAAACAAGGGAACATGATAATATTTTAATATTATATACTGCTAAATAATTATTATAATTTAATAAATGAAAAAAAGACTACAATTATACACTGTACATAATGATTTAGGGGATAGACATAGCTTTCTAAAACATTAAGCTGATTACATAAATATATAGTGTCTAATTATAGTTATATAGACAGTAAATATACCTGGGAATGTTGATTGATCACGTTTAGGATTAGAGTTTGTGTGAGGTATCCAATATAGGCAAATATAATGTTAATCATGGCACAACTCAGGTGGGTCCAAATTCTACACAGCTGTCGCAACACAATTTCAATATGTGGAAATCATCCAGTTAACTGCCCAAAATTATTACGGCCTTTTCAAAATGTGTTTATCACCTTTTTTCGATGTGTGTGTGTTCGGAATGTCATTCTACATCACTTCCGGTGCAAAGAAGTCAGATTTTGTTTTTTTAATCAATGTAAATACGCCGAGGTCAGCGGTTAGCGCACCCAAGATGCACCACGACTGCAATGGTGATGTCTTGCGATTTGCGAATTTTTCCCCAAAACTTATTCTATAGTTACATAATACATTTTTATTCTGTGTAATGCAGCTGTGTTTGTTTAAGCTTAATTAACAATTTAATTGGCTTATTTATGTAGATTTGACGACATTAAATTGCTCTAAAACACAAACAAATAATATATTACTTTTTTGTACCGGAAGTGATGTAGATTGACATTCCGAACACATACACATCAGTAGTAAAACGTTTTGAAAAGGCCATAATAATTTAGGCCAGTTAACTGGAAGATTACCCAAATATACTGTATAAATTGCACAGGTATTATTGTTTATTATAATATAGATTTTAGGCTGACATACTTAACATGTTTTAACAACTATTTTATTTGAAAAGTGATTCAAATTGCCCTGGTTTACAAACTTGTGTCGTGTATGAAAGAAACAACTTTCCCACATCTAACACAAGGCTAGTGGATTTCTCAGATTGATCTCCCAGTACTTGGAAGTGCAGCCAACCCACATGCAACAATGTTTTTAACTACGTCATCTGGTTAATAGGTTGGTTTATTATGTTGTAGCGCTTACATTTTCCCGGCGTTATAAACGTTCCGATTGGCATTTTGCTCATGTACTTTTAACTGCTTTATATGTAAAATGCATGTTTTTTTCACTTGTCATGTTGGCCATGTCGGACAATGTTGTTGATGTTGGATCGTTGCTGCAAATAATATTTTACAATAGGATATCACCTAATGTAAATACAAAATAGGATTCAATATTAACTCATGTATTGCTACAATAATGTTTATTATTTTTACACGAATGACCTGCTATGACTATGCCTGGTCACTGGCACTGCTGTGACATGGAACTACACTCAGTGGGTGAATCCCTACACAAGTACAGTTACATGCAAGTTATTATAAATAACATTAGGACAAATCAGGTCAATATATTTGTGACTTTTTTTTTTTTAAATTGAAAACAGTGTTGCTCACTTAATACTTAGCTTATATGTAATCTTCAATATATCTGTCACAATAGAATAATGTCCTTCATAATTGAATTGTGAATTTGTTTTGATTGACATTATTATAAAATTAATAATAATTGTTTTTACACCTCAGCATGCCACATGAAAGTGTTTGTACGTGTGTTACAGTGTATTCTTGTTTCAGTCGTGCAGTCTGGGTGTCCAAGCAACCTTTTTGTATTTGAACTACACAGCAGATGTAGATGAGAAGATGCTTTGGCACAGTGTCAAAACTAAGGCGAAATTGAGGCCGAATCGCAAGGGGAACACTGGACAGTAGACCCTGATACTATAATTTTATAAGCAGTTGCATTCCGCATTATATTGTTACTTACACTGCTTACCACATATGGTTATATGTTTCTTGGGATATTTAGGAGTATTGTTGCAAGTTTTGTATAATAATGTCAGCCTTTTTGTCTAATCCTATGAATATTATTAAACACAAAATATGTGATTGTGAGATCTTGCTATGTGTCGCCTGTGTTTCTGTGAACATTGTGTTGGTTGCTACAACCAACAAAATGTTCACAACTCCAAGCCATAAAAAATGTATACAAAAAACCGATACGGGTTTTCAGCACACTGCAATTGTATAAACGTTATTACAAGAAAAGTATGTGCATGAATGACACCTTCAGCAAGTAGTCCCAGTATTGTTTTACTTTTGTTGCATTTTTCTCAACATTGTATTTTCGGCATATGATTCATATGGAAAACACTTAGACAGAAAAAAGTGTACAAGATGCAGTCATGCAATTTCCAACACTTGTTCCTTGCTTTTTAGGACATGCAATAAGGTGGTTTAGGATACTGGTATCCAGTGACAATAAAAACGTGTCTTACAAAAAATTAAAATTGTGTTATATTTGGTCATAAAATGTTGGAAATACACAATTAGCCATCTAAAACACTGTCATTGTACATATAACCATTTTACCTGTTATTTACTACGACATAATCAATGTAGAATACATATAGTTCTCAACGTAGTGATTATTGGAAATGTGTGATCGTTGGAACTAAGATTTTGGTTACCATGGCAACCATTACGTAAATTAATGTTTCTTGTTTTCACTTATAAAACATATACGGCAAATTTTGTCAAGATTTGTTGAATATTAAGGGAGATATGGCCCATGCCTATTGTTAACCAGCCCCTATAAATATTACATAAACTTGCAACTGTTTCCCATGTACAGGAAGTGAACTGAAATATTCTCGTCAACTAGTGTGTTACCTACAGGTTTACATGTGGTATAATTTCATTAGTTCACAAATGTGGTGCCTGGAATTGTTTATCAAATGTCTGTGTTACCTTAATCAAGAAAGTAATCTACTTTGTAGGCTGCAGGGTGACAGCAGCAGTGCGCCCTTGGGAACGGTCGAGGCGGGCCGTGTCTTTGGTGGAGCAGTGGGGCCCATGGAACAACTTCGTGTACTTGAGTAAGACTTTGACATTATTAATTAATATAGTCTAGTTCCTACGGCTGTAACTGTTTCAACAAGCGACTGTTGCAGTCATTGCCACAATGTCAGAATGACATTATTTCCACTGGACGTGTCTAACAGTTGCAGCTGATTTGACTGTCAAGTAATGTATCATTCAAAAGTAATGTTTACATTAAAATAGAAATGTTACATTTAATTGACTGACTGTTACAATGAGGGTATTATAATGTTTACATTATAATAAAAGTGTCAAGTTTAATTTACTGGTTGTTACAATTAGGGTATCATTAATTCCTAATATTCCACAAGGATTAATAAAAGTGACTTTGAGTGTTTGTGCGAGGGTAGATTATGTTGTGTTGACCAAATATAAAATAATCAATTTGTTGTTTCAGATTGACGTCCTGTGGTCTCACCAGCCACAGCCTGGACACACTTGTGACACAGATGGCTGGGCGGTGTCACAGACTTGAAGTGTTCAAGTAAGCAACATTATGAACCCACCTGTCTATACATTTCAATGTTGTGAGTTCAAATAATAATCCTAATAAATAATAATAAACTGTTGCAGTACACAGCAACACTTACACAGAAAGTTGCCCTGAGTTTGTAAAGACTGTTGCTAGGCAACGACACCACAAAGCTCCTGCAGAAAGAAACAATGTTTCTAAGAAATCAAAATGCCAGCAGAAGAAACATTGTTTCAAAAGTCTCCCACCTCGAAATGCTTTCTATAATTATGTAACCTTTTAAAAAGTGTTGTCATCAAACTGTGGCAGAAAGTCCAGTTGACAATAAATATTGGTGAACTGTCAAACGACAATGTTAGTTTGTGTCACTGTAATCCAGGAATTAATCTACTTTGTAGGCTGTATGGTGACACATGTCTGGGGACAGTGGAGGCGGCCACGTCACTCGGTGTCTTTCTACACGGCACGAGTCACCTCCGTCAACTACAGTAAGACTTAGAACCTGGTCAATTAATGTCACCTGTTTCATCCAACTAATGTCAGCAGTTGTCAGAATGTAATAATTATTAGTTTTAAACCAGTTCTTGAGTTTAACTCTTACAGTTTATTGAACTGTCACGTGACGTACAGAAATCAATATTTACATTCAGAGGTTTGTGTTTTATTTACTGGAAGTTTCCTTTGTTGTAATCTCAGTTCGTAACAACAATAATAAAATATCTTTGACTGTTTCTGAGATGATGTTGTGTTGATGAAATGTGAAGTAACAATTTGTTGTTTCAGCTTGTTGCACACCGGTCTAACAACCGAGTGTGTCACCGCCTTCATGACTGCGGTTAAAGGACGATGTGACACATTGGAGGTGTTCATGTAAGTAACATGTCAGGGGGGTCACTGCTAACAAATACAGTTGCAACATTTGAACACCCTCGTGAATTAAAACGCGAGAAGAACAAGTAATAAACTATGGCAGTGCACAGAAAACTGACACAGAAAGTGGCCAAAGTGTGTAGAATTGTTGCTAGGCAACGGAACCGCCGGTAGAAATAAACAATGTTTCAAGTCTGGTAAAAAATGTTTTTGAAATTATGTAACTTTTCAAACTGCAACAAACTGTGGCAGAAAGTCCAGTTGACAATAAACATTGATTAACTGTCAAACGACAAAGTTGGTGACTGAGTTTGTAGAATGTGAAGTTTGTTTGTGTCGTTATAATCCGGGAATATAATCTACTTTGTAGACTGGGCACCAACATCCCGTGTCTGGAGACTGAGACGGCCGCACAAAGTCTCGGTGACTGTCTCCGCCACTGGACACGTCTAAGACACCTAGAGTAAGAACATTAGAACCTTATTGACACCTGCCTCAACCAACGACTGTCACAATAGTTGTCACGTGTCACCAAATGTCAAGTCACATTTGACCAGTTCTTGTGTTTCCCGGCTTCAGTTTATTCGACTCACGCGAGTCACCAAAACTAATGTTGACGTCAAAAACGCTGCGTTTACTTGAGTAATTATTACAATTGTTGTATTTTACACTCAAATGTTGCAAACTGAAGAATCCAAGTGACTTTGAGAGTTTGTCCAGCGACAAATGTTGTTGTTTTGGTGAAATGTAAAATAAACAATTTGTTGTTTCAGCTTGGTCCAGTGTCATCTGACGGCAACGTCATTGGCCGTCCTCTCTCAGGTGACACGAGGATGTCACCAACTACAGCTGTTCACGTAAGAAACAGTTTATATTATATTTATATTGTCAGTATTGAGGAAGTCGACAGGACCCAGCAATAACCCTGACCCATAAACTCACCCTCATTGGTTGCTAGGCAACGGCAGCAGAAATAAACATTGTAGCAACAGTTTCCTGCTGGAAATGTTTTTGTGATTATGTAACTTTGTGAAAGTGTTTTCTGCCACAAACTCAAGTAACTGTTCACAACCAATACACATTGAGTACTTACCCCGCCCCAGTTAATTACCCTCTCAATAATGTTGTTAAATGTGAAATTCTACAAAATTATCCACCAAAATAAACATATTCAGCAGCGTCCCTAAAAAACTGCCTCAACTTGACCTGTTTGTGACCCTGTTGAGAAGGGTTTGTGAGAACAAGTTAACCCCTGAACCCGTGACCCGAGGGTGAGTTTGTTAGTCACCCTGTGTTTAATTAATGTATTCTTTTTATAGTTGCGGCGGGAACAACAAGTTGGGTGGTGACAACAGTGAGGACAGTGAGAAGACATTTCGTGACCTGCTGCGTCAATGTCCTGGGCTACAGATAGTGTAAGTTGACACTGACTTGTGCAGGTGTTAGTAGACGAGTGTAATGATGTGACCTGTGACCTCTATCTGACCTCTGACTCTGTCTTCCAGGGCTGTCCTCTGTGGCCTGTCAGACTCAACAGTGGCCAGACTGAGGGAGGAGTTTGGGGGGAGGTTTAGATGACGAGGTAAGTGAGTTGATGACAAATGTACCTCGTTTATTTACTCACAGTTTGTTTCATGTCATTTCACAGTTGAAGCATCAACCGGGGACCAACTCAAAAATAACATTAATTTGATAATCATTTTGTGTAGTTAGACTCGTATTAATGTCAACTTTATTTAAATAATTGCACTAAAAGTCAGCCAAGAATCTGGTGCGACAGACGAGTTCTTGTGGCAGATTTTATATTTGTGAAATACATTGGACTTTATAATATTAAATAACTCACTGAGAAAGTCGTAGTTTCTGTGTAGAAATGTCTGATAAATGTACATTGTAACAACCTGTGATGTTGACTTTGGATGTTTAAGGGACTCGCTCAAAAGTAATGACTTATATTTATTTTAGTAACTATTGAAATGAAGACTTTGTCTGTATTATTTGGATGATGTTTACATTCCATAGTTGTGATTAGTTACTTCAGATGAGCACATATTTTATTTACAGTGTCTAAAACAATGGGGCTTTAGAGGGGGGCGTAATTAAGGGTGATAAGAAGATGTAGTAACAAAATGACCTAATTGTAAGTAGAGTCTGTCATATTGGGTTGTTTACAATTTGTCTCTTTTATTGACTACTGAAGATACTTATATTTTATGTTTACAGATGTTCAGTTGACGGGAGGAGCAGGAGGAGGAGGAGGAGGAGGAGGAGGATACTGAGAGTTTTTGTTTACACTACAAATCATAATCAGCTGATGATTAGTCAATGACTGACTCATTATAATTTTCACCTGATTATTGAGGAGGATGAAGGGAGGATACGAGGAGGAGGAGGAGGAAGGGAGGATACGAGGAGGAGGAGGAGGAGGAAGGGAGGATACAGACGAGGAGGATGAAGACAATACAGATAAACTGGTTTGTCATATTACTGCAATTATTCCCACACTACATATTTAAGTATCAGAAGTGAACCTGATTGATGCTGAACTACAGAATGACACAGTATCAAGACAGGATGTTTTTAGTTTCTCTGTAGAAATGTCTCATAAATATACATTGTAACAACCTGTGATATTAACACTTTGGACGACTTAGGGACTCACTCAAAATTAGTATGGCCTATATTTATTTTAGTATGTGTAACTATTGAAATTGACATTGAAAGACACTGTCTATATTATTTAGATGATGTTTACAAGTTCATTAATATGATTAATTGTACAAGATGTGTGGATGTCATATTTACTATTTCCCTAAAAGTATCTACACCTGAAAGTAACTTTTTACCAACACTAATAATTCACCATTTGTTATTTGTACAACAAAATAGTTTTGATTCGTTTTAATGTTTGCCCATTTGCCACAGGACATATGTATTTGATACGATACAACTATTTTAAACTTCGAATTAAAATATCTTTGCATTGATGGAATGTTCGTGTGACCTTGGTGCAGTTGGGGACAATGACAGAGACAGACAAACGTCAAGTGTTTTTATATCACTTTTAGTTAACGCTGTTAACGCTACTCCCACTGTCTGTTGAATGTTGTTTCCGTGTGCACAATTGTAGCACCAATGTATTGTATATTCACCCCACACTGAATGTAGACCCACCTGGACATGCCACATGTCATCAAACTAAGGATGTGGTTGTTTGGTGTCTGACCTGTCCATGCGACTAGTCACACACTTTGAGCAACAGTAATCTGTTGATCAGTGTGCCATGTTGTTGATTCATGTGCCAGTGTTGATCAATGTGCTATGGTGTTGACTCATATGCCAGCATGTTGATCAATGTGCCACTTCGTTGACCAGTGTGCCACTGTTGATGGATGTGCCAGCATATTGATCACTGTACTAATATGTAGATCAGTGTGTCACTGTGTTGATCTATGTGCCAGTGTGTATATAAATGTGCCGGCATGTTCTTCAGTGTGTTGATCATTCTGCCAATATTTTGATTCATTGTGCCAATGTGTTTGACCTGATTTATGGAGGCGTGTTATCAACATGTGTAAATTACTTCTCTCATAGTGTGTACTGTTTCACAGTGGAATATGTATAAGTGAGTTTTATTCAAGATTACCATGTGATTGTTGTCTCAATGCAGACAAATTTCACTTGAGAATGTCCAGTCACAAGGTAATTATCATTAAAGGTGACTACTATGTAACCAGCGTGTTTATATTCAGCAGTCTTACTTCAGTAAGTTAGCCTGTCCAACTTGGATCATCTCCTTTATGACAGAATGCATATGAAGGTATTAATCTCAAAGGAGGTCTGTTGGTGAGAAATGGGACACTGTTGTGGTAATGTTGTAAATGACCCAGCATACTGGTTGTGTCCTATGAGATAACACGTGTATTACAGTGTGTAAGTAATAACAGTAGTACACATATTACAAATACAACAAGTTGTCTGTCACGGCCCCATCTCATACGTCAGTCTAATTGTCAGGTTATTCAATAATAACAGTCTACTTTCCTAGTGAAAACAGTACACATGCACCAAGATGAGTGAGTTGTTTACTGTCCCAGTGCTTTGAATTTCATCAACAAATATGTAACTTCAGCTTATTGTGCTTTAAAACACTCTACCCGCCCGCCTACTTGCCCGCTTGCCCACCCACTGCATGTTGGCAGGTGGCCCTGTTAACAGGTGACCCTATTGGCAGGTGGCCCTATTGGCAGGTGGCCCTGTTGACAGGTGACCCTATTAGCAGGTGACAGTGTTCTCATGTTCTTTGTCTAACAAGACACCCCCAGTCGACACTGGTGGTTTACTTGTCCGTTGTTGTTTTCTTGCAGATGTCAGTGTCATGGATGTGTGGAATGTGCGGGTGACAACATGTGCCAGTTGTTCACTTGTGTTGACCCGCAGTGAGAAGACGTCCACTGATGGTCTTTTGTGCACATTGACAACAGGACAACAGGACAGTGAGCTCAGACACCTGGACTTGACATCTCAACTCAACAGGTGCAGTACGAAAGTCTACTCTATTTTAATTGGTTATGTCAGACCAATGTAACCTGTGGATTGAGACAAAGATAACAACACAATTATTTCATTATGTATGGTACATAAATAATAATCAGTACTACAGGTAGGAATTGTTCCCATTTTAATAAACCTGTCTAGAAAAAACATTTCATCTAAATGGTCAATTTTATTTTGTTTTCATTTTATTTAAAAGGAAAGTGTTCTGTCATGTAGCATTGATTATCACTGACACATCCAGACAGACGGTGGTCAAGGATGTGGTCAACAATGTACGGGGTCGTTCCTTGACGAGAACGTGGATGAGCAGGTGCTGCAGGAACTGACCAGGTGAGATGACCACAGCAGGTCTCTCAATACAAGTTTCTACTTTCTCTCAGTAACTTGGCAAAGTTCACATCAAAATTATCGTGTTTTGCAGTGGTTCAAAATTGCAGCCAATACCAAAACACCTTCATCCCATCTGGTTAAATACATGTATCTGGGAGAGGGCGCAATATATTTTACGTGGGTGGCCAATTGTTAATTCTGCAATCGAGTTGTCTCGCCACAATTAGTAACCCCTCAGACCGAAAAAATGAAGTCAATACAATAATTAACCCTTTACACTCTTACCTTGCACCCAAATGAACTCACCAGTAATTAACCCATCACACCCTGGTGACCTCTCCACACTTATTATTAATGTGAAGCGCTTTGATTGATATTTAGTTAGCTAAAAAGCGCTATATTAAGCAACGGAATTATTATTATTATCAACACCTGATATACTAAATGGACTCACCACATTGAACACACCAGTAACAGTTGAGAGAACCCAGGTTCAAATCATGTGCTGCTGTGTTAAAACTTCATGCACGTTTTTTTCACTCTACATTACTCCAGGTCACTCAGTTGTATAAATGAATACCTGGCTATACACAGTGGTGGGTATGTGTACACACAGCCTTCGCGCATTAACTGCAGCATATGGCTGGATGCTTCCCAGAGAAGCCGAGATGGTGTCTGGTTGAACGTACCTTTATTAACCCATTGCATTGTCGTGAATTGTATATTTTAACAACAGTTGCATTGATGTGGATGTAGCAGTGTATTTTGAGATGGCAAATTGAAAATCATACAACAACGTGGCATGGTCCCGTTATTAAATAAAATAACACACCATGGTCCCGTTATTAAACAAAATAACATAACATAGTGGTATGGTCCCGTTATTAAATAAAATAACACAACATAGTGGTATGGTCCCGTTATTAAATAAAATAACACAACATAGTGGTATGGTCCCGTTATTAAATAAAATAACACAACATAGTGGTATGGTCCCGTTATTAAATAAAATAACACAACATAGTGGTATGGTCCCGTTATTAAATAAAATAACACAACATAGTGGCATGGTCCCGTTATTAAATAAAATAACACAACATAGTGGCATGGTCCCGTTATTAAATAAAATAACACAACATAGTGGTATGGTCCCGTTATTAAATAAAATAACACAACATAGTGGTATGGTCCCGTTATTAAATAAAATAACACAACATAGTGGTATGGGGGCAGCAAATAACCGTATCACTACATTTGAGGGCTTTTACATACATATTTACATACATTTGCGTGTCAATGAGCCGTCTGTGTTTCAGCCGTGTCGACGGCCTGTATCGTGGAGGGCGAGGTGTTCAAGTGGATCCTTCCTGCAGACGAGACAGAAGAAACATCTCGAGCTGTACCCAACCGACTACAGTTCTATCAACAGACCCGACACGACCAGGTCGTCAAGGCCAAGGGAGTCAAGATACAACCTGACCTTTGACCTGATGGTGGCATGTCCTGAACACGTGTACGTTGCTTCTCTCGTAGTGTGTACTGTTTCACAGTGGAATATGTATAAGTGAGTTTTTATTCAAGATTACCATGTGATTGTTGTCTCTATGTAGACATATTTCACTTAAGAATGGCCAGTCACAAGGTAATAATTATTAAAGGTGACTACTACCTTGGTATGTAACCAGCATGTTTATATTCAGCAGTCTTACTTCAATAAGTTAGCCTGTCCAACTGTGATCGTCTCCTTTATGACAGAATGCATTCATAGGGTGTTTTGGACACACTAGAAATCTATGAAAATCAGTATTTACTCTATGTTTTCACTTTGGCTGAATGTTCTCGTTTGCAGTGTTAGACCAGTCGATTATGTTACACAAGGCCACTGTCATTTAAAACCACCTTTATAATGTTGCGTATCAAATTTACCTCTCTGTTGTATCCATCTTTTGTCAACTTCAGTAGTTTATAGATATTGACAATGACCAAATCTCGCGCTTGTGGTTTGTTTGACGGTGGGAGAAGATTCTGATCTGAGCTGAGAGCTAAACAACTAGTGACATAACAGAGAGGTCAGTTGCTGCCTAGTGGACAGGTCAAATGCTGTCAGATGCCATAGGATATGTAAACTCAATCTCTCTTTCCAGTTAATGACCTTGATAATGGACATCAAAGACGTTGTCCCAGAATCTCAACAAGACAGAGCTGTGTAGTGTTTCACGTGAAGAGTGACGTCAAAGTGGCCATTACCTCTCCCGTGAGTCCAGTATCGTCATTACCTACCTCCCTCTCTGCCACAGCCTATTTTCATTTACCCTTTTAGATCTCTGTCCTATTTTAAAAGTCCCCATTTTCTTTGACCTGAAAAGGTGAAAGTTTTAATGGTCAACATTTCTAATGTGTTTTTGTAACTGTTAACTTTGTGACTCCAC
The DNA here is from genome assembly GCA_964017155.1 of Oasisia sp. SBJ-2009. NCBI lineage: Eukaryota > Metazoa > Annelida > Polychaeta > Sabellida > Siboglinidae > Oasisia > Oasisia sp. SBJ-2009. The sequence goes on from OZ024867.1 coordinate 38,954,932, forward strand.
TGCACAATACAGTAGAACATGCCTTGTTTTTAGTTCTGGAAACGGAGTCGAGCTGAAAAGATGTGGATATGTTTTATTCCGTAAGACTTTCCTCTGTAGCTTATAGATAAATGTATATATTAAATATGCATTAAAAATATTTGATCTAGTTTATGTATATCTCCTTCATTATCTCTCTCTCTATCTGTCTCGTTCTCTCCCCCCCCCCCCCCACCCCCGATTCTCTCTTCTCTACACAAAAGCTCTACCCCAAAGAGCTGAATGCAACTGTGCTGGTGAGTGCATCAAACTTTGACAAGAGGGGGCAGCACTTGTACTCTGTGGAGATGTTTTCTTGCAGGGACAAAACGTCTCCAGCAGCCGGTGCTACTCAGAGTGAGTGAGTGTTGGGGAGCCCTTCGTCAGGTCTCAGTCAGACTATGTACATCGTGTGTTTCTTTTCCAACTACGCCCACAATTACTTAATGATCCCTGGGTCTGTCTCACTAAGATAGTCAGTTCATAAGTAAAAACCATCGTTAAACATAATTCATTGTTAAATGTGAAGGAACGTTTTGAAAATGGTATGGCCTCTTTTCAGCATACGAGATCACTTTTAATGAGCAAAATATCAGTAAATTCCATTGTTATACATAGTTGTCACCAAGGGGATGATCATTATAAACATCAATCACAACCAATAAACCATGAAAATATGTAACAATATATACACTATATATATGTGTATATATATATGTATGTATATATATATATATGTAATACATTATTATGTATATATATATATATATATATATAAAACAATAATTATATACACTATATATATTGTAAAATAGCCATGGTGTAAATGTAAAAAACTAGGCTATATTTACAGGTATGTGCTTGAAAAACTCCACACATATGAAGGTATTAATCTCACAGGAGGTCTGTTGGTGAGAAATGGGACACTGTTGTGAACTTACGCCAGCTGTAAATGAGCCAGCGTACTGGTTGTGTCCTATGAGATAACGCGTGTACTACAGTGTGTAAGTAATAACAGTAGTACACATATTACAAATACAACAAGTTGTCTGTCACAGCCCCATCTCATACGTCAGTCTAATTGTCAGGTTATTAAATAATAACAGTCTACTTTCCTAGTGAAAACAGTACACATGCACCAAGATGAGTGAGTTGTTTACTGTCCCAGTGCTTTGAATTTCATCAACAAATATGTCACTTCAGCTTATTGTGCTTTAAAACACTCTACCCGCCCACCCACCATCCTTCCCACCCGCCTACTCGCCCGCTTGCCCACCCAATGCATGTTGGCAGGTGGCCCTGTTAACAGGTGACCCTATTGGCAGGTGGCCCTGTTGACAGGTGACCCTATTAGCAGGTGACGGTGTTCTCATGTTCTTTGTCTAACAAGACACCCCCAGTCGACACTGGGGATTTACTTGTCCATTGTTGTTTTCTTGCAGATGTCAGTGTCATGGATGTGTGGAATGTGCGGGTGACAACATGTGCCAGTTGTTCACTTGTGTTGACCCGCAGTGAGAAGACGTCCACTGATGGTCTTTTGTGCACATTGACAACAGGACAGTGAGCTCAGACACCTGGACTTGACATCTCAACTCAACAGGTGCAGTACAAAAGTCTACTCCATTTTAATTGGTTATGTCAGACCAACGTAACCTGTGGATTGAGACAAAGATAACAACACAATTATTTCATAATGTATGGTACATAAATAATAATCAGTACTACAGGTACGAATTGTTCCCATTTTAATAAACCTGTTTAGAAAAAACATTTCATCTAAATGGTCAAATTTATTTTGTTTTCATTTTATTTAAAAGGAAACTGTTCTGCCATGTAGCAGTGATTATCACTGACACATCCAGACAGACGGTGGTCAAGGATGTGGTCAACAATGTACGGGGTCGTTCCTTGACGAGAACATGGATGAGCAGGTGCTGCAGGAACTGACCAGGTGAGATGACCACAGCAGGTCACTCAATACAAGTTTCTACTTTCTCTCAGTAACTTGGCAAAGTTCACATTAAATTTATCGTGTTTTGCAGTGGTTCAAAATTGCAGCCAATACCAAAACACCTTCATCCCATCTGGTTAAATACATGTATCTGGGAGAGGGCGCAATATATTTTACGTGGGTGGCCAATTGTTAATTCTGCAATCGAGTTGTCTCGCCACAATTAGTAACCCCTCAGACCGAAAAAATGAAGTCAATACAATAATTAACCCTTTACACTCTTACCTTGCACCCAAATGAACTCACCAGTAATTAACCCATCACACCCTGGTGACCTCTCCACACTTATTATTAATGTGAAGCGCTTTGATTGATATTTAGTTAGCTAAAAAGCGCTATATTAAGCAACGGAATTATTATTATTATTATTATCAACACCTGATATACTAAATGGACTCACCACATTGAACACACCAGTAACAGTTGAGAGAACCCAGGTTCAAATCATGTGCTGCTGTGTTAAAACTTCATGCACGTTTTTTTCACTCTACATTACTCCAGGTCACTCAGTTGTATAAATGAATACCTGGCTATACACAGTGGTGGGTATGTGTACACACAGCCTTCGCGCATTAACTGCAGCATATGGCTGGATGCTTCCCAGAGAAGCCGAGATGGTGTCTGGTTGAACGTAGCTTTATTAACCCATTGCATTGTCGTGAATTGTATATTTTAATAACAGTTGCATTGATGTGGATGTAGCAGTGTATTTTGAGATGGCAAATTGAAAATCATACAACAACGTGGCATGGTCCCGTTATTAAATAAAATAACACACCATGGTCCCGTTATTAAACAAAATAACACAACATAGTGGTATGGTCCCGTTATTAAATAAAATAACACAACATAGTGGTATGGTCCCGTTATTAAATAAAATAACACAACATAGTGGTATGGTCCCGTTATTAAATAAAATAACACAACATAGTGGTATGGTCCCGTTATTAAATAAAATAACACAACATAGTGGTATGGTCCCGTTATTAAATAAAATAACACAACATAGTGGTATGGTCCCGTTATTAAATAAAATAACACAACATAGTGGCATGGTCCCGTTATTAAATAAAATAACACAACATAGTGGCATGGTCCCGTTATTAAATAAAATAACACAACATAGTGGCATGGTCCCGTTATTAAATAAAATAACACAACATAGTGGTATGGGGGCAGTAAATAACCGTATCACTACATTTGAGGGCTTTTACATACATATTTACATACATTTGCGTGTCAATGAGCCGTCTGTGTTTCAGCCGTGTCGACGGCCTGTATCGTGGAGGGCGAGGTGTTCAAGCGGATCCTTCCTGCAGACGAGACAGAAGAAACATCTCGAGCTGTACCCAACCGACTACAGTTCTATCATCAGACCCGACCCGACCAGGTCGTCAAGGCCAAGGGAGTCAAGATACAACCTGACCTTTGACCTGATGGTGGCATGTCCTGAACACGTGTACGTTGCTTCTCTCGTAGTGTGTACTGTTTCACAGTGGAATATGTATAAGTGAGTTTTTATTCAAGATTACCATGTGATTGTTGTCTCAATGCAGACATATTTCACTGTAGAATGGCCAGTCACAAGGTAATAATTATTAAAGGTGACTACTACCTTGGTATGTAACCAGCGTGTTTATATTCAGCAGTCTTACTTCAATAAGTTAGCCTGTCCAACTTGGATCATCTCCTTTATGACAGAATGCATTCATAGGGTGTTTTGGACACACTAGAAATCTATGAAAATCAGTATTTACTCTATGTTTTCACTTTGGCTGAATGTTCTCGTTTGCAGTGTTAGACCAGTCGATTATGTTACACAAGGCCACTGTCATTTAAAACCACCTTTATAATCTTGCATATCAAATTTACCTCTCTGTTGTATCCATCTTTTGACAACTTCAGTAGTTTATAGATATTGACAATGACCAAATCTCGCGCTTGTGGTTTGTTTGACGGTGGGAGAAGATTCTGATCTGAGCTGAGAGCTAAACAACTAGTGACATAACAGAGAGGTCAGTTGCTGCCTAGTGGACAGGTCAAATGCTGTCAGATGCCATAGGATATGTAAACTCAATCTCTATTTCCAGTTAATGACCTTGATAATGGACATCAAAGACGTTGTCCCAGAATCTCAACAAGACAGAGCTGTGTAGTGTTTTACGTGAAGAGTGACGTCAAAGTGGCCATTACCTCTCCCGTGAGTCCAGTATCGTCATTACCTACCTCCCTCTCTGCCACAGCCTATTTTCATTTACCCTTTTAGATCTCTGTCCTATTTTAAAAGTCCCCATTTTCTTTGACCTGAAAAGGTGAAAGTTTTAATGGTCAACATTTCTAATGTGTTTTTGTAACTGTTAACTTTGTGACTCCACTGCACAATACAGTAGAACATGCCTTGTTTTTAGTTCTGGAAACGGAGTCGAGCTGAAAAGATGTGGATATGTTTTATTCCGTAAGACTTTCCTCTGTAGCTTACAGATAAATGTATATATTAAATATGCATTAAAAATATTTGATCTAGTTTATGTATATCTCCTTCATTATCTCTCTCTCTATCTGTCTCGTTCTCTCCCCTCCCCCCCCCCCCCCCCCCCCCCCCCCCGATTCTCTCTTCTCTACACAAAAGCTCTACCCCAAAGAGCTGAATGCAACTGTGCTGGTGAGTGCATCAAACTTTGACAAGAGGGGGCAGCACTTGTACTCTGTGGAGATGTTTTCTTGCAGGGACAAAACGTCTCCAGCAGCCGGTGCTACTCAGAGTGAGTGAGTGTTGGGGAGCCCTTCGTCAGGTCTCAGTCAGACTATGTACATCGTGTGTTTCTTTTCCAACTACGCCCACAATTACTTAACCCATTTTATCCTGAAGCTAGTGCAGATGAGTTGCAGCCAGTTCCTGATCATTTCCTCAAATCAATCTGTCAGCATTAACAAATGACAGGCCTTCATTTAAAATGGACATAACTTTATTATTTCTCAATCAATTTTTAAATGTGATATACCTTTAGAAAGTAGATAAAATAAACTATCAAGTCGCATTGACAAACTCATAGTTTTATCATATATATTTTATGTGGCATATGACAAAACATGCCCAATAAATTCAAACCTATGTTGAGGTTTGTCACATTACTTTTCACCTGACATTTTCGCTAAGAAGGAGACAACATGTCAATGAGCAAGTTGACTTTATTTTATGCATTACTCTCTGCTGAAAACAAACGTATACAACTTGTCCACATATCTTGGATAATAATCTCATAATGTAAAATTGTTTGTAATAACCCCCATGTCAGTCGATTGAATCGCCAACGTGTGGCGCCGCTGAGCGGAATTATGCAAATTTGTGAAATATTTTCTGTCAACGATGTATAATTTTGTGGCTTATTTCTTATAACTAATAAATAAGTACTCTAAAGTAACAACGTTGGTCAACATTTCAACGTCACTTTATTGATGAAGTAGTTACCATCGTTGGAAATAATCTTAACTTTGTTTGGCGCCAAAAAAAACGGCGTGGCCGTGGTGCGCGGTGAGCGAAAATGAATGCCGTTGTCGGTCGACCCCACTTCGATGGCTTCAAAGTATGTCTTCACGGACAAATATCGCATCAAATACCATAACCGTCCATCTTATATCGGCTATCCACGTGTCTGCCTTCTTGTCATCAACAGTATGAAGTAAATTAATGGAGTTATCCTTCGAAATACGTCAACATTTAACGATCTTTGCGACTCGACGCCATCTTTGATTTCACTTTGGCTTGGGGGTGCCGACTTTGGACGGCAAATACCCAAAGAACGGCACTGATTGGTTGAAAAATATGGGTTTCCTAGTGATCCCGATATACTGACGTCATTCGGTGTTAACCAGCCAATGGGATTCCAAAACGTCAGAGTGCGGGGAAGCCGTGCCAAGTGCAAACTACGACCAGAATCGTATTCCGGATAAAAAGGGTAACTACGACTAGAATCGTATTCCGGATAAAATGGGTTAATGATCCCTGGGTCTGTCTCACTAAGATAGTCAGTTCATAAGTAAAAACCGTCGTTAAACATAATTCATTGTTAAATGTGAAGGAACGTTTTGAAAATGGTATGGCCTCTTTTCAGCATACGAGATCACTTTTAATGAGCAAAATATCAGTAAATTCCATTGTTATACATAGTTGTCACCAAGGGGATGATCATTATAAACATCAATCACAACCAATAAACCATGAAAATATGTAACAATATATACACTATATATATGTGTATATATATATATATATATATGTATGTATATATATATGTAATATATTATTATGTATATATATATATAAAACAATAATTATATACACTATATATATTGTAAAATAGCCATGGTGTAAATGTAAAAAACTAGGCTATATTTACAGGTATGTGCTTGAAAAACTCCACACATATGAAGGTATTAATCTCACAGGAGGTCTGTTGGTGAGAAATGGGACACTGTTGTGAACTTACGCCAGCTGTAAATGAGCCAGCGTACTGGTTGTGTCCTATGAGATAACGCGTGTACTACAGTGTGTAAGTAATAACAGTAGTACACATATTACAAATACAACAAGTTGTCTGTCACAGCCCCATCTCATACGTCAGTCTAATTGTCAGGTTATTCAATAATAACAGTCTACTTTCCTAGTGAAAACAGTACACATGCACCAAGATGAGTGAGTTGTTTACTGTCCCAGTGCTTTGAATTTCATCAACAAATATGTCACTTCAGCTTATTGTGCTTTAAAACACTACCCGCCCGCCCACCATCCTTCCCACCCGCCTACTCGCCCGCTTGCCCACCCACTGCATGTTGGCAGGTGGCCCTGTTAACAGGTGACCCTATTGGCAGGTGGCCCTGTTGACAGGTGACCCTATTAGCAGGTGACGGTGTTCTCATGTTCTTTGTCTAACAAGACACCCCCAGTCGACACTGGGGATTTACTTGTCCATTGTTGTTTTCTTGCAGATGTCAGTGTCATGGATGTGTGGAATGTGCGGGTGACAACATGTGCCAGTTGTTCACTTGTGTTGACCCGCAGTGAGAAGACGTCCACTGATGGTCTTTTGTGCACATTGACAACAGGACAACAGGACAGCGAGCTCAGACACCTGGACTTGACATCTCAACTCAACAGGTGCAGTACGAAAGTCTACTCCATTTTAATTGGTTATGTCAGACCAACGTAACCTGTGGATTGAGACAAAGATAACAACACAATTATTTCATAATGTATGGTACATAAATAATAATCAGTACTACAGGTAGGAATTGTTCCCATTTTAATAAACCTGTTTAGAAAAAACATTTCATCTAAATGGTCAAATTTATTTTGTTTTCATTTTATTTAAAAGGAAACTGTTCTGCCATGTAGCAGTGATTATCACTGACACATCCAGACAGACGGTGGTCAAGGATGTGGTCAACAATGTACGGGGTCGTTCCTTGACGAGAACATGGATGAGCAGGTGCTGCAGGAACTGGCCAGGTGAGATGACCACAGCAGGTCACTCAATACAAGTTTCTACTTTCTCTCAGTAACTTGGCAAAGTTCACATTAAATTTATCGTGTTTTGCAGTGGTTCAAAATTGCAGCCAATACCAAAACACCTTCATCCCATCTGGTTAAATACATGTATCTGGGAGAGGGCGCAATATATTTTACGTGGGTGGCCAATTGTTAATTCTGCAATCGAGTTGTCTCGCCACAATTAGTAACCCCTCAGACCGAAAAAATGAAATCAATACAATAATTAACCCTTTACACTCTTACCTTGCACCCAAATGAACTCACCAGTAATTAACCCATCACACCATCCACACTTATTATCAACACCTGATATACTAAATGGACTCACCACATTGAACACACCAGTAACAGTTAAGAGAACCCAGGTTCAAATCATGTGCTGCTGTGTTAAAACTTCATGCACGTTTTTTTCACTCTACATTACTCCAGGTCACTCAGTTGTATAAATGAATACCTGGCTATACACAGTGGTGGGTATGTGTACGCACAGCCTTCGCGCATTAACTGCAGCATATGGCTGGATGCTTCCCAGAGAAGCCGAGATGGTGTCTGGTTGAACGTACCTTTATTAACCCATTGCATTGTCGTGAATTGTATATTTTAACAACAGTTGCATTGATGTGGATGTAGCAGTGTATTTTGAGATGGCAAATTGAAAATCATACAACAACGTGGCATGGTCCCGTTATTAAATAAAATCACACACCATGGTCCCGTTATTAAACAAAATAACACAACATAGTGGCATGGTGGCACCAAATAACCGTATCACTACATTTGAGGGCTTTTACATACATATTTACATACATTTGCGTGTCAATGAGCCGTCTGTGTTTCAGCCGTGTCGACGGCCTGTATCGTGGAGGGCGAGGTGTTCAAGCGGATCCTTCCTGCAGACGAGACAGAAGAAACATCTCGAGCTGTACCCAACCGACTACAGTTCTATCATCAGACCCAACACGACCAGGTCGTCAAGGCCAAGGGAGTCAAGATACAACCTGACCTTTGACCTGATGGTGGCATGTCCTGAACACGTGTACGTTGCTTCTCTCGTAGTGTGTACTGTTTCACAGTGGAATATGTATAAGTGAGTTTTATTCAAGATTAACATGTGATTGTTGTCTCTATGCAGACATATTTCACTTAAGAATGGCCAGTCACAAGATAATAATTATTAAAGGTGACTACTACCTTGATATGTAACCAGCGTGTTTATATTCAGCAGTCTTACTTCAATAAGTTAGCCTGTCCAACTTGGATCATCTCCTTTATGACAGAATGCATTCATAGGGTGTTTTGGACACACTAGAAATCTATGAAAATCAGTATTTACTCTATGTTTTCACTTTGGCTGAATGTTCTCGTTTGCAGTGTTAGACCAGTCGATTATGTTACACAAGGCCACTGTCATTTAAAGCCACCTTTATAATCTTGCGTATCAAATTTACCTCTCTGTTGTATCCATCTTTTGACAACTTCAGTAGTTTATAGATCAGGACAATGACCAAATCTCGCGCTTGTGGTTTGTTTGACGGTGGGAGAGGATTCTGATCTGAGCTGAGAGCTAAACAACTAGTGACATAACAGAGAGGTCAGTAGCTGCCTAGTGGACAGGTCAAATGCTGCCAGATGTCATATGATATGTAAACTCAGTCTTTCTTTCCAGTTGATGACCTTGATAATGGACATCAAAGACGTCCCAGAATCTCAACAAGACAGAGCTGTGTAGTGTTTCACGTGAAGTGTGACGTCAAAGTGGCCATTACTTCTCCCGTGAGTCCAGTATCGTCATTACCTACCTCCCTCTCTGCCACAGCCTATTTTCATTTACCCTTTTAGATCTCTGTCGTATTTTTAAAGTCCCCGTTTTCTTTGACCTGAAAAAGGTGAAAGTTTGAATGGTCAGCATTTCTAATGTGTTTTTGCAACTGTTCACTTTGTGACTCCACTGCACAATACAGTAGAACATGTCTTGTTTTTAGTTCTGCAAACAGAGTCGTGGTGAAAAGATGTGGATATGTTTGATTCCGTAACACTTTCCTCTGTAGCTTACAGATAAATGTATATATTAAATATGCATTAAAAATACCTGATCTAGTTTGTGTCCCTCCTTGATTCATTTTTTATCTCTCTCTCTCTCACTCTCACTCACTCAGTCTCTTTTTTACTCTCCCTATCCCATTATCTCTCCCATTCTCTACATTCTGATACAAGCACATTACAATACTTACCCAAATGGGGTACACAACAATGTTACATGTGTCCTTACACATGGTAAACATTGTTACATGTGAACTGACAAATTATTCCAGGGATGGACATTGTTGCTAGTGTACTAATGGTGACAAGTGAAACAGTCATGTCAGAGAAGTTAGCTTCCTAGTGCCACCCGCTCCTATCAATCCTATGATATATATCGTGATGAGATGTTGCCTTATGTTTCTGCCAGGAGAAAGAAACCAACGACAACGGCTCAGGCGGTCATTCAACTGGACGGGGAGGTGGACAGCACGTCAGATAACGGTGACATCCCCAGTGTCACAATCCACTGTCGACATTGACAACACTCATGTCAAGTTTGTCAGACAACTCGACCTTTATTTGTTGGACCTTTTTTCAAGCACAAATTCAAAAACAATGCCTGTTGCTAGAACATGCTAAAAAGGCTACATGTATTGTAGGAAGGTTTTAGTCACTGTGTAAATTTCATGTAAATCCTGAGAGAAAAACCATAAGACAGATCAACTCCAAACTTGGAAGACGTACATAAAGACATGCTCTACAAGCTGTCAAAAGGGGTTTTGTATAAGCCCCGTTAATTTCCATTTTATATGGAAAATTTTATATACTATATATATATATATATATATATATTTCACTCCCACCGCTGCGACAATCACATATACATATCACGTCTATTACAGTGTGTGAGTGCTGCCATCTGGTGACTGTTGCAGCGGTGGGAGAGCAAGACGCAGCAGTCGAATGCCCCGGACAACAGACCCAAGCAGCAGCAGACAGGATGTAGATGGCACCACTGCATGTATGATGTCGGTTTTGTCGTGTCACGCTCTAATGCCTTCAACACAAATCTTGCCCCAGTCACAGGAGAGCTCAAATCATGACGCAGTGATTGTCGAAAGGTAGGTAGTTGTAAATGACAATGTCAAACCTAGTGTTCACGTTGTATTCTGAGATGAAATTGTTGTTAAAATGCCACTGAAAACTGCACATTTCATTTAGCACCAAGACTCTTTAATCATTAACTTTGTGATTTAGTGGTTAGTGAAGTAGTTGTATTCGACTTTATTATTTATTTTATGGTACAACAAACTTGTCACACATGACATAACTTATGGTATCATGGTTCACAGAACATCATGTCTGACCATACCTATGATGTTACGGTTCACTGAACACGTCACATGACCAACTGGTGATGTAAATGGTCCGTAGATGGACCTGTACAAGAACTTCCCGCTGGTCGTATCAGAGAGGTGGCAGCAAGAGGTCGCTGAGACGGTCTTTGACGTGATCAATGAGGAGATGGCCGAGATCGAACAGAAGCGGAAACACTCGCCACAGTTAGTAATCTCTCAGACCACAATGAAGTCGCCACAGTCATTAACCCCTTACACTCTTACCTTGCACTGAATGAACTTACCAGTTATTAACCCATCACACCCTGGTGAACTCACCACAATCATTATCAACACCTGATATACCAAATGGACTCACAACATTGAACACACCACAATTATTAACCCATTGCACCTTTGTCAATTACACATTTTAATTTTTTAAATTATAGATGTGGATGCAAGAGTTTATTTAGATGGCCAATTGAACATCACAACTGACATGGTCCCCATCATTAAACAAACCTTGTACTTACTTTGAGTAAATTTGCATCTCACAAAAACAAATTCTTGAGAGGTAAATTTGCTAAATAACATGAACCATATAATCACATCACTACATTCGAGGGCTTTTAGGACATTGACATACATTTGAGTGCCTGTGTGCTGCCTGTTTCCCAGCCATGCCGACGGCCTGTAGCATGGAGGGCGAGGTGCTCAAGCTGGGCGGATCCTTCCTGTACCCAACCGACTAGAGTTCTATCATAAGAACCGAGACGGCCAGGTAATGGCCAAGAGTGTTGAGATAGGTCCCGACCTTTGACCTGATTTCTGGAGATGTGTTAGGAACATGTGTAAATTGCTTCTCTCGTAGTTTGTACTGTTTCATAGTGGAATATGTATAAGTGAGTTGTATTCAAGATTAACATGTGATTGTTGTCTCTATGCAGACAGATTTCACTTAAGAATGTCCAGTCACAAGATAATAATTATTAAAGGTTGGTTGGTTGGTCGGTCGGTCGGTCGGTCGGTCGGTCGGTCGGTCGGTCGGTCGGTCGGTCGGTCGGTCGGTCGGTCGGTCGGTCGGTCGGTCGGTCGGTCGGTCGGTCGGTCGGTCGGTCGGTCGGTCGGTCGGTCGTCGGTGGGAGATGATTCTGATCTGAGCTGAAAGCTAAACAACTAGTGGCATAACAGAGAGGTCAGTTGCTGCCTAGTTGACAGGTCAAATGCTACCACATGTCATATGATATGTAAACTCATTTTTTCTTTGCAGTTGATGACCTTGATGATGGATGTGATCCCAGAATTCCAGAATCTCAACAAGACAGAGCTGTGTAGTGTTTCACGTGAAGAGTGACGTCAAAGTGGCCATTACTTCTCCCGTGAGTCCAGTATCGTCATTACCTACCTCCCTCTCTGCCACAGCCTATTTTCATTTACCCTTTTAGATCTCTGTCGTATTTTAAAAGTCCCCGTTTTCTTTGACCTGAAAAGGTGAAAGTTTTAATGGTCAGCATTTCTAATGTGTTTTTGCAACTGTTCACTTTGTGACTCCACTGCACAATACAGTAGAACATGCCTTGTTTTTAGTTCTGGAAACGGAGTCGTGCTGAAAAGATGTGGATATGTTTGATTCCGTAACACTTTCCTCTGTAGCTTACAGATAAATGTATATATTAAATGTGCATTAAAAATACTTGATCTAGTTTATATATCTCTCCTTCATTCATTTTTTCTCTCTCTCTCACTCTCACTCGCTCAGTCTCTTTTGCTCTCCCTATCCCATTATTTCTCCTATTATCTGCCCTCTCTCCCCCATTCTCTACATTCTGATACAAGCACATTACAATACTTACCCAAATGGGGTACACACAAATTATTCCAGGGATGGACGTTGTTGCTAGTGTACTAATGGTGACAAGTGAAAGTTAGCTTCCTAGTGCCACCCGCTCCTATCAATCCTATGATATATATCGTGATGAGATGTTGCCTTATGTTTCTGCCAGGAGAAGGAAACGGCTCAGGCGGTCATTCAACTGGACGGGGCAGTGGACAGCACAGCACGTCAGATGACGTTGACATCCCAGTGTCCCAACCCACTGTCGACATTGACAACACTCGTGTCAAGTTTGTCAGTCAACACGACGGTGCTCATGACAAATTGCTTCTCTCGTAGTGTGTACTGTTTCACAGTGGAATATGTATAAGTGAGATTTATTCAAGATTAACATGTGATTGTTGTCTCTATGCAGACAGATTTCACTTAAGAATGGCCAGTCACAAGATAATAATTATTAAAGGTGACTACTGTGTAACCAGCGTGTTTATATTCAGCAGTCTTACTTCAATAAGTTAGCCTGTCCAACTTGGATCATCTCCTTTATGACAGAATGCATTCATAGGGTGTTTTGGACACACTAGAAATCTATGAAAATCAGTATTTACTCTGTTTTCTCTTTGGTTGAATGTTCTCGTTTGCAGTGTTAGACCAGTCGATTATGTTACACAAGGCCACTGTCATTTAAAGCCACCTTTATAATCTTGCGTATCAAATTTACCTCTCTGTTGTATCCATCTTTTGACAACTACAGTAGTTTATAGATATTGACAATGACCAAATCTCGCGCTTGTGGTTTGTTTGACGGTGGGAGAGGATTCTGATCTGAGCTGAGAGCTAAACAACTAGTGACAACAGAGAGGTCATGTGTTTTTGCAACTGTTCACTTTGTGACTCCACTGCACAATACAGTAGAACATGCCTTGTTTTTAGTTCTGCAAACAGAGTCGTGCTGAAAAGATGTGGATATGTTTGATTCCGTAACACTTTCCTCTGTAGCTTACAGATAAATGTATATATTAAATATGCATTAAAAATACCTGATCTAGTTTGTGTCCCTCCTTCATTCATTTTTTCTCTCTCTCTCACTCTCACTCACTCACTCAGTCTCTTTTGCTCTCCCTATCCCATTATCTCTCCTATTATGTCCCCTCTCTCCCCCATTCTCTACATTCTGATACAAGCACATTACAATACTTACCCAAATGGGGTACACAACAATGTTACATGTGTCCTTACACATGGTATACATTGCTACATGTGAACTGACAAATTATTCCAGGGATGGACATTGTTGCTAGTGTACTAATGGTGACAAGTGAAACAGTCATGTCAGAGAAGTTAGCTTCCTAGTGCCACCCGCTCCTATCAATCCTATGATATATATCGTGATGAGATGTTGCCTTATGTTTCTGCCAGGAGAAAGAAACCAACGACAACGGCTCAGGCGGTCAGAACCCACTGTCGACATTGACAACACTTGTGTCAAGCTTGTCAGACAACTTGACGGTGCTCACGACACAGCTCAAATGATGATGGTGACGACAATGATGATGACTGATGATAACAAGATTAATGAAATGGTAGGTCTAATGTTGACCACATGACAGCGGGCACTGCTCAAATAAAGTGCTGCCACCTCACGGCCCCTGAGTTATCTAAGCTAGGAGTCAGTTTGATTGGTAGCTAAGCAGTTTGCCATAGAGGGATGTGCACTATTTCGCCTGTGATATAGTTCGCCATTTTGGAAACTATAATGTTGAACAAACACATTGCCTCTGACACAAAAGATGGTGAACCAGAGAAAAAGTGACGAGTGTATTACCAACTGTTTCAGACAGAATTTGCAGTTACTTTCTTAAAGGGGATAAGTGGTTTGTATTTCAAGTGATTTCACAATGAAATCACCAGTCATTAACCCCTTACACTCTTACCTTGCACCAAATTAACTTACCAGTTATTAACCCATCACACCCTGGTGAACTCAACACAATCATTATCGTGTAGAAAGGATGTGGATATGTTTTATTCCGTAGGATTAATGAATGTATTAACTGCATTAAAAATACCTGATCTAGCTTATATACCTCTCCTTCATTCTCTCTCTAACTCACTCTCTTGCTCTCCCTATTCCACTATCTCTCCTATTATCTCCCCACTCTCTCTCCCCCATTCTCTACATACATATGTGAGCACATTGCAGTACTTATATAAAACAATGTTGTATGTTAAACATTGCCACACATGAACTGCCAAATTACAGTGTCCACGGATGGACATTGTTGCTATTGTACTAATGGTGATAAGTGAAACAGTCGTGTCAGAGAAGTTAGCTTCCTAGTGCCACCCGCTCCTATCAATCCTATGATATATATATCGTGATGAGATGTTGCCTTATGTTTCTGCCAGGAGAAAGAAACCAACGACAACGGCTCAGGCGGTCAGAACCCACTGTCGACATTGACAACACTCCATTCACAAGTAGCCCTGCAGTTCGCCGTTGTCTGGTGATGCTGGTACAGAGGCTGATTTGACAGACGCATCACTGGCCAGCTATACCAACTAGCTCTTACCTCGGAGAGACAGTGTCAGGCTGAGATGGCGCAACGACATTGCGACCCCGAGACAACACATGATGAAGGAACATATGGGGAACTTCCTGCGACTACCTATGTCGCAGGAATAACACACAATCATCTTCATTATCATGTGCATCTCTACACACAATGTGCATACGTCCCAACCTGTGACTGTGTACGGTGCTTGGTACACAATATATGACATGTATACAAGGGCTGCATTGCTGCAGCAGATGGACCCACTCATTATAGACGTAATGAGAACAATAAAATTACTTCAGATTCCATCATGACTGTTTTATCCGCAAACCACAAAAAGTTCCATTTTTGTCCAGACCCCTCCTGTACATGTCCCACCCTGGGCATGCAGATAATGGTGTCAATGTAGCAATACTGCTTTGATTTATTCCGTAATTGATCACAGGCTCCTATGATACCAAATTTACTGGGGTGCGATTACAACAAATGATATCAGCCATTTAAAACAATTATTTCTTTTGTTGAGCAGTATATATTAATAATCACAGGAACCATGCACTCACTCACAAAATACCGCACAAATGTTCGATAAGCATTGTATGTTTACTACACTGTTACAGTGGTGGATGATTTGATTTCTGCATTGCACTGTTTATAGATTTTGTGTGTTTTGTGTTGAAATGATACAAGGTGTGCTTTCAGTACTGTAGGTTTGCGACTGATGTCCATAGACGTGGTGATTTGTTATGATTTACGCTGTCACATTTGATAGCACATTGTAGTGCGAGGACTGTGTCATTACATTGTAAGCAACACTGGTCGTTAGTCCAGTAGAAACTGAAGATGACCCGAACATTTTGGATAAATAGCCAATTGTTTTAAATTGACAAGTTTCTTGAACTAGTCCAAAAAAGTCCAACCGAAATAAAACCTTGGGGAAATTGATTTTTTTTCTCAAGAAAACCTTACTACTGAACATTTTCTTTGCACTGGCCTTCCATGCATAAATGACAATTTGTTGCATATGTATGGTATAGAAAGCCAAATACAGTATACATTCACAATGTTGTTGCCACTGCATAACAGTGATATCATTGATTTGCATAGAAATTATGCATACACACTCCGGGACTTGCTAGTAAAGGCTCTCAAATAAACCTTTTAAAAATTGGAGGCCATCAGGAAATATTGACAAGGATCAGCCACCCCACCCCCTAAGCCAACCCCATATCTATTAAATGAACAGGCGTCTCTATGTATGGCCAGCCAGTACAAAGCTTTAGTAGATGTTTTTCCTGAATGAAATTCAGATTCCCGAAAAATATGTTGTGTTTGGCTTTCCATGCCACATATATTCAATGAACTGGCATCTACATATTGACGGCCAGAACATCTTCAGTAGACGGTACAATGATGCTATGGTAAAGGCGTTCTGTTTTGTAAACATACTTTGTTATATTCTGTAATTTATACATATTTTACCTGCTCAATGTATTTACTGAGATGCACAGTATACAAGGTATGTTTTAGGTAGCATGACTGTATGTTAACAGTTATATTTCCACAGTTATGAAATACCTACATAGGTAGATTTATTTTATATTGAAAATATGTATTTATTAGTAATGTCTTATATGGTTACTCAGAGAATTCTACAACCGCATTTCGTAGACAGAGATGCATCGATCTCATTATGCAATGAACATAGTCATTCTAAATGACGACTACATCTTGACGAGTATGACGATCCTCCGAGTGAATGAGCTTGGGTGATGGGTAGATAAATTTCTTTGTATATTATTTCTACGAATGCAATTTTTTTATTAAAAATGCCATTTTGAAATTGTGTCATCAATTGGTGTTTCTGGTTGTATTTCAATGTGTTGTACAGTAGACATTTCGAAACAGCTTTACCTTTATTGTTAACCTAAAAGTGTGATGCAATGCATTGGGTTATTATCATATAGTACACAGTTACAGAAATTGACTTCACCAGTCATTACTGTGCCAGCCGTGGGAACAGCACAAATACTGCCCTAATTTGAAGATGGATACATGACTGGTGGGAATCCCAATATAATGGCCCATTCACGACCTAAACATATTGCATGTAACATGAGCAACCTGTGGGCGAAATCACCCAAAATGACCACTTGGCTGGAGGCTGATCACACCCCTCGTGGACGATGTAACTGGCAGACGTTAAAAGAGGAATTTATTAAAGGGATGTTCCGTGGCATAGAAGAGCTGGTACTAAAGTCATCAGCCACATCGACCCTTGGCATGCAAGGATTCCTACAAGTGAATCAGTCTTATCTGCAGAAGGTTATTACATACAGTAAACACAGGCAGATTAAATCAACACAACACTTGCGTATTCCAGAATTATACAGCAGCTAATCTTACACTTGATGTCTGAATCAGAGTTACAGTTCGGTGAGGTTGTCGATCCGTACAGTCGTGTTCTAACAAACCTGGACAGTCAAGTTCCTACACAACAGTGTAATGAGGCTACAGTATGACCCCAGCCAGGTGCACTTGCCCCTTTCTCCTTGCCTTGTGGCGCCTTCTCATCGCTTTCTTGTCTCCTCATCTTTCCCAGTTTGTTAATTACGACACTTATATGTATCATTATACAACAGTGGGTTTATTTTCCGTTGCCACTACACAAATGCATTATGCAAATCAAAGCGTAAACATGCACGCACACACAGGTGTAGGTGGGTAGACACATTGACATGTCGACACAAGACCACCTCCAAGACTCACCTTAATGTTACTCTATGTCAGATGGCTCAGTTTGTTCTTTGTTCCCTCCCTCCCTCCCTCCCTCCCTCCCTCCCTCCCTCCCTCCCTCCCTCCCTCCCTCCCTCCCTCCCTCCCTCCCTCCCTCCCCCCCTCCCTCCCTCCCTCCCCCCCTCCCCCCCTCCCTCCCTCCCTCCCCCCCCCCTCCCCCCCCCCCTCCCCCCCCTCCCCCCTCCCTCCCTCCCTCCCCCCCTCCCCCCCCTCCCCCCCTCCCCCCTCCCTCCCCCCTCCCTCCCTCCCTCCCTCCCTCCCTATATAATCTGCAAGAAAATCATGCATAGTCTGTTGTTACCATATTGTGAAATAAAAAATATACAAAAACAGTTATGTCACTCCTACCCTACATAATAATGTCCATATTTCATTTTAAAATGGGGATTTCAGAAAAGTGAGGTAACACAACTTGTCAAATGTAATGCCATTACACAGCCCAATTATATATATATTATATATAATTAGATATATATATTCAGCCACTCATGGAGAACTGTAGAATAACGATAAGGTCGATGAGAAGTGTAGAATAACGATAATGTCGAAGATCGAGAACTGTAAAATAACGATGAGGTCCAGGAGAACTGAAGAATAACGATAAGGTTGAGGAGAACTGTAGACTAACGATGAGGTCTCTTCGACCTCATCATTATTCTACAGTTCGCAATCTCCCCGTCGATGAGTGTCTTGACGTTTTGATAAAAAATACCGTTCCGTTGGAAAGCCCATAAAATTACCTTTCCCATGGTACCTTTAACTCAAAAAGTGATTTTCTTACTTATTCCTGATTTTGGTGTGTTGGGTCACAAATGTAAACCATTTCTTATAAAAACAATCTAATTTGTCGGGTTCAGCGTGGGCGATGACGTCAGAAAAACGTCCCTCATCGTCGATGTTAGATGGCGTGAAAATCAAAGGACGTGCAAATGGCGTCGACGGCCTTGTCAGTGGGAAACGAAGGGCACGAACGAGCATCGATCCCACATAAAAAGTAAAATAACCACCGCTGTTGCACAGTTCATCATACGAATTGGGACTCACGAAGGCCGGGACCCAAGAACATGCCCGAACATAATGTGTGTGTGTGTGTGTGTGTGTGTGTGTGTGTGTGCGTGCGTGCGTGCGTGCGTGCGTGCGTGCGTGCGTGCGTGCGTGCGTGCGTGCGTGCGTGCGTGCGTGCGTGCGTGCGTGCGTGCGTGCGTGCGTGCGCGCGCGCGCGCGCGCGCGCGCGCGCGCGTGCGCGCGCGCGTGCGTGTTGCCCTAAAATGATGATAAATTAATGTGACATCACAGAACAACATGTACTTTCCATACCTCTGTTATGACTAATAGGTAATTGTAGTTAATTATGTAGACACGTGTATTTTTAATATTTATTTTTAAATATTACCTGTGTGTAGCATTCTACTTATTGCATATCTATTTAATAACGGTATGTTGTGAAGCACCACAAAATGGATTTGGCTCTATATGAAATATTATAATTATATTATAATAACACTTTTAATTTTCTGAAGATCGTAATGATCATAAAAATTAACTATTACTATATTACCTATATAATTAATTTAACTATTTCGCGAATGCAGTAAGTAAAGTTTATAAATATTCACGCGCACCAACACGCCGCCTAATGGTATTTTGTGTAAAGCTAACTTTTATAGCGATTTTACGGTAAATGCAGAGAAGGCGAAGAGGTTGAGTTGCCATCGAGATGTTTTTGTTTTGTGGATTTTCCTCCTTAGATGAATGCAAGTGATTTTATGTTATAACGTACTGCATATGTATATGTAAGATGTGTGAGGATAAGATTGGCGGCTGTTAAAATTGGTGGTCGTTTTCGTGGTCAGAAAGAAAATAATAATATGCGCATGCAGCTATAGTTCATGCCGATCAAGTCGACCTCGCTACGTCATTCTGTTGATAAAATGGCGTTGTCTATATATTTTTGATGGCTATGTGTGTTCTAAATTGTTTTCTAGTAAACCGCTGACATATTAAAAATATAACTGCATGTTGTTGGACATTGCTATTTTTTCAACTCTATTGGGTTCAAAGCGTTGCCTTTTTATGCCCTTTAAGGTAAGATCTTGAGGGAACATATATATTGAGGTAAGATACAATATTAAATTATTATATCTATTATATATATATATATATATATATATATATATATATATATATTTATATATAATTATATATGTATATATATATATATATATATATATCCGTGACGTCCGCATCTGCCGAAAGATATTCGTACGATTCTTTTTGTAAGGCTCCTTTGAGCAATTTACGCGGAAAAGGGCGCTATAATAATAATAAGGTTTATTTCAGACAAGACGTCCATATATGTATACATAAATGTACAGCCAACAGCCGAAGTTTTGTGACGTGGTCGAAGCATTGGCGTGGACCGAAACATCCGGGACGAACCACCCGTCAGTGTTTGGCCGAACACGTCGTGGGTCGAACCATCCGGGACCTATACGAAGGACCGCGCGAACGATCGGTACAAATCACTAACGGACTGGCTAACCGCAGAGCAGCTCTGCGGCCAAGGAAATATAAGCCACTATTCGCAGAGCAGGATTCATCCAATCACCGCACAGGAATTTATGCGCATGTGTAGACGTTGTTGCGGTCTTTCACTGAGGCGATGCACGTTTGTAAATGATAGTTCAAAAAGATGGAGCCGCTTCGTTTAGAAGTAGGCGCCACGTTTGACAACTGGCAATCAATTTAGACAAGTATGCCACAGATCGCCATGTGAAGTTTTGCTGCGTTAATTCAAGAACCGTCGCCACCGCAAACAAATTGCGAGCTGTCCTGTCCGCCTCCCGTAGCACGCCAGTCCGACCATCAGGCTAGGTTGCAAGCACTTCGATCGGCAACCCCAGAAAGGAAGGCCGTGGCATTATGAGCCACTAGAAATAAGTAACTAAAAGCATGTTCTCATAGCCATGTGGGAGCAATGTTGTTGTATTTGTGCGTTAATTGTTAATGTGAATCAATAACGCCAACGTCGCTGACAGCCTGCCTGACAGTGACGTTATAGTCATTCCGGCACTTACGCAGCATTTGGACCCACCTCAGTTTTGCCATTATAACTGTATTTCTGCCAACATTTAATACTTGATTTTGTTAATTAAATCATTTATCACCATCTTGTGCATATTTATGTTTTATGAACAGCGCGTCTTAGTAGACTTTTGAGATCGAAAAGACAACGCGGTCGGCCTAAATAAACTGTTTATCGCTCATCCTGTGTGCACCGCTGGCAATTGCGCTCCGCTGTGCTTCACTGCTTGGGTCTCAAAATGCAATATTTGTGAAAGATACATATACCTGGGAATGCTGATTGCTCATGTTTAGGATTAGATATTGGTTATTATAAATTATGTGTCAATATATTTATTTACTCACATCTACACTAAAATTGTGGTTGCAAAATATCCTATCTTGTTGATGCTACTAGAATATTTTTATAGGAAGTTGCTCTTTTTAGGTGGTCCATGCTTACATTGGTCTTGTCAGCTGAAATGTCAACACAGCCAAACCTGGATCAGTGCATGTGATTCCGGCATATTATCCAGAGATGTGGGAGCATCACATACAAGATGAATCGTTGTGTACAGATGTAAGCAGCTCTTTCAATTGTAATTAATTTGATCTTTTTTTCTACAACTCAATGCTTGCAGCTATCACTAAAATTTAAAAAACTCTTTACACAGGTTGTCTTCAAATAGATTAGTCACTAGTGGCTTGATATGGATTAGTTTCATATTTTAAATTGCAAATAGTAAAACTAAGCATATCACAGAGTAAAAATTAAATATAAATACGTCAACAATATGAGGACCCAGTGTGAAAATACTGGAACATATTACATATTCATGTGGTTTGCAGGTTCGATTCCATCCATTTCGTGTCGTTTTGATGCCGATCTGTACTGCAAACGACTGCATGGCTACTCCTGGCAGCTGACGTGGTAGCAATCCTGGATTTTGTGCACAATCTGACTCATCGTGCAAAGTATCTTCAGTTGTGGAGGTAAAAGTTGGCTTTTCTCATGTCCTGCTGTGTTCAAACATTACTCCATTTGAATTAATGAATACCTGGTTATAGACTCTGATGGATGTTTGTATGAGCAAGCCTTCACGCATTTATTGCACCATTGCTGGATGCTTCCCAAAGAAGTTGACATGGTGGTTGATTGAACAGGGAATAAAGTGTAACTAGTGTTTTGAGCAGGGATAGGATATTACACTATAGACAAATTTAACCTCTTTGAAATCCTTGAATGGCATGAATAATATTATTGATAATATTTATTTGCATGCTTGCAGAGACTTCTTTTCTTGGCCAGATGGGAAGTGGTGTTGGCTGAAGGACTTAGCACTTTTGTCTGAACTGTTGCTTTGTGTACATTTCAGTGTCAATGAGAGGCGGTTATACATAATTTATTATGACATTTTCAGGTCTACAGCATCTGATCTCAGGCATTTATGATTCAAATTGTACCAGCTGCACAATCTTCTGTTGTAGAATGCTGAGGCCATTTGCTGCAATGTGCCACCCATCGTGATGCAGCCTTTCCACACAGATTTTTACCGTCGCCACATTGTGAGATGTTTGCATGCCGAGCGGAAGCGGGACAGCAAGCGGCACTACTGTGGCGTCCCTTTCTGCCAAAAACCAACTGGACTTCTGAGTTGGATCTGCTGTGACTATTGCAACAGGTGGTGTCATTTATGTTGTCTGGGTCTGTTAGTTCAGCCAAATGACCAGATATGTTGATGCCCTGTTTGCCATTTTGACATAGCTTTATGTAGAGACCCATCCACCCATCATTTGGATGGGTAAAACAAATATGGACGGGTAGCAATATGGGTGGACTGGTAACAAAAATGAAGGAGCAAAGGAAAAAATGTCTTCCAAAACCATAGATATTGTTATTTATGCCTTGAAAGTGAGTGTAAAGGGTGTCATATATGTGTTTGTAGCCCATTTCAGGTCATCAGGCACATTTGAAAGTTGGTAAACTAGTTTAACAGTTAACATCCATGTGTCCACCAAAACATGTGTGACTGGCAATAATTTTATCCTGCATAAAGCCCTGCATTTTGATGCCACCCAACCAGGTGACCCTGGCATTTGATTGTGTCAACAGAGGTTGGACATCATCTGCAGATGGGCAACTGGTCGTGGAGGTAGTGAATGAGCAAGGGTTCCTCCCCTAAAATAACATTATGTTAGGTAGTTACAGCAAAGCTGTATCACAGGGTTTGTGTTAATCTAGCTGTAAAAATGTATATAATCTTAATGCATGTAAATGTGTATATATATAACTCACTAATCTGCATTTATCTATACATTATGGCAATACATCCTTTCCGTATTACTGACGTTATGAAATTTTTGTTTTAGGTTGGCATCTCTTCATCATGCTACAACCTTGACAAACCACCTACAAAACCGCTCGCTCAGATACCGCGTCAACTCTTCAGTGCTGGACTGTTCTGTGATATATTATCATTCATTCACCCCATATATATAAACACTGCTGTCAAATGCATACATTGATTAAAATACCATGATGCCAGGATGGCATTTGTGGTATTTAATCACACATTAACCAAATCATCATCATTCAGTAGACTTAAATACTATGTATATGTTTTACAATTGTATGTGTATGTCTTACATTTGTAAGCGCCATGTAGATGTTTACATTTGCACATGTATATATTTTACATTTGTAGGTGCCATGTATATGTATGTATTACATGTGTATGTGTATATATTTTATATTGTAAGTGCCATGTATATATGTGTTACATTTGTATGTGTATATGTTTTACATTGTAAGTGCCGTGTATATATTTTACAGTTATATGTGTATATATGTTTTACATTTGTATGTGTGTGTATGTCTTTCATTACTAAGCACCATGTATAATTAAATTTGCATTTGTAAGTTTTGTGTCTTTTCTTGGTATGTTGTGATAGGAGTTAAGTGAGTATTTAGACGTTGCACATGATTTATGTATTTGTCTTAGTTTCTTAGTATGTTGTGATAGGGAGTTATTTAGACATTGCACGCAATTTAGTTCCTTGAAGCTTTTCCCTGTTTATGTACAAGTTTTTACACAAGTTTTCCTCGTTGTTATCTTGTAAGTAATGTTTTCACTCACTTTTCAGTACTATGACAGGGATTTTGGTGTGGTAAATAAAGTAAATGAGATGTATATGTTTGTATAGATATATGTATGTTAGAATGCAGATTATTAGTGTAGTGTCATATACTATATTAGTATGGTGTTACAGGATTTCTAGCGGTACAGTTTGAAATAAATTCCTGTGGCCACATTTCTTATTTGCATTTTATTCATTCATGACTGATCTATCAGAATTTAGGTTGACAAATATTCACACATGTCACAGATATGTAATAGGCATTTATAAAAGTAACAACACGCATAGCAACTAGTCAGATTCTCTCCTACATCTGTTCTATCAGAATTTAGGTAGAAAAATAATCACACATGTCATCGATATGTAACATGCATTTATGAAACTAAAACAACACGCATAGCAACTAGTCAAAGGTTCTTTTCTATCTGCTCTCCCTAATTCGCAGAGCTGTGACGTCACTGCTCTGCGAATTGGGGAAACAGGAAATTGCCTTATTCGCAGAGCTACTCGTTAAATGCTTGAAAATGGATATATTCTATCAGAATTTAGATATAAATGTATTCACACATGTCACAGATATATAATACGCATTTATGAAACCGAAGCCACTAGTCAAATGTTCTTTTCGAACTGTCCTAATTCGCAGAGCTGTGACGTCACTGCTCTGCGAATTGGCAAAACTAAGGAAATTCTCTTATCCGCAGAGCTACTCGTTAAATGCTTGAAAAAAGATATATTCTATCAGAATTTAGATAGAAAGGTATTCACACATGTCACAGATATATAATACGCATTTATGAAACCAAAGCCACTAGTCAAAGGTTCTTTTCGACCTGCCCTAATTCGCAGAGCTGTGACGTCACTGCTCTGCGAATTGGCAAAACTAAGGAAATTCTCTTATCCGCAGAGCTACTCGTTAAATGCTTGAAATAAGAAATATTCTATCAGAATTTAGATAGAAAGATATTCACACATGTCACAGATATATAATACGCATTTATGAAACCAAAGCCACTAGTCAAAGGTTCTTTTCGACCTGCTCTGCGAATACCACAACGGTTTCCCTAATTCGCAGAGCTGTGACGTCACTGCTCTGCGAATTGGGGAAACTAAGGAAATTCCCTTATCCGCAGAGCTACTCGTTAAATGCTTGAAAAAATATATATTCTATCAGAATTTAGATAGAAAGGTATTCACACATGTCACAGATATATAATACGCATTTATGAAACCGAAGCCACTAGTCAAATGTTGCTTTCGACCTGCCCTAATTCGCAGAGCTGTGACGTCACTGCTCTGCGAATTGGCAAAATTAAGGAAATTCTCTTATCCGCAGAGCTACTCGTTAAATGCTTGAAAAAATATATATTAATTCTATCAGAATTTAGATAGAAAGGTGTTCACACATGTCACAGATATATAATACGCGTTTATGAAAACATTAGCCTATTCTATTTATATTATTGATACATAATATAAATTATAATACTGCCACCCAGCTTGATTTCATTGCATTTTCTCTAGTTCAGTTACCTACAACAATCATTTAACTGTTGTTATATATATTTTTATATATATATATATATATACTATTAGAAAAACTAGTGAGTGCACAGAGTTTTACATTATATTTTAATGTCTAAATAAAATGTACTATTGTAAGTATTATTATTATTATAACAACATGCACGCATAGCAACTAAACGCTAATTCATTGCATTTTATGTAACTATGACCTTTCACTCTTTTATATTTTTAACAAGATCAGCTAGCATAATCATTTTATTATTTACTCATTAATATTTTTTGTATTTACATGTATTCCTTTTTGATTCCGTTAATACAATTGATACAAAGTTTAATTTTACATTAAAATGTCTAAACAGCTATTATTATTATAACAACATGCATGCATCGCAACTCTTTCTTGTATTCTTTCTTATATATCGCAAGTCCTTTGCAAATTAGCAGAGCAGTGACGTCACTGCTCTGCGAATTAGGGAACAAGTGCCACAATTCGCAGAGCAGTGACGTCACTGCTCTGCGAATTGTGGCACTTGTTCCCTAATTCGCAGAGCAGTGACGTCACTGCTCTGCGGATAGTGGATAATATTTCCTTATCCGCAGAGCTGCTCTGCGAATAGTCTCGTCCAATCACTAAAGGGCGAATTTAATAAATTGACAAGCATTTTTTAACACCCATAGCGAACTGCAACCATCCAGTATAACAATAAGTAGTGTTCACAATTCAAAGAATCACACCGAATCTATGTAACGGCGAACGATAGCAAAAAGTCATCACCGGTTTCGCTAATAATTCTCGAAACGTTCTCTTGATGTATCGCGAGATTTCAGGCATTAATACATTTTAGTACGCCGTATGAAATAGACCGTTTTATAAAACATTCTTTTGAGTTATTATGTTTAATAATGGTAAAAATTAATGTACCTACATGAATATTATGCGTTTTTATTGACACTATGCAACTTACATGTTGCTTTATGATCCATAAATTGTTGGTTGTTGCAACCGATTCGCTGCGTAAAACGTCCAACTATGGTCTGAATTGCAGGGTAGCATTGCAAGAGTGATGTTTACTTGTGAATAGATTATCTGATTTCACCGACTGACTTTGGCATATGTATCGTCTTGTGACATATGCATAAGCGGTATTAACCATACTGATGAGGTGGGTAGTTGATTGAAGAATAATAGCTTATAAATGACGATTTTTATGCTGTACGATATCACTTGAAATCGCATCC
The DNA here is from genome assembly GCA_964017155.1 of Oasisia sp. SBJ-2009. Classification (NCBI taxonomy): domain Eukaryota; kingdom Metazoa; phylum Annelida; class Polychaeta; order Sabellida; family Siboglinidae; genus Oasisia; species Oasisia sp. SBJ-2009. The sequence continues at coordinate 38,982,029 of OZ024867.1, forward strand.
GCCATGTTGGATTGTTGATGCCGTGTTTTCAATGATTCATTCTTCTTTAACTTGGTATAATACGATATTGAAAGTGCAAATTTGCATTCTGAAGGCCACTGCAGTGTGCCACCAATATGCAGTTACGCGTGTATTCTATGTTCATTGTCTGTTTAAGGATATAAACCATACGGTTATGTGGGTTTTGCTACTACTGACTTTGTGACTGACAGATAAAAACATTTCAACTTCTGACAGTTCCATACAGTCTACAGACAGTGAGACACTTCACCTCCGGCTACACCACTTCCTCGATGTCGCTACACAGTTCACACGTCCCCAATAGTCATATTGTGTGAGAGATATTGACAGATGAACTTGCTCTTCCACAGGGGCAGCATCCATGTGATGCAAGGGTACATCAAAATTTGTCCAGACTATCAAATTTTTGGCAGTGTGTTAAATAAAAAAATCATATTCAAGTTTTGGTAATGTATTACTTAAACATCCCAAGCTAGATTCATTATATTGATGCCAATGTTCAAACCTGTGCTTCTGCGTAATGAAATGCATACCCAGCAGATGCTGCTAAAAAGTGAGGCTCTAAAGTTTTAAGAAGTGGATATTCTTCCGGATCCCGATTTTGGGTGCATGCGTTCTGAACCAGTCGCAGGCAAAATGAGATCGTTTGTGACTTTGTGTCGTGGTTGGCGATAAAGTTTCCTCTTTTGGTGTTTTATCTGAGAAAATAAAACATGTAGAAGACACAACATTGGTTCAGTTATAGGCCTATTTGCGTGATTAACCTAGGCCCTACACTGGCTAAAAAAAGAATGCCCAATATTGCAGCACACGCTAACAAACTTCTCAACTACTATTCCATCACGCACAGTTCCATTTTCGGTGGCAAATCAACAAAAACCTTCCATGCTACCCAAGTTCAATGAGACCTTATTAAGATCATAACATTGTAACTACAACATATACAGACTAGTAAGTTAATAGAACAGTGATGGCCGAGCTAAGAGAGATGGGGCTGTCGTGGGGAGAAGCTCAGGCCACAGCCAAGGACAGGACCTTGTGGCGGAAGATTGTTGTGGCCTTATGTCCCACTGGGGACGAAGAGGATTAAGTAAGTAAGTTAATAGAACCCTGCCGAGTGCTGGAAACAACTGGAAACCTATTTTGCCTGCGACTGGTTCAGTACCCATGCACACAAGGGTCGCAATCACGGCGCATGCGCAACTACACTCACGATCGGGTTCTTGCAGCTGGAAGAATATCCACTCCGTAAGTTTTAATACCAGTATTTTAAAACTACAGTTTAATTGGTCTTCTGTAATTGCTGGAACGAGCACCAGAACGGGCGTAACAAATGCTGGAATGGATTTTAACATAATTTAAGCATATCTATGATCTTCAAGTTAAATTTACACTTCAAGTATTGTTTATAAGTAGTATAATGTAACTCGTATGTTAGTATGACAACATAACATAGAATAAGGTACACGTATTTATGAGGGACTGAATGGCGATGAAACAGGGAGTATGCGCAATTACATGTGGAGCGCCCATAACAAAGCTGCCAACTGAGTGCGATTGATTTTCACCATTCATATTCCCCATTCCACTGTCGCTCATAAATACACATTATTCGATGTACAGGAGAACCCCTTGTAAATGACCCCCCTAATTTACGACCACCTGCTTTTTACGACCGTTTTTCCACTGACGGACTGACCAGCGACCATGACAATTTGAATTTTACCCCTGATGAACGACCATCCGATAGTTGGCCAGCACCTTTTAACCTAAATCTCGCAACGAACTCGCATTAAATGCATGGCTAAGGGGGCACGGATATTTATTAATTTTGGCAATCGTATACTTTCTGACCGAACTATGAAAATGACAACTAACAGCTGCCAAGCTTTCCTCATATATCTTATGTATATAATAAACTATATACACACACTAGGTTACAAAACTAAATCACGTACATTATTGAAACAAATAAAATTCATCGCGGCACATTACCCAAATGCTGTGAGAGGGCAGCACTTTTTAGGGTCTTTTTAGATACCTCAGACTGAATTAAATAAGGATACCATTTAAATAAGATATCTTATAAAATGATTCCAAATTAAATTTATACCGAAACATGTCGTACTCGAAGTACACATGTATAGTAAGAATGGGGCAAACCTGGAATTTAATTTGAATCGAATATCCTTGAAATGTTGTGAATACGAATCGAATGCGAATATTTAGTGGCATTAGATTTAGAAAATTTAGAATACTGAATGGTGTCAAGATGTCTTGGTGGGACGTGATCCCATGGGCACAAGTCCATGTCGGAGTCGTTGGCATCGCAGCTATATGCATCAATCTGCTTTTATTTACTTTCTGACCGAATATTTTCCTTCATGTCCTGACCAAATCGGTACCGGGTGATCTTGCTTTCTGACATAACTATGAAAACAACAACATACAACCGCCAAACTACTCGGCACATATCTTACATACATATACACACTAGGTCACAAAATAAAATCATTACAGAAACAAATAAACATCACGAAACAAACTCGTGCAAAACTTGCCAGCAATGCGGTATAATAATAATAGTAACTTCTTTTGCGCCAATATCCTCGAAAATCAAGCTCAGTGGCGTGACAAAACCAGGGGATTGATCAATCTCATAATCGAAAGCAATGCGTGAGTCGTCAACGGATGGATGGAAAAGCGGTGGCAGTTATGCATAGCAATCAGATTACAGTGGTACCGTAATATTGGTATTTTGCCAAGGGGATTTTGTCAGCAGTGTCAGGTTAAGGTTACAGTGTAGGGTAAATTTAGGATTAAAGTTAGCTTAGGATTAGTTAGGGTTATGGTTACTTTAAATAGTGTTAGCATAACACTGGAATTTGTGAAGGTCATTTATTTATTTAGCGACGTCTGTGTTAAATTATCGATGTTACACAGTAAACACTGAGATCCGCGTAGCCACCATAGACCCTGTAGATCATATCGAGGTTTGCCCGAGTTTGTTTTGTTGATTTTATTCTTTATGATGCTGACGACTCCGACTTACGGCCACGGGATGATGCAGCGTCCCGGCATCACTCCTTGACACCACTCAGTATTCTAATCAAATTCAAAGCCACTGAATATTCGTATTAAATATTCGATTCGTATTCCAAATTTCGAGGATATTCACTTCGATTCGAGTAAAATTCCATATATTCATCCCATCCTTAAATTATAGATCATTTTATTGTGTAGAAGTGATAATGTGTTATGTACATATTATGTATTAGTGTGTTGTATGATATGTAAATGTGTATGATGTGTACATGTGTTGTGTACATGTGTTGTGTGCTATGTTCCAAGTGTTGGTGTATTCTGTGATGTATGCAGTTGGCGTGCTGTACACATGTGTTGGTGTGTTGTGTACATGTGTTGTGTGGTGTGTTGTAGATTGGAGATATGCTGAGACAGCCATACACACAGACCCATCACTCACTTGTAGTTGGTGCCACAACTAGGGTAACACCACTTGCCCCCTGCCCCCAGTCAACTAGGGTAGAATCACCTGTCCTTTACCCCAGGTCAAGTAGGGTAGCATCATCAGCCCCCTGCGCCCGGTCAAATAGGGCGGCATCATTTGCCCCCTGCCCCCCGCCAGTATGACAATCTCGATGCGTGGTAGTCCGGCGGGTAGCGGTGACTCCCCCCAGGACACACAGACAGGGGGGCAGCAACCCCCTCCTTCCCCCCAACAGTCTCCTGTCCAGCCACCCCAGCAGTTGTCCCCCACCCCCAGCACCAGCACAGATGACGCCCCGCCCCCGGTGACACCAGAAGGCCAGCAGGAGGCGCCACTGCAGCAGCCAGTGCAGCATGACGAGACGGGGCAGGGTGACGGGACGAAGGGTGAGTGTGAGGAGGCGGTCTTCCCGGTCGCTGAGCTCGCCCGCCTCGACGAGATGATCAGTCGCCCTCGCTGGGTCGTCCCAGTGCTGCCCAAAGGAGAACTCGAAGTACTGCTGGAGGCCGCCATACAGCTGTGTCACAAAGGTACGGTGTCGCTCTCTAGTCGTGGAGGTACAGTGTAGCTCTCTAGTGGTTGAGGTACGGTGTACCTCTCTAGTCGTGGAGGTACAATGTCGATCTCTAGTGGTTGGGGTACAATGTAACTCTCTAGTCATGGAGGTACAGTGCAGCTTTCTAGTGGTTCAGGTACAGTGTAGCTCTAGTGGATGAGGTACAGTGTAGCTCTCTAGTGGTTGAGGTACAGTGTCGATCTCTAGTGGCTGGGGTACAGTGTAGCTCTCTAGTCGTGGAGGTACAATGTCGATCTCTAGTGGTTGAGGTACAGTGTAGCTCTCTAGTGGTTGAGGTACAACGTAACTCTCTAGTGGTTGAGGTACAGTGTACCTCTCTAATCATGGAGGTACAGTGCAGCTCTAGTGGTAAAGATACAATATTGCTCTCTAGGTACAATGTAGCTCTGTAGTAGTAATGAATAAAACTTATTTCATAATGGTAACCATATCATGTGATATGTTGAGTTTGTAATGGGCCATCACTACTCAACACATATAAAGTAGCTCTGTAGTCAGAAATGTACATCACATAGTCAAAGCTATAGCACACTCTATTCATAGACTACCACTTCTCAGGCTTGTATGAAAAGAACCAGCATACAGTCACGCCTCATTATAACACATTACTCGGGGTCCATGATATGGAATCGTGTTATAGAGGATAGTCTGGCAGGGGTGCCACACCTACCAAAAAAGCAACTGAAGCCATTGTGCTGGTGCACGATGTATAAAACTGATTGAGAGTGCCTGCCAATGACAGTGTAGTATGTTAAAATATTTCACGCTATCGAATCCGTCTTCTTTCCACGTCCCTCCTCACAGTCGTTCCACCTCAGCTGCCTTCCCCCTCCTTCAGTGTTAGGTCTGTTGAAAATACTAAGCCGTTTAAACTCTTGGCTTTCTGTCCCAGTTGATCCACATTAAGAAGCTCTCTGATGTATGTGTCCACCTGTCTGTTGACAACTGAAGTATTGGTTGTCAGTTGTCACCCTGGTCCTGTTGTGATGTGTCCTGAGGCACCGTGTTGTGATTGTGGTCATGACGTGGGCGTTGCAGGTGCGGACGTCCACAGTGAGGACTGTCAACGCTTCTTCCGTGAAGGCCTCACCATCTCATTCACCAAGATCCTCACAGACGAGGCCGTCAGTGGCTGGAAGTTTGAGATCCACGTAAGTACATGCGCGGCCTTATATCATCAGAACAGCTCTAAGTACCCATTGGGGCCTCATGACATCAGGGCAGCTCTAAGTACAGATTGGGTCCTCACATAGATATAAGGGGCCTCACATAGATATAAGGGGCCTCATGACATCAGGGCGGCTCTAAGTACAGATTGGGACCTCACATAGATATAAGGGGCCTCACATAGATATAAGGGGCCTCACATAGATATAAGGGGCCTCATGACATCAGGGTAGTTCTAAAGTCTAAGTACCGATTGGGGCCTCGTGTAGATATAAGGGTCCTCATGACTCCAGGGTAGCTCTAAGTACTGATTGGGGCCTCACATAGATATAAGGGGCCTCATGACATCAGGATGGCTCTAACTACAGATGGGGCCTCACCTAGATATATGGGGCCTCATGACATCAGGGTAGCTCTAAGTACAGATTGGGGCCTCACCTTGATATAAGGGGTCTCATGACATCAGGGTAGCTCTAAGTACCGATTGGGGCCTCATGTAGATATAACGGGGCTCATGACATCAGGGTAACTCTAAGTACAGATTGGGGCCTCACCTAGATATAAGGGGCTTCATGACATCAGGGTAGCTCTAAGTACAGATTGGGGCCTCACATAGATCTAAGGGGCCTCATGACATCAGGGTAACACTAAGTACAGATTGGGGCCTCACGTAGATATAAGGGTCCTCATGACATCAGAGTAGCTCTAAAGTCTAAGTACCCATTGGGGCTTCCTGTCACCAGGACAGTTCTAAAACTTCTAAGTAATAAGTACCCATTGGGACCACATAACATCAGGACAATTCTAAGCACCCATTAGGTACTCAGTTCTAATTTCTGAGTACTTGTTATGGTCATGATATCAGAGCAGTTCTACCAGCCTACCAAAAATACGAGTATTTCACTATGTATTGGAGATATGCTGAGACAGCACACCCATCACTCACTTGTAGTTGGTGCCACAACTAGGGTAACACCACTTGCCCCCTGCCCCCAGTCAACTAGGGTAGAATCACCTGTCCTTTACCCCAGATCAAGTAGGGTAGCATCATTTGCCCCCTGCCCACCACCAGTATGACCATCTCGATGCGTGGTAGTCCGGTGGGTAGCCAACGGGGGCTACTTATAGACTTTGTTTTCTCTTCTTGGTACTTCATTTTAAGGTAGGACACTGGTCGGGAAATGGATTTTGATGATATCTCAACAACCAGAGAAGCAATCTTTATAAAACTTTCAGGATGTGTTTCTGGTGGGAAAAGATGACCAATTGTATAATTTCATCTCATTTGCATAACCGTAACCATGGCAACCGGCTTTTCTGTGAAAATAGCTACACATGATTTTGCGGGAGGTCTTGCAGTAAAACTGTGCATATGTTTCTTTCTTTTTTGTCTGTTATGATCCATTGAAGTGTTGTAGAGTGCAATGATGCTGTTTTTGTTCAACTCCTTACAATATTTATTATAAAAAAAAAATTGCGAAGAATTTGTTCCGTTTTTCCAAATATTATAACAACTTCAGTCATCAATAATAATCTTTATATAAAAGCTATCATGTTTAAAAAGCATCATTGCACACACTGTACCATAGGGAATACATGGTAAAAAAATCAGACTCCTAGGTTTGGTACTTTTTTCGGGAGACCTCCCGCAAAATAGCAATATTGTCGAAAAGTAAGTTTTGAGAAAACGGCAAAAAACCAAATGAACATCAAATATTTTTAATAACACCAGTGTAAAGTCAGCATTATGACTGTTTTTCATACCAGCAACATGTGGTAAATATATAATGAAAGTGTGTGAACCATATTCAGTATATATATATGGAAAAAATATATAGTTTACACAAGCGGCGGCGGCGAAGAAATTCATCACTAGCCAAGCGTACTTCTACATTGTATATGTATTATTATGTAATGTTGTCTTTTATGAAATAAAATTTGATATATATATATATTATATATATATATGTATATATATATATATATATACACACATATGTATATATGTAGGACCTATATATATATATATATAATATATATACACATATTTATATCATATATAATATATATATACACACACACACACACAAACACATACATCTATTACTAAATAATTGGTCAATTTCATGCACACAAATAATAATAAATAAGCAAGCATACGCTGCCACAATTAATGTTTAATTAATTATTTAATGTTAAATAAACTGTTTAAAAATTAAATTACCTAAAATACTTCTCATATTTGATAAGAACAAAATAATGCTAGAAAAGTAAATCCAACAACAGTACCACCTTTCGTTTTATATTAATTCCACATTGGGTTAATATGAATGAAACAAATTAAGTCAAATTATTTTCTGTAATAAATAAATAAATGTAACTTCCGACTGATAGAGCGACAAACTTCGGCGACGCCAGTGCCAGCGCCGCTGTCGGTGACAGACAGACAGTCCGGGTCGAAGGCGGCCTGCGGCCGTAGCCGCGTAGCAAGGCCAGCCCGACGTCGCCGTCGGCATTTCTTTCCCCGTTCGCTGCCGCTTCCGCGGGTCCGTTGCGCGACTGAACAGCATCATGCATGCTGTTCATGCTACCTCCCGCGCATTCAGCTTATTTGCGTTTATTATATCGTTTCTTTCTTTCAAATTGGTAAACCGTACGGATCTTTCGTCGATCGGACGCCATGACACATACAGGTCATTCATCTTGAAGCCGCACCGTGATTGGCTGGCATCGTTGCATAAGGTCAATTTTAATTAGCTACGTGGCTGCGATCACCATATATGGTTCGCGTGAGGTCGGGCTGCCAAGCAACCGGCTGAGACAGTTTGTGATTGGATAGTTTCACGGCACTTTCGACGCCGATAACTAATTTATGTACGGATGTCGTCGACTTTTGACTTCGGCAGCGTACGGAAGGGATCATTTCCAACAAGACGATACCAAACATGGCCGCGTTGCAAGGAGCAATGTTTACGTTTGAGCGCGCTGAAAGTTGGGCCGTTTCCGTCGATTTAAAAGTCCATCCGCCATAACGACGTTAGCAGCAAGTTGGGTAGCGACATATTTAATCGTTTTTTTGATACTTTTAGGACGAATTCAGTGAAATAAAGTTAGCAACACGTGTGGAATACATGGTTCGTTCTGAAAATCCACTTTATTAAAAATCAACCATTTTATCATTTCCCGGCAATTCCCGACCCGCGGCATACGTTAAAGTTGATCTGACCAAAGTCATTGTGACATAGTAACATAGCCATGTCACGACTGTCTCTTGTTGAAATGTCTTTGTAAAATGAACAACTCACATAGCCATGTCACGACTGTCTCTTGTTGAAATGTCTTTGTAAAATGAACAACTCACATAGCCATGTCACGACTGTCTCTTGTTGAAATGTCTTTGTAAAATGAACAACTCACATAGCCATGTCATGACTGTCTCTTGTTGAAATGTCTTTGTAAGATGAACAACTCACATAGCCATGTCATGACTGTCTCTTGTTGAAATGTCTTTGTAAAATGAACAACTCACATAGCCATGTCACGACTGTCTCTTGTTGAAATGTCTTTGTAAGATGAACAACTCACATAGCCATGTCACGACTGTCTCTTGTTGAAATGTCTTTGTAAGATGAACAACTCACATAGCCATGTCACGACTGTCTCTTGTTGAAATGTCTTTGTAAAATGAACAACTCACATAGCCATGTCACGACTGTCTCTTGTTGAAATGTCTTTGTAAAATGAACAACTCACATAGCCATGTCACGACTGTCTCTTGTTGAAATGTCTTTGTAAAATGAACAACTCACATAGCCATGTCACGACTGTCTCTTGTTGAAATGTCTTTGTAAAATGAACAACTCACATAGCCATGTCACGACTGTCTCTTGTTGAAATGTCTTTGTAAAATGAACAACTCACATAGCCATGTCACGACTGTCTCTTGTTGAAATGTCTTTGTAAAATGAACAACTCACATAGCCATGTCACGACTGTCTCTTGTTGAAATGTCTTTGTAAAATGAACAACTCACATAGCCATGTCACGACTGTCTCTTGTTGAAATGTCTTTGTAAAATGAACAACTCACATAGCCATGTCACGACTGTCTCTTGTTGAAATGTCTTTGTAAAATGAACAACTCACATAGCCATGTCATGACTGTCTCTTGTTGAAATGTCTTTGTAAAATGAACAACTCACATAGCCATGTCATGACTGTCTCTTGTTGAAATGTCTTTGTAAGATGAACAACTCACATAGCCATGTCATGACTGTCTCTTGTTGAAATGTCTTTGTAAGATGAACAACTCACATAGCCATGTCATGACTGTCTCTTGTTGAAATGTCTTTGTAAAATGAACAACTCACATAGCCATGTCACGACTGTCTCTTGTTGAAATGTCTTTGTAAAATGAACAACTCACATAGCCATGTCACGACTGTCTCTTGTTGAAATGTCTTTGTAAAATGAACAACTCACATAGCCATGTCACGACTGTCTCTTGTTGAAATGTCTTTGTAAAATGAACAACTCACATAGCCATGTCACGACTGTCTCTTGTTGAAATGTCTTTGTAAAATGAACAACTCACATAGCCATGTCACGACTGTCTCTTGTTGAAATGTCTTTGTAAAATGAACAACTCACATAGCCATGTCACGACTGTCTCTTGTTGAAATGTCTTTGTAAAATGAACAACTCACATAGCCATGTCATGACTGTCTCTTGTTGAAATGTCTTTGTAAGATGAACAACTCACATAGCCATGTCATGACTGTCTCTTGTTGAAATGTCTTTGTAACATGAACAACTCACATAGCCATGTCATGACTGTCTCTTGTTGAAATGTCTTTGTAAGATGAACAACTCACATAGCCATGTCATGACTGTCTCTTGTTGAAATGTCTTTGTAAGATGAACAACTCACATAGCCATGTCAAGACTGTCTCTTGTTGAAATGTCTTTGTAAAATGAACAACTCACATAGCCATGTCACGACTGTCTCTTGTTGAAATGTCTTTGTAAAATGAACAACTCACATAGCCATGTCACGACTGTCTCTTGTTGAAATGTCTTTGTAAAATGAACAACTCACATAGCCATGTCACGACTGTCTCTTGTTGAAATGTCTTTGTAAAATGAACAACTCACATAGCCATGTCACGACTGTCTCTTGTTGAAATGTCTTTGTAAAATGAACAACTCACATAGCCATGTCACGACTGTCTCTTGTTGAAATGTCTTTGTAAAATGAACAACTCACATAGCCATGTCACGACTGTCTCTTGTTGAAATGTCTTTGTAAAATGAACAACTCACATAGCCATGTCATGACTGTCTCTTGTTGAAATGTCTTTGTAAAATGAACAACTCACATAGCCATGTCACGACTGTCTCTTGTTGAAATGTCTTTGTAAAATGAACAACTCACATAGCCATGTCACGACTGTCTCTTGTTGAAATGTCTTTGTAAAATGAACAACTCACATAGCCATGTCATGACTGTCTCTTGTTGAAATGTCTTTGTAAGATGAGCAAATCACATAGTCGTGTCACGACTGTCTCTTGTTGAAATGACTTTATAAAATGAGCAAGTCACATAGTCATGTCACGACTGTCTCTTGTTGAAATGACTTTATAAAATGAGCAAGTCACATAGTCATGTCACGACTGTCTCTTGTTGAAATGTCTTTATAAAATGAACAAGTCACATAGCCGTGTCACGACTGTCTCTTGTTGAAATGTCTTTATAAAATGAACAAGTCACATAGTCATGTCACGATTGTTTTGTAGAAATGTATCCTGAAGAATGCGGAGAAGTTGACAGAGCTGTGCGTGTACAAACTCAACGAGGACTGGTTCCCCCTTCTGGATCTACTGGCAATGGTCTTCAACCCGGCCTGCAAGTAAGTCTTGGGCCACAACCATGTGTACAAATAAGACTTAGTACTCAACCCTGTCTACAAGTAAATCTTGGGCCACAACCCTGTCTACAAGTAAATCTTGGGCCCCAACCCTGTCTACAAGTAAATCTTGGTCCTCAACCCTGTCTACAAGTAAGTCTTGGGCCACAACCCTGTCTACAAGTAAATCTTGGTCCTCAACCCTGTCTACAAATAAGTCTTGGGCCACAACCCTGTCTACAAGTAAATGCTGGTCCTCAACCCTGTCTACAACTATGTCTTGATCCTCAGCTATGTATACAAGTAAGTCTTGGTCCCCAGTCCTGTCTACAAGCAAGTCTTGATCCTCAACACTGTCTACAAGTAAGACCTGGTCCTCTGGCCTATCTACAAGTAAATCTTAGTCGTCATCCTTGTCTACAAGTACGTCTTGATCTTCATTCCACTCATCCACTGTATGTTCTGTTCTATGTTCCACTCATCCACTGTATGTTCCACTCATCCACTGTATGTTCTGTTGTATGTTCCTCTCATCCACTGTATGTTCTGTTGTAGGTTCCACTCATCCACTGTATGTTCTGTTGTATGTTCCACTCATCCACTGTATGTTCTGTTGTATGTTCCACTCATCCACTGTATGTTCTGTTGTATGTTCCTCTCATCCACTGTATGTTCTGTTGTATGTTCCACTCATCCACTGTATGTTCTGTTGTATGTTCCACTCATCCACTGTATGTTCTGTTGTATGTTCCTCTCATCCACTGTATGTTCTGTTGTATGTTCCACTCATCCACTGTATGTTCTGTTGTATGTTCCACTCATCCACTGTATGTTCTGTTGTATGTTCCTCTCATCCACTGTATGTTCTGTTGTATGTTCCACTCATCCACTGTATGTTCTGTTGTATGTTCCACTCATCCACTGTATGTTCTGTTGTATGTTCCTCTCATCCACTGTATGTTCTGTTGTATGTTCCACTCATCCACTGTATGTTCTTTTGTAGGTTCCTCTCATCCACTGTATGTTCTGTTGTATGTTCCACTCATCCACTGTATGTTCTTTTGTATGTTCCACTCATCCACTGTATGTTCTGTTGTATGTTCCTCTCATCCACTGTATGTTCTGTTGTATGTTCCACTCATCCACTGTATGTTCTTTTGTAGGTTCCACTCATTCAACGGCAGCAAGCAGTCAGAGTCGGTGTCTCAGCTTGCGGAAGATGAGCTGTTTGCGAAACCGCCAGACACCAGGATGCCCAAGGTGAGTGTCATTCTGTGCTGCTGGTTGGTAACTCAGTGACATGGCATTGATTCATAGTGTTGAGTCCTGCTGGCCTACAAGCACAGCCGTGTGCTTCGTTCTTCAGCAACAAGAAAACATGACCCTAGCAATTGACTCATCATACCTAAAACTGTTGCATATTGGTTCTTATTTTTAACAGTTAGCTATTAACAATAAGGTAGCTTATGTTGTGCCTAAATCCTTTGAACCTCAGAGTCAATATATAGTAGTTTTTAATTAAAGTAAACATGATACTAGATTACCATTTGATTTCTAAAAAAGTCATTGTCAACAAGTTTGAGACAAAATCACTACATTGATCACTAATTATTTTTGAAGAGCCTAGAGGCCCCAGGTTGACGTCACTGGCAGACAGAGCCAAACTTGACTATGAATGCAGCATGTGTGTGTGAGTGCGTGCGTGCGTGCGTGCGTGCGTGCGTGCGTGCGTGCGTGCGTGAGTGAGTGAGTGTGTGTGTGAGTGTGTGTGTGTGTGAGTGTGTGTGTGAGTGTGTGAGTGTGTGTGTGAGTGTGTGTGTGAGTGTGTGTGTGTGAGTGTGTGTGTGTGTGTGTGTGTGTTGGGTGTGAGTTGAGTCTAAAAATAGACTGATAGACTGGGGAGAGCAGCAGTGTCCCCGCAATAATGTAGCGGGGACAACAGCAGTGTCCCTGCACTAATGTAGCTGGGACAGCAGCAGTGTCCCTGCACTAATGTAGTGGGGACAACAGCAGTGTCCCTGCACTAAGGTAGCTGGGACAACAGCAGTGTCCCTGCACTAATGTAGCGGGGACAACAGCAGTGTCCCTGCACTAAGGTAGCTGGGACAACAGCAGTGTCCCTGCGCTAATGTAGCTGGGACAGCAGCAGTGCCCCTGCACTAAGGTAGCGGGGACAACAGCAGGATCACTGCACTAGTGCAGTCGTGGATGAGATACACTGTGACACAGACAGCAGTAGGCAGCTATATGTTGTTGTTGCATTTTGTATTCATTGTCAGTTACCATGTGTCGTGTTCATGTCCGTGGATGACCTTTGACCTGTCGATGTCCAGGGATGGCTTGTGGATCTGGTCAACAAGTTCGGTCAACTCGGCGGATTCCAGATGTTGCTTGACCGTTTCCTCACTGGACCCAACCTGTGTGTGCCGGTCATAGCTGCCCTCATCAGGTGGGTCAGTCACGCCCTAGTGCACCTAATCTAACCCCTCAACAGGTCACTCTAATCTAACCCCCTCATCAGCCCCATAATCTAACACCCTCATCAGGTGAGTCAGTTATGTCTTAATCCAACCCCCTCACCAGTAATCTACCCCCTCATCACATGAGTTTGTCATTCTCTAATTGAACCCCTCAGTCAGTCTACCCTAATCTTACCCCACATGTGGTCAGTCAGTTGTCCCCTAACTAGGCTAGCGCTGTGCCTAAAATCTGTTTAGCCAATTTGGCTAAAGGTCAGAAATTTGTTTAGCCAAATGAGATTCTCTTTAGCCATTTTTTTAGATCAATTAAATTACCCGGTTTAAAAGTGCAAAACAAGACATAATATAACAACAAATTCTATACAATATCCACAAGAAAAACATGTCCTATTTTAATTAACTAAACATTTATATATTTAGCTAAACATATATAACGCAAACAAACATCCAGTATAACTTAACAGAACATTGTTTAAAAATAAAATGAAACCTGAACAACTGTTGGGAATTTTGCAAAATATAAAGAAACAGCACCTAACACATACTATTAATGTAATAAAATTTACATTACAGGTGTGTATAACATAAATTGAAAGATACACTTTTATAACAAGGTAAAATAATTAAGAACCACCTACTCTACTCTTGCTGCCCCGCAGTGATTCAAACAGTGTATTGATAATAATTATTACCTATCGTAAAACTTCATTTGACTGCTCAGTAATTGAATACAGTAATTCACCAAATTAGTTAACTGTGGCTGACTGTCATCCTAGCCTGGGTGACGCAGGCTATATTTAATAAAACACGTTTTTGACATGCATCTTTCTATCTGTAATGTTTCTCGTGGTGAAACTTGTCAAACATACATGAATTAAAATCTATATAGGCATTTTATTGAATAGTTACCAGATGGCACATTGATTAATCATTGACAATGCCATGTGACTGCGCCGGCGATACTGAGCGATAATATGGAACCTGTCGTGTACAGCGTTGTACTTGCCTCAAACTTGTAATTAGTGCCTTCAGGCAGGTCCCCATTGTCTAGTAAACACAATTCTTGATTGATTTAAGCTCCCCTATTGTCTGTGAGCATGGCTAAGTGGAGGGATTAGCGACCTATTGTTTACCTAGCGGGTCACGTTACGCCGACTGGTTATTTGGGTCAGTTGAATGTGCGATCGTTTAGGCAACTTTAACAGACCTGGGTGTTGAATAATGCAGTCATGTATTGCTGATAACATCAATAATAATGACAGATATAACGTTTCGCCAATTTGGCGAAGAGGTTTAATTTATTTGCGCCAAATAGAAAACCGTTTCGCCTATGGCGCAAATGGCGATCGACAGCGCTAGCCTAGCCTAATCTAACCCTCTCCTCAGTTAGTCCCCCTGAATGTAACCCCACAGATGTGGCTGCAAGTCGATGATTACATTAGACCATCTGGTCTGTGTTTACAAGTTACAAGACATAGTGTTAGATTGTATTAAACCATCTGGTCTGTGTTACGAGGTCCAAGACATGGTGTTTGATAGTTACAGACCATTATTAGGTCTGTGTTACATGGTTTGAGATGTGGTGTTTCATTGTTTCAGACCATTTGGTCTGTGTTACATGGTTTGAGATGTGGTGTTCCATTGTTTCAGACCATTTGGCCTGTGTTACATGGTTTGAGATGTGGTGTTTCATTGTTTCAGACCATTTGGCCTGTGTTATGAGGTGCTCACACCAAGCACAGTGCAGAAGTACTTCATGCCCATCGTGGTGAGTTCTCCTTGTCTCTTGTCTCACTGAACTTGCCTCCTAAAGTCACTTCATACCATTTCTTCAGATTGTCTCAGCAACAGCTGTGTCTAGAGTTTGAGAGTTCTGTGAAAATTTCCGGGATACAAAGACTCAAATTGTGAATAATGGTTTGTGTTTGGTGGTAATGATTGTATGGATTATAATTATTAACTCATTAACTGTTTATTTTGTATTTCCTTCATATTGGTCTTCAGAGAGATTTATCTACCTTCAGTTAGTCACATAGGCCTCCAGATAGCCATATTGGCCCAGTATCAGGACATAATAATAATGATATCATACCAACAGGAATGTGATAAGGTTTTTCAGTTGTTAAATTATTATTTTCTGTCTGATTGTTGTGACTGATGTGACATACTGTAGCATGACAAGAGGACCTAGCATGTTGTTGTCTGTGACAGAGGACCTTGCATGTTGTTGTCTGTGACAGCGGACCTAGCATGTTGTTGTGTGTGACAGGTGACTTTGCAGGTTCTTGTCTGAGACAGCATGTTGTTGTCTGACTGAGGACCCTACATGTTGTTGTCTGTGACTGAGGATCATGCATGTTGTTATCTGTGACTGAGGACCCTGCATGTTGTTGTTTGTGACTGAGGACCCTGCGTGTTGTTGTCTCTGACTGAGGACCCTGCATGTTGTTGTTTGTGACTGAGGACCCTGCGTGTTGTTGTCTCTGACTGAGGACCCTGCATGTTGTTGTCTGTGACTGAGGACCCTGCATGTTGTTGTCTGTGACTGAGGACCCTGCGTGTTGTTGTCTCTGACTGAGGACCCTGCATGTTGTTGTCTGTGACTGAGGACCCTGCATGTTGTTGTCTGTGACTGAGGACCCTGCGTGTTGTTGTCTGTTACTGAGGACCCTGCGTGTTGTTGTCTGTGACTGAGGACCATGCGTGTTGTTGTCTGTGACTGAGGACCCTGCGTGTTGTTGTCTGTGACTGAGGACCCTCCGTGTTGTTGTCTGTGACTGAGGACCCTGCGTGTTGTTGTCTGTGACTGAGGACCCTCCGTGTTGTTGTCTGTGACTGAGGACCCTGCGTGTTGTTGTCTGTGACTGAGGACCCTGCATGTTGTTGTCTGTGACTGAGGACCCTGCATGTTGTTGTCTGTGACTGAGGACCCTGCATGTTGTTGTCTGTGACTGAGGACCCTGCATGTTGTTGTCTGTGACTGAGGACCCTGCGTGTTGTTGTCTGTGCAGGAGTTTGTGCCGACGTTCCTCAACGGACTGACAGATGAAGAGTTGAAGAAGGAGTCAAAGACAGAGGCGAAGAATGATGCGTTGTCAGGGATCATCAAGGCTCTCAAGTGTCTCGTGTCCCGCATCCCCTCCCAGGAGGACACCGTCAAGAACCTCGAGATCTTCCGCCTCAAGGTCATCCTAAGGTCAGCTGTCTCTTGCAGTCAGTGTCATTGTGTGTCACTTGTCTGTGATCAGATGACAGTGTCAGTGTGTGTGTCACTTGTCTGTGATCAGATGACAGTGTCAGTGGGTGTGTCACTTGTCTGTGATCAGTCAGTGTCAGTGTGTGTCACTTGTCTGTGATCAGATGACAGTGTCAGTGTGTGTGTCACTTGTCTGTGATCAGTCAGTGTCAGTGTGTGTCACTTGTCTGTGATCAGATGACAGTGTCAGTGTGTGTGTCACTTGTCTGTGATCAGTCAGTGTCAGTGGGTGTCACTTGTCTGTGATCAGTCAGTGTCAGTGTGTGTCACTTGTCTGTGATCAGATGACAGTGTCAGTGTGTGTGTCACTTGTCTGTGATCAGATGACAGTGTCAGTGGGTGTGTCACTTGTCTGTGATCAGTCAGTGTCAGTGTGTGTCACTTGTCTGTGATCAGATGACAGTGTCAGTGTGTGTGTCACTTGTCTGTGATCAGTCAGTGTCAGTGTGTGTCACTTGTCTGTGATCAGATGACAGTGTCAGTGGGTGTGTCACTTGTCTGTGATCAGTCAGTGTCAGTGGGTGTCACTTGTCTGTGATCAGATGACAGTGTCAGCGTGTGTCACTTGTCTGTGATCAGATGACAGTGTCAGTGTGTGTCACTTGTCTGTGATCAAATGACAGTGTCAGTGTGTGTGTGTCACTTGTCTATGATCAGATGGCAGTCTCAGTGTGTCACTTGTCTGTGATCAGATGACAGTGTCAGTGTGTGTGTGTCATCTCTGTGTATAGTAGGGATTGACCAGTTTGGGCCACTCTGTGTGTAGGAGGGGTTGGCCAGTTTGGGCCACTCTATGTGTAGGAGGGGTTGACCAGATACTTTGTCAGTATTATAATAGTGACATTTGTCACACCGATTGCTCTGTGTTGAACATACATACGGTGACACATTGTCCTTCCTCCTTGTAACGGTGACACTATGTGCTTCTAATGGTGACTCTGCTAACAGACTGCTGCAGATTTCGTCATTCAATGGCAAGATGAACGCCCTCAACGAGGTGAACAAGGTCATTACCAGTGTGTCGTATTACCCCCATCGCCACGGGCAGCTGGAGGATGAGGAGTGGCTGACTGCGGACAAGATGGCTGTGAGTACAAACTCCTAGTCCCACCTCCCCAGTCCTTCTTCCACCCTTCTATTGATTATGTGTTGTTGACTGTTGGTTATGTGTTGTTGACTGTTGGTTGTGTTGTTTGTTGACTGTTGATTGTGTGTTGTTGACTGTGTTGGTTATGTGTTGTTGACTGTTGGTTATGTGTTGTTGACTGTTGGTTGTGTTGTTTGTTGACTGTTGATTGTGTGTTGTTGACTGTGTTGGTTATGTGTTGTTGACTGTTGGTTATGTGTTGTTGACTGTGTTAGTTATGTGTTGTTGACTGTGTTAGTTATGTGTTGTTGATTGTGTTGCAGGAATGGATCCAGGAGAACAATGTGCTGTCGATTGTGTTACGTGACAGTCTGCATCAGCCGCAGTATGTGGAGAAGTTGGAGAAAATCATTCGCTTCATGATTAAGGAGAAGGCTTTGTCCCTGCAGGACCTTGACTGTCTGTGGGAGGCCCAGGTACGTTGTCCCTGTAGGACCTTGACTGTCTGTGGGAGGCCCAGGTACGTTGTCCCTGTAGGAATGACCTTGACTGTCTGTGGGAGGCCCAGGTACGTTGTCCCTGTAGGAATGACCTTGACTGTCTGTGGGAGGCCCAGGTACGTTGTCCCTGTAGGACCTTGACTGTCTGTGGGAGGCCCAGGTACGTTGTCCCTGAAGGACCTTGACTGTCTGTGGGAGGCCCAGGTACGTTGTCCCTGTAGGACCTTGACTGTCTGTGGGAGGCCCAGGTAAGTTGTCCCTGTAGGACCTTGACTGTCTGTGGGAGGCCCAGGTACGTTGTCCCTGTAGGACCTTGACTGTCTGGGGGAGGCCCAGGTACGTTGTCCCTGTAGGACCTTGACTGTCTGTGGGAGGCCCAGGTACGTTGTCCCTGTAGGAATGACCTTGACTGTCTGTGGGAGGCCCAGCTACGTTGTCCCTGTAGGACCTTGACTGTCTGTGGGAGGCCCAGGTACGTTGTCCCTGTAGGACCTTGACTGTCTGTGGGAGGCCCAGGTACGTTGTCCCTGTAGGACCTTGACTGTCTGTGGGAGGCCCAGGTACGTTGTCCCTGTAGGACATTGACTGTCTGTGGGAGGCCCAGGTACGTTGTCCCTGTAGGAATGACCTTGACTGTCTGTGGGAGGCCCAGGTACGTTGTCCCTGTAGGACCTTGACTGTCTGTGGGAGGCCCAGGTACGTTGTCCCTGTAGGACCTTGACTGTCTGTGGGAGGCCCAGGTACGTTGTCCCTGTAGGAATGACCTTGACTGTCTGTGGGAGGCACAGGTACGTTGTCCCTGTAGGAATGACCTTGACTGTCTGTGGGAGGCCCAGGTACGTTGTCCCTGCAGGAATGACCTTGACTGTCTGTGGGAGGCCCAGGTACATTGTCCCTGTAGGAATGACCTTGACTGTCTGTGGGAGGCCCAGGTACGTTGTCCCTGTTGGAATGACCTTGACTGTGTGTGTCAGTGTGTGTGAGTATGTGTGAGTGAGTGTATGCATGTGTGCATGGCTTCACTATAAGACCCCTAAGTATAACCTGCCATCTCTTTTGGTTGTTGACTTGGTGAAGGTGTTGATTGTTGACTTGGTGAAGGTGTTGGTTGTTGACTAAGTGAAGGTGTTGGTTGTAGGCGGGCAAGCACGAGGCCATTGTGAAGAACCTCCATGACTTGTTAGCCAAGTTGGCGTGGGACTTCTCACCTGAACAGCTCGACCACCTATTTGAGTGCTTCCAGGTACGTCCACTTCCAGGTAGACCAGGTGTTCTACACTTCCTGATGTCTGTGTTTGAGACACCTCAAACACTTGGTGTCTGTAAACAGAATGCTGTAACTTTGACTATCCCAACGTATGTTACGACACAGCCTTACTTTTAACATGATCACCCTGTGTTTGATGTGACCATTGTGTGCCACAAACTCTGATATGACAAACTCCTTGTTTAATACAAATCCTGTTTTTAATATAATTCAACCCTTGTGTTTGACACTCCCCCTGCGTTTGAGATGATGCCTGTGTTTGACACAACTCAAAAATGTCTCCTGTGTTTGACGTGATCCCTGTACTGTGTTTGTCATGATTCCTTTGTTTGACACAACTCCTGTGTTTGACATGATCCCTGTGCTGTTTTGACACGACCCCTGTGTTTGTCAGGGGAGCTGGGCTCACGCGACAAAGAAGCAGAGAGAGAAGCTGCTGGAACTGATTCGCCGCCTCGCGGAGGACGACAAGGAGGGTGTGATGGCCTACAAGGTACACACCACACAGTGGCAGTCAAGTAGTGTGTCAGTTGAGATGTGTGTCAGTCGAGAAGGGTGTCATTTGACAAGTGTGTCAGTCGAGAAGTGTGTCAATCGAGATGTGTTGTCAGTCGAGAAGTGTGTCAGTCGAGAAGTGTGTCAGTCGAGACATGTGTCAATCGAGAAGTGTGTCAGTTGAGAAGTGTGTCAGTCGAGAAGTGTGTCAGTCAAGAAGTTGAGATGAGCATTAGTTGTGAAGTGTGTTAAGTCAAGAAGTGTGTTCAGTTGAGAAAGTGTGAGGTTAGAGTGTGGGAGTTGAGATCTGATTTCATTGCGTTAGTTCTTTTCGGCAGTGTGTGGGTCAATAAGTGTGTGGGCTGAGTAGTGTGTCAGTTCAGATGTGTGTTGAGTTTAGAAGTCTGGGTGAAGAAGTGTGAGTTGAGAAGTGTTGATTCGAGAAGTGTATGTAGAGAACTGTATGAGTCAAGAAGTGTGTTGGGTCAAGATGTGTGTGTTGAGGCCGTGTGCTGTCAAGGTGTGCTGTGTCCAGGTGCTGGGACTGCTGTGGAACTTGGCCCACAGCGACGATGTGCCGACTGACATCATGGACCAGGCCCTGTCTGCACAGATCAAGATCCTCGACTTCAGCTGCTCACAGGTGAGGCTTCTGTAACACAGACACAGGTGAGGCTTCTGTAACACAGACACAGGTGAGGCTTCTGTAACACAGACACAGGTGAGGCTTCTGTAACACAGACACAGGTGAGACTTCTGAAACACAGACACAGGTGAGGCTTCTGTAACACAGACACATGTGAGGCTTCTGTAACACAGACACAGGTGAGGCTTCTGTAACACAGACACAGGTGAGGCTTCTGTAACACAGACACAGGTGAAGTTTCTGTAACACAGACACAGGTGAGGCTTCTGTAACACAGACACAGGTGAAGTTTCTGTAACACAGACACATGTCTTAGTAAGTTTAAAAAAATGGTTCTGATCTATTCTATAAATGTTATTAACTATTTGTGTTGAACAGTGACCCACAGTGTGTACTGTAAGTGATCTGGTGTGTACTGTAAGTGTATACTGTAAGTGATCTATCCATGATGTATACTGTATGATTTATGGTGTGTACTGTAAGTGATCTTCTGGCCATGGTGAGTACTGTAAATAATCCATGGTGTATACTGTAAGTGATCTATTGTGTATACAGTAAGTGATTTATGGTGTATACTGTGTATGATCTATCCATGGTTTGTATTGTCAGTGACCCATGGTGTGTACTATAAATGATCCATGGTGAGTTCAGTAAGTGATCCATATTCCCTGCTCCACTGTAATTGATCCATGCCCAAGTGAGTGATCCATGTCCCACTGTGAGTGATCCATGTCCCACTGAGTGATCCATGCTTCACTGTGTGTAATCCATGCTCCACTATGAGTGATCCATGCTCCACTGTGAGTGATCCATGTCCCATTGAATGATCCATGCCCCATTGTGAGTGATCCATACTCCACTGTGTATGATCCATGCTCCACTGTGAGTGATCCATGCTCCACTATGAGTGATCCATGCTCCACTGTGAGTGACCCATGCTCCACTATGAGTGATCCATGCTCCACTGTGAGTGATCCATGTCCCATTGAATGATCCATGCCCCATTGTGAGTGATCCGTGCTGTACTGTGAGTGATCAATACTCCATTGTGAGTGATCCATGCTCCTTTGTGAGTGATCCGTGCTCCACTGTGAATGATCCGTGCTCCAGGACCGGGATGCACAGAAGATGCAGTGGATCAACCGGTTTGTGGAGGAGCTGCGCAATGACAAGTGGGTGCTGCCGGCCCTCAAACAGATCCGCGACATCTGCCAACTCTTCAATGAGGTACGTCTCTCACAGGCACTGGAGTCTCTAGTGGCAACTAGTAGTGTAAGGGGGGATAGTTGCATTGCATAGGCTCAGCCAAAGATATGAGCATCTCACTCCAGCAAATGTGATTACAACACTGATTATTGTAGACAGCATTATAGTGTTTCTCCAGTACATATACATATACACCGCGTGCATACATACACACTCAAACACACACATACACAGCATACACACACACACACACCACACACCACACACCACACACCACACACCACACACCACACACCACACACCACCGACACCACACAGTTTTATATAAAAAAATAGACTATTTTCTCAGTTATTGTTGAGAACAAAGTCAAGAGATATGTTAGTAAGAGGATGCTGTGGACCCGTCCTTTCACTGCCTGTTGTCTTCTGTCCATCAGGCGCCCCAGAACTTCCCCCACACCCAGCGCACCCCCCACATGTACTACCGCAACCAGGTGATCAGCCACCTGCAGTCCCAGCATTCCATTGTCATGCTCGTCACACAGAATCTCACTGCCTACATGAACAAGGCCCGGTCGTATTACAAAGGTGAGCCATGACATACACAACCTGGTCGTATTGCAAAGGTGTAGTGACATACAACCCTGTTGTATTACAAAGATGTAGTGATGTACAACCTGGTTGTATTACAAAGGTGTAGTGACATACAACCTGGTTGTATTATAAATGTGTAGTGACCTACCACCCGGTTGTATTACAAAGGTGTAGTGACCTACAACCCGGTTGTATTACAAAGGTGTAGTGACATACAACCTGGTTGTATTATAAATGTGTAGTGACCTACCACCCGGTTGTATTACAAAGGTGTAGTGACCTACAATCCGGTTGTATTACAAAGGTGTAGTGACATACAACCCGGTTGTATTACAAAGGTGTAGTGACATACAACCCGGTTGTATTACAAAGGTGTAGTGACCTACCACCCGGTTGTATTACAAAGGTGTAGTGACATACAACCCGGTTGTATTACAAAGGTGTAGTGACCTACAACCCGGTTGTATTACAAAGGTGTAGTGACCTACAACCCGGTTGTATTACAAAGGTGTAGTGACATACAACCTGGTTGTATTACAAAGGTGTAGTGACCTACCACCCGGTTGTATTACAAAGGTGTAGTGACCTACAACCCGGTTGTATTACAAAGGTGTAGTGACCTACAACCCGGTTGTATTACAAAGGTGTAGTGACATACAACCCGGTTGTATTACAAAGGTGTAGTGATGTACAACCCGGTTGTATTACAAAGGTGTGAAGTGTCATACAACCCGGTCTTATTACAAAGGTGTAGTGACATACAACCCGGTCGTATTAGAAAGGTGTAGTGACATACAACCCAGGCATGAAGCGAAGTTTTGATAAACTGGAAATGTTAATTTCAAGACGTATATTGTGTATAAGTGTTTTTGTTTGCTGATCATAACTGAAATTTGACTGTCTTGTAAGTGTTTGATCCTGTCTTGTATATCATCTGCAGGTTGAACCAGAGTTTGATCCTGTTTGTAGATCATGCGGAGATGGATCCTGTGATGATCCTGCCTGACGGCCGATTCAACCACCTACAGCAGGTGCAGGAGAGACTTCGCTTCCTTCGCTTCCTGCTCAAGGACGGACAACTGTGGCTGTGTGAGCCTCAGGCCAAGCAGGTGGGTGACAACTGTGGCTGTGTGAGCCTCAGGCCAAGCAGGTGGGTGACAACTGTGGCTGTGTGAGCCTCAGGCCAAGCAGGTGGGTGACAACTGTGGCTGTGTGAGCCTCAGGCCAAGCAGGTGGGTGACAACTGTGGCTGTGTGAGCCTCAGGCCAAGCAGGTGGGTGACAACTCTGGCTGTGTGAGCCTCAGGCCAAGCAGGTGGGTGACAACTGTGGCTGTGTGAGCCTCAGGCCAAGCAGGTGGGTGACAACTCTGGCTGTGTGAGCCTCAGGCCAAGCAGGTGGGTGACAACTGTGGCTGTGTGAGCCTCAGGCCAAGCAGGTGGGTGACAACTGTGGCTGTGTGAGCCTCAGGCCAAGCAGGTGGGTGACAACTGTGGCTGTGTGAGCCTCAGGCCAAGCAGGTGGGTGACAACTGTGGCTGTGTGAGCCTCAGGCCAAGCAGGTGGGTGACAACTGTGGCTGTGTGAGCCTCAGGCCAAGCAGGTGGGCGCCCTCTCGTGTCAAACGGGTCGGCGATGACAGCGCTAATTTAAAGCAGATAGGTGGCTCCCTCTGTTTGATGTCATTCTTCGTTTGTGTGTGAAGTAGTTTTCATGCACGCTCACACCACGCACACACGCACGCATGCACGCACACACACACACACACACACAGTCACGCGCACACATGCACACACACATACACTCTGTTTTTGATATGTAGTGTTTCAGTAATTATTTTTGGTGACATGTCACTCTTGTGTCTGGTGACATGTCACTCTTGTGTTTGGTGACATGTCACTCTTGTGTCTGGTGACACGTCACTCTTGTGTTTAATGACACGTCACTCTTGTGTTTGGTGACATGTCACTCTTATGTTTGGTGACACGTCACTCTAGTGTCTGTTACTTCCAGATCTGGGTGTGTCTGGCAGAGAATGCGATCTACCCGTGTGACAGAGAGAACTGCTTCAAGTGGTTCTCAAAGGTAAGTTTTTCGAGTGTCTTCCATGTGTTTGCAAGTTCACAGATCATGCACGACAGCCATTCAGTGAGATGTGTCATGTCTTGTGTCTGTCCACTAAACTACTACAAGCGATAATACATGAAATAACTACTCTACTTGAGCATATACTAAACCAATCCATTGTCACGGGTGTTCCTAAAAACTGCAACAAAAGTTATGCCTGTTTTTAAATCAGGTAACAACAAATTGTTTAACAATTATATACCTTATAAGTATTTTACCTGCGATTTAGAAAATATAGCATTTTGCATAAATAGCAGTATGGGTTTCGAACAAAACATTACACTGTTCACCCAATATTGCATTTGCTCAAGGACATAGCAGTTGCAAATGATAAAATATCAAAACACTCTACACTGGCTGTGTTTCTGAACCTTTCAGTGGCATTTGATACAACAGACCAAGACATTTTGCTGTATAAATTTGTTTATGGGATTTGGGGAATACGTAATAAATAGTTTGCCAGTTATTTAACCAAACAAAAATAGTACACTGAAATACACAATTGAAAGTCTTATAAAAACAAAACATGACAAGTGGAGTGTCCCAAGTATCCATACATGGACCAATGTTATTTCTAATTCGTATCAATGATATAATTAACTGTTATGTCCTTGAATTTTTATCTTTTGCTGATGACACAACTGTATACAAATCAGGTCCTCATGTTGATTCATTAATTGACAACAAACTAAGAATTAATATATTTGTACAACTGGTTGTGCACTAATAAATTGTCACTGAATAATGAAAACTTTTGTATATTTAGCCCACCGAATAACATATATCAGGTAAATAACTATATTAAAATAAATAATAGTCTTTGTTTTCTCCATACCACCCCCAGTCCATTGCCATGCACAATATGTGTACATACGTGATCATCATAGGCATCATGGACATGTATAAGTATATATTGAAAATTAATTTTGTTTTGTTTTGGAAGATGGCACACAATGTGCCCTGTGACCAGGTAGTAATATGTTTTAAAATATTGTTTGCGTATGTATTATCAGTAATGTAATGTTGTGAAATAAAATTAGCATTTGATTTGATTTGTCTCAATTAATGACGTATCATGTGGGTCATGTTGTGTCACAGTTGATGAAATGTCTTGTGTCACAGTAGGTGACATGTCATGTGTTGTGTCACAGTTGGTGACATGTCTTGTGTCACAATTGGTGACGTGTCATATGTGTGTCACAGTTGGTGACGTGTCATGTGTGTGTCACAGTTGGTGACGTGTCATGTGTGTGTCACAGTTGATGGGTGAAGAACCAGATCTGGATCCAGAGATCACAAAGGACTTCCTGGAGCAGAACATCCTCCAGTTTGATCCTGCACTGCTCACAGAGAATGGCATGAGGTGAGACATTAGACGTGTGTGTCTGTGTCTGTCTGTCTGTGTCTGTCTGTCTGTGTCTGTGTCTTGTGCATTCTCTCTGAGCAAGTCTTCTACAGTCTCACCTTACACGTCTCTCATAGCAACTATGTCTCACACAGTGTGTCTGACATAGTAACTGTTTGTCTGACATAGTAACTGTGTGTCTCACATAGTATCTGTGTGTCTCACATAGTATCTGTGTGTCTCACATAGTAACTGTGTCTCACATAGTAACTGTGTGTCTCACATAGTAACTGTGTCTCACATAGTATCTGTGTCTCACATAGTATCTGTTTGTCTCACATAGTAACTGTGTGTCTCACATAGTAACTGTGTGTCTCACATAGTAACTGTTTGTCTCACATAGTAACTGTGTCTCACATAGTAACTGTGTGTCTCACATAGTATCTGTGTGTCTCACATAGTAACTGTTTGTCTCACATAGTAACTGTGTGTCTCACATAGTAACTGTGTCTCACATAGTATCTGTGTGTCTCACATAGTAACTGTTTGTCTCACATAGTAACTGTGTGTCTCACATAGTAACTGTGTGTCTCACATAGTATCTGTGTGTCTCACATAGTAACTGTGTGTCTCACATAGTAACTGTTTGTCTCACATAGTAACTGTGTGTCTCACATAGTAACTGTGTCTCACATAGTATCTGTGTGTCTCACATAGTAACTGTTTGTCTCACATAGTAACTGTGTGTCTCACATAGTATCTGTGTGTCTCACATAGTAACTATGTGTCTCACATAGTAACTGTGTGTCTCACATAGTAACTGTGTCTCTCATAGTAACTGTGTGTCTCACATAGTAACTGTGTCTCTCACATAGTAACTGTGTGTCTCTCGTAGTAACTGTGTCTCACATAGTAACTGTGTCTCTCACATAGTAACTGTGTGTCTCTCATAGTAACTGTGTCTCACATAGTAACTGTGTGTCTCACATAGTAACTGTGTGTCTCACATAGTAACTGTGTGTCTCACATAGTAACTGTGTCTCACATAGTAACTGTGTCTCACATAGTAACTGTGTGTCTCTCATAGTAACTGTGTAGGTCTCACATAGTAACTGTGGGTCTCGCATAGTAACTGTGGGTCTCGCATAGTAACTGTGGGTCTCACATAGTAACTGTGTCTCACATAGTAACTGTGCTGTATGACACTTTATATCAACATGTATTTTATGCAAGCAATTAACTGGGCTGGTCCCACATCTATGGCACTTTAGAAATAATAATAAAAATAAGCACAACTCACGAGTCAGTTACAGGTAGGTGCTGACATAGACCTCACTTTGAGTGTGTTACACGTGTGCTGACAATAACGTCACTTGAGTCTGTGGCACATTAATGCTGACGTTGACGTCACTTGCAGCTGCTTTGAGCGATTCTTCAAGGCAGTCAACTCAAAGGACGGCCGTATTATTGCTCGCCGTCGCTCGGGATACATGATGGATGACCTTGACCTCATAGGCCTTGACTACCTCTGGCGGGTAAGTGAGCTCTATTAGGGCATCACCTTTGACCTCTTCGTAATAAGACATTGTTGTATCTGCTGATGTGACAAGATTGCCACGATTAAACACACCCAGATGGCTAGTGGCCAAACAACAACCTACCCAATAACCCATCTCAACAACTCACCCCAATAACCCATCTCAACAACTCACCACAAAACCCATCTCAACAACTCACCCCAAAACCCATCTCAACAACCCACCCCAAAAACCCATCTCAACAACCCACCCCAAAAACCCATCTCAACAACCCATCTCAACAACCTAACCCAAAAACCCATCTCAACAACCTACCCCAAAAACCCATGTCAACAACCGACCCCAACAACCCACCTCAACAACTGGCCCCAACAACCCACCTCAACAACCGGCCCCAACAACCCACCTCAACAACCGGCCCCAACAACCCACCTCAACAACTGGCCCCAACAACCCACCTCAACAACCGGCCCCAACAACCCACTTTAACAACCGGCCCCAACAACCCACCTCAACAACCAGCCCCAACAACCCACCTCAACAACCGACCCCAACAACCCACTTCAACAACTAGCCCCAACAACCCACTTTAACAACCGGCCCCAACAACCCACGTTAACAACCGGCCCCAACAACCCACTTCAACAACCGGCCCCAACAACCCACGTTAACAACCGGCCCCAACAACCCACCTCAACAACCGGCCCCAACAACCCACCTCAACAACTGGCCCCAACAACCCATCTCAACAACTGGCCCCAACAACCCACTTCAACAACCGGCCCCAACAACCCACCTCAACAACCGGCCCTAACAACCCACGTTAACAACCGGCCCCAACAACCCAACTCAACAACCGGCCCCAACAACCCAACTCAACAACCGACCCCAATAACCCACCTCAACAACTGGCCCCAACATGCAGTTTGCAGGTAGAAACAAGTTATTTGTCCTTGCAGGTAGAAACATTTGTCCTTGCAGGTAGTAACATATTATTTGTCCTTGCAGGAAGAAACATATTATTTGTCCTTGCAGGAAGAAACATTATTTGCCCTTGCAGGTAGAAACATATTATTTGTCCTTGCAGGTAGAAACATATTATTTGTCCTTGCAGGTAGAAACATATTTGTCCTTGCAGGTAGAAACATTATTTGTCCTTGCAGGTAGAAACATGTTATTTGTCCTTGCAGGTAGAAACATGTTATTTGTCCTTGCAGGTAGAAACATGTTATTTGTCCTTGCAGGTAGAAACATGTTATTTGTCCTTGCAGGTAGAAACATGTTATTTGTCCTTGCAGGTAGAAACATGTTATTTGTCCTTGCAGGTAGAAACATGGTATTTGTCCTAGCAGGTAGAAACATGGTATTTGTCCTTGCAGGTAGAAACATGTTATTTGTCCTTGCAGGTAGAAGCATGTTATTTGTCCTTGCAGGTAGAAACATGTTATTTGTCCTTGCAGGTAGAAACATGTTATTTGTGCCTTGCAGGTAGAAACATGTTATTTGTCCTTGCAGGTAGAAACATGTTATTTGTCCTTGCAGGTAGAAACATGTTATTTGTCCTTGCAGGTAGAAACATGTTATTTGTGCCTTGCAGGTAGAAACATGTTATTTGTGCCTTGCAGGTAGAAACATGTTATTTGTCCTTGCAGGTAGAAACATGTTATTTGTCCTTGCAGGTAGAAACATGTTATTTGTCCTTGCAGGTAGAAACATGTTATTTGTGCCTTGCAGGTAGAAACATGTTATTTGTCCTTGCAGGTAGAAACATGTTATTTGTCCTTGCAGGTAGAAACATGTTATTTGTCCTTGCATGTAGAAACATGTTATTTGTCCTTGCAGGTAGAAACATGTTATTTGTGCCTTGCAGGTAGAAACATGTTATTTGTCCTTGCAGGTAGAAACATGTTATTTGTGCCTTGCAGGTAGAAACATGTTATTTGTCCTTGCAGGTAGAAACATGTTATTTGTCCTTGCAGGTAGAAACATGTTATTTGTCCTTGCAGGTAGAAACATGTTATTTGTCCTTGCAGGTAGAAACATGTTATTTGTCCTTGCAGGTAGAAACATGTTATTTGTCCTTGCAGGTAGTGTTGTATGGTCTGGATGAGGTAGCAGAGAAAGCCATTGTGTTACTGAAGGACATCTACACAAACCTGGGCCCACGACTACAGTCAAAGCAGGTAAGTAATGTACGCATGTATGAACACACTCACTAAGACATGCACATACACGCATGCAAGCAAGCATGCAGTTAACCAGATTGTGATCGCTGTGTGACAGATATTGTATGCTATGACTGATATCACCTACAAAAACAGCTACACACTGCTGCACACACGCGCGCGCGCACGCACGCACGCACGCACGCACACACACACACACACGCACAAACACAGAGCGATGAGTGATGACTCATGATGACATAACGACATGATACCGTTACGTAGATATATACACAGGGTGTCCATACGGAGAATTGGTATATACATGGCATATACAAAGATAGTTGATATCTGCACAGAGTGTCCACAGAGTTGATAGCGGTCAGTCCCAGTGTCCCTGTGTCCCTGTCAGTGTCTCCAGGCAGTGTGAGTGTCCACAGAGTTGATAGCGGTCAGTCCCAGTGTCCCTGTGTCCCTGTCAGTGTCTCCAGGCAGTGAGAGTGTCCACAGAGTTGATAGCGGTCAGTCCCAGTGTCCCTGTGTCCCTGTCAGTGTCTCCAGGCAGTGAGAGTGTCCACAGAGTTGATAGCGGTCAGTCCCAGTGTCCCTGTGTCCCTGTCAGTGTCTCCAGGCAGTGAGAGTGTCCACAGAGTTGATAGCGGTCAGTCCCAGTGTCCCTGTGTCCCTGTCAGTGTCTCCAGGCAGTGAGAGTGTCCACAGAGTTGATAGCGGTCAGTCCCAGTGTCCCTGTGTCCCTGTCAGTGTCTCCAGGCAGTGAGAGTGTCCACAGAGTTGATAGCGGTCAGTCCCAGTGTCCCTGTGTCCCTGTCAGTGTCTCCAGGCAGTGAGGGTGTCCTCCAGTGTTGCATGGATCGTCTACTTGTCCACAGGTTGCGATCCACGAGGACTTGCTCCAGTACTGCATGGACCGTCTGAAGGCGTCCTATGACACAGTGTCCGCCTTGGATCGGGACAAGGACAACATGAACCGGATCTACCAGGAGGCATCCCGCATGATCCGGGTGATGACGGTGCTCCACGAGTACGTGGCTGAGTGCGACGACGCACACGGAGAGGAACGGGCCATCCTCCCTCTCTCACGGTCAGTCTCCCTCAGTCTCACACAGTCTCACTCAGTCTCACTCGTCTCTCACTGCCACAGTTTCTCCCAGTCTCTGTCCCTCTTGCAGCCACCCAGTCTCACATTGTCTGTATCTGTAAGTCATACTGTCACATACTCACATTCTCTCTCTCCCTGTCTCTCTCACTGTCTCTCTCACTGTCTCTCATTGTCTCTCACTGTCTCTCTCACTGTCTCTCACTGTCTCTCTCCCTGTCTCTCTCACTGTCTCTCTCACTGTCCCTCTCACTGTCTCTCTCACTGTCTCTCACTGTCTCTCTCACTGTCCCTCTCACTGTCTCTCTCACACACACTGTCACTCATTTTCTAGCACTGCTTCACTCTCCCTCATTCTTGTTCTCTCGCTATCACCCTCTCCTATCCACTCTCTGTGAGTCTATAACCCAGTCACCTTGTCATCTGTCAGTCTACTCACAGTGAGTCTACAACCCTGTCACCTTGCCATCTGTCAGTCTACTCACAGTAAGTCTACAACCCTGTCACCTTGCCACCTGTCACTCATCATGAGTCGTTTTGTTTCTAACAGTGCCTGTAGAGGGAAGCACCTGACACTGTTGGTTCGCTTCCCGAACCAAGGTCGCCAGGCGGAGGACATTGACATCTGGTCTCACACCAACGAGTCCATCGGCTCCGTGCGCAGGCAGATCATGCACAGGTAATCTCACTGAAGTGAAAGTGATCACACTGGTGATCACGCTGAAGTGATCATACTGGTGATCACGCTGAAGTGGTAAATTCACAGGGAGAATTAGTGGAATATTGTTTTCCTTGTATGTAGTTAACCAGACTGTATAAAAACTACACATGCAGGTCTATGAAATGTCCAGTTGTAGTCAGTGACCACAGTAATATAAAGTAACAGGTGAGTAATTATTACGTTGCTCACTGTGACGTCCTTCAACCTACTACTGCTACTTCAGTGGGTGTAATTGTTACAGTTACTTCTGACATAGTCATGATATCAACTCACCTTACAGTCACACTGTCAAGAGATCAACTGTATTTGTAATTGTGACATACTCCAGGCATAGTATCACAATATGTCAACTAAGCTGAATAGCCTAATATCACTACAGTTAGAACTAAATTCACCAAGTTTTGACCGTGTTTTATGTTTAGGGTCAAGGCCAACAACAGTAACCTCAAAGTTGACCTCTATGTCAATGGCGAACTGCTTGACCAGAACGATGACCGCAAACTCATCTCACAACTGGCCATACGCGACAAAACGGTCAGTGTATTTGTAATGTCCAGTGAACCTATGACATCACTGTGCATGTGTACATTCTCCCCCATAGACTTATATCTTAGAAACCACTGGTGATCTGTTTTTTGTTGCATAGACATGTCATAAGGTACTGTCACTATGCACAAGAAGTTTAAATTTGATTGACACACTAACTGCTAAATTGTCAGTTTTCCTTTTTATTCTTCAAAATTTGTTCTGTAGCAATGTCTCTGATTTGGCATAACAGTTTCTTAGGGCACTGCCTTCTTATACAAGACTTTTTTAGTTAACTGGTCTTGTAAAGGCGTTTCACTTTCAGGGTTTCCTGAGAAAAGCTAAATGTTCATATTTTATCTGAAAGGTCAGCTCTCCACACCCCACCAGTGATGTTGGACATTCCATGTCTACTTTTGTTGCATGGGCACGTTGACTAATTGTTCCTTGACAGCAGTGGCAATTGCCTGCCAGCATGTTTTAAGCCATATCTTCAAAACTATTGGTTTTCTATTAATGGAACTTGTACTTATTTTTATGTTTGTTTAATTTCATTTTCATTAGACTGTGGTGTCTGATGGTTAAAGATACATTGTCACCAGTAAGTGACATAGACAGTTAGTATTCTGGACAACTACAGACTGCACCATCAGACACTTAGTATTGATGTTTCTGCTAGACTCATACAAGTTGGCTGTGTTTCTAGTCATCTCTTATGAATAACCAGAGAAAGTGTCAGTTCGGTCATTGTGGTGAAGAGACTAGGCAGTGACTGATTCACCAAAATACAGCTCATTCATAAGTATGAACTCACAATAAAGTTATAGTCCAGAGGACTTCAGGGCCCCTTGACCCATGTGTTTTAATGTGGTCAGTGTGTAGTCTTTGACAGTGTGGTCAGTGTGTAGTCTTTGACAGTGTGGTCAGTGTGTAGTCTTTGACAGTGTGGTCAGTGTGTAGTCTTTGACAGTGTGGTCAGTGTGTAGTCTTTGACAGTGTGGTCAGTGTGTAGTCTTTGACAGTGTGGTCAGTGTGTAGTCTTTGACAGTGTGGTCAGTGTGTAGTCTTTGACAGTGTGGTCAGTGTGTAGTCTTTGACAGTGTGGTCAGTGTGTAGTCTTTGACAGTGTGGTCAGTGTGTAGTCTTTGACAGTGTGGTCAGTGTGTAGTCTTTGACAGTATTGTGGTGACCTGGTGATGACACATGAGATGTGTTGACATGAGGTAGTGACGTGCGGGGTGGTGACATGAGGTGTTGTGTTGACATGATGTGGAGTTGTGAGATGTTATGTTGACATGTGGTGGCACAAGGAGTTGTGGTGACATGAGGTAGTGACGTGAGGTGTTGACACAATGTGTCGTGGTGACGTGAGGTGTTGACGTGAGGTGGTATGTTGCAGCTGATCACGGCCAAGTTGAGTCAGGTGGGATCCAACATGCCGTCGAGTCCTGACAGCAGCTCGGACAGCTCCGCCGGCTCACCACACCACGTGTACGATGGACCCAACATAGAGACAGAGAACTGTCTGCCTGGCGTGGTGAGTGAACAACTAAACATAGAGACAGAGAACTGTCTGCCTGGCGTGGTGAGTGAACAACTAAACATGATGTAGTCTGAACTGTCTGACAGTGACACCCCTCAGTATCAGCCCTGACTGTGACACCCCTCAATATCAGCCGCGACTGAGACACCCCTCAGTATCAGCCCTGACTGTGACACCCCTCAGTATCAACCCGACTGTGACACCCCTCGGTATCAGCCCCGACTGTGACACCCCTCAATATCAGCCCTGACTGTGACACCCCTCAATATCAGCCCTGACTGTGACACCCCTCAATATCAGCCCCGACTGACACTCCTCAATATCAGCCCTGACTGTGACACCCCTCAATATCAGCCCCGACTGTGACACCCCTCAATATCAGCCCTGACTGTGACACCCCTCAGTATCAGCCGTGACTGTGACACCCCTCAATATCAGCCCTGACTGTGACACCCCTCAGTATCAGCCCTGACTGTGACACCCCTCAGTATCAGCCCTGACTGTGACACCCCTCAGTATCAGCCCTGTGTGTGTGTGACACAGTTACACAGTTACACAGTGACACAGTGACATGTCATGTTTCAGCTGATGTCCACTAATCCGCGCTATGCCAAGTTCCTCTTCCAACTGGCAGACCTCGGCAGTCAACTACAGATCTCCAAACTACGAGACTGCGCATGTAACCTGCTTCAACTCATCCCTGCAGGTGCGTCACATGACTGTCACATGACTGTCACATGCATGCATGCATGGCACAAAACTTCACTACAGTTTAGTTGTATCAGTTGTTATCATGAACAATCCAGTTTATCAAATGTGTTGTGTTCTAACAAAATGAAGCAGATATAAAAAATAAAACAAGTTAGACATATTGTTGGAAAGATAAAATGTAAAGTTTTTCAGTGGTGTGTAAACCACGGACCTAGCTCACTCGGAGTCGGGAGTTATTTGACAGTGATTGGATTGAAGTGAGAAAAACGCATTTGAAGTTCATGTCCGTGTAAGCACATGAGTAAGTATTTTTTTCAAATTCGGCCATTTTGCATCAGTTTCTTTGTTTGAAGCATTCGAAACACACTCCGAAGTCATGGTCATTGTCGAAGATATATTTTGGATATATTTTAATGAGACTATTGCAACAGTATCCGAGTAATTATGAATGTTTCCTAATGACAAACCGATCACCGCCGAAAGTTGTTTACAGTTAGAGGCCAAGAAAAGTTATAAAAGGTACTAAATAGTAATCACTAATGCAAATGAGATAATTGCCAGTTGATGAAAAATACATTAAAGTATGATTTGGTGATAAAACTTCACAATCACCGTGCATTATATATATATATATATATATATATATATATATATATAATTATATATACAGCATTTTCTGTTTGCTTATATCCAGATAATTTAACTTGAACTCGACATAAACATAACTATGATTGTTAGCATATACAACAGTTACTTTTGACGCTAACATGTTTAAATGCATGTGAATTGTAACTATTTCAGTTCGAGAGACCAATGTATTTTTCTGTCATGTTCGAAGGGCATTTCACTTGAATTTTATGGGGGGAAAACGGAAAAGTGCACATGGTCTCTGCTGCTAATTATGGGACGATCCCTTACAAATCAGACATCACATTGAAGCTTGGCGTGTCATCGGTCCATATATGGGCAAATTTATGTTAATAAATGCGAACTGTGACCCACAGAAGGTCTTGAAGGGTGGCGTGTTTGTATCAGCTGTAAATATTTGGCCTGTGGAAAATTTTCATTACATAATAATTATATTGAACAAGTCGTTTCAGCAAAGGTTACTACACTGTGAAACAGGACTACTTAGATACACATTATTACAAGTCTTACAGTGTGTTTAAGAGATAACATGTGATGTGTGAAATAAGGTGTAGTATATGTATCCAGTGTCTTGTGTCACTGTGTCTCTAGTGTCTGGTGTGATTGTCACTTGTGCCTTGCCTGACTGTGGCACTAGTGTCATATGTGTCTTGTGTCATTGGTGTCTAGCGTGACTGTGGCACTAGTGTCATATGTGTCTGTGTCAGTGGTGTCTGGCGTGACTGTGGCACTAGTGTCATATGTGTCTGTGTCACTGGTGTATGGCGTGACTGGCACTAGTGTCATATGTGTCTGTGTCAGTGGTGTCTGGCGTGACTGTCACTAGTGTCTTGTTGACAGATGTCCACACGATAGAGACCCTCAAGGCGGTGTGTGCGGAGGGGGGCAAGGCAGAGACAGAGAGTGGACATTGCAGTAAACTCGAGGCAGAATACTTCAGCTCATCACCTGCCCAGGTCGTCTACCACCTGTCTGTGAGTACATCTCTTCTCTCATATCCTCTCTCATCTCCTCTCTCATATCCTCTCTTATCTCATCTCCTCTATCATCTCATCTCTCATCTCCTCTCTCATCTCCTCTCTCATCTCCTCTCTCATCTACTCTCATCTCCTCCCTCATCTCCTCTCTCATCTCCTCTCTCATCTCCTCCCTCATCTCCTCTCTCATCTCCTCTCTCATCTTCTCCCTCATCTCCTCTCTCATCTACTCTCTCATCTCTCATCTCCTCTCTCATATCCTATCTTATCTCATCTCCTCTCTCATATCCTCTCTCATCTCCTCTCTCATCTCATCTCTCATCTACTCTCATCTACTCTCTCATCTCCTCTCATCTGCTCTCTCATCTCTTCTCTCATCTACTCTCTCATCTACTCTCTCATCTACTCTCTCATCTTCTCTCCCATCTCCTCTCTCATATCCTCTCTCATCTACTCTCTTATCTACTCTCATCTATTCTCTCATCTCCTCTCTCATCTCCTCTCTCATCTCCTCTCTCATCTACTCTCATCTCCTCTATCATCTCCTCTCTCATCTACTCTCTTATCTCCTCTCTCATCTACTCTCTCATCTCCTCTCTCATCTCTATCATCTCCTCTCTCATCTACTCTCTCATCTCCTCTCATCTACTCTCTTATCTCCTCTCTCATCTACTCTCTCATCTCCTCTCTCTCATCTCCTCTCATCTACTCTCTCATCTCCTCTCTCATCTACTCTCTCATCTACTCTCTCATCTCATCTCTCATCTACTCTCTCATCTCATCTCTCCTCTACTCTCTCATCTACTCTCTCATCTCCTCTCTCATCTCCTCTCTCATCTCCTCCCTCATCTCCTCTCTCATCTCCTCTCTCATCTTCTCCCTCATCTCCTCTCTCATCTACTCTCTCATCTACTCTCTCATCTCATCTCCTCTCTCATCTCATCTCTCATCTACTCTCTCATCTCTCTCATCTCCTCTCATCTCCTCTCTCATCTACTCTCTCATCTACTCTCTCATCTACTCTCTCATCTCCTCTCTCATCTCCTCTCTCTGTACAGTACACACTGTCACATACTTTATGTGATTATGTCACCCTCTTTACAGGTCACTCACGTTAACCCTTTCTCTCTACAGGTCACCTATGCCCTGCTGATGCCAGCCCAGAACACACTGTCTGACGACGCATTCACATTCCAGGTCAGTGCTTTTTGACAGGGTCCCTACTGCACAGTAGACACAGTCCCTACTAAATAGTCGTCTGTGTGATACATTGTTTGACACGGTCCCTACTAAATAGTTGTCTCTGTGATACATTGTTTGACACGGTCCCTACTAAATAGGTGTCTCTGTGATACATTGTTTGACACTGTCCCTACTAAATAGTTGTCTCTGTGATACATTGTGTGACATGGTCCCTACTAAATTGTTGTCTCTGTGATATGTTGTTTGACATGGTCCCTACTAAATAGTCGTCTTTGTGATACATTTGACATGGTCCATACTAAATAGTCGTCTCTGATACATTTGACGCGGTTCCTACTAAATAGTCGTGTCTGTGATATGTTGTTTGACACGGTCCTTACTAAATAGTTGTCTCTGTGATACGTTTTACACAGTCCCTACTAAATTATCGTCTCTGTGATATGTTGTTTGACATGGTCCCTACTAAATAGCTGTCTCTGTGGTACGTTGCTTGACATGGTCCCTACTAAATAGTTGTCTCTGTGGTACGTTGTTTGACATGGTCCCTACTAAATAGTTGTCTCTGTGGTACGTTGTTTGACACGGTCCCTACTAAATAGTCATCTCTGTGATATGCTGTTTGACACAGTCCCTACTAAGTAGTCGTCTCTGGTACATTGTTTGACACAGTCCCTACTAAATAGCCTAAATAGCTAAATAGTCTCTGTGGTACGTTGTTTGATACGGTCCCTGCTAAATAGGTACGTTGTTTGACACGGTCCCTACTAAATTGTCACACTGATGTGTTTTGTGCTTTCAGTGCAACTTTGTGCGCAGTGGCGGTGTGCCGATCACACTGAGCATGCTCACAAAGAACAACTTCCTGTCAACGGCCGACTTGGAGACACGCAGGTGCGTAGACAAACATGTGACACTTGCAACGTGAACCAGTTCTCTGTAGAACACGTCACTTTCACATTCACTGTTAAATGGGTCACTTATAAGTGACTGCTGTTTACATGTGATTAGTCACTTCCAGTGTCAGATAGTTTGTTAGAAAGAGACGAGGACAGACAGATGATGTTTGATACACAGTTGGTTTATTTCTAGTTGTGCTCCACATCAGAACAAGAGCTGTCTGGAAATATCAACTCACTCACACGTTGTAGCTATACGCAAACTCGGACAGAGCGTAATATGTTTCACACATGAAGCTATAGTTTAATCATTTGTTTAGCACTAACTCCTGCTGAAAGAATACATCTTTTTTTAGATAAGCACAACTTGCAAATAAGATACTAGCACAGAGAAAGGTTACATGTAACAGACAAGGTTCACCACATCTTGGTGATTATGTGCACACACAGCGAGGACACCGATAATGTGTCGTCAAATGACAAAGGGTTAACTGGTGTCATTGTCAGACTGTGTCACCTGTATGTCACTGTTAGACTGTGTCATCTGTTTCACTGTTACACTGTCAATGGTGTCAATGTTATGTGGTGTCAGCTGTGTCACTGTTAGACTATCATTGTCTAACTGTGTCACTGTCAGACTGTCAACTGTGTGTCACTGTCAGACTGTGTAAACTGTGTGTCACTGTCAGACTGTGTAAACTGTGTGTCTCTGTCAGACTGTGTCAACTATATGTCACTGTCAGACTGTGTCAACTGTGTGTCTCTGTCAGACTGTGTCAACTGTGTGTCACTGTCAGACTGTGTCAACTGTGTGTCACTGTCAGACTGTGTCAACTGTGTGTCACTGTCAGACTGTGTCAACTGTGTGTCACTGTCAGACTGTGTCAGCTGTGTGTATCTGTCAGACTGTATCAGCTGTGTCACTGTCAGACTGTGGCAACTGTGTGTCTCTGTCAGACTGTGTCAACTATGTGTCACTGTCAGACTGTCAACTGTGTGTCTCTGTCAGACTGTGTCAGTTGTGTGTCACTGTCAGACTGTGTCAACTGTGTGTCACTGTCAGACTGTGTCAACTGTGTGTCACTGTCAGATTGTGTCAACTGTGTGTCACTGTCAGACTGTGTCAACTGTGTGTCACTGTCAGATTGTGTCAGCTGTGTGTCACTGTCAGACAGTGTCAACTGTGTGTCACTGTCAGACTGTGTCAGCTGTGTGTCACTGTCAGACTGTGTCAACTGTGTGTCACTGTCAGATTGTGTCAGCTGTGTGTCACTGTCAGACAGTGTCAACTGTGTGTCACTGTCAGACTGTGTCAGCTGTGTGTCACTGTCAGACTGTGTCAGCTGTGTGTCACTGTCAGACTGTGTCAGCTGTGTGTCACTGTCAGACTGTGTCAACTGTGTGTCACTGTAGGACGGCGTACCTGGTGGTGCTCAAGATCTGCAAGTTGTTGGTGACGTGTGTGGGACACGCCCAGGTCCAGATGGTGGCCGACGCGTGTCAGGCGCCTGACACGCCGGCGGGGTCGGCGGCGGTGTCCGCGGCGGTGCACAACCACGCGGTGGTGCTGCAGCAGGCCCTGGTCCACGTACCCAACCCCAACGCAGAGTGCATGACCCGCAACGTCGCCGTCAAGATTGGACAACACCTCGGCAAACAGGTGAGGCTCTAGGGGACCGACTCACAACTCGTCTGATCGTTGGTGTGTATGTTGTGTTTGAGATGTCCCCTCACTGTACACAGTTTCGATATGTCCCCTCGCAATGTGCTGTTTTGAGATGTCCCCTCAATGTATATCTGCTGTACTTGAGACACCCCCATCCATGCTGTGTTTGAGTCGCCCCTTACATGTGCTGCGTTTGAGATGCCCCCTCTGCATGCTGTGTTTGAGACGGCCCCTTACATGCTGTGTTTGAGTTGCCCCCTACATGTGGTGTGTTTGAGTCGCCCCCTCTACATGCTGTGTTTGAGACGCCCCCTACATGTGCTGTGTTTGAGATGCCCCCCTACATGTGCTGTGTTTGAGACCTCCCCTCTGCATGCTGTTTGAGACGCCCCCTCTACATGCTGTGTTTGAGATGCCCCCTACATGTGGTGTGTTTGAGTTGCCCCCTACATGTGCTGTGTTTGAGTTGCCCCCTACATGTGCTGTGTTTGAGTCGCCCCCTACATGTGCGGTGTTTGGGATGCCCCCTCTGCATGCTGTTCTTGAGACGCCCCCTCTACATGTGTCTAACACCCCCTCCCTGTGCAGGCGACGGGGACGGTGCCAGACCTGACGACGGTGCGCGCCGTGCAGAAGATCGCGTGGTCCGCCAGCAGTGGCGCCCTCTGCCTCGTGCACTCGACCAACGAGGACATCCATCGCGCCCACGAAAAGGCGACTAGTGTGGCGGGGGGCGTGGCGGGGGGCGTGGCTGGGGGCGGGGCGGGGCAGGAGGACGTGAGTGTGAGTGGGGAGGCCATGGAGGTGTTGACTGTGTGTCTA
Organism: Oasisia sp. SBJ-2009; assembly: GCA_964017155.1. Taxonomy (NCBI): domain Eukaryota; kingdom Metazoa; phylum Annelida; class Polychaeta; order Sabellida; family Siboglinidae; genus Oasisia; species Oasisia sp. SBJ-2009. The sequence goes on from OZ024867.1 coordinate 39,022,740, forward strand.
GCCCTGTGCCCCCAGGCCCTGGAGGCCCTGAACAAGGAGAAGGCGTGGCAGGCCTTCATCGTTGACCTGCTGCTGCTGTGTGGGTCTCGCTGTGTGCGGCTCTCAGCCATGGAACAGTTCACGCTGATGGCCACCAAGTGCTGCGCCGGACAGCGACCACTGCTCTTCTTCATCACCCTGCTCTTTACAGTGCTGGGGGTAAGTCTAACCACTCACTGTTGCTTTGACTGTCCTGAACACTGACTGTTGCTTTGAATGTCCTAAACACTGACTGTTGCTTTGACTGTCCTAAACACTGACAGTTGTGTTGACTGTCCTAAACACTGACTGTTGCTTTGAATGTCCTAAACACTGGCTGTTGTGTTGACTGTCCTAAACACTGACAGTTGCTTTGAATGTCCTAAACACTGACTGTTGTGTTGACTGTCCTAAACACTGACAGTTGCTTTGACTGTTCTAACCACTGACAGTTGCTTTGACTGTCCTAAACACTGACTGTTGCTTTGACTGTCCTAAACACTGGCTGTTGTGTTGACTGTCCTAAAAACTGACAGTTGCTTTGACTGTCCTAAACACTGACTGTTGTTTTGACTGTCCTAAACACTGACTGGTGTTCCGACTGTCCTAAACACTGACTGTTCTGTTGACTGTCCTAAACACTGACTGTTCTGTTGATTGTCCTAAACACTGACTATTTCTATGACTGTCCTAAACACTGACAGTTGTTTGACTGTCCTAAACACCGACTGTTGCTTTGACTGTCCTACACACTGACTGTGTGTAGACTGTTGCTATGACTCTCATAGACACGTGTTGTATTGTGTTTCAGAATAAAGCAAAGGACTTCGCCCGTCAGTCTCATGAATACTTCCAACTGCTCTGTAGGTCTGTATCACTGCCACTCTGTTGATTTGTATCACATGCCACTCTGTTGGTTTGTGTCACATGCCACTCTGTTGATTTGTATCACATGCCACTCTGTTGATTTGTATCACATGCCACTCTGTTGATTTGTATCACATGCCACTCTGTGGGTTTGTGTCACTGCCACTCTGTTGGTTTGTGTCACATGCCACTCTGTTGATTTGTATCACATGCCACTCTGTTGATTTGTATCACATGCCACTCTGTTGATTTGTATCACATGCCACTCTGTTGATTTGTATCACATGCCACTCTGTTGATTTGTATCACATGCCACTCTGTTGATTTGTATCACATGCCACTCTGTTGATTTGTATCACATGCCACTCTGTTGATTTGTATCACATGCCACTCTGTTGATTTGTGTCAAATGCCACTCTGTTGGTTTGTGTCACTGCCACTATAGGTCAGCACCACTGTGCTATTCTGTTGGTCTCTATCACTGTGCCACTGTCTGTATCCCTGTGCCACTCTGTAAGTTTGTAGCATTGTGCCCCACTATTTTCTTTCAAACTTCATATACATAAATGTAATATTCTTGTCATGTAATGCAGTATATGAAGTCTGTCAACTCAACTGTTATCCTTTGCGTGTCACAAGATAACAACTTGTGTCGTGTCGTGTCGTGTCGTGTCGTGTCGTGTCGTGTCGTGTCGTGTCGTGTGACCTCTAGATTTAGGCTGCACATGAAAATGGAGTCATGACATTCAGTATTTTTATATCGCTGTAAAGATACTGATCTTACCTACAAAGTATTGCTGGGAACACAAGGTAGTGTCCTTAACACTGTGAGTTATTTCCATTTCAACATGACAGATTACTTGTGTCAGCAGCGGTTTGACGACTGTATCAGTCAAACAACTGGCCATGTACATCACAGGATTAACCTATCATAATGTTCACACATCAGTTAGTCTGAAAGGTTGCACTGTGGTGTATTAAGGGTTAATCAGAAATGAGTTTGTGGGTTGCTCAGTGATGTGTTGTCTACATGTTACACAGTGGCGTGTTATCAGTTACTTGGTGATGTGTTGTAATTTACTCAGTGATGTGTTATAGTTGATATGTTGTAGGTTACTCAGTGGTGTGTTGTAGGTTACTCAGTGGTGTGTTGTAGGTTACTCAGTGGTGTGTTGTAGGTTACTCAGTGGTGTCTTGTAGGTTACTCAGTGGTGTCTTGTAGGTTACTCAGTGGTGTCTTGTAGGTTACTCAGTGGTGTCTTGTAGGTTACTCAGTGGTGTCTTGTAGGTTACTCAGTGGTGTCTTGTAGGTTACTCAGTGGTGTCTTGTAGGTTACTCAGTGGTGTCTTGTAGGTTACTCAGTGGTGTCTTGTAGGTTACTCAGTGGTGTCTTGTAGGTTACTCACTGGTGTGTTGTAGATTACTCAGTGGTATGTTGTATGTTACTCACTGGTTGGTGTGGTGTGTTGTAGGCTACTCAACTACGCATCAGGCACTCAGGCCACCCTCCCAACTGCTGAGGCTCTGCTCCACAACGAGATCACGTGGTTGAAGAAAGTGCGGGTATGACGGAGGCTATGTTGTGCCATTAAGTTAGTTACACATGCCTAGGTGTGTAGAATCATTCTGTAACTATACGCTCCAGGATGATCAAAGACACAACTACTATTTGTTGACAAATGTGCTGTTATTTTTCTATATCGTATGTAGGAAATGTTTATGAAATGTTAAATAAATTAAATGTAAAATTTACATGGACGTATTATACAAGTGTGTTGTTTATTTAGTCTACAGTGATGTGTTGTACACATTGTTACGTGTTGTACACATGTTTCTTTAGTCTACACTGACATGTTGTACACATATGTTGTTTCTTTACTCTTCACTGACATGTTTCTAATGTAGCTGATTTGTTTCAGGATAATGTACTTAAAACTGGTGACATCCAAGTGGACGAGATGCTACTGGAAGGCCACCTAGGGGTGACAAAGGAACTACTGTCACTGCAGTCAGCGGAGAAGAAACATCACATTGGGTCAGAGAACGGAGGCTCGAATCTCATCAAGGTGACGGGTCATTCTACTGTCTTAAGTAATACATCATAAACTGTCAACTGTGTTGTCTTGACAACTACATCATAAACTGTCAACTGTGTCCTGTCTTGACAACTACATCATAAACTGTCAACTGTGTTGTCTTGACAACTTCATCATAAACTGTCAACTGTGTTGTCATGACAACTACATCATAAACTGTCAACTGTGTTGTCATGACAACTTCATCATAAACTGTCAACTGTGTTGTCTTGACAACTACATCATAAACTGTCAACTGTGTTTTCATGACAACTACATCATAAACTGTCAACTGTGTTGTCTTGACAACTACATCATAAACTGTCAACTGTGTTGTCATGACAACTACATCATAAACTGTCAACTGTGTTGTCATGACAACTTCATCATAAACTGTCAACTGTGTTGTCATGACAACTACATCATAAACTGTCAACTGTGTTGTCTTGACAACTACATCATAAACTGTCAACTGTGTTGTCTTGACAACTACATCATAAACTGTCAACTGTGTTGTCATGACAACTACATCATAAACTGTCAACTGTGTTGTCTTGACAACTTCATCATAAACTGTCAACTGTGTTGTCATGACAACTACTTCATAAACTGTCAACTGTGTTTTCATGACAACTACATCATAAACTGTCAACTGTGTTGTCATGACAACTACATCATAAACTGTCAACTGTGTTGTCTTGACAACTACATCATAAACTGTCAACTGTGTTTTCATGACAACTACATCATAAACTGTCAACTGTGTTGTCTTGACAACTACATCATAAACTGTCAACTGTGTTGTCATGACAACTACATCATAAACTGTCAACTGTGTTGTCTTGACAACTACATCATAAACTGTCAACTGTGTTTTCATGACAACTACATCATAAACTGTCAACTGTGTTGTCTTGACAACTACATCATAAACTGTCAACTGTGTTGTCTTGACAACTACATCATAAACTGTCAACTGTGTTGTCTTGACAACTACATCATAGTCTACATCATACAGTCTGTCAACTGTGTTCTGTCTGACAGGAGGTCGTTGAGGACTTCCTGTTTCCTGCGTCGAAGCTCGTCATCCAGAGTCGAGACTCCAACAGTGAGCTGCCGTCGGAGCAGGCCATCCCCGTGTGCTCCTCCCCCCTCACCATCACCGCGGCCTTTGACCTCCTGGTCGCCCTCTGTACTGGCTGTGTGCACAACCTCAAGTACCTGGCCGGCATGCTCAACGACATCTACTACTCAGGTACGCTCAGTGATACATATGGCAACTCAGGCAACTCAGTGACATCTACCTCCAGCATTGTCATACAGAAATTAAAAAGTATCTACAATTTGAGCATTTGTTATGGTTATAAGAAGCTATTTCTTCGGAAGGACATGTTTTTGTTTCATAAATTGTTTTACAGTAATTACTAATGCATAATATTATTGATAATAATTAGGCAATTTATGTTGCTTCTAAATCCTTGAAAAGCTCAGAGGGACATCAGCAGTAGCTTAGTCCAGTGTGTGGACACACACAAACATGTGCAGGTAGACAGACATGACATCTTCATGCTAACCCTTTAACTAATGTGTTGCTGTACAGGTAGCCAAAGCTTGTGATGAGTACAGTGTTCCAGCTAGACCTTTTTCTAGGGGCGCTGAGCCTTGCCCTCATTTAGATGTGCCCTATGCCTTTTATTGACGCCCTGCCCTTTAGCAGTAGCCTGGTTGCAATCACCAGTGAGGTTACATTTCAACTGGGTTTGGGACGTCGAGTACATATGACTGCATTTCCCCTGGGTAACACTGAGTTACTGATCTAGCTGGTTATTATGATACTGCCACGAGCTCCATTTCATAACAATTAACTGAAAACCAGAGTTAACTAAAAAAACAATGATGTGCCCTCAAAAATGTCATTCACACATAAAAGTGCCTTCCATCTGCCAACGGCATCTGTCCTTTTCAAAACCTTGTTGGAACACTGGAGTAATACTGTCACTGTCACGCGAGACTGTCAAGTAATAAGGGGGGTTGAAGCATTCTGGATTCTAGTTCTCTTCATTTACCGAGTGTTGTTGCTGGTTGTTGTCAGACTGTTGTTGCTGGGTGTTGTCAGGCTGTGTTTGTTGTTGCAGCTGGTCACGAGCAGCCGTTGGTGGAGTGGGAGTATCTGCCTCCTATAGGACCACGACCCAACAAAGGCTTCGTAGGACTGAAGAATGCGGGCGCAACCTGCTACATGAACTCTGTCCTGCAACAGGTTAGGACTAGGGCTAGGATGTCACTCAGGCTCTGTGTTCACTTACGCAGGCCCAGTTTGTGTCAGGGCCTTGTGTTTTGACATTCTGCGCTTGTGTTGTGTCACTCAAGGTCTTGTGTTTGTCACTCAGGGGTTTGTGTTGTGTCACTCAGGGCCTTGTGTTGTGTCACTCAGGGCCTTGTGTTGTATCACTCAGGGCCTTGTGTTGTTTCACTCAGGGCCTTGTGTTGTGTCACTCAGGGCCTTGTGTTGTTTCACTCAGGGTCTTGTGTTGTGTCACTCAGGGCCTTGTGTTGTATCACTCAGGGCCTTGTGTTGTTTCACTCAGGGCCTTGTGTTGTATCACTCAGGGCCTTGTGTTGTGTCACTCAGGGCCTTGTGTTGTGTCACTCAGGACCTTGTGTTGTGTCACTCAGGGCCTTGTGTTGTTTCACTCAGGGTCTTGTGTTGTGTCACTCAGGGCCTTGTGTTGTGTCACTCAGGGCCTTGTGTTGTTTCACTCAAGGCTTTATGTTGTGTCACTCAGTGCCTGGTGTTGTGTCACTCAGGGCCTTGTGTTGTGTTACTCAGGGCCTTGTGTTGTGTCACTCAGGGCCTTGTGTTGTGTTACTCAGGGCCTTGTGTTGTGTTACTCAGGGCCTTGTGTTGTTTCACTCAGTGCCTGGTGTTGTGTTACTCAGGGCCTTGTGTTGTGTTACTCAGGGGCTTGTGTTGTGTCACTCGGGGCCTTATGTTATATCACCCGGAGCCTTGTGTCTCATGGAATCTCGTGTTGCAGCTCTTCATGATTGATCCAGTTCGCGACTACATCCTGAGTGTAGAGGGCGCCACTGATGACAATATGGAGGATTACGACAGCGAGGAGAAGGCAGACAGCGAGGTGACTACATCCCTCATTACATCACACTGACTACATCATATTGACTACATCACACTCATCACACTCATTATGTTCCACTTGTTCTGTGACACTCACTATCACAGGGCTTTATGCAGGATACAATTATTGCCAGTCACACATGTTTTGGTGGACATATGGATGTTAACTGTTGAGCCAGTTTACAAACTTTAAATGTGTCTGATGACCTGAAATGAACTACAAATACACGTGACACCATTTACTCACTTTTGAGGTGTAACTGACAATATATGTGGTTTTGGAAGACTTTTTTTGCTCCTTCATTTTTTTACCCGTCCACCCATATTTCTGACCGTCCATATTCGTTTTTACCCGTCCTAATGACGGGTGGACGGGTCTCTACATAAAGCTATGCATGACCATGTACATGACCCTGTGTGTGTGCGTGCGTGCGTGTGTGCGCGCGTGCGTGCGTGCGTGCGTGCGTGCGTGTGTGTCATGTAGTATGTGACCATGTGTGACTGTGCGTGACCATGTGTGACCATGTGTGACAGACGAATGTGGACCCTGGTGAGGATGAGGGGCGAGTTGAGGACAAGACGGTGGTGACAAAGGAGGCCGGGCGCAAGGACTACAACCTGGGCGTGTTGAAGCACGTGCAGGCCATCTTCGCACACCTCGCCTGCAGCCGCCTCCAGTACTACGTGCCCCGCGGCTTCTGGAAGCACTTCAGGTGAGGGGCGGACAGTGGGGCTCAGTGGCAGTGGGGCTCAGGGACACTGGGGCTCAGTGGCAGTGGGGCTCAGGGACAGTGGGGCTCAGGGACAGTGGGGCTCAGGGACAGTGGGGCTCAGTGGCAGTGGGGCTCAGGGACACTGGGGCTCAGTGGCAGTGGGGCTCAGGGACAGTGGGGCTCAGGAACAGTGGGGCTCAGGGACAGTGGGGCTCAGTGGCAGTGGGGCTCAGGGACAGTGGGGCTCAGTGGCAGTGGGGCTCAGGGGCAGTGGGGCTCAGGGACAGTGGGGCTCAGGGACAGTGGGGCTCAGGGGCAGTGGGGCTCAGGGACACTAGGGCCCAGGGACAGTGGGGCTCAGGGACAGTGGGGCTCAGTGGCAGTGGGGTTCAGGGACAGTGGGGCTCAGTGGCAGTGGGGCTCAGGGACAGTGGGGCTCAGGGACACTGAGGCTCAGAGACAGTGGGGCTCAGGGACAGTGGGGCTCAGAGACAGTGGGTTCGGGGACAGTGGGGCTCAGGGACAGTGGGGCTCGGGGACAGTGGGGCTCGGGGACACTAGGGCCCAGGGACAGTGGGGCTCAGAGACAGTGGGGCTCAGGGACAGTGGGGCTCAGGGGCAGTGGGGCTCAGGGGCAGTGGGGCTCAGGGACAGTGGGGCTCAGGGGCAGTGGGGCTCAGAGACAGTGGGGCTCAGGGACAGTGGGGCTCAGGGACAGTGGGGCTCAGGGACACTGAGGCTCAGGGACAGTGGGGCTCAGGGACAGTGGGGCTCAGGGACAGTGGGGCTCAGGGACAGTGGGGCTCATTTTTGTATTCACCTATATTCATAAAGACTTGACCTGGTGTTTAGATTAGTGTTAGTCAAGTTTGACACTGTTTAGACTGTGAGTAACTTGACAGTGAGTGACCTTTGACCGTGTAATTAGACTGGGGTAAATCATCCTAACCATGCAAACTAGCCCTAGTAGATCCATATGAGAAATGAATGATTTAGCTGAGTCACACTAGTTTATTGACTTCACCAGTTATGATTGCTTCACCCGTGAAATCAGTGCAAGTAAAGCCTGCCCCAGTTTTAAGACGGATAAAGAATTTCTGGGAATTTCAGTATAACAACCTGTCCGCCGAATAACACAACTAGCCAAAAGATTTTGTATATTCAAATATTTGCTTCTGCATCCCAAACCTTGCATGTAACATGAACAACATCTGGTTGAAATCACCCAAAATAACCATAAGCCTCATGAGCAATTTTGTCGCCTCCCAAATGAGGACGGGGTAAGTGATCTTTGACTCTGGGTTTATGCTGAGGTGAGTGACGTTGACCCTGTCTAGACTGGGTGAGTGACCTTCGACCCTGTGTCCGGACTGAGGTGAATGACCTTTGACCTTGTTTCTAGACTCTGGGGTGAGCCAGTGAACCTGCGGGAACAGCATGATGCCCTCGAGTTCTTCAACTCGCTGGTGGACTCTCTGGACGAGGCCCTCAAGTCCCTCGGCTACACGGCCATCCTCAGCAAGGTGATGGGCGGCTCCTTCGCTGACCAGAAGATCTGCAAGGACTGTCCACACAGGTGTGTCTCGGCGTGTGTGTCCACGTGTGTATGCAGACCGGCCAACAGTTGCATATAAACAAGCATTTGTGATTAAAACACTGCTAATGTCATTTTTGTTTTACCCAGTCACTCACTCGTGTGTTATCACTAATGACTTACGTGGGAGTCTTACAAATAAAATAAGTTAATCTTATCTAAAGTGCCTAATCAAGATTTGGGTTGAAGTAAAGTACCATGAAGAACAAAATACATATTTTTTTTAAATTACAGACAAACATCAGAAACACTACTGAGAAGTGAATTTGGGGCTGGCAGGTCTGTGTGTGGGGGGTGGGGGGGTGGGTGGGTGTGTGCATATAATAATAATATAGCCTTATTGCCATATTCAACGTACATTACATGATGAATTGGAATGTAGTCTGGCATTGACTCGTATAGTGCCTATATATACAATTAAATGTAATTTGACAAATAAATATAAGATATAAATATAAGATATACATTGTACATAATTTCTTTAAATAGAAAAAAGAAAAAAAAATATTTTAATATAATAAATAAATAAAGACAAAATAAAAATAATAGATTATCTATAATTGTGTTGTAAACTAGTTAATAAATAAATATATATATAAAATGTCGTTTAAAATTGTTTAATATATATATATATATATGAATTCTAAAGATGTAATTTAAATTAGTAAACATACATTATAAGAGGACTAAAATATCATTTAAAATTATATTTACAATTGAATACAACAGGTCTGTCTCTGCGTGTGTGCGTGCGTGCGTGCGTGCGTGCGTGCGTGCGTGCGTGCGTGCGTGCGTGCGTGCGTGCGTGCGTGCGTGTACAATGACTGTCCACAACTACACATTGTCTGGTCTGTTGGTCTTGAGTTAATTCTCCACTGTCTTTCTGTGTGTTTCACTGAGGAGGTCGGACCTTGTCTGGTCTATGAGACAGTGCTGATGGAGAATTAAATTCAGAGTGAAAATTGATACCTTGTCTTGTCACTAGTGTAATGTTGTGTTACATCACAAGTGTCAGGTTGTATTGTGTTACTGGTATTATGTCTTCCGTCACTAGTGTCACATAGTGTCATATCATTGACACCATGTTGTGTCACTTTGTTATTATGTTCTGACGCTGGTGTCTTTGTCACTTGTTTCTGTGGCATTCCGTCATTGGCTTCATGTCGTCTATTGTTCTGTTGTTGGTGTCATGTTGCGTTACTGGCATATGTCATGTTCTGTCACCTGTTGTCATATTGTGTGTCAAGTATCTGTCGTGTTCTGGCGCTGATGTCATGTTCTGTCATGTTCTGTCATGTCTGCAGGTATTCCCGTGAGGAACCATTCACTGCACTCAACATTGAAATCCGCAACCAGCAGAACTTACTCGAGTCACTGGAGCAGTATGTCAAGGGCGACCTGCTAGAGGGCGCCAACGCATACCACTGCGAGAAGTGTAGCAAGAAGGTGGGTGTCAACGCAACATGTCTCCTCCGTGTACACGGCATGGAACGCATGCCAGCGGGTCATGTTCTGTGTATACAGGGCATGGAACTCATGCAAGAGGTTCATGTTCTGTGTATACAGGGCATGGAACTCACACAAGAGGTTCATGTTCTGTGTATACAGGGCATGGAACTCACACAAGAGGTTCATGTTCTGTGTATACAGGGCATGGAACTCACACAAGAGGTTCATGTTCTGTGTATACAGGGCATGGAACTCACACAAGAGGTTCATGTTCTGTGTGTACAGGGCATGGAACTCATGCAAGAGGTTCATGTTCTGTGTATACAGGGCAAGGAACTCACACAAGAGGTTCATGTTCTGTGTATACAGGGCATGGAACTCACGCAAGAGGTTCATGTTCTGTGTATACAGGGCATGGAACTCACACAAGAGGTTCATGTTCTGTGTATACAGGGCATGGAACTCATGCAAGAGGTTCATGTTCTGTGTATACAGGGCATGGAACTCACACAAGAGGTTCATGTTCTGTGTATACAGGGCATGGAACTCACACAAGAGGTTCATGTTCTGTGTATACAGGGCAAGGAACTCACGCAAGAGGTTCATGTTCTGTGTACACAGGGGACGTTGTAAAGAGTCTCAACGTGTCTTCTCTGTATACATGGGCGCATTATAAAGAGATTCATCAACAAGTCCACGTTCTCTATGTAAAAGGGATGTTAAAAAGAATCTAACAAGTTTTGTGTTCTCTGTGTTAAGGGCTGTTATAAAGAACCTGTCAACCCATCCTTGCTCTCTGTGTACAGGTGCGTTGTAAAGAGACTGACAAGTACATGTCTGCAGTGGACACTGTAAAGAGGTTGTAAAGAGAATGTAACAAGTGCATGTTGTCTGTGCAGGTGGACACTGTAAAGAGGTTGTAAAGAGACTGTAACAAGTGCATGTTGTCTGTACAGGTGGACACTGTAAAGAGGTTGTAAAGAGACTGTAACAAGTGCATGTTGTCTGTGCAGGTGGACACTGTAAAGAGGTTGTGCATCAAGAAGCTGCCACCACTGCTGGCCATACAGCTGAAGCGCTTCGGTTACGACTGGGAACGGTAGGTCAACAACTGACATCAGTCATGACACCTAGTCTCTCTAACTAATGTTGTAGGGAGAGTGTCATCAAGTGTTGTGTTAAATGTGTCATCAAGTGTTGTGTAGTAAGAGTGTGTCATCAAGTGATGTGTTCTGTTGAGTGTGTCATCAAGTGTTGAGTTGTAATGAATTTGTCATCAAGTGTTGTGTTGTATTGAGCCTGTCATTAAATGTTATGTTATAGTGAGTGTGTTATCAAGTATTAGGTTGTATTGAGTGTGTTATCAGGTGGTGTGTTGTAGTGACTGTGTCATCAAATGTGTTGTAGTGAGTGTGTCATCAGGTGTGTTGTGTTATATTGAGGGTGTTGTGTTGTAGGGAGTGTGCGATCAAGTTCAATGACTACTTTGAATTTCCACGGCAGTTTGACATGGAACCTTTCACTGTGCAAGGTCTCGCAAAGATTGAAGGTGAGTCTCACAGTGTGTGTACAAAGATTGAAGGTGAGTCTCACAGTATGTCTACTAAGATTGAAGGTGAGTCTCACAGTATGTGTACAAAGATTGAAGGTGAGTCTCACAGTGTGTGTACAAAGATTGAAAGTGAGTCTCACAGTGTGTGTACAAAGATTGAAGGTGAGTCTCACAGTATGTGTACAAAGATTGAAAGTGAGTCTCACAGTGTGTGTACAAAGATTGAAAGTGAGTCTCACAGTGTGTGTACAAAGATTGAAGGTGAGTCTCACAGTGTGTGTACAAAGATTGAAGGTAGGTCTCACAGTGTGTGTACAAAGATTGAAAGTGAGTCTCACAGTGTGTGTACAAAGATTGAAAGTGAGTCTCACAGTGTGTGTACAAAGATTGAAGGTAGGTCGCACAGTGTGTGTACAAAGATTGAAAGTGAGTCTCACAGTGTGTGTACAAAGATTGAAGGTAGGTCTCACAGTGTGTGTACAAAGATTGAAAGTGAGTCTCACAGTGTGTGTACAAAGATTGAAAGTGAGTCTCACAGTGTGTGTACAAAGATTGAAGGTAGGTCGCACAGTGTGTGTACAAAGATTGAAGGTGAGTCTCACAGTATGTCTACTAAGATTGAAAGTGAGTCTCACAGTGTGTGTACAAAGATTGAAGGTGAGTCTCACAGTGTGTGTACAAAGATTGAAGGTGAGTCTCACAGTGTGTGTACAAAGATTGAAGGTGAGTCTCACAGTATGTCTACTAAGATTGAAAGTGAGTCTCACAGTGTGTGTACAAAGATTGAAGGTGAGTCTCACAGTATGTCTACTAAGATTGAAAGTGAGTCTCACAGTGTGTGTACAAAGATTGAAAGTGAGTCTCACAGTATGTGTACAAAGATTGAAAGTGAGTCTCACAGTGTGTGTACAAAGATTGAAAGTGAGTCTCACAGTATGTGTACAAAGATTGAAAGTGAGTCTCACAGTATGTGTACAAAGATTGAAAGTGAGTCTCACAGTGTGTGTACAAAGATTGAAAGTGAGTCTCACAGTGTGTGTACAAAGATTGAAAGTGAGTCTCACAGTATGTGTACAAAGATTGAAAGTGAGTCTCACAGTGTGTGTACAAAGATTGAAAGTGAGTCTCACAGTATGTGTACAAAGATTGAAAGTGAGTCTCACAGTGTGTGTACAAAGATTGAAAGTGAGTCTCACAGTGTGTGTACAAAGATTGAAAGTGAGTCTCACAGTGTGTGTACAAAGATTGAAAGTGAGTCTCACAGTGTGTGTACAAAGATTGAAAGTGAGTCTCACAGTGTGTGTACAAAGATTGAAAGTGAGTCTCACAGTGTGTGTACAAAGATTGAAAGTGAGTCTCACAGTATGTCTACTAAGATTGAAAGTGAGTCTCACAGTGTGTGTACAAAGCTGATTGGAAGACTTGTTGCTAGACATGGCATGAACTACCATTGATGATATTGCCTGACTGTTGATCGAGATGAATCAATTGTGGTGCCACTTGCTAAGGTAGTGTTTCTGAAGTAGCTATTGGCTGACAAAATATACAAGTTAAAACTTGACACAGAAATTTGAGGTGATCATTTTTTCCCAGTGAAGAAACGTGACACAAACAGAACTCTACGGCCCGCCTCACAGCCTCACCTTTTGTTTGTGCCGGTGTCAGATAGAATATTGACCCGCGTAGAAAAGTGACCCGGGGGTCAAAATACTATAATAGAAAATTGACCCGCCCTATGGAAAAGTGACCCGCCCCTT
>OZ024867.1:39040904-39190904 GCA_964017155.1 Oasisia sp. SBJ-2009
AGTGTCCACCCAGTTGATGCATAGTGTCCACCAAGTTGATGTCATAGTGTCCACTCAGTTGATGTCGTAGTGTCCACTCAGTTGATGTCATAGTGTCCACTCAGTTGATGTCATAGTGTCCACTCAGTTGATGTTGTAGTGTCCACTCAGTTGATGTCATAGTGTCCACTCAGTTGATGTCATAGTGTCCACTCAGTTGATGTCGTAGTGGCCACTCATTTGATGTCAGTTACTGTCATAGTGTCCTCTGGTCTTACAGAAGCCTGAAGCTGAGGAACTCGCCATGATCAGTGCCCAGCTCGCAGCCAAGTTCCTCTTTTCCATCGGCTTCCACACAAAGAAAACGTTACGGTAAGTGATGTAGGAAGTGGGACAGAAGTGATGTAGGAAGTGGGACATAAGTGATGTAGGAAGTGGGACATAAGTGATGTAGGAAGTGGGACATAAGTGATGTAGGAAGTGGGACATAAGTGATGTAGGAAGTGGGACATTAGTGATGTAGGAAGTGGGACAGAAGTGATGTAGGAAGTGGGACAGAAGTGATGTAGGAAGTGGGATATAAGTGATGTAGGAAGTGGGACATAAGTGATGTAGGAAGTGGGACATAAGTGATGTAGGAAGTGGGATATAAGTGATGTAGGAAGTGGGACATAAGTGATGTAGGAAGTGGGACATAAGTGATGTAGGAAGTGGGACATAAGTGATGTAGGAAGTGGGACATAAGTGATGTAGGAAGTGGGATATAAGTGATGTAGGAAGTGGGACATAAGTGATGTAGGAAGTGGGACATAAGTGATGTAGGAAGTGGGACATAAGTGATGTAGGAAGTGGGACATAAGTGATGTAGGAAGTGGGACATAAGTGATGTAGGAAGTGGGACATAAATGATGTAGGAAGTGGAACATAAGTGATGTAGGAAGTGAGACATAAGTGATGTAGGAAGTGGGACATAAGTGATGTAGGAAGTGGGACATAAGTGATGTAGGAAGTGGGACGGACGTAAGTGTTGTAAGAATGGGGACATAGTACTACACTGGAAATGGTACAAGGTACATTTGCTTAGACTAGGCTAATACGACCTTTGACCTGCCCAGGGGCCCGGCGAGTGAGTGGTACGACGCCCTCAGTGTCCACCTGCGACACAGCAAGAACGTGCGCAACTGGTTTGCTCAGAACGTCTTCTTCTCCCACCCAGGACGCTTTGCAGAGTACTTGCTGGAGTGTCCTAGTTCAGAGGTATGTCACCAACTACTTGCTGGAGTGTCCTAGTTGACATTTATATCATCAAAATAAGCTGTCATGAAGGTGTGTGTCTGTTACAGGTGCGTAATGCTATCATGAAGGTGTGTGTCTGTTACAGGTGCGTAATGCTGTCATGAAGGTGTGTGTCTGTTACAGGTGCGTAATGCTGTCATGAAGGTGTGTGTTTGTTACAGGTGCGTAATGCTGTCATGAAGGTGTGTTTGTTACAGGTGCGTAACGCTGTCATGAAGGTGATTGTTTTCCTCGCCCACTTCTCGCTGTCTGATGGACCAGTGCCCGAGTCCATCACACCCAGTAAGTGACCGGTGCCTATATCTGCTGGACACTGCCGTGTGTCATGTATGTCACTGTACTATGGCACACTGCCATCAAGCAAAAAAAGCAAAAGCATTGAGCAGTTTTATTTATAGGTCAATAAAGATTATCAGTTAATCAATCCTAAGACTTATTTCAAACTGTGCCATTTTGTGACTTTAGTAGGTTTATAATTTCAGAGTATTGTGCAGTACTTACTTCAGGTCTGTGATAGATTCCGAATTTGACAACATGGTATTTGCTAACTTGTACTCACTTTTTTTTATCTGTCTCAAGTGTAATTATAATATGCATGGTCACCACCGCCAGTACCATATGGTCAGACCAGCTTTATTGTCACATGTTTTTATTGCACCAAATGATTATGGTGACGTTTATGTATTTATCTTTTTTCTAAGAAATCCAGTTAAAGTATCCTTAAGATCCCAGATAAAGTTCAGTTTCAACAAATGATTGACAAAGACTGCATTGAACATAACCTCATCAGTGACCGCATCAGTGACCACATCAGTGACCACACTAGTGACCACATCAAACCACACCAGTGCATCAGTGACCACATCAAACCACACCAGTGCATCAGTGACCACATCGGTGACCACATCAAACCACACCAGTGCATCAGTGACCACATCAGTGACCACATCAAACCACACCAGTGCATCAGTGACCACATCAAACCACACCAGTGCATCAGTGACCACATCAAACCACACCAGTGCATCAGTGACCACATCAAACCACACCAGTGCATCAGTGACCACATCACTGACCACATCAAACCACACCAGTGCATCAGTGACCACAACAGTGACCACAACAGTGACCACATCAAACCACACCAGTGCATCAGTGACCACATCAAACCACACCAGTGCATCAGTGACCCCGTCAGTGACCACATCAAACCACACCAGTGCATCAGTGACCACATCAGTGACCACATCAAACCACACCAAACCACACCAGTGCATCAGTGACCACATCAGTGACCACATCAAACCACACCAGTGCATCAGTGACCACATCAGTGACCACATCAAACCACACCAGTGCATCAGTGACCACATCAGTGACCACATCAAACCACACCAGTGCATCAGTGACCACATCAGTGACCACATCAAACCACACCAGTGCATCAGTGACCACATCAAACCACACCAGTGCATCAGTGACCACATCAGTGACCACATCAAACCACACCAGTGCATCAGTGACCACATCAAACCACACCAGTGCATCAGTGACCCCGTCAGTGACCACATCAAACCACACCAGTGCATCAGTGACCACATCAGTGACCTGTGACTTGTTGTGTTGCAGTGTTTCTCCTCTCGGACCAGACGTCCACCCTGAGTGACCACTTGCTGGTGGCCGTGCTGAGTCTGCTCAAGAAGGAAGTGTCTGAGCATGGAAGGCATCTCACACAGTACTTCCACCTCTTCCTCATGTACCTCAATCTAGGCACTGCTGAGGTGAGTTTAGTAGATAACCTACAGCTGACACACAGGTCCTTTGCTTTTAATCTTCTGCAAGAAATCCCATTGCCTTATCTCGTATATTAACCCTTTAACCCTCCAGAATACTCCCGTGTATACTTTCTTTATGTTCCTCAATTCACATCCATCACATTTCTAGCATGCACATCGTTTTTTAGCTTCGGTGGTTTTTAAGTTACTAGCAATCACATGATATGACACAAAATGTTGTTTAATTCTGATGTAATTATTGTTATTCTGTTTGCAATCGACAAATTTTCAGGGCATTTAAAACGTTGATTTGTCAGAATTTAAAGTTTGTCCAGTGTGTATGTGTCCATATATAAGCAGAAGTGCTTCTGCTAAAATGAAACATTCACATACAAATGATGTCATATGATGTAAATGGGGTAAATACCCACATGATTTGTTATTGCCAGAGCTGAATGTCAGCAGTCTGTACGTAGTAGTTCTGTGACTCCAATATGCACATTACGACTGTCTCATGTCAATATTACTGAATGACGTCTTGCTCTGACGTGTTCTCGCTGTGATGTCATCTTTACACCCCTGGTGTTTGTTCACAGAAACAGCAGTTGTTGCGACTGAGCGTGCCCGCCAGCCTCATGTTGGTCGCGCTGGACGAGGGCCCGGGGCCACCAATCAAATACCAGTACGCTGAGCTCGCCAAACTCTACGCCGTCGTCTCCCAGCTCATTCGCTGCTGTGATGTCACGTCAAAGTGTCAATCCTCTGTCACGGTCAGTACCAATCATCTGTTACAGTCAGTGTCAATCATATGTCACTGCCAGAGTCAGTCATCTGTCATAGTCAGTTTCAATGTCTAGCAAGTCAGGGTCAGTGTCATCTGTCAATCATCTGTTACAGTCAGTGTCAATCATCTGTCGGTGTCAGTCATCTATCAGTGTCAATCATCTGTCAGTGTCAATCATACGTCATGATTTGTGTCGGTCGTCTCTCATGGTCAGTGTCCTTAGTTATGTCATCTTTCAACTCATTTACACTTTATGGTCCTTGTTTGTGATGTCAAAAGGACCATTGATGTCCTGGTACTGAGCCTACTCTATATGGTCCTTGGTTGTGATGTGGCAGTGCACAAACAGTGTAGAATGCTGCTCTTGTTGTAGGGTCAAACCCCCCTGGTGAACCCTCACGGGGACGCGAGTCTGCCCGAACCCCTCATGCCCATCCAGCCCCAGGTCGCAGAGATCCTCTTCAACCGTGGCAGGTCAGTGCAGCCCTCTCAGAGCATCACTGACAGTAGACAGACTCAGTGCCACAACACTGACAGATTCACACCCACAACACTGCCACAACACTGACAGATACACTGCCACAACACTGACAGATTCACTGCCACAACACTGACAGATTCACTGCCACAACACTGACAGATCCACACCCACAACACTGCCACAACACTGACAGATTCACTGCCACAACACTGACAGAGCCACACCACAACACTGCCACAACACTTACAGACTCACTGCCACAACACTGACAGATCCACACCCACAACACAGACAGATCCACACCCACGACACTGCCACAACATTTACAGACTCACTGCCACAACACTGACAGATCCACACCCACAACACTGACAAATCCACACCCACAATACTGCCACAACACTTACAGACTCACTGCCACAACACTGACAGATCCACACCCACAACACGGACAGATCCAAGCCCACAACACAGACAGATCCACACCCACAACACAGACAGATCCAAGCCCACAACACAGACAGATCCACACCCACAACACAGACAGATCCAAGCCCACAACACAGACAGATCCAAGCCCATAACACAGACAGACTCACTGCCATAACACAAACACATTTTTGCTATTACTACAATACTTATAGATTCAATGTAACAAAACTGGTAGATTAATTGCTGCAGTAATGATAACTGACACAGTGGTAACAGTCTGCTAGTGTCACTGAGTGACACAACAGTGACATGTCATGAGTGATTTTGACTGACAGAATGGCTGCATATTGTGAATGTTGTCTTCTCTTGTGTGTAGTTATGTGAATGTTGTCTTCTCTTGTGTGTAGTTATGTGAATGTTGTCTTCTCTTGTGTGTAGTTATGTGAATGTTGTTTTCTCTTGTGTGTAGTTATGTGAAGAAGCTAATAGAAGAATGCAACAGCTCAGAGGAAACAACCAAGTTACTGAAGGTTGGTCAACATTGTTTCTTACCTGTGTCTACAATGAGGGTGATCTACTTGTTTCTTACCTGTGTCTACAATAAGGGTGATCTACTTGTTTCTTACCTGTGTCTACAATAAGGGTGATCAGTTGTTTCTTACCTGTGTCTACAATAAGGGTGATCACTTGTTTCTTATCTGTGTCTACAATAAGGGTGATCTACTTGTTTCTTACCTGTGTCTACAATAAGGGTGATCACTTGTTTCTTATCTGTGTCTACAATAAGGGTGATCTACTTGTTTCTTACCTGTGTCTACAATAAGGGTGATCACTTGTTTCTTACCTGTGTCTACAATAAGGGTGATCAGTTGTTTCTTACCTGTGTCTACAATAAGGGTGATCACTTGTTTCTTATCTGTGTCTACAATAAGGGTGATCAGTTGTTTCTTACCTGTGTCTACAATAAGGGTGATCACTTGTTTCTTACCTGTGTCTACAATAAGGGTGATCAGTTGTTTCTTACCTGTGTCTACAATAAGGGTGATCAGTTGTTTCTTACCTGTGTCTACAATAAGGGTGATCACTTGTTTCTTATCTGTGTCTATAATGAGGGTGATTTCAGTTATAAATGGTTTTTGTTTCAGTTATTGCACTCAGATTCACTGAAACATTGTTTCAGTCACTGCAGCCATATATTGTTGTTTCAGTCAATGTAATCATGTTGTCATTTCTCTAGAGTGTAGACATGTTTTGTTGATTCAGTTGTTGCAGTCAGTTGTTGTTGTTGCAGTACTGCAGCTGGGAGAATCCACATTTCTCATCGAGTGTCCTCAGTGAGCTGCTGTGGCAGGTGAGTGACTCGGTCCGCGTTCTAGTCCTCTAAACTAGTTCCATGTGAGTGACTTGTCCCACGTTTTAATCCTCTAAAGTACCTCCACTTGAGTGACTGTGACTGACACTCTGTGTTGTCGTTGCTGTGTCCGTGATGTATTTCCAGTAATGACTTTGGTTGCACCGCATGTTACATGTAATTTCTACTGGTCCTACTTTTTCGCATTGTGCTTGCAGGTAGCGTATTCCTACACATACGAGCTGCGGCCGTATTTGGATCTGCTGCTACAGATGCTGCTTTTAGAGGATTCCTGGCAGCATCATCGCATACACAACGCACTGAAAGGTACACATCATCACTTACACAGTACATATGTATACTCAAAGATACATGTCATCATTTACACAGTACATATGTGTACTCAAAGGTACACGTCATCACTTACACAGTACACATGTGTACTCAAAGGTACACATCATCATTTACACAGTACATATGTGCACTCAAAGGTACATTTAAATCATCACACACACATAATGCACTCAAATGTACAGTTATATCATTACTTATACAATAAACACGTGGACTCAAAGAAACACTTACATCATCACTTACACAAAGCACTTAACGGTACACTTACTTCATCACTTACACACACTGCACTCAAATGTACATTTATACCATCACTTACACAATATAAAGTGACAGTATTCAGTGATCACCTCAACTGAGGTCTAAATACTGAAATAGTTAAGTACATTCAAATGTACATTTCTTTCATCACTTACACTGAAAGTTATGTTGCTATCATCACTTCAAATAATTGACCCTTCTATCAAGACATGCACAAGTGTACTCAACGTACAAGTCTATAGTCACATCAAATATACATGTCTTCGAGTGTGACACTGTTGACACTGTCATGTCCCCAGGTATTCCTGATGACCGAGATGGACTGTTTGACACGATCCAACGCTCCAAGAACCACTACCAGAAGAGGGCGTACCAGTGCATCAAGATGATGGTGTTACTCTTCACACAGTGAGTACAGTGGCTTACTCTTCACTCAGTGAGTTCAGTGGCTTACTCTTCACTCAGTGAGTGCAGTGGCTTACTCTTCACTCAGTGAGTACAGTGGCTTACTCTTCACTCAGTGAGTGCAGTGGCTTACACTTCACTCAGTGAGCAAAGTGGCTTACTCTTCACTCAGTGAGTACAGTGGCTTACTATTCACTCAGTGAGTGCAGTGGCTTACTCTTCACTCAGTGAGTGCAGTGGCTTACTCTTCACTCAGTGAGTACAGTGGCTTACTCTTCACTCAGTGAGTGCAGTGGCTTACTCTTCACTCAGTGAGTACAGTGGCTTATTCTTCACTCAGTGAGCAAAGTGGCTTACTCTTCACTCAGTGAGTACAGTGGCTTACTATTCACTCAGTGAGTGCAGTGGCTTACTCTTCACTCAGTGAGTGCAGTGGCTTACTCTTCACTCAGTGAGTACAGTGGCTTACTCTTCACTCAGTGAGTGCAGTGGCTTACTCTTCACTCAGTGAGTACAGTGGCTTACTCTTCACTCAGTGAGCAAAGTGGCTTACTCTTCACTCAGTGAGTACAGTGGCTTACTATTCACTCAGTGAGTGCAGTGGCTTACTCTTCACTCAGTGAGTGCAGTGGCTTACTCTTCACTCAGTGAGTGCAGAGGCTTACTCTTCACTCAGTGAGCATAGTGGTTTACTCTTCACTCAGTGAGCATAGTGGCTTACTCTTCACTCAGTGAGTGCAGTGGCTTGATGTTCTCCTTGGCCCATACAAAGTTGTCATTGTTGTTACTGGCCCATACACGGTTTTTGCTGGCCCATGCACTGTTGTTCCTCACACATACGATGTTGTTGCTCACACATACGATGTTGTTGCTCACACATACGATGTTGTTGCTCACACATACACTGTTGTTGCGCTATGTCCACAGTTGCGCCCCGGCCACCCAGATGTTGCAGACGAATGTTGAACTGAGACGCAAGTGGACGTGGGCCGTGGACTGGCTCAACGAGGAACTAGAGCGGGTAAGAGGGCTAGTATTTTCACCCCATCATGTGCATCTACTAGAATCATGTTTCTACCTGTCATCCTACTTGTATTCCTACCTGTCTCCCTACTTGTACTCCTACCTGTATCCCTACTTGTATTCCTACCTGTCTCCCTACTTGTACTCCTACCTGTCTCCCTACTTGTATTCCTACCTGTCTCCCTACTTGTACTCCTACCTGTCTCCCTACTTGTATTCCGACCTGTCTCCCTACTTGTACTCCTACCTGTCTCCCTACTTGTACTCCTACCTGTCTCCCTACTTGTATTCCTACCTGTCTCCCTACTTGTATTCCTACCTGTCTCCCTACTTGTACTCCTACCTGTCTCCCTACTTGTATTCTTACCTGTCTCCCTACTTGTACTCCTACCTGTCTCCCTACTTGTACTCCTACCTGTCTCCCTACTTGTATTCCTACCTGTCTCCCTACTTGTACTCCTACCTGTCTCCCTACTTGTATTCCTACCTGTCTCCCTACTTGTACTCCTACCTGTCTCCCTACTTGTATTCCTACCTGTCTCCCTACTTGTACTCCTACCTGTCTCCCTACTTGTACTCCTACCTGTCTCCCTACTTGTACTCCTACCTGTCTCCCTACTTGTACTCCTACCTGTCTCCCTACTTGTATTCCTACCTGTCTCCCTACTTGTACTCCTACCTGTCTCCCTACTTGTACTCCTACCTGTCTCCCTACTTGTACTACTACCTGTCTCCCTACCTGTCTCCCTACTTGTACTCCTACCTGTCTCCCTACTTGTACTCCTACCTGTCTCCCTACTTGTACTCCTACCTGTCTCCCTACTTGTATTCCTACCTGTCTCCCTACTTGTACTCCTACCTGTCTCCCTACTTGTACTCCTACCTGTCTCCCTACTTGTACTCCTACCTGTCTCCCTACTTGTATTCCTACCTGTCTCCCTACTTGTACTCCTACCTGTCTCCCTACTTGTACTCCTACCTGTCTCCCTACTTGTACTCCTACCTGTCTCCCTACTTGTACTCCTACCTGTCTCCCTACTTGTACTCCTACCTGTCTCCCTACTTGTATTCCTACCTGTCTCCCTACTTGTACTCCTACCTGTCTCCCTACTTGTACTCCTACCTGTCTCCCTACTTGTACTACTACCTGTCTCCCTACCTGTCTCCCTACTTGTACTCCTACCTGTCTCCCTACTTGTACTCCTACCTGTCTCCCTACTTGTACTCCTACCTGTCTCCCTACTTGTATTCCTACCTGTCTCCCTACTTGTATTCCTACCTGTCTCCCTACTTGTACGCCTACCTGTCTCCCTACTTGTACTCCTACCTGTCTCCCTACTTGTATTCCTACCTGTCTCCCTACTTGTATTCCTACATGTCCCCTGTGTCACAGTGACAGACCACAATGTCCCCTGTGTCACAACAACGGACCACAATGTCCCCTGTGTCACAGTGACAGACCACAATGTCCCCTGTGTCACAACGACAGACCACAATGTCCCCTGTGTCACAACGACGGACCGCAATGTCCCCTGTGTCATAACAACATACCACAATGTCCCCTGTGTCACAACGACAGACCACAATGTCCCCTGTGTCACAGTGACAGACCACAATGTCCCCTGTGTCACAACGACAGACCACAATGTCCCCTGTGTCACAACGACAGATCACAATGTCCCCTGTGTCACAACAACGGACCACAATGTCCCCTGTGTCACAGTGACAGACCACAATGTCCCCTGTGTCATAACGACAGACCACAATGTCCCCTGTGTCACAACAACGGACCACAATGTCCCCTGTGTCACAGTGACAGACCACAATGTCCCCTGTGCCACAGTGACAGACCACAATGTCCCCTGTGTCACAACGACGGACCACAATGTCCCCTGTGTCACAACGATGGACCACAATGTCCCCTGTGTCATAACAACATACCACAATGTCCCCTGTGTCACAACGACAGACCACAATGTCCCCTGTGTCATAGTGACAGACCACAATGTCCCCTGTGTCACAGTGACACACCACAAGGTTCCCTGTGTCACAACGACATACCACAATGTCCCCTGTGTCACAACGACAGACCACAATGTCCCCTGTGTCACAACGACAGACCACAATGTCCCCTGTGTCACAACGACAGACCACAATGTCCCCTGTGTCACAACGACAGACCACAATGTCCCCTGTGTCAGACAATGTCCCTTCTGTTACAGAGACATTACTCTGGCACATCACAGTACCCATACAGCAACTGGTCACCGCCCGCCCAGTCAAATGAAACGTCTAATGGGTAAGTATTACTAAGTAAGCTCTCTTTATTTACAAACTGGCAGTTTTAAAGCCTGTGACAAACAAGACCAACGTTTACTGAGAAAACAATAAAAATGTTTCTTGAGAGGTAATTTTTTTAAATAAGACAAAAGTACTTGTGTTTGTAGTAAACACACCGGAGGTAGTTATTGTGTTTACAGTGACGGTTGTGATTGTGTTTGTATTGAACACACTAGAGGCAGTCATATTTGTAGTAGATGTAGTGAAAGTAGTCATGTTTATAAAGAACAGTTCTGTGACGTCATTGGAGATTTCTCACAAGTTCAACAACCCTGGACCCAAAATGGACGTGAACATAACAACCTGAAACATACACGCACGCATACTGGAAGTTCTGTTTTACTAACTCTGTAAATGTTGGCTTGTTCTGGAATCAGCTGCTAGAAATGTGTTTGACACAAGACTGATGTGTTTGAGACAAGACTGATGTGTTTGAGACAAGACTGATGTGTTTGATACAAGACTTGTGTGTTTGATACAAGACTGATGTGTTTGAGACAAGATTTATGTGTTTGAAACAAAACCGATATGTTTGAGACAAGACTGATGTGTTTGAGACAAGACTGATGTGTTTGATACCAGACTTGTGTGTTTGATACAAGACTGATGTGTTTGAGACAAGATTTATGTGTTTGAAACAAAACCGATATGTTTGAGACAAGACTGATGTGTTTGAGACAAGACCGGAGGCAAGACCAATGTGTTTGAGACAAGACTTATGTGTGTGAAACAAGATTGATGTGTTTGAGACAAGACCTATGTGGTTTGAGACAAAACTAATGTGTTTGAGACTACCCCAATGTGTTTGAGGCAAGATGTGTTCCAGACAAGATTGGTATGTTTCAGATAAGACTGGTGTGTTTCAGATAAGACTGGTGTGTTTCAGACAAGACTGATGTGCTTGAGACCAGACTAGTGTGTTTCAGACAAGACTGGTGTGTTTCAGACAAGACTGGTGTGTTTCAGACAAGACTGGTGTGTTTCAGACAAGACTGGTGTGTTTCAGACAAGACTGGTGTGTTTCAGACAAGACTGGTGTGTTTCAGACAAGACTGGTGTGTTTCAGGTACTTCTTGGAGCGGTCTCACAGCGCCCGTGTGACTCTTGCGAAGGCCTGTGAACTTGTACCTGAGGAGGTGAGTTACCTTCACCACTCACATGCCACCTATGTCACTCATATGTCACCTTTGTCACTCACATGTCACCTATGTTTGTATTTTATTAAATTTACTTCTTACAATGTGAACACTACTGAACAAGCTTGTACTTTGGATTTTAGTGTATAAATAAACTGTATTATTATTATTATGTCAGTCACATGTCACCTACGTCAGTGACACGTCACCTATGGACATGTGATGTGTTGTTGTACCCGTGACATCAAGTTATAAAGATGGGACGAATCTGGAATTTCAATCGATTCTAAAACCTCTAAATTTCGAATACGAATCGAATCAAAAACACAGCATTATCCCATGACCATGGGCACAAGTCCAACCCAGAGTCGTCGGCATCGTAGTCATATGCACCGCCACCAATCAATCTATGAAAACATATGTACATGTGACATGTTGTACATGTGACATGTTGTTGTACATGTGACATGTTGTTGTACATGTGACATGTTGTTGTACATGTGACATGTTGTTGTACATGTGACATGTTGTTGTACATGTGACATGTTGTTGTACATGTGACATGTTGTTGTACATGTGACATGTTGTTGTACATGTGACATGTTGTTGTACATGTGACATGTTGTTGCAGGAGCCGGAGGAGCAGGAGGGAGTGGAGGACAAGGAGACTGACGCATCCTCCTCCTCCCAACCAGCCCAGCCTCCCACATCACGGCCGGGCACCAGTCACACTCTCACTGCCCCCACAGTGACACAAGCCACGAAACAGTGTCAGGTGAGACTGACACACTGACACTGTGACACCTACCACACTTGACACAGTGACACCAACCACACTTGATACAGTGACACCAACCACACTTGACACAGTGACACCAACCACACTTGACACAATGATACCAACCACACTTGACACAATGGTACCAACCACACTTCATACAGTGACACCAACCACACTTGACACAGTGACACCAACCACACTTGACACAATGATACCAACCACACTTGACACAATGGTACCAACCACACTTGATACAGTGACTCCAACCACACTTGACACAGTGACACCAAACACACTTGACACAGTGACACCAACCACACTTGACACAGTGACACCAACCACACTTGACACAATGATACCAACCACACTTGACACAATGGTACCAACCACACTTGACACAGTGACACCAACCACACTTGACACAGTGATACCAACCACACTTGACACAGTGATACCAACCACACTTGACACAGTGACTCCAACCACACTTGACACAGTGACACCAGCCACACTTGACACAGTGATACCAGCCACACTTGACACAGTGACACCAACCACACTTGACACAGTGACACCAACCACACTTGACACAGTGACACCAACCACACTTGACACAGTGACACCAAACACACTTGACACAATGATACCAAACACACTTGACACAGTGACACCAACCACACTTGACACAGTGACACCAACCACACTTGACACAGTGACACCAACCACACTTGACACAGTGACACCAAACACACTTGATACAGTGACTCCAACCACACTTGACACAGTGACACCAAACACACTTGATACAGTGACACCAAACACACTTGACACAGTGACACCAACCACACTTGACACAGTGATACCAACCACACTTGACACAGTGATACCAACCACACTTGACACAGTGACACCAACCACACTTGACACGGTGATACCAACCACACTTGACACACTGACACCAACCACACTTGACACAGTGACACCAACCACACTTGACACAGTGACACCAACCACACTTGACACAGTGATACCAACCACACTTGACACAGTGACACCAACCACACTTGACACAGTGATACCAACCACACTTGACACAGTGATACCAACCACACTTGACACAGTGACACCAACCACACTTGACACAGTGACACCAACCACACTTGACACAGTGACACCAACCACACTTGACACAGTGATACCAACCACACTTGACACAGTGACACCTACCACACTTGACACAGTGACACCAACCACACCTGACACAGTGACACCAACCACACTTGACACAGTGATACCAACCACACTTGACACAGTGACACCAACCACACTTGACACAGTGATACCAACCACACTTGACACAGTGACACCAACCACACTTGACACAGTGACACCAACCACACTTGACACAGTGATACCAACCACACTTGACACAGTGACACCAACCACACTTGACACAGTGACACCAACCACACTTGACACAGTGATACCAACCACACTTGACACAATGATACCAACCACACTTGACACAATGGTACCAACCACACTTGATACAGTGACTCCAACCACACTTGACACAGTGACACCTAGCACACTTGACACAGTGACACCAACCACACCTGACACAGTGACACCAACCACACTTGACACAGTGATACCAACCACACTTGACACAGTGACACCAACCACACTTGACACAGTGATACCAACCACACTTGACACAGTGACACCAACCACACTTGACACAGTGACACCAACCACACTTGACACAGTGACACCAACCACACTTGACACAGTGACACCAACCACACTTGACACAGTAACACCAACCACACTTGACACAGTGATACCAACCACACTTGACACAGTGATACCAACCACACTTGACACAGTGACATCTACCACACTTGACACAGTGACACCAACCACACTTGACACAGTGACACCAACCACACTTGACACAGTGACACCAATCACACTTGACACAGTGACACCAACCACACTTGACAGTGATACCAACCACACTTGACACAATGGTACCAACCACACTTGACACAGTGACACCAACCACACTTGACACAGTGACACCAACCACACTTGACACGGTGACACCAACCACACTTGACACAGTGACACCAACCACACTTGACACAGTGATACCAACCACACTTGACAGTGATACCAACCACACTTGACACAATGGTACCAACCACACTTGGCACAGTGACACCAACCACACTTGACACAGTGACACCAACCACACTTGACACAGTGATACCAACCACACTTGACACAGTGACACCAACCACACTTGACACAGTGACACCAACCACACTTGACACAGTGACACCAACCACACTTGACACAATGATACCAACCACACTTGACACAATGAACCAACCACACTTGACTCAGTGATACCAACCACACATGCACACACAGTGTCACGCACGCACACACAAAATTAGATATTTTTTACTAATGTGTAATGCAGTGTTTATGTAATAATGACTCGATTGTAATGCAGTCTTTATGTAATAATGACTCAACCGTAATGCCGTGTTTATGTAATAATGACAACTGTAATGCAGTGTTTATGTAATAATGACAACTGTAATGCAGTGTTTATGTAATAATGACTCAACTGTAATGCAGTGTTTGTGTAATAATGACTCAACTGTAATGCAGTGTTTATGTAATAATGACTCAACTGTAACGCCGTGTTTATGTAATAATGACTCAACTGTAATGCAGTGTTTATCTAATAATGACTCATCTGTAATGCAGTGTTCATCTAATAATGACTCAACCGTAATGCAGTGTCTATGTAAAAATGGCTCTAACTGTGATGCAGTGTTCATCTAATAGTGACTCAACTGTAATGCAGTGTTTATGTAATAGTGACACAACTGTAATGCAGTGTTTGTCTAATAGTGACAATTTGGCATTAATATTGATAAGTCTTGTGTGTCATATGTTGACAAGTCTTCACGTGTTGCCAGGTCCTGTGTGTCGCAGTGACACAGGACATTTGGCAGTTGTTGCTGCAGTAGTCAGCTTCGAGGTAACATTTTAAGTCATATGGCAATTTCTGTTGTGTTGCAGTCAACTCAGCCGAACGTGCAGGTTGGAGGCATCGCGCCCGGAGGACAGCCGCCAAGTGTTGACGCGACCGAGTCAGTGACACCAGCTAAGGTGAAGCCATCAACACCACCCCCTCTGGTGACTGCAGCGACTACAACAACGACTACAACAACGACTACAACAATGACTACAACAACGACTACAACAACCACAATGGACACTGTGACTAAGGTCAACGAAGGCACACCGCCTGACAGTGTCAGTGGTTCAGCACCTTGACCTTTGACCTTTCATTGAGCACATGTAAATAGATGTTTATTTTGTTGTCATCATTGCCTAGGTGACCGATTTATAATTGTTGCCATGACGACAACAGCTACCGCTTAATCTGTGATTATACGATTGCCACGAGTGTCGCCTGTAAGGCTTGCCCCTAGAGCCACTTGGTGGCGGTTGTCATGGTGATACAAAACAACCATTGTATGGTTAGTTAGGTCGGTTAAATTTTGAAGTGAATGCCGTGATCCGTTATTTTGTGTGCAACAATTTTGTCACTAATTGCAGAAGTAACAACAGTGTTGTTGCACTGGAAGTAACGTTGTTGTTGTCATATACTGTGGAAATGACAACATTGTTGTCACATACTGTGAAAATGACAACATTGTTGTCACATACTGTTGAAATGAAAGCGTTGTCACATACTGTGGAAATGACAACATTGTTGTCACATACTGTGGAAGTGACAGTGTTGTCCCGAAGTCACCATGGCTACGCACACAGCACCTGCACTGGTACGTGTCTGTGTCTGTGTGTCTGTGTCTGTGTGTCACTGCTGTGTGTCACTGCTGTGAGACACTGTGTCTGAGCTGTAAAGTAACACTGGAGGCATTCAGGAGCCTTGGTAGCCCAGCACTGTCAAAGCACTGTCACAGCACTGTCACAGCACTGTCACAGCTCTGTCACAGCACTGTCACAGCTCTGTCACAGCACTGTCACAGCACTGTCACAGCTCTGTCACAGCACTGTCACAGCACTGTCACAGCACTGTCACAGCTCTGTCACAGCACTGTCACAGCACTGTCACAGCACTGTCACAGCACTGTCACAGCACTGTCACAGCTAGGTCAGGTAATATACTCTAGTGCACTCATCATGTCGGCAAACATTGTTTTCTTCCCATAATGACGTGCCTCTCATGTCAAACTTGTCACGTCTATATTATGAAACCTGTCATATGTCAACCGCCATGAAATCTGTCATGTGTCTGCATTGCGAAATCTGTCATGTGTTCCCCACAGTGAAACCTGTCATACGTCTGCATTGAGAAACCTGTCATGTGTCTGCATTGTGAACCTGTCATGTGTCTGCATTGTGAACCCGTCATATATCTGCATTGTGACCCTGTCATACACCTGCATTGTGAACCTGTCATACGTCTGCATTGAGAAACCTGTCATACGTCTGCATTGAGAACCTGTCATGTGTCTGCATTGTTAAACCTGCCACGTGTCCTTTATTATGAAGCTTGTTATAAGTCCTCCATGGCCCCATCCCATTATGAGACGTATTATGTGTCCCATTTGAAACGTGTCACTTGTGTCAGCGTGGTGACGTGGCACTGTTGAGCAGCTGTCACTGTCAGTGTTACTGATGCAGCTCAGCATTTGATTATTTAAGGCAATAACTAGATTTTTATTTGCAGACTTATTATTGATTGTATTGTGTCATTAAGTTTGTTACATTAATTAAATAAATGATGTGTGTGTGTCACAGTGTGTCATTGTGTGTCACTGTATCTTTAGTAGTCCTTAAGGTGACATCACATCACCAAGAAGCTCCATCTTCATTTGTGTGATGTCGTCCACGTTTGCTGGAATTGCAGTTGTCATGACAACAGGTAATGACGGGTTCATTGACAGTGATTGCCTATGTATTTGTAATGGCTGCATCAGCATTTACTTTGGCAATGACCTTGACCTTGCTATGGTGGCCCTGAGCTAGCAGTTAGTCTAAGGGTGGTCACTGCCAGGGTGCTTGTCTTCTCACTGGCTATTTTACGTACCAACTTGAGACAATTCCGATATTTAACTGCAGGGTGGGTCTAAATACAACTCGGCCAAATCAAATACATTGCCTTTCCAGATTTTTAAATACAAATACACTGCCATTTTATATTCAAATACGACAAGGCCCATGTTTCTGTTATAGTTCAAGTGTAGTATAGTGGGTGAAATTTTTTGCTTGACTGACTGCTGTAGACTAATTGGCAGGCGGGTTTACTAGACTGTCCTTATCTGTCCTACTGTACCAACTAGTGGGTAGCTCTTCCCTTGCACTGGAGGAAACCTGGGTTCCTTTGTCTTAGCCCAGGATGTCTACACAGCAGGTGACAGCAGGATTCTTTGAAACACCTTCCCTGTGAATACCTGCCTTTATGACTATATAGATAAGCTTCACTAGCTTCCCATTCATTCATTGATGCTAATGTTTTACCAGCTTCACTGTAGGCCAAGTTTCTTAATGTCTGCCCACTGTTGACCAGGTGTGAAAAATCATTGTCTTGACTCCTGAGCCAGTTTATGCCAGGTTTACCTTTCGTTGGTAAGTTTATGTGTATTTGATTGTATTTGCAAATACAGACCAAATATCAAATAATGTGCCATTTTGTGATTTTCAATTCAGTTACCAATACACCAAATTTATGTATTCAAAAACAATTACAAATACATATTTGAACAAAACCCTGTTTAACAGCTTCCATTGTCATTGATATTACTATTACTCTAAGAGTAACAACATGTTAGATACCAGTTCACCTGTCTGTGATATACAGTCGAACCTCTGCTGTCATCTCGATGACACGACCACCTAAGGCTATTCCCTCACAGCTGAAGTCGCCCTCAGATATTCCCAACGGATTTTTGCAACTGTAAATTAGTCCTGCTTATTTGGTCACGTACGCATGGTTCACGAGTGAACAAGATACATTCACGAACTCAAATGAAGGCCATAATGTATGTAGGCCTAAGGCTAAGTGGCTTGAACAATGCACGTCAGATTCACGTTTTCAAAATTCACGTTTTCACGTCACTGTATAAACAATGAACTTGTAGCGTCAAACACAATGGAAATGGCTTCGTACCTATACTCCGCATGGTTTCACTGAACCGGTAATTCACCCAGAGTTCCCAAAAAAGTTCAGAATTAAATTAAAAACCAAATATGGTAGCTTTTCTTTGGGAGATCCCGACAAATCCCGTGTGAAAACGTCTGCTGATCACTGCATCAACGTTCTGGGCTGACCGTCTCACGTTTGTCGTGAAACCTACGGCTACGCGGACCTACGCAACACTCCGCTAGGTATTTCTCCGGGACAGCATCGCGGTCTCAGCCGGGTATGTACACAGGAACACGGGCGTCGATCGGTGGGGGACGGGGGGGGACGCGCCCCCCCACTTTTCAGGGTGGGGGGACAGCATAGGAATTGTCCCCCCCCCCACTTTTTAGTTCAGAAAAATTGCGAGGCATATACTATGATATAGCCTGACTCAACACGCCTCTCTCTTAAAAGCTACTACATAGGACTACCTAGACAATAATCTCGCGATATGAAGTTCAACAAAGTTATTTATCGCAAATTAGCACGAGGCAAACAAGTTTTGATGCATGTTTGCTGTTAGTGCGCCATAATCCGTGGTAGTTATTTAAACAAACGTAATATTTTAATGTATTGAACGAAATTTTAGACAACTCTTCACAGTAGTCATCACAGGAGAGTTATCGAACAGCCCGTATCATTTATACGAAAAATGCTTTGTTATTTCGCTGCACATTGATGATTTTAAATTTGTCGCGCATACGCAGAAAGGCCAAACGGAAAGTTTATAACTATCGGGAAAATGTAAGCCGCTGCCGGGCTCTATCAGTTTGCAACCTTGTGTTGATATTATTAATAGGCTCTAGCCATCAAGCACATTTTAAATGATGAAATTTGTGTTGCACTTTCACCCTTCGCTTGCTTGATGCTTATCGCCTACCGCAGAAGCGGCGGATTCCTGCACTTTGTGCAACTTATTCCCATATGAGTGATACAAAATCGATCAGTGGGGGGGACGAGGGGGACGCTGACCACCCCGCGGCCTGAGGGGGTCAGCATAGGAAATGTCCTCATACTTTTTATGTTCATAAAACAAATTTATAGGCATATATAGCGAGACTGATCACTCACCTCTCTTGAAAACCCTACATCGTTCTAGTAGTAAAATTAATAATAAGAACTAAACTTCCGACTACCTAGTGGAAACTCACTAGATAAATTGCTTGGTGGGCCGCAGCCCGCACCTAGCTTGCTCTTAGTCCAGTAAATATTCATCATGCCGGGCTCTGTTATTTTGCACCCTTGTGTTGATATATTAATAGGCATTAACCAGCAAGCACATAATAGATTATTAATTTTCGTTTGCCATGTCACCCCTTTGATAGCAGCCTGATCGTCCTGGTGGATATCTATATTGCCTACGGCGGAACAAGTAGATTTAGGCACTTTGTGTAATTTGATCTAATTTTAGTGATGACAAATTTGTTTGCCAAAAGGTGGGATTGGGAAGTCCTATACAGGCACCCCAGTAAGCTCTGCATCTTGTCACTCAGAGACAAGCAGTGTTGGGTCCAATTAAGTCTCCCCCCCCCCAAATGTTCAGTGATTGGGGTGGGCCATGGCCCCTCTACAAATATATGTTGCCAACATAACTATTGTAAATAGCATAACAAAAAGGCTTTTTTGGTTTAGAATTAGCACCAGACCAACAATTAATTATGTTTTATATTTAAAAAAAAAAAGTTATGTGTATTTCAGTCATATTATACATACATATATATACACACACACACACACACACACACACACACACACACACACACACACACACACACACACACACACACACACACACACACACCACACACGCACACACGCACACACGCACACACACACACACACACACACACACACACATATATATATATAATTGTCCCCCGTCCCCCCCCCCCCCCCACTTTTAAAACCGGATTGACGCCCCTGCACAGGAATGTATCCAGGGGTGGGGAAGTCACTGCGTGGGTGAATATGTGTGTGTATGCATGCGTGCGACAGAATGTGTGTGTGCACGTGCGTCAGACATGTCACACGATCGGGGCTACCGCTACGGGTTACCTGTATGATGTATCCGATCCGTATTTTGGCGTTTTTTAAGTGATACGGCCGTATTTTAGCTAAATACAAATTATGGAGAAATAATTTTTAACCACATTATGTCCTTGTATGCGCCACAAAACTATATAGAATAATTGTGTAATCATTTATTGTTAGTAACTAAGTAAATCGATTCGAAACGAACGAACTAAACCACCGATTAGTTTGTTGTAGCGTGCAGAAGATGGCGTGCTCGTATATTTTAGTTCTGAAAACTGCGCCAGGTGGCTCAATGGGTTGGAATGGTGCAGAGCCTTAGATATATATGTATCTAAGGCTCTGGAATGGTGCAATCTGCTATGCTCGCGCTGGCGATCTCCAGTTGCGCCCAGATATGCCACATGATACGGATTAGCCGTATCCGATACGGATTTTGGCGGTTTTTTAAGTGATACGGCCGTACTCCATTTTGATACGGATTTTAGCTAAATGTATGGATACATTATTTTTAACCACATTATACCTAACAAATCTACACAGTCTAATTGAATAATGTTTATTGTTAGTAACTAAGTAAATCGACTCGAAACGAACGAACAAAACGACCGGTTCGTTTATTGTAGCGTGCAAGCAGATCGCGCGCTCGTAAACTGTAGTTCTGAACATTGCGGCAGGTGGCTATGGGCGCCGTATTCGTGGGCGCAGACTAAATTCTTCAGAATTTAAGGTGGCTCCTCCTGCGAAAAGACGAAAGTGTACAGGAAAATTTCAGAAAGAATGGGTAGCAATGTTCGGTGGCACGATAGTACAGAGCAAAGCAGGCGAACAGTACGCGAGATGTAGTGTATGTTCACGCGATGAGAAAGTTGCTGCTTCGGGGTTGTACGACGTCACGGAGCACATGAAGTCGAATTTGCACACGGCGAAACTGAAGCGCCACGAGGAAGGGGCTACCGTAAAAACCTTTTTCAAGCCACGGCCGAACGGTGGCGACTTTGCTAACGAGGTGACCCGCGCCGAGGTGATGTTTGCATACTTGTCGTCTGTGAATGTAGGCTAGTTTATTGCGATTATGAGAGTAATAAAATTGTGCAGTTGTATTCATGTGTTGTTATGGCATGCGCGAAAAATTTGTATACGATACGGATTAATACGGATTTTTACATAATTTTAGGTCAAAAATACGGATTGCCGTTTCAAAATTGTGGCATGTATCATAGGTGCGCCATAGGCGAAAGAGTTTGCTGTTCGCGAAAATAAATAAAAATTCTTTCGCCAAATTGGCGAAATGTTATTTTAGTTGTTATTAGTGACGTTACCATCAGTACATGACTGCATTATTTCCTGCCCACCTCCGTTGAAATTGTCGAAACGATCGGACATCAAACTTCAAAATCAAACTCAAACCGACCGAAATAATCAGTCGGCGTGATAGGTCGTCAATCCCTTCAGTTAGCTCAGAACACAGACAATAGCAGGGCTTAATTCAATCAATATTGTGTTGCCTGGACAATGAGACCTGTTTGACCTATTGTTGCCACCAGTTATAAGTTTGATACGAGTACAACGCCGTACCTGACATGTTCCCTACTATCGCTCAGTACACATGGCGTTAATTGATATGCCATCTGGTAAATATTCAACCCAATGCTAACATCGGTTTGATCTAATTATCATCAATAGAACATATTTCAGATAGAAAGATGCATGTCAAAACATATTTTAGTAATTATAGCCTGCATCACACAGGGTAGGATTGCAGTCAATCTATAGACTATAGTATACGCTATATAAAAATAATATTTTGAGAATTATTCTATTCAGTTAATCAATTAGTGAGCAGACAAATAATATTTTTAAACGGGTAAACCCTTACAAAAAGAGTCAATGCTTCAGTCTAAAACAATAGACTCTGCTTGGGATATATTTAAATCATTTGTTTTACATGTTACAAACACTCATGCACCGCTAAGAGAATCCAGGGTACGTGGTAGTGACATGCCCTGGATTACCGTTGATTTGCGAGAACAAATGTACAAGCGTGATCACCTTAGACGAGTTGCAATACGTTCGAAATCACCTAGTAACTATCAAAATTACCGAGTCCAACGAAATAAGACGAGAACCTGTTTAAGAAATGCTAAAAAAGATTACTATGATACAATCATCAGAGAAAGTGCCAATAAGCCAAAATCATTATGGGCTAACATAAAACAATTGCTTCCCAAGTC
Organism: Oasisia sp. SBJ-2009; assembly: GCA_964017155.1. Lineage (NCBI taxonomy): Eukaryota > Metazoa > Annelida > Polychaeta > Sabellida > Siboglinidae > Oasisia > Oasisia sp. SBJ-2009. The sequence continues at coordinate 39,063,806 of OZ024867.1, forward strand.
TACATCTATCCCGACTGTAAGTGTGATGGTGGGGGACGAGGAGGTGTCTGATCCGCTGGGAATTGCCAATGCGTTTAACACCTTCTTCACGACCGTCGGCAGTGACCTGGCTACTCAGTTTGCTAACCAGGCAGACCCTCCTGTCATCCCATCATCAGGCTACGAGTCTTTTAAATTTATAACTGCATCTGAGGTGATGACGCTACTCTCTGGACTTAGCATTTCAAAAGCACACGGCACTGACAATATCATGGCTAGATCACTTAAAGTGGCCGCCAATGAACTCTCGTTTCCTTTGGCAACTATATATAATTTCTCACTGTTGACAGGAACGATCCCGAGTGAGTGGAAACAGGCAGTCGTGACTCCTGTTTTTAAAGAGGGAGATCGTCAGAATACCTCTAACTATAGACCAATATCTGTACTTCCTTTATGCATGAAAATGTTTGAAAGGCTGATCCATGACCAACTGTATGCCCACGTCACTAAGCATAACATCCTAAATCCGTTTCAATCAGGCTTTCGATCTGGGTATTCAACAACCACAGCTCTGCTTGATGTGTCTGACTACCTATATGATCAAAGACAACATGGTAACATCACAGGTGCTATATTCCTTGACTTAAAGAAAGCCTTTGATACTGTAGATACAAATATATTGTTGCATAAACTCTCTGCCATAGGTATCCAGGAAACAGAATTGTTTTGGTTTAGGGATTATTTTACTAACCGTACACAACAAGTAAGATTTAACGAAGCTGCATCCAGTGTGTTACCAATCAATTTTGGTGTGCCCCAAGGTTCAGTATTAGGGCCGTTGCTATTCACCCTGTATATCAATGATCTACCGAGCGTGGTTAAGCGCAGTAAGGTGGTTCTGTATGCAGATGATACAGCATTCTTTGTCTCTGGGAAATGTATAGAAAACACCCAGATGCAATTGAATGATGACTTAGAAACCGTCAGCAAGTGGCTCAATGTGAATAGATTGACTCTGAACGCAAACAAAACTAAAACAATGCTCTTTGGTACTCAACAACATCTGTCGAAACGGGAGGGGGGACTTAAACTCAACATTAACGGGGAATCTTTGGAACAAGTCAGTTGCTTCAAATACCTGGGCCTTTGGTTTGATCCTTCTCTAAACTAAAAAAAACATGTAGACTGCATCAGTAAAAAAAATATCGCAACGCATCGGTGTGCAGTCACGAATTCGGCCTTTCATCTCTACAACCACCGCAAACACTCTCTTCAAAACTATGATAGCCCCCATCATCGATTACGGGGACATCATGTGGTCCAAGGGACCTCAAAGTAATCTTAAACGAATACAAAAACTACAAAACAAAGCGTGCAGAGTCATTCTACGATGTAGGCGGCGGACTCACATATCAACCATGCATAGCTCACTCGGATGGCTAACATCCCAAAATAAAATAAAGCTACACAAAATGTTAATGGTTGGCAAATGCCTGCTGGGGGATGTACCCTCATATCTCCGTGGCAAATTTATACGTGCCAAAGACTTTCACTCCTACTCGACCAGAAATGCTAACTGTAATCTGTTTATACCACGTGTCACCTGCAATGCAGGTAAGAATCTTTTCTGCTACGAAGGCGCTGTGCTTTTCAATACTCTAAATAACACTGTCAAAACTAGTCAAAGCTACAAAGAGTTCAAAGATAAATGTAAGACATGTTTTAATCACCTTATATAGAGTACTTCAACAAACTGTGTTGTTGGCAACTTAACTAGGAGTCATACCATGTTTTATCTTAATGTAGATTTTATGTTTTAACTTAATTTATATCTTATGTCTGTTACGTCATATATTTTACATTTTTTATATTCTTTATATTTATTTTATTTTATATTTTCTTATATTGCATGACTGTACGATTGTGTGTATGAGGACCTCACTGAAAAGAAATCTAGTGTATATTTTAATGTGCACTGTATTTAGCTGAGCCATCCTGAATAAATATATTATATCATCATCATCACCACTGATTACCATTGAATACCATTGAGTATCATTCAGTACCATTGCACCATTCAATGATATTTCTACAAGACTCAGTGGTAATCTCACCTGTAATTTAAAATATCATTCAATACCACTGAACAGTACAAAGAATCCAAAATATCATTCAAAAAACATTCAGGTACCATTCAAATAATCTTGGCCATAATACCCCCTAGGACCATTCAAGTACCATTCAATTGTATCTGAATTAGTAGGCCTTGTTATAGAAGTTTCATTTCAACTTTTGCTACATTGTTAATTTTATTTTTATTACATTAAAGTTGCATTCTGACTTCCGCCATGTTTAAAATACAATTTCTCAGTAAACCAGCATTCCCCATACACTATATATTGTTTTCCTTAACTACCTATCAACTTATTTTCACATAATATGCCATTTTAAGATAAAAAGCAGCAAAAGACGAAACATTATTCCGGTGAGCCTCACCAGTTAGAATTCTCTGATTGGTTTAGACCTCGATGAAGGGAATTCCAGTGAAAAGCGCTGTCAGGAAACCACACTAAAAGGCGGATCACAATTGGCAGACCGCACGGAAACGACATACCACATTCACAAAGATGCCACCGCTCGATACGCTCCATATTTACGGCATGTCCAGTTGCCCACATACAAACTATCGCTGGCTACGCGCCTGTACGGTCAATGGCTAATTGAGGATGATAAATAACTAGGGTTTTGTTGCCTAGTGGCGCCTCTAGCGACTAACGTGCATATGTGGAAACGCATTTTAGTTTGCCCCATCGTTTACTTTCGTTGACCGGAGAGTTCCGATGGTAAAAATAGATCGACTTTTGGGAAACTCCAGAGCCGTTGTTTGTTGCAAACTTATATTTGATCAAATAACGCATAAAACCACAAAGTGAGACATGTGGTAGGAAGTATACTAATAAGCAAATATCGGTCTTGGTGTACATTGACTTTTCTAAAATGTGTTAAAAAGGGGAAATTATGTCAGAATGCAACTTTAAAACAATAAAGATAACTGCAATAAAATACCTAGTGACAAATCAATTGCACTGAATTATTTTTAATTAATAACAGTACTTCACCCCAGCTGTTTGTAAATACACTATAAAATAGCAGCTTAATTTCAGTTCAATGTGTCTCCTAAAGTTACTTTCAACAAATACAGCTGAAACATAACATACAAATAATATATTATTATACAACACCTATCACTTATAATAGTGCCATTGCCAGCACAGCTGAACACTCACTATTGTTATAACTTTTTTTATTATTATTTGTATCGTAAAGATAATTGTGATTTAACATCAAAACTGTATAGACGAGTACACTAAAATAACACTAAATAATAATAGAAAAAAATATTCATTCGCCTCTAGCGACTAACGTGGATATGTGGAACCGCCTTTTAGTTTGCCCCATCGTTTTACTTACGTTGACCGGAGAGTTCCGATGGTAAAAATAGATCGACTTTTGGGAAACTCCAGAGCCGTTGTTTGTTGCAAACTTATATTTGATCAAATAACGCATAAAACAAAACCACAAAGTGAGACATGTGGTAGGAAGTATACTAATAAGCAAATATCGGTCATGGTGTACATAGACTTTTCTAAAATGCGTTAAAAGGGGAAATTATGTCAGAATGCAACTTTAAGAGTAGATGCTGTTTAGCTTTTAATAACTGAAAGATGTCCCATTAATTATGTTTGCGTGTTTGCAAAATTATCAGCACTTATTCAGCTTTACTTTTATGACTAAACAATTTTTGTATTAAATGATATTGGCTGTTTATTTGCTTTTATTATGTGCATGTGTTGTTATGGTATGCGCGACAAATTTGTATACGAGTTATCTGATACAGATTTATACAGATTCTTATACAATTTTAGGTCAAAAATAGAGATTGATATCCCAAAAATGTGGCAGGTTAGGTGCGTATATATCTTGTAGACATTATTCACTGGATGTGTATATATTGTTGACATTATTCACTGGATGTGTATATCTTGTTGACATTATTCACTGATGTGTATATCTTGTTGAGATTATTCACTGGATGTGTATTTATCTTGTTGATATTATTCACTGGATGTGTATATCTTGTTGACATTATTCACTGGATGTGTATATCTTGTTGACATTATTCACTGGATGTGTATATTTTGACATTATTCACTGGATGTGTATACAAATTATCTTGTTGACATTATTCACTGGATGTGTATATCTTGTTGACATTATTCACTGGATGTGTATATCTTGTTCACATTATTCACTGGATGTGTATATTTTGACATTATTCACTGGATGTGTATATTTTGTTGACATTATTCACTGGATGTGTATATCTTGTTGACATTATTCACTGGATGTGTATATCTTGTCGACATTATTCACTGGATGTGTATATCTTGTTGACATTATTCACTGGATGTGTATATTTTGACATTATTCACTGGATGTGTATATTTTGTTGACATTATTCACTGGATGTGTATATCTTGTTGACATTATTCACTGGATTTGTATATCTTGTTGACATTATTCACTGGATGTGTATATCTTGTTGACATTATTCACTGGATGTGTATATCTTATTGACATTGTTCACTGGATGTGTATACAAATTATCTTGTTGACAATATTTCACTGGATGTGTATATCTTGTTGACATTATTCACTGGATGTGTATATCTTGTTGACATTATTCACTGGATGTGTATATCTTGTTGACATTATTCACTGGATGTGTATATCTTGTTGACATTATTCACTGGATGTGTATATCTTGTTGACATTATTCACTGGATGTGTATATCTTGTTGACATTACTCACTGGATGTGTATATCTTGTTGACATTATTCACTGGATGTGTATATCTTGTTGATATTATTCACTGGATGTGTATATCTTGTTGACATTATTCACTGGATGTGTATATCTTGTTGACATTATTCACTGGATGTGTATATCTTGTTGACATTATTCACTGGATGTGTATATCTTGTTGACATTATTCACTGGATGTGTATATCTTATTGACATTGTTCACTGGATGTGTATAAAAATTATCTTGTTGACATTATTCACTGGATGTGTATATCTTGTTGACATTATTCACTGGATGTGTATATCTTGTTGACATTATTCACTGGATGTGTATATCTTGTTGACATTATTCACTCGATGTGTATATCTTGTTGACATTATTCACTGGATGTGTATATCTTGTTGACATTATTCACTGGATGTGTATATCTTGTTGACATTATTCACTGGATGTGTATATTTTGACATTATTCACTGGATGTGTATATTTTGTTGACATTATTCACTGGATGTGTATATCTTGTTGACATTATTCACTGGATTTGTATATCTTGTTGACATTATTCACTGGATGTGTATATCTTGTTGACATTATTCACTGGATGTGTATATCTTGTTGACATTATTCACTGGATGTGTATATCTTGTTGACATTATTCACTGGATGTGTATATCTTGTTGACATTATTCACTGGATGTGTATATCTTGTTGACATTATTCACTGGATGTGTATATCTTGTTGACATTATTCACTGGATGTGTATATCTTGTTGACATTATTCACTGGATGTGTATATTTTGACATTATTCACTGGATGTGTATATTTTGTTGACATTATTCACTGGATGTGTATATCTTGTTGACATTATTCACTGGATGTGTATATCTTGTTAATATTATTCACAGGATGTGTATATCTTATTGACATTGTTCATTGGATGTGTATACAAATTACCTTGTTGACATTATTCACTGGATGTGTATATCTTGTTGACATTATTCACTGGATGTGTATTTATCTTGTTGATATTATTCACTGGATGTGTATATCTTGTTGACATTATTCACTGGATGTGTATATCTTGTTGACATTATTCACTGGATTTGTATATCTTGTTGACATTATTCACTGGATGTGTATATCTTGTTGACATTATTCACTGGATGTGTATATCTTGTTGACATTATTCACTGGATGTGTATATTTTGACATTATTCACTGGATGTGTATATTTTGTTGACATTATTCACTGGATGTGTATATCTTGTTGACATTATTCACTGGATGTGTATATCTTGTTGACATTATTCACTGGATGTGTATATCTTATTGACATTGTTCACTGGATGTGTATACAAATTATCTTGTTGACATTATTCACTGGATGTGTATATCTTGTTGACATTATTCACTGGATGTGTATATCTTGTTGACATTATTCACTGGATGTGTATATCTTGTTGACATTATTCACTGGATGTGTATATCTTGTTGACATTATTCACTGGATGTGTATATCTTGTTGACATTATTCACTGGATGTGTATATCTTGTTGACATTATTCACTGGATGTGTATATCTTGTTGACATTATTCACTGGATATGTATATCTTGTTGACATTATTCACTGGATGTGTATATCTTGTTGACATTATTCACTGGATGTGTATATCTTGTTGACATTATTCACTGGATGTGTATATCTTGTTCACATTATTCACTGGATGTGTATATCTTGTTCACATTATTCACTGGATGTGTATATTTTGACATTATTCACTGGATGTGTATATTTTGTTGACATTATTCACTGGATGTGTATATCTTGTTGACATTATTCACTGGATGTGTATATCTTGTCGACATTATTCACTGGATGTGTATATCTTGTTGACATTATTCACTGGATGTGTATATCTTGTTGACATTATTCACTGGATTTGTATATCTTGTTGACATTATTCACTGGATGTGTATATCTTGTTGACATTATTCACTGGATGTGTATATTTTGTTGACATTATTCACTGGATGTGTATATCTTGTTGACATTATTCACTGGATGTGTATATTTTGTTGACATTATTCACTGGATGTGTATATCTTGTTGACATTATTCACTGGATGTGTATATATTGTTGACATTATTCACTGGATGTGTATATCTTGTTGACATTATTCACTGATGTGTATATCTTGTTGAGATTATTCACTGGATGTGTATTTATCTTGTTGATATTATTCACTGGATGTGTATATCTTGTTGACATTATTCACTGGATGTGTATATCTTGTTGACATTATTCACTGGATGTGTATATTTTGACATTATTCACTGGATGTGTATACAAATTATCTTGTTGACATTATTCACTGGATGTGTATATCTTGTTGACATTATTCACTGGATGTGTATATCTTGTTCACATTATTCACTGGATGTGTATATTTTGACATTATTCACTGGATGTGTATATTTTGTTGACATTATTCACTGGATGTGTATATCTTGTTGACATTATTCACTGGATGTGTATATCTTGTCGACATTATTCACTGGATGTGTATATCTTGTTGACATTATTCACTGGATGTGTATATTTTGACATTATTCACTGGATGTGTATATTTTGTTGACATTATTCACTGGATGTGTATATCTTGTTGACATTATTCACTGGATTTGTATATCTTGTTGACATTATTCACTGGATGTGTATATCTTGTTGACATTATTCACTGGATGTGTATATCTTGTTGACATTATTCACTGGATGTGTATATCTTGTTGACATTATTCACTGGATGTGTATATCTTGTTGACATTATTCACTGGATGTGTATATCTTGTTGACATTATTCACTGGATGTGTATATCTTGTTGACATTATTCACTGGATGTGTATATCTTGTTGACATTATTCACTGGATTTGTATATCTTGTTGACATTATTCACTGGATGTGTATATCTTGTTGACATTATTCACTGGATGTGTATATCTTGTTGACATTATTCACTGGATGTGTATATTTTGACATTATTCACTGGATGTGTATATTTTGTTGACATTATTCACTGGATGTGTATATCTTGTTGACATTATTGACTGGATGTGTATATCTTGTTGACATTATTCACTGGATTTGTATATCTTGTTGACATTATTCACTGGATGTGTATATCTTGTTGACATTATTCACTGGATGTGTATATCTTATTGACATTGTTCACTGGATGTGTATACAAATTATCTTGTTGACAATATTTCACTGGATGTGTATATCTTGTTGACATTATTCACTGGATGTGTATATCTTGTTGACATTATTCACTGGATGTGTATATCTTGTTGACATTATTCACTGGATGTGTATATCTTGTTGACATTATTCACTGGATGTGTATATTTTGACATTATTCACTGGATGTGTATATTTTGTTGACATTATTCACTGGATGTGTATATCTTGTTGACATTATTCACTGGATGTGTATATCTTGTTGACATTATTCACTGGATGTGTATATCTTATTGACATTGTTCACTGGATGTGTATACAAATTATCTTGTTGACATTATTCACTGGATGTGTATATCTTGTTGACATTATTCACTGGATGTGTATATCTTGTTGACATTATTCACTGGATGTGTATATCTTGTTGACATTATTCACTGGACGTGTATATCTTGTTGACATTATTCACTGGATGTGTATATCTTGTTGACATTATTCACTGGATGTGTATATCTTGTTGACATTATTCACTGGATGTGTATATTTTGACATTATTCACTGGATGTGTATATTTTGTTGACATTATTCACTGGATGTGTATATCTTGTTGACATTATTCACTGGATTTGTATATCTTGTTGACATTATTCACTGGATGTGTATATCTTGTTGACATTATTCACTGGATGTGTATATCTTGTTGACATTATTCACTGGATGTGTATATTTTGACATTATTCACTGGATGTGTATATTTTGTTGACATTATTCACTGGATGTGTATATCTTGTTGACATTATTCACTGGATGTGTATATCTTGTTGACATTATTCACTGGATGTGTATATCTTATTGACATTGTTCACTGGATGTGTATACAAATTATCTTGTTGACATTATTCACTGGATGTGTATATCTTGTTGACATTATTCACTGGATGTGTATATCTTGTTGACATTATTCACTGGATGTGTATATCTTGTTGACATTATTCACTGGATGTGTATATCTTGTTGACATTATTCACTGGATGTGTATATCTTGTTGACATTATTCACTGGATGTGTATATCTTGTTGACATTATTCACTGGATGTGTATATCTTGTTGACATTATTCACTGGATGTGTATATCTTGTTGACATTATTCACTGGATATGTATATCTTGTTGACATTATTCACTGGATGTGTATATCTTGTTGACATTATTCACTGGATGTGTATATCTTGTTGACATTATTCACTGGATGTGTATATCTTGTTCACATTATTCACTGGATGTGTATATCTTGTTCACATTATTCACTGGATGTGTATATTTTGACATTATTCACTGGATGTGTATATTTTGTTGACATTATTCACTGGATGTGTATATCTTGTTGACATTATTCACTGGATGTGTATATCTTGTCGACATTATTCACTGGATGTGTATATCTTGTTGACATTATTCACTGGATGTGTATATTTTGTTGACATTATTCACTGGATGTGTATATCTTGTTGACATTATTCACTGGATGTGTATATTTTGTTGACATTATTCACTGGATGTGTATATCTTGTTGACATTATTCACTGGATGTGTATATCTTGTTGACATTATTCACTGGATGTGTATATCTTGTTGACATTATTCACTGGATGTGTATATCTTGTTGACATTATTCACTGGATGTGTATATCTTGTTGACATTATTCACTGGATGTGTATATCTTGTTGACATTATTCACTGGATGTGTATATCTTGTTGACATTATTCACTGGATGTGTATATCTTGTTGACATTATTCACTGGATTTGTATATCTTGTTGACATTATTCACTGGATGTGTATATCTTGTTGACATTATTCACTGGATGTGTATATTTTGACATTATTCACTGGAAGTGTATATTTTGTTGACATTATTCACTGGATGTGTATATCTTGTTGACATTATTCACTGGATGTGTATATCTTGTTGACATTATTCACTGGATGTGTATATCTTGTTGACATTATTCACTGGATGTGTATATCTTGTTGACATTATTCACTGGATGTGTATATCTTGTTGACATTATTCACTGGATGTGTATATCTTGTTGACATTATTCACTGGATGTGTATATCTTGTTGACATTATTCACTGGATGTGTATATCTTGTTGACATTATTCACTGGATTTGTATATCTTGTTGACATTATTCACTGGATGTGTATATCTTGTTGACATTATTCACTGGATGTGTATATCTTGTTGACATTATTCACTGGATGTGTATATCTTGTTGACATTATTCACTGGATGTGTATATCTTGTTGACATTATTCACTGGATGTGTATATCTTGTTGACATTATTCACTGGATTTGTATATCTTGTTGACATTATTCACTGGATGTGTATATCTTGTTGACATTATTCACTGGATGTGTATATCTTGTTGACATTATTCACTGGATGTGTATATTTTGACATTATTCACTGGATGTGTATATTTTGTTGACATTATTCACTGGATGTGTATATCTTGTTGACATTATTCACTGGATTTGTATATCTTGTTGACATTATTCACTGGATGTGTATATCTTGTTGACATTATTCACTGATGTGTATATCTTGTTGACATTATTCACTGGATGTGTATTTATCTTGTTGATATTATTCACTGGATGTGTATATCTTGTTGACATTATTCACTGGATGTGTATATCTTGTTGACATTATTCACTGGATGTGTATATTTTGTTGACATTATTCACTGGATGTGTATATCTTGTTGACATTATTCACTGGATGTGTATATCTTGTTGACATTATTCACTGGATGTGTATATCTTATTGACATTGTTCACTGGATGTGTATACAAATTAACTTGTTGACATTATTCACTGGATGTGTATATCTTGTTGACATTATTCACTGGATGTGTATATCTTGTTGACATTATTCACTGGATGTGTATATCTTGTTGACATTATTCACTGGATGTGTATATCTTGTTGCCATTATTCACTGGATGTGTATATCTTGTTGACATTATTCACTGGATGTGTATATCTTGTTGACATTATTCACTGGATTTGTATATCTTGTTAACATTATTCACTGGATGTGTATATCTTGTTGACATTATTCACTGGATGTGTATATCTTGTTGACATTATTCACTGGATGTGTATATTTTGACATTATTCACTGGATGTGTATATTTTGTTGACATTATTCACTGGATGTGTATATCTTGTTGACATTATTCACTGGATGTGTATATCTTGTTGACATTATTCACTGGATGTGTATATCTTGTTGACATTATTCACTGGATGTGTATATCTTGTTGACATTATTCACTGGATTTGTATATCTTGTTGACATTATTCACTGGATGTGTATATCTTGTTGACATTATTCACTGGATGTGTATATCTTGTTGACATTATTCACTGGATGTGTATATTTTGACATTATTCACTGGATGTGTATATTTTGTTGACATTATTCACTGGATGTGTATATCTTGTTGACATTATTCACTGGATGTGTATATCTTGTTGACATTATTCACTGGATGTGTATATCTTGTTGACATTATTCACTGATGTGTATATCTTGTTGACATTATTCACTGGATGTGTATTTATCTTGTTGATATTATTCACTGGATGTGTATATCTTGTTGACATTATTCACTGGATGTGTATATCTTGTTCACATTATTCACTGGATTTGTATATCTTGTTGACATTATTCACTGGATGTGTATATCTTGTTGACATTATTCACTGGATGTGTATATCTTGTTGACATTATTCACTGGATGTGTATATCTTGTTGACATTATTCACTGGATGTGTATATCTTGTTGACATTATTCACTGGATGTGTATATCTTGTTGACATTATTCACTGGATGTGTATATCTTGTTGACATTATTCACTGGATTTGTATATCTTGTTGACATTATTCACTGGATGTGTATATCTTGTTGACATTATTCACTGGATGTGTATATCTTGTTGACATTATTCACTGGATGTGTATATCTTGTTGACATTATTCACTGGATGTGTATATCTTGTTGACATTATTCACTGGATGTGTATATCTTGTTGACATTATTCACTGGATTTGTATATCTTGTTGACATTATTCACTGGATGTGTATATCTTGTTGACATTATTCACTGGATGTGTATATCTTGTTGACATTATTCACTGGATGTGTATATTTTGACATTATTCACTGGATGTGTATATTTTGTTGACATTATTCACTGGATGTGTATATCTTGTTGACATTATTCACTGGATGTGTATATCTTGTTGACATTATTCACTGGATGTGTATATCTTGTTGACATTATTCACTGATGTGTATATCTTGTTGACATTATTCACTGGATGTGTATTTATGTTGTTGATATTATTCACTGGATGTGTATATCTTGTTGACATTATTCACTGGATGTGTATATCTTGTTGACATTATTCACTGGATGTGTATATCTTGTTGACATTATTCACTGGATGTGTATATCTTGTTGACATTATTCACTGGATGTGTATATTTTGACAATATTCACTGGATGTGTATATTTTGTTGACATTATTCACTGGATGTGTATATCTTGTTGACATTATTCACTGGATGTGTATATCTTGTTTACATTATTAACTGGATGTGTATATCTTATTGACATTGTTCACTGGATGTGTATACAAATTATCTTGTTGACATTATTCACTGGATGTGTATATCTTGTTGACATTATTCACTGGATGTGCATATCTTGTTGACATTATTCACTGGATGTGTATATCTTGTTGACATTATTCACTGGATGTGTATATCTTGTTGACATTATTCACTGGATGTGTATATCTTGTTGACATTATTCACTGGATGTGTATATCTTGTTGACATTATTCACTGGATGTGTATATCTTGTTGACATTATTCACTGGATGTGTATATCTTGTTGACATTATTCACTGGATGTGTATATCTTGTTGATATTATTCACTGGATGTGTATATCTTGTTGACATTATTCACTGGATGTGTATATCTTGTTGACATTATTCACTGGATGTGTATATCTTGTTGACATTATTCACTGGATGTGTATATCTTGTTGACATTATTCACTGGATGTGTATATCTTGTTGACATTATTCACTGGATGTGTATATCTTGTTGACATTATTCACTGGATGTGTATATCTTGTTGACATTATTCACTGGATGTGTATATCTTGTTGACATTATTCACTGGATTTGTATATCTTGTTGACATTATTCACTGGACGTGTATATCTTGTTGACATTATTCACTGGATGTGTATATCTTGTTGACATTATTCACTGGATGTGTATATTTTGACATTATTCACTGGATGTGTATATTTTGTTGACATTATTCACTGGATGTGTATATCTTGTTGACATTATTCACTGGATGCGTATATCTTGTTGACATTATTCACTGGATGTGTATATCTTGTTGACATTATTCACTGATGTGTATATCTTGTTGACATTATTCACTGGATGTGTATTTATCTTGTTGATATTATTCACTGGATGTGTATATCTTGTTGACATTATTCACTGGATGTGTATATCTTGTTGACATTATTCACTGGATGTGTATATCTTGTTGACATTATTCACTGGATGTGTATATCTTGTTGACATTATTCACTGGATGTGTATATTTTGACAATATTCACTGGATGTGTATATTTTGTTGACATTATTCACTGGATGTGTATATCTTGTTGACATTATTCACTGGATGTGTATATCTTGTTTACATTATTAACTGGATGTGTATATCTTATTGACATTGTTCACTGGATGTGTATACAAATTATCTTGTTGACATTATTCACTGGATGTGTATACAAATTATCTTGTTGACATTATTCACTGGATGTGTATATCTTGTTGACATTATTCACTGGATGTGTATATCTTGTTGACATTATTCACTGGATGTGTATATCTTGTTGACATTATTCACTGGATGTGTATATTTTGACATTATTCACTGGATGTGTATATTTTGTTGACATTATTCACTGGATGTGTATATCTTGTTGACATTATTCACTGGATGTGTATATCTTGTTGACATTATTCACTGGATGTGTATATCTTATTGACATTGTTCACTGGATGTGTATACAAATTATCTTGCTGACATTATTCACTGGATGTGTATATCTTGTTGACATTATTCACTGGATGTGTATATCTTGTTGACATTATTCACTGGATGTGTATATCTTGTTTACATTATTAACTGGATGTGTATATCTTATTGACATTGTTCACTGGATGTGTATACAAATTATCTTGTTGACATTATTCACTGGATGTGTATACAAATTATCTTGTTGACATTATTCACTGGATGTGTATATCTTGTTGACATTATTCACTGGATGTGTATATCTTGTTGACATTATTCACTGGATGTGTATATCTTGTTGACATTATTCACAGGATGTGTATATTTTGACATTATTCACTGGATGTGTATATTTTGTTGACATTATTCACTGGATGTGTATATCTTGTTGACATTATTCACTGGATGTGTATATCTTGTTGACATTATTCACTGGATGTGTATATCTTATTGACATTGTTCACTGGATGTGTATACAAATTATCTTGCTGACATTATTCACTGGATGTGTATATCTTGTTGACATTATTCACTGATGTGTATATCTTGTTGACATTATTCACTGGATGTGTATTTATGTTGTTGATATTATTCACTGGATGTGTATATCTTGTTGACATTATTCACTGGATGTGTATATCTTGTTGACATTATTCACTGGATGTGTATATCTTGTTGACATTATTCACTGGATGTGTATATCTTGTTGACATTATTCACTGGATGTGTATATTTTGACAATATTCACTGGATGTGTATATTTTGTTGACATTATTCACTGGATGTGTATATCTTGTTGACATTATTCACTGGATGTGTATATCTTGTTTACATTATTAACTGGATGTGTATATCTTATTGACATTGTTCACTGGATGTGTATACAAATTATCTTGTTGACATTATTCACTGGATGTGTATATCTTGTTGACATTATTCACTGGATGTGCATATCTTGTTGACATTATTCACTGGATGTGTATATCTTGTTGACATTATTCACTGGATGTGTATATCTTGTTGACATTATTCACTGGATGTGTATATCTTGTTGACATTATTCACTGGATGTGTATATCTTGTTGACATTATTCACTGGATGTGTATATCTTGTTGACATTATTCACTGGATGTGTATATCTTGTTGACATTATTCACTGGATGTGTATATCTTGTTGATATTATTCACTGGATGTGTATATCTTGTTGACATTATTCACTGGATGTGTATATCTTGTTGACATTATTCACTGGATGTGTATATCTTGTTGACATTATTCACTGGATGTGTATATCTTGTTGACATTATTCACTGGATGTGTATATCTTGTTGACATTATTCACTGGATGTGTATATCTTGTTGACATTATTCACTGGATGTGTATATCTTGTTGACATTATGCACTGGATGTGTATATCTTGTTGACATTATTCACTGGATTTGTATATCTTGTTGACATTATTCACTGGACGTGTATATCTTGTTGACATTATTCACTGGATGTGTATATCTTGTTGACATTATTCACTGGATGTGTATATTTTGACATTATTCACTGGATGTGTATATTTTGTTGACATTATTCACTGGATGTGTATATCTTGTTGACATTATTCACTGGATGCGTATATCTTGTTGACATTATTCACTGGATGTGTATATCTTGTTGACATTATTCACTGATGTGTATATCTTGTTGACATTATTCACTGGATGTGTATTTATCTTGTTGATATTATTCACTGGATGTGTATATCTTGTTGACATTATTCACTGGATGTGTATATCTTGTTGACATTATTCACTGGATGTGTATATCTTGTTGACATTATTCACTGGATGTGTATATCTTGTTGACATTATTCACTGGATGTGTATATTTTGACAATATTCACTGGATGTGTATATTTTGTTGACATTATTCACTGGATGTGTATATCTTGTTGACATTATTCACTGGATGTGTATATCTTGTTTACATTATTAACTGGATGTGTATATCTTATTGACATTGTTCACTGGATGTGTATACAAATTATCTTGTTGACATTATTCACTGGATGTGTATACAAATTATCTTGTTGACATTATTCACTGGATGTGTATATCTTGTTGACATTATTCACTGGATGTGTATATCTTGTTGACATTATTCACTGGATGTGTATATCTTGTTGACATTATTCACTGGATGTGTATATTTTGACATTATTCACTGGATGTGTATATTTTGTTGACATTATTCACTGGATGTGTATATCTTGTTGACATTATTCACTGGATGTGTATATCTTGTTGACATTATTCACTGGATGTGTATATCTTATTGACATTGTTCACTGGATGTGTATACAAATTATCTTGCTGACATTATTCACTGGATGTGTATATCTTGTTGACATTATTCACTGGATGTGTATATCTTGTTGACATTATTCACTGGATGTGTATATCTTGTTTACATTATTAACTGGATGTGTATATCTTATTGACATTGTTCACTGGATGTGTATACAAATTATCTTGTTGACATTATTCACTGGATGTGTATACAAATTATCTTGTTGACATTATTCACTGGATGTGTATATCTTGTTGACATTATTCACTGGATGTGTATATCTTGTTGACATTATTCACTGGATGTGTATATCTTGTTGACATTATTCACAGGATGTGTATATTTTGACATTATTCACTGGATGTGTATATTTTGTTGACATTATTCACTGGATGTGTATATCTTGTTGACATTATTCACTGGATGTGTATATCTTGTTGACATTATTCACTGGATGTGTATATCTTATTGACATTGTTCACTGGATGTGTATACAAATTATCTTGCTGACATTATTCACTGGATGTGTATATCTTGTTGACATTATTCACTGGATGTGTATATCTTGTTGACATTATTCACTGGATGTGTATATCTTGTTGACATTATTCACTGGATGTGTATATCTTGTTGACATTATTCACTGGATGTGTATATCTTGTTGACATTATTCACTGGATGTGTAGATCTTGTTGACATTATTCACTGGATGTGTATATCTTGTTGACATTATTAACTGGATGTGTATATCTTGTTGACATTATTCACTGGATGTGTATATCTTGTTGACATTATTCACTGGATGTGTATATCTTGTTGACATTATTCACTGGATATGTATATCTTGTTGACATTATTCACTGGATGTGTATATCTTGTTGACATTATTCACTGGATGTGTATATCTTGTTGACATTATTCACTGGATGTGTATATCTTGTTCACATTATTCACTGGATGTGTATATCTTGTTCACATTATTCACTGGATGTGTATATTTTGACATTATTCACTGGATGTGTATATTTTGTTGACATTATTCACTGGATGTGTATATCTTGTTGACATTATTCACTGGATGTGTATATCTTGTCGACATTATTCACTGGATGTGTATATCTTGTTGACATTATTCACTGGATGTGTATATCTTGTTGACATTATTCACTGGATTTGTATATCTTGTTGACATTATTCACTGGATGTGTATATCTTGTTGACATTATTCACTGGATGTGTATATTTTGTTGACATTATTCACTGGATGTGTATATCTTGTTGACATTATTCACTGGATGTGTATATTTTGTTGACATTATTCACTGGATGTGTATATCTTGTTGACATTATTCACTGGATGTGTATATATTGTTGACATTATTCACTGGATGTGTATATCTTGTTGACATTATTCACTGATGTGTATATCTTGTTGAGATTATTCACTGGATGTGTATTTATCTTGTTGATATTATTCACTGGATGTGTATATCTTGTTGACATTATTCACTGGATGTGTATATCTTGTTGACATTATTCACTGGATGTGTATATTTTGACATTATTCGCTGGATGTGTATACAAATTATCTTGTTGACATTATTCACTGGATGTGTATATCTTGTTGACATTATTCACTGGATGTGTATATCTTGTTCACATTATTCACTGGATGTGTATATTTTGACATTATTCACTGGATGTGTATATTTTGTTGACATTATTCACTGGATGTGTATATCTTGTTGACATTATTCACTGGATGTGTATATCTTGTCGACATTATTCACTGGATGTGTATATCTTGTTGACATTATTCACTGGATGTGTATATTTTGACATTATTCACTGGATGTGTATATTTTGTTGACATTATTCACTGGATGTGTATATCTTGTTGACATTATTCACTGGATTTGTATATCTTGTTGACATTATTCACTGGATGTGTATATCTTGTTGACATTATTCACTGGATGTGTATATCTTGTTGACATTATTCACTGGATGTGTATATCTTGTTGACATTATTCACTGGATGTGTATATCTTGTTGACATTATTCACTGGATGTGTATATCTTGTTGACATTATTCACTGGATGTGTATATCTTGTTGACATTATTCACTGGATGTGTATATCTTGTTGACATTATTCACTGGATTTGTATATCTTGTTGACATTATTCACTGGATGTGTATATCTTGTTGACATTATTCACTGGATGTGTATATCTTGTTGACATTATTCACTGGATGTGTATATTTTGACATTATTCACTGGATGTGTATATTTTGTTGACATTATTCACTGGATGTGTATATCTTGTTGACATTATTGACTGGATGTGTATATCTTGTTGACATTATTCACTGGATTTGTATATCTTGTTGACATTATTCACTGGATGTGTATATCTTGTTGACATTATTCACTGGATGTGTATATCTTATTGACATTGTTCACTGGATGTGTATACAAATTATCTTGTTGACAATATTTCACTGGATGTGTATATCTTGTTGACATTATTCACTGGATGTGTATATCTTGTTGACATTATTCACTGGATGTGTATATCTTGTTGACATTATTCACTGGATGTGTATATCTTGTTGACATTATTCACTGGATGTGTATATTTTGACATTATTCACTGGATGTGTATATTTTGTTGACATTATTCACTGGATGTGTATATCTTGTTGACATTATTCACTGGATGTGTATATCTTGTTGACATTATTCACTGGATGTGTATATCTTATTGACATTGTTCACTGGATGTGTATACAAATTATCTTGTTGACATTATTCACTGGATGTGTATATCTTGTTGACATTATTCACTGGATGTGTATATCTTGTTGACATTATTCACTGGATGTGTATATCTTGTTGACATTATTCACTGGATGTGTATATCTTGTTGACATTATTCACTGGATGTGTATATCTTGTTGACATTATTCACTGGATGTGTATATCTTGTTGACATTATTCACTGGATGTGTATATTTTGACATTATTCACTGGATGTGTATATTTTGTTGACATTATTCACTGGATGTGTATATCTTGTTGACATTATTCACTGGATTTGTATATCTTGTTGACATTATTCACTGGATGTGTATATCTTGTTGACATTATTAACTGGATGTGTATATCTTGTTGACATTATTCACTGGATGTGTATATCTTGTTGACATTATTCACTGGATGTGTATATCTTGTTGACATTATTCACTGGATATGTATATCTTGTTGACATTATTCACTGGATGTGTATATCTTGTTGACATTATTCACTGGATGTGTATATCTTGTTGACATTATTCACTGGATGTGTATATCTTGTTCACATTATTCACTGGATGTGTATATCTTGTTCACATTATTCACTGCATGTGTATATTTTGACATTATTCACTGGATGTGTATATTTTGTTGACATTATTCACTGGATGTGTATATCTTGTTGACATTATTCACTGGATGTGTATATCTTGTCGACATTATTCACTGGATGTGTATATCTTGTTGACATTATTCACT
The DNA here is from genome assembly GCA_964017155.1 of Oasisia sp. SBJ-2009. NCBI lineage: Eukaryota > Metazoa > Annelida > Polychaeta > Sabellida > Siboglinidae > Oasisia > Oasisia sp. SBJ-2009. The sequence goes on from OZ024867.1 coordinate 39,083,993, forward strand.
GGATGTGTATATCTTGTTGACATTATTCACTGGATTTGTATATCTTGTTGACATTATTCACTGGATGTGTATATCTTGTTGACATTATTCACTGGATGTGTATATTTTGTTGACATTATTCACTGGATGTGTATATCTTGTTGACATTATTCACAGGATGTGTATATTTTGTTGACATTATTCACTGGATGTGTATATCTTGTTGACATTATTCACTGGATGTGTATATATTGTTGACATTATTCACTGGATGTGTATATCTTGTTGACATTATTCACTGATGTGTATATCTTGTTGAGATTATTCACTGGATGTGTATTTATCTTGTTGATATTATTCACTGGATGTGTATATCTTGTTGACATTATTCACTGGATGTGTATATCTTGTTGACATTATTCACTGGATGTGTATATTTTGACATTATTCACTGGATGTGTATACAAATTATCTTGTTGACATTATTCACTGGATGTGTATATCTTGTTGACATTATTCACTGGATGTGTATATCTTGTTCACATTATTCACTGGATGTGTATATTTTGACATTATTCACTGGATGTGTATATTTTGTTGACATTATTCACTGGATGTGTATATCTTGTTGACATTATTCACTGGATGTGTATATCTTGTCGACATTATTCACTGGATGTGTATATCTCGTTGACATTATTCACTGGATGTGTATATTTTGACATTATTCACTGGATGTGTATATTTTGTTGACATTATTCACTGGATGTGTATATCTTGTTGACATTATTCACTGGATTTGTATATCTTGTTGACATTATTCACTGGATGTGTATATCTTGTTGACATTATTCACTGGATGTGTATATCTTGTTGACATTATTCACTGGATGTGTATATCTTGTTGACATTATTCACTGGATGTGTATATCTTGTTGACATTATTCACTGGATGTGTATATCTTGTTGACATTATTCACTGGATGTGTATATCTTGTTGACATTATTCACTGGATGTGTATATCTTGTTGACATTATTCACTGGATTTGTATATCTTGTTGACATTATTCACTGGATGTGTATATCTTGTTGACATTATTCACTGGATGTGTATATCTTGTTGACATTATTCACTGGATGTGTATATTTTGACATTATTCACTGGATGTGTATATCTTGTTGACATTATTCACTGGATGTGTATATCTTGTTGACATTATTGACTGGATGTGTATATCTTGTTGACATTATTCACTGGATTTGTATATCTTGTTGACATTATTCACTGGATGTGTATATCTTGTTGACATTATTCACTGGATGTGTATATCTTATTGACATTGTTCACTGGATGTGTATACAAATTATCTTGTTGACAATATTTCACTGGATGTGTATATCTTGTTGACATTATTCACTGGATGTGTATATCTTGTTGACATTATTCACTGGATGTGTATATCTTGTTGACATTATTCACTGGATGTGTATATCTTGTTGACATTATTCACTGGATGTGTATATTTTGACATTATTCACTGGATGTGTATATTTTGTTGACATTATTCACTGGATGTGTATATCTTGTTGACATTATTCACTGGATGTGTATATCTTGTTGACATTATTCACTGGATGTGTATATCTTATTGACATTGTTCACTGGATGTGTATACAAATTATCTTGTTGACATTATTCACTGGATGTGTATATCTTGTTGACATTATTCACTGGATGTGTATATCTTGTTGACATTATTCACTGGATGTGTATATCTTGTTGACATTATTCATTGGATGTGTATATCTTGTTGACATTATTCACTGGATGTGTATATCTTGTTGACATTATTCACTGGATGTGTATATCTTGTTGACATTATTCACTGGATGTGTATATTTTGACATTATTCACTGGATGTGTATATTTTGTTGACATTATTCACTGGATGTGTATATCTTGTTGACATTATTCACTGGATTTGTATATCTTGTTGACATTATTCACTGGATGTGTATATCTTGTTGACATTATTCACTGGATGTGTATATCTTGTTGACATTATTCACTGGATGTGTATATTTTGACATTATTCACTGGATGTGTATATTTTGTTGACATTATTCACTGGATGTGTATATCTTGTTGACATTATTCACTGGATGTGTATATCTTGTTGACATTATTAACTGGATGTGTATATCTTATTGACATTGTTCACTGGATGTGTATACAAATTATCTTGTTGACATTATTCACTGGATGTGTATACAAATTATCTTGTTGACATTATTCACTGGATGTGTATATCTTGTTGACATTATTCACTGGATGTGTATATCTTGTTGACATTATTCACTGGATGTGTATATCTTGTTGACATTATTCACTGGATGTGTATATCTTGTTGACATTATTCACTGGATGTGTATATCTTGTTGACATTATTCACTGGATGTGTATATCTTGTTGACATTATTCACTGGATGTGTATATCTTGTTGACATTATTCACTGGATGTGTATATCTTGTTGACATTATTCACTGGATGTGTATATCTTGTTGATATTATTCACTGGATGTGTATATCTTGTTGACATTATTCACTGGATGTGTATATCTTGTTGACATTATTCACTGGATGTGTATATCTTGTTGACATTATTCACTGGATGTGTATATCTTGTTGACATTATTCACTGGATGTGTATATCTTGTTGACATTATTCACTGGATGTGTATATCTTGTTGACATTATTCACTGGATGTGTATATCTTGTTGACATTATTCACTGGATTTGTATATCTTGTTGACATTATTCACTGGATGTGTATATCTTGTTGACATTATTCACTGGATGTGTATATCTTGTTGACATTATTCACTGGATGTGTATATTTTGACATTATTCACTGGATGTGTATATTTTGTTGACATTATTCACTGGATGTGTATATCTTGTTGACATTATTCACTGGATGTGTATATCTTGTTGACATTATTCACTGGATGTGTATATCTTGTTGACATTATTCACTTGTGTATATCTTGTTGACATTATTCACTGGATGTGTATATCTTGTTGACATTATTCACTGGATGTGTATATCTTGTTGACATTATTCACTGGATTTGTATATCTTGTTGACATTATTCACTGGATGTGTATATCTTGTTGACATTATTCACTGGATGTGTATATTTTGACATTATTCACTGGAAGTGTATATTTTGTTGACATTATTCACTGGATGTGTATATTGTTGACATTATTCACTGGATGTGTAGTATCTTGTTGACATTATTCACTGGATGTGTATATCTTGTTGACATTATTCACTGGATGTGTATATCTTGTTGACATTATTCACTGGATGTGTATATCTTGTTGACATTATTCACTGGATGTGTATATCTTGTTGACATTATTCACTGGATGTGTATATCTTGTTGACATTATTCACTGGATGTGTATATCTTGTTGACATTATTCACTGGATGTGTATATCTTGTTGACATTATTCACTGGATGTGTATATCTTGTTGACATTATTCACTGGATGTGTATATCTTGTTGACATTATTCACTGGATGTGTATATCTTGTTGACATTATTCACTGGATGTGTATATCTTGTTGACATTATTCACTGGATGTGTATATCTTGTTGACATTATTCACTGGATGTGTATATCTTGTTGACATTATTCACTGGATGTGTATATTATCTTGTTGACATTATTCACTGGATGTGTATATTTTGACATTATTCACTGGATGTGTATATTTTGTTGACATTATTCACTGGATGTGTATATCTTGTTGACATTATTCACTGGATTTGTATATCTTGTTGACATTATTCACTGGATGTGTATATCTTGTTGACATTATTCACTGATGTGTATATCTTGTTGACATTATTCACTGGATGTGTATTTATCTTGTTGATATTATTCACTGGATGTGTATATCTTGTTGACATTATTCACTGGATGTGTATATCTTGTTGACATTATTCACTGGATGTGTATATTTTGTTGACATTATTCACTGGATGTGTATATCTTGTTGACATTATTCACTGGATGTGTATATCTTGTTGACATTATTCACTGGATGTGTATATCTTATTGACATTGTTCACTGGATGTGTATACAAATTAACTTGTTGACATTATTCACTGGATGTGTATATCTTGTTGACATTATTCACTGGATGTGTATATCTTGTTGACATTATTCACTGGATGTGTATATCTTGTTGACATTATTCACTGGATGTGTATATCTTGTTGCCATTATTCACTGGATGTGTATATCTTGTTGACATTATTCACTGGATGTGTATATCTTGTTGACATTATTCACTGGATTTGTATATCTTGTTGACATTATTCACTGGATGTGTATATCTTGTTGACATTATTCACTGGATGTGTATATCTTGTTGACATTATTCACTGGATGTGTATATTTTGACATTATTCACTGGATGTGTATATTTTGTTGACATTATTCACTGGATGTGTATATCTTGTTGACATTATTCACTGGATGTGTATATCTTGTTGACATTATTCACTGGATGTGTATATCTTGTTGACATTATTCACTGGATGTGTATATCTTGTTGACATTATTCACTGGATTTGTATATCTTGTTGACATTATTCACTGGATGTGTATATCTTGTTGACATTATTCACTGGATGTGTATATCTTGTTGACATTATTCACTGGATGTGTATATTTTGACATTATTCACTGGATGTGTATATTTTGTTGACATTATTCACTGGATGTGTATATCTTGTTGACATTATTCACTGGATGTGTATATCTTGTTGACATTATTCACTGGATGTGTATATCTTGTTGACATTATTCACTGATGTGTATATCTTGTTGACATTATTCACTGGATGTGTATTTATCTTGTTGATATTATTCACTGGATGTGTATATCTTGTTGACATTATTCACTGGATGTGTATATCTTGTTCACATTATTCACTGGATTTGTATATCTTGTTGACATTATTCACTGGATGTGTATATCTTGTTGACATTATTCACTGGATGTGTATATCTTGTTGACATTATTCACTGGATGTGTATATCTTGTTGACATTATTCACTGGATGTGTATATCTTGTTGACATTATTCACTGGATGTGTATATCTTGTTGACATTATTCACTGGATGTGTATATCTTGTTGACATTATTCACTGGATTTGTATATCTTGTTGACATTATTCACTGGATGTGTATATCTTGTTGACATTATTCACTGGATGTGTATATCTTGTTGACATTATTCACTGGATGTGTATATCTTGTTGACATTATTCACTGGATGTGTATATCTTGTTGACATTATTCACTGGATGTGTATATCTTGTTGACATTATTCACTGGATTTGTATATCTTGTTGACATTATTCACTGGATGTGTATATCTTGTTGACATTATTCACTGGATGTGTATATCTTGTTGACATTATTCACTGGATGTGTATATTTTGACATTATTCACTGGATGTGTATATTTTGTTGACATTATTCACTGGATGTGTATATCTTGTTGACATTATTCACTGGATGTGTATATCTTGTTGACATTATTCACTGGATGTGTATATCTTGTTGACATTATTCACTGATGTGTATATCTTGTTGACATTATTCACTGGATGTGTATTTATGTTGTTGATATTATTCACTGGATGTGTATATCTTGTTGACATTATTCACTGGATGTGTATATCTTGTTGACATTATTCACTGGATGTGTATATCTTGTTGACATTATTCACTGGATGTGTATATCTTGTTGACATTATTCACTGGATGTGTATATTTTGACAATATTCACTGGATGTGTATATTTTGTTGACATTATTCACTGGATGTGTATATCTTGTTGACATTATTCACTGGATGTGTATATCTTGTTTACATTATTAACTGGATGTGTATATCTTATTGACATTGTTCACTGGATGTGTATACAAATTATCTTGTTGACATTATTCACTGGATGTGTATACAAATTATCTTGTTGACATTATTCACTGGATGTGTATATCTTGTTGACATTATTCACTGGATGTGTATATCTTGTTGACATTATTCACTGGATGTGTATATCTTGTTGACATTATTCACTGGATGTGTATATCTTGTTGACATTATTCACTGGATGTGTATATCTTGTTGACATTATTCACTGGATGTGTATATCTTGTTGACATTATTCACTGGATGTGTATATCTTGTTGACATTATTCACTGGATGTGTATATCTTGTTGACATTATTCACTGGATGTGTATATCTTGTTGATATTATTCACTGGATGTGTATATCTTGTTGACATTATTCACTGGATGTGTATATCTTGTTGACATTATTCACTGGATGTGTATATCTTGTTGACATTATTCACTGGATGTGTATATCTTGTTGACATTATTCACTGGATGTGTATATCTTGTTGACATTATTCACTGGATGTGTATATCTTGTTGACATTATTCACTGGATGTGTATATCTTGTTGACATTATTCACTGGATGTGTATATCTTGTTGACATTATTCACTGGATTTGTATATCTTGTTGACATTATTCACTGGATGTGTATATCTTGTTGACATTATTCACTGGATGTGTATATCTTGTTGACATTATTCACTGGATGTGTATATTTTGACATTATTCACTGGATGTGTATATTTTGTTGACATTATTCACTGGATGTGTATATCTTGTTGACATTATTCACTGGATGTGTATATCTTGTTGACATTATTCACTGGATGTGTATATCTTGTTGACATTATTCACTGATGTGTATATCTTGTTGACATTATTCACTGGATGTGTATTTATCTTGTTGATATTATTCACTGGATGTGTATATCTTGTTGACATTATTCACTGGATGTGTATATCTTGTTGACATTATTCACTGGATGTGTATATCTTGTTGACATTATTCACTGGATGTGTATATCTTGTTGACATTATTCACTGGATGTGTATATTTTGACAATATTCACTGGATGTGTATATTTTGTTGACATTATTCACTGGATGTGTATATCTTGTTGACATTATTCACTGGATGTGTATATCTTGTTTACATTATTAACTGGATGTGTATATCTTATTGACATTGTTCACTGGATGTGTATACAAATTATCTTGTTGACATTATTCACTGGATGTGTATACAAATTATCTTGTTGACATTATTCACTGGATGTGTATATCTTGTTGACATTATTCACTGGATGTGTATATCTTGTTGACATTATTCACTGGATGTGTATATCTTGTTGACATTATTCACTGGATGTGTATATTTTGACATTATTCACTGGATGTGTATATTTTGTTGACATTATTCACTGGATGTGTATATCTTGTAGACATTATTCACTGGATGTGTATATCTTGTTGACATTATTCACTGGATGTGTATATCTTATTGACATTGTTCACTGGATGTGTATACAAATTATCTTGCTGACATTATTCACTGGATGTGTATATCTTGTTGACATTATTCACTGGATGTGTATATCTTGTTGACATTATTCACTGGATGTGTATATCTTGTTGACATTATTCACTGGATGTGTATATCTTGTTTACATTATTAACTGGATGTGTATATCTTATTGACATTGTTCACTGGATGTGTATACAAATTATCTTGTTGACATTATTCACTGGATGTGTATACAAATTATCTTGTTGACATTATTCACTGGATGTGTATATCTTGTTGACATTATTCACTGGATGTGTATATCTTGTTGACATTATTCACTGGATGTGTATATCTTGTTGACATTATTCACAGGATGTGTATATTTTGACATTATTCACTGGATGTGTATATTTTGTTGACATTATTCACTGGATGTGTATATCTTGTTGACATTATTCACTGGATGTGTATATCTTGTTGACATTATTCACTGGATGTGTATATCTTATTGACATTGTTCACTGGATGTGTATACAAATTATCTTGCTGACATTATTCACTGGATGTGTATATCTTGTTGACATTATTCACTGGATGTGTATATCTTGTTGACATTATTCACTGGATGTGTATATCTTGTTGACATTATTCACTGGATGTGTATATCTTGTTGACATTATTCACTGGATGTGTATATCTTGTTGACATTATTCACTGGATGTGTAGATCTTGTTGACATTATTCACTGGATGTGTATATCTTGTTGACATTATTAACTGGATGTGTATATCTTGTTGACATTATTCACTGGATGTGTATATCTTGTTGACATTATTCACTGGATGTGTATATCTTGTTGACATTATTCACTGGATATGTATATCTTGTTGACATTATTCACTGGATGTGTATATCTTGTTGACATTATTCACTGGATGTGTATATCTTGTTGACATTATTCACTGGATGTGTATATCTTGTTCACATTATTCACTGGATGTGTATATCTTGTTCACATTATTCACTGGATGTGTATATTTTGACATTATTCACTGGATGTGTATATTTTGTTGACATTATTCACTGGATGTGTATATCTTGTTGACATTATTCACTGGATGTGTATATCTTGTCGACATTATTCACTGGATGTGTATATCTTGTTGACATTATTCACTGGATGTGTATATCTTGTTGACATTATTCACTGGATTTGTATATCTTGTTGACATTATTCACTGGATGTGTATATCTTGTTGACATTATTCACTGGATGTGTATATTTTGTTGACATTATTCACTGGATGTGTATATCTTGTTGACATTATTCACTGGATGTGTATATTTTGTTGACATTATTCACTGGATGTGTATATCTTGTTGACATTATTCACTGGATGTGTATATATTGTTGACATTATTCACTGGATGTGTATATCTTGTTGACATTATTCACTGATGTGTATATCTTGTTGAGATTATTCACTGGATGTGTATTTATCTTGTTGATATTATTCACTGGATGTGTATATCTTGTTGACATTATTCACTGGATGTGTATATCTTGTTGACATTATTCACTGGATGTGTATATTTTGACATTATTCACTGGATGTGTATACAAATTATCTTGTTGACATTATTCACTGGATGTGTATATCTTGTTGACATTATTCACTGGATGTGTATATCTTGTTCACATTATTCACTGGATGTGTATATTTTGACATTATTCACTGGATGTGTATATTTTGTTGACATTATTCACTGGATGTGTATATCTTGTTGACATTATTCACTGGATGTGTATATCTTGTCGACATTATTCACTGGATGTGTATATCTTGTTGACATTATTCACTGGATGTGTATATTTTGACATTATTCACTGGATGTGTATATTTTGTTGACATTATTCACTGGATGTGTATATCTTGTTGACATTATTCACTGGATTTGTATATCTTGTTGACATTATTCACTGGATGTGTATATCTTGTTGACATTATTCACTGGATGTGTATATCTTGTTGACATTATTCACTGGATGTGTATATCTTGTTGACATTATTCACTGGATGTGTATATCTTGTTGACATTATTCACTGGATGTGTATATCTTGTTGACATTATTCACTGGATGTGTATATCTTGTTGACATTATTCACTGGATTTGTATATCTTGTTGACATTATTCACTGGATGTGTATATCTTGTTGACATTATTCACTGGATGTGTATATCTTGTTGACATTATTCACTGGATGTGTATATTTTGACATTATTCACTGGATGTGTATATTTTGTTGACATTATTCACTGGATGTGTATATCTTGTTGACATTATTGACTGGATGTGTATATCTTGTTGACATTATTCACTGGATTTGTATATCTTGTTGACATTATTCACTGGATGTGTATATCTTGTTGACATTATTCACTGGATGTGTATATCTTATTGACATTGTTCACTGGATGTGTATACAAATTATCTTGTTGACAATATTTCACTGGATGTGTATATCTTGTTGACATTATTCACTGGATGTGTATATCTTGTTGACATTATTCACTGGATGTGTATATCTTGTTGACATTATTCACTGGATGTGTATATCTTGTTGACATTATTCACTGGATGTGTATATTTTGACATTATTCACTGGATGTGTATATTTTGTTGACATTATTCACTGGATGTGTATATCTTGTTGACATTATTCACTGGATGTGTATATCTGGTTGACATTATTCACTGGATGTGTATATCTTGTTGACATTATTCACTGGATGTGTATATCTTGTTGACATTATTCACTGGATGTGTATATTTTGACATTATTCACTGGATGTGTATATTTTGTTGACATTATTCACTGGATGTGTATATCTTGTTGACATTATTCACTGGATGTGTATATCTTGTTGACATTATTCACTGGATGTGTATATCTTATTGACATTGTTCACTGGATGTGTATACAAATTATCTTGCTGACATTATTCACTGGATGTGTATATCTTGTTGACATTATTCACTGGATGTGTATATCTTGTTGACATTATTCACTGGATGTGTATATCTTGTTGACATTATTCACTGGATGTGTATATCTTGTTTACATTATTAACTGGATGTGTATATCTTATTGACATTGTTCACTGGATGTGTATACAAATTATCTTGTTGACATTATTCACTGGATGTGTATACAAATTATCTTGTTGACATTATTCACTGGATGTGTATATCTTGTTGACATTATTCACTGGATGTGTATATCTTGTTGACATTATTCACTGGATGTGTATATCTTGTTGACATTATTCACAGGATGTGTATATTTTGACATTATTCACTGGATGTGTATATTTTGTTGACATTATTCACTGGATGTGTATATCTTGTTGACATTATTCACTGGATGTGTATATCTTGTTGACATTATTCACTGGATGTGTATATCTTATTGACATTGTTCACTGGATGTGTATACAAATTATCTTGCTGACATTATTCACTGGATGTGTATATCTTGTTGACATTATTCACTGGATGTGTATATCTTGTTGACATTATTCACTGGATGTGTATATCTTGTTGACATTATTCACTGGATGTGTATATCTTGTTGACATTATTCACTGGATGTGTATATCTTGTTGACATTATTCACTGGATGTGTAGATCTTGTTGACATTATTCACTGGATGTGTATATCTTGTTGACATTATTAACTGGATGTGTATATCTTGTTGACATTATTCACTGGATGTGTATATCTTGTTGACATTATTCACTGGATGTGTATATCTTGTTGACATTATTCACTGGATATGTATATCTTGTTGACATTATTCACTGGATGTGTATATCTTGTTGACATTATTCACTGGATGTGTATATCTTGTTGACATTATTCACTGGATGTGTATATCTTGTTCACATTATTCACTGGATGTGTATATCTTGTTCACATTATTCACTGGATGTGTATATTTTGACATTATTCACTGGATGTGTATATTTTGTTGACATTATTCACTGGATGTGTATATCTTGTTGACATTATTCACTGGATGTGTATATCTTGTCGACATTATTCACTGGATGTGTATATCTTGTTGACATTATTCACTGGATGTGTATATCTTGTTGACATTATTCACTGGATTTGTATATCTTGTTGACATTATTCACTGGATGTGTATATCTTGTTGACATTATTCACTGGATGTGTATATTTTGTTGACATTATTCACTGGATGTGTATATCTTGTTGACATTATTCACTGGATGTGTATATTTTGTTGACATTATTCACTGGATGTGTATATCTTGTTGACATTATTCACTGGATGTGTATATATTGTTGACATTATTCACTGGATGTGTATATCTTGTTGACATTATTCACTGATGTGTATATCTTGTTGAGATTATTCACTGGATGTGTATTTATCTTGTTGATATTATTCACTGGATGTGTATATCTTGTTGACATTATTCACTGGATGTGTATATCTTGTTGACATTATTCACTGGATGTGTATATTTTGACATTATTCACTGGATGTGTATACAAATTATCTTGTTGACATTATTCACTGGATGTGTATATCTTGTTGACATTATTCACTGGATGTGTATATCTTGTTCACGTTATTCACTGGATGTGTATATTTTGACATTATTCACTGGATGTGTATATTTTGTTGACATTATTCACTGGATGTGTATATCTTGTTGACATTATTCACTGGATGTGTATATCTTGTCGACATTATTCACTGGATGTGTATATCTTGTTGACATTATTCACTGGATGTGTATATTTTGACATTATTCACTGGATGTGTATATTTTGTTGACATTATTCACTGGATGTGTATATCTTGTTGACATTATTCACTGGATTTGTATATCTTGTTGACATTATTCACTGGATGTGTATATCTTGTTGACATTATTCACTGGATGTGTATATCTTGTTGACATTATTCACTGGATGTGTATATCTTGTTGACATTATTCACTGGATGTGTATATCTTGTTGACATTATTCACTGGATGTGTATATCTTGTTGACATTATTCACTGGATGTGTATATCTTGTTGACATTATTCACTGGATGTGTATATCTTGTTGACATTATTCACTGGATTTGTATATCTTGTTGACATTATTCACTGGATGTGTATATCTTGTTGACATTATTCACTGGATGTGTATATCTTGTTGACATTATTCACTGGATGTGTATATTTTGACATTATTCACTGGATGTGTATATTTTGTTGACATTATTCACTGGATGTGTATATCTTGTTGACATTATTGACTGGATGTGTATATCTTGTTGACATTATTCACTGGATTTGTATATCTTGTTGACATTATTCACTGGATGTGTATATCTTGTTGACATTATTCACTGGATGTGTATATCTTATTGACATTGTTCACTGGATGTGTATACAAATTATCTTGTTGACAATATTTCACTGGATGTGTATATCTTGTTGACATTATTCACTGGATGTGTATATCTTGTTGACATTATTCACTGGATGTGTATATCTTGTTGACATTATTCACTGGATGTGTATATCTTGTTGACATTATTCACTGGATGTGTATATTTTGACATTATTCACTGGATGTGTATATTTTGTTGACATTATTCACTGGATGTGTATATCTTGTTGACATTATTCACTGGATGTGTATATCTTGTTGACATTATTCACTGGATGTGTATATCTTATTGACATTGTTCACTGGATGTGTATACAAATTATCTTGTTGACATTATTCACTGGATGTGTATATCTTGTTGACATTATTCACTGGATGTGTATATCTTGTTGACATTATTCACTGGATGTGTATATCTTGTTGACATTATTCACTGGATGTGTATATCTTGTTGACATTATTCACTGGATGTGTATATCTTGTTGACATTATTCACTGGATGTGTATATCTTGTTGACATTATTCACTGGATGTGTATATTTTGACATTATTCACTGGATGTGTATATTTTGTTGACATTATTCACTGGATGTGTATATCTTGTTGACATTATTCACTGGATTTGTATATCTTGTTGACATTATTCACTGGATGTGTATATCTTGTTGACATTATTAACTGGATGTGTATATCTTGTTGACATTATTCACTGGATGTGTATATCTTGTTGACATTATTCACTGGATGTGTATATCTTGTTGACATTATTCACTGGATATGTATATCTTGTTGACATTATTCACTGGATGTGTATATCTTGTTGACATTATTCACTGGATGTGTATATCTTGTTGACATTATTCACTGGATGTGTATATCTTGTTCACATTATTCACTGGATGTGTATATCTTGTTCACATTATTCACTGGATGTGTATATTTTGACATTATTCACTGGATGTGTATATTTTGTTGACATTATTCACTGGATGTGTATATCTTGTTGACATTATTCACTGGATGTGTATATCTTGTCGACATTATTCACTGGATGTGTATATCTTGTTGACATTATTCACTGGATGTGTATATCTTGTTGACATTATTCACTGGATTTGTATATCTTGTTGACATTATTCACTGGATGTGTATATCTTGTTGACATTATTCACTGGATGTGTATATTTTGTTGACATTATTCACTGGATGTGTATATCTTGTTGACATTATTCACTGGATGTGTATATTTTGTTGACATTATTCACTGGATGTGTATATCTTGTTGACATTATTCACTGGATGTGTATATATTGTTGACATTATTCACTGGATGTGTATATCTTGTTGACATTATTCACTGATGTGTATATCTTGTTGAGATTATTCACTGGATGTGTATTTATCTTGTTGATATTATTCACTGGATGTGTATATCTTGTTGACATTATTCACTGGATGTGTATATCTTGTTGACATTATTCACTGGATGTGTATATTTTGACATTATTCACTGGATGTGTATACAAATTATCTTGTTGACATTATTCACTGGATGTGTATATCTTGTCGACATTATTCACTGGATGTGTATATCTTGTTGACATTATTCACTGGATGTGTATATTTTGACATTATTCACTGGATGTGTATATTTTGTTGACATTATTCACTGGATGTGTATATCTTGTTGACATTATTCACTGGATTTGTATATCTTGTTGACATTATTCACTGGATGTGTATATTTTGACATTATTCACTGGATGTGTATATTTTGTTGACATTATTCACTGGATGTGTATATCTTGTTGACATTATTCACTGGATTTGTATATCTTGTTGACATTATTCACTGGATGTGTATATCTTGTTGACATTATTCACTGGATGTGTATATCTTGTTGACATTATTCACTGGATGTGTATATCTTGTTGACATTATTCACTGGATGTGTATATCTTGTTGACATTATTCACTGGATGTGTATATCTTGTTGACATTATTCACTGGATGTGTATATCTTGTTGACATTATTCACTGGATGTGTATATCTTGTTGACATTATTCACTGGATTTGTATATCTTGTTGACATTATTCACTGGATGTGTATATCTTGTTGACATTATTCACTGGATGTGTATATCTTGTTGACATTATTCACTGGATGTGTATATTTTGACATTATTCACTGGATGTGTATATTTTGTTGACATTATTCACTGGATGTGTATATCTTGTTGACATTATTGACTGGATGTGTATATCTTGTTGACATTATTCACTGGATTTGTATATCTTGTTGACATTATTCACTGGATGTGTATATCTTGTTGACATTATTCACTGGATGTGTATATCTTATTGACATTGTTCACTGGATGTGTATACAAATTATCTTGTTGACAATATTTCACTGGATGTGTATATCTTGTTGACATTATTCACTGGATGTGTATATCTTGTTGACATTATTCACTGGATGTGTATATCTTGTTGACATTATTCACTGGATGTGTATATCTTGTTGACATTATTCACTGGATGTGTATATTTTGACATTATTCACTGGATGTGTATATTTTGTTGACATTATTCACTGGATGTGTATATCTTGTTGACATTATTCACTGGATGTGTATATCTTGTTGACATTATTCACTGGATGTGTATATCTTATTGACATTGTTCACTGGATGTGTATACAAATTATCTTGTTGACATTATTCACTGGATGTGTATATCTTGTTGACATTATTCACTGGATGTGTATATCTTGTTGACATTATTCACTGGATGTGTATATCTTGTTGACATTATTCATTGGATGTGTATATCTTGTTGACATTATTCACTGGATGTGTATATCTTGTTGACATTATTCACTGGATGTGTATATCTTGTTGACATTATTCACTGGATGTGTATATTTTGACATTATTCACTGGATGTGTATATTTTGTTGACATTATTCACTGGATGTGTATATCTTGTTGACATTATTCACTGGATTTGTATATCTTGTTGACATTATTCACTGGATGTGTATATCTTGTTGACATTATTCACTGGATGTGTATATCTTGTTGACATTATTCACTGGATGTGTATATTTTGACATTATTCACTGGATGTGTATATTTTGTTGACATTATTCACTGGATGTGTATATCTTGTTGACATTATTCACTGGATGTGTATATCTTGTTGACATTATTCACTGGATGTGTATATCTTATTGACATTGTTCACTGGATGTGTATACAAATTATCTTGTTGACATTAATCACTGGATGTGTATATCTTGTTGACATTATTCACTGGATGTGTATATCTTGTTGACATTATTCACTGGATGTGTATATCTTGTTGACATTATTCACTGGATGTGTATATCTTGTTGACATTATTCACTGGATGTGTATATCTTGTTGACATTATTCACTGGATGTGTATATCTTGTTGACATTATTCACTGGATGTGTATATCTTGTTGACATTATTCACTGGATGTGTATATCTTGTTGACATTATTCACTGGATATGTATATCTTGTTGACATTATTCACTGGATGTGTATATCTTGTTGACATTATTCACTGGATGTGTATATCTTGTTGACATTATTCACTGGATGTATATATCTTGTTTACATTATTCACTGGATGTGTATATCTTGTTCACATTATTCACTGGATGTGTATATTTTGACATTATTCACTGGATGTGTATATTTTGTTGACATTATTCACTGGATGTGTATATCTTGTTGACATTATTCACTGGATGTGTATATCTTGTCGACATTATTCACTGGATGTGTATATCTTGTTGACATTATTCACTGGATGTGTATATTTTGTTGACATTATTCACTGGATGTGTATATCTTGTTGACATTATTCACTGGATGTGTATATTTTGTTGACATTATTCACTGGATGTGTATATCTTGTTGACATTATTCACTGGATGTGTATATCTTGTTGACATTATTCACTGGATGTGTATATCTTGTTGACATTATTCACTGGATGTGTATATCTTGTTGACATTATTCACTGGATGTGTATATCTTGTTGACATTATTCACTGGATGTGTATATCTTGTTGACATTATTCACTGGATGTGTATATCTTGTTGACATTATTCACTGGATGTGTATATCTTGTTGACATTATTCACTGGATGTGTATATCTTGTTGACATTATTCACTGGATTTGTATATCTTGTTGACATTATTCACTGGATGTGTATATCTTGTTGACATTATTCACTGGATGTGTATATTTTGACATTATTCACTGGAAGTGTATATTTTGTTGACATTATTCACTGGATGTGTATATCTTGTTGACATTATTCACTGGATGTGTATATCTTGTTGACATTATTCACTGGATGTGTATATCTTGTTGACATTATTCACTGGATGTGTATATCTTGTTGACATTATTCACTGGATGTGTATATCTTGTTGACATTATTCACTGGATGTGTATATCTTGTTGACATTATTCACTGGATGTGTATATCTTGTTGACATTATTCACTGGATGTGTATATCTTGTTGACATTATTCACTGGATTTGTATATCTTGTTGACATTATTCACTGGATGTGTATATCTTGTTGACATTATTCACTGGATGTGTATATCTTGTTGACATTATTCACTGGATGTGTATATCTTGTTGACATTATTCACTGGATGTGTATATCTTGTTGACATTATTCACTGGATGTGTATATCTTGTTGACATTATTCACTGGATTTGTATATCTTGTTGACATTATTCACTGGATGTGTATATCTTGTTGACATTATTCACTGGATGTGTATATCTTGTTGACATTATTCACTGGATGTGTATATTTTGACATTATTCACTGGATGTGTATATTTTGTTGACATTATTCACTGGATGTGTATATCTTGTTGACATTATTCACTGGATTTGTATATCTTGTTGACATTATTCACTGGATGTGTATATCTTGTTGACATTATTCACTGATGTGTATATCTTGTTGACATTATTCACTGGATGTGTATTTATCTTGTTGATATTATTCACTGGATGTGTATATCTTGTTGACATTATTCACTGGATGTGTATATCTTGTTGACATTATTCACTGGATGTGTATATTTTGTTGACATTATTCACTGGATGTGTATATCTTGTTGACATTATTCACTGGATGTGTATATCTTGTTGACATTATTCACTGGATGTGTATATCTTATTGACATTGTTCACTGGATGTGTATACAAATTAACTTGTTGACATTATTCACTGGATGTGTATATCTTGTTGACATTATTCACTGGATGTGTATATCTTGTTGACATTATTCACTGGATGTGTATATCTTGTTGACATTATTCACTGGATGTGTATATCTTGTTGCCATTATTCACTGGATGTGTATATCTTGTTGACATTATTCACTGGATGTGTATATCTTGTTGACATTATTCACTGGATTTGTATATCTTGTTGACATTATTCACTGGATGTGTATATCTTGTTGACATTATTCACTGGATGTGTATATCTTGTTGACATTATTCACTGGATGTGTATATTTTGACATTATTCACTGGATGTGTATATTTTGTTGACATTATTCACTGGATGTGTATATCTTGTTGACATTATTCACTGGATGTGTATATCTTGTTGACATTATTCACTGGATGTGTATATCTTGTTGACATTATTCACTGGATGTGTATATCTTGTTGACATTATTCACTGGATTTGTATATCTTGTTGACATTATTCACTGGATGTGTATATCTTGTTGACATTATTCACTGGATGTGTATATCTTGTTGACATTATTCACTGGATGTGTATATTTTGACATTATTCACTGGATGTGTATATTTTGTTGACATTATTCACTGGATGTGTATATCTTGTTGACATTATTCACTGGATGTGTATATCTTGTTGACATTATTCACTGGATGTGTATATCTTGTTGACATTATTCACTGATGTGTATATCTTGTTGACATTATTCACTGGATGTGTATTTATCTTGTTGATATTATTCACTGGATGTGTATATCTTGTTGACATTATTCACTGGATGTGTATATCTTGTTCACATTATTCACTGGATTTGTATATCTTGTTGACATTATTCACTGGATGTGTATATCTTGTTGACATTATTCACTGGATGTGTATATCTTGTTGACATTATTCACTGGATGTGTATATCTTGTTGACATTATTCACTGGATGTGTATATCTTGTTGACATTATTCACTGGATGTGTATATCTTGTTGACATTATTCACTGGATGTGTATATCTTGTTGACATTATTCACTGGATTTGTATATCTTGTTGACATTATTCACTGGATGTGTATATCTTGTTGACATTATTCACTGGATGTGTATATCTTGTTGACATTATTCACTGGATGTGTATATCTTGTTGACATTATTCACTGGATGTGTATATCTTGTTGACATTATTCACTGGATGTGTATATCTTGTTGACATTATTCACTGGATTTGTATATCTTGTTGAC
This sequence comes from Oasisia sp. SBJ-2009, assembly GCA_964017155.1. Classification (NCBI taxonomy): domain Eukaryota; kingdom Metazoa; phylum Annelida; class Polychaeta; order Sabellida; family Siboglinidae; genus Oasisia; species Oasisia sp. SBJ-2009. Next base: position 39,103,522 of record OZ024867.1, read on the forward strand.
ATTATTCACTGGATGTGTATATCTTGTTGACATTATTCACTGGATGTGTATATCTTGTTGACATTATTCACTGGATGTGTATATTTTGACATTATTCACTGGATGTGTATATTTTGTTGACATTATTCACTGGATGTGTATATCTTGTTGACATTATTCACTGGATGTGTATATCTTGTTGACATTATTCACTGGATGTGTATATCTTGTTGACATTATTCACTGATGTGTATATCTTGTTGACATTATTCACTGGATGTGTATTTATGTTGTTGATATTATTCACTGGATGTGTATATCTTGTTGACATTATTCACTGGATGTGTATATCTTGTTGACATTATTCACTGGATGTGTATATCTTGTTGACATTATTCACTGGATGTGTATATCTTGTTGACATTATTCACTGGATGTGTATATTTTGACAATATTCACTGGATGTGTATATTTTGTTGACATTATTCACTGGATGTGTATATCTTGTTGACATTATTCACTGGATGTGTATATCTTGTTTACATTATTAACTGGATGTGTATATCTTATTGACATTGTTCACTGGATGTGTATACAAATTATCTTGTTGACATTATTCACTGGATGTGTATACAAATTATCTTGTTGACATTATTCACTGGATGTGTATATCTTGTTGACATTATTCACTGGATGTGTATATCTTGTTGACATTATTCACTGGATGTGTATATCTTGTTGACATTATTCACTGGATGTGTATATCTTGTTGACATTATTCACTGGATGTGTATATCTTGTTGACATTATTCACTGGATGTGTATATCTTGTTGACATTATTCACTGGATGTGTATATCTTGTTGACATTATTCACTGGATGTGTATATCTTGTTGACATTATTCACTGGATGTGTATATCTTGTTGACATTATTCACTGGATGTGTATATCTTGTTGACATTATTCACTGGATGTGTATATCTTGTTGACATTATTCACTGGATGTGTATATCTTGTTGACATTATTCACTGGATGTGTATATCTTGTTGACATTATTCACTGGATGTGTATATCTTGTTGACATTATTCACTGGATGTGTATATCTTGTTGACATTATTCACTGGATGTGTATATCTTGTTGACATTATTCACTGGATGTGTATATCTTGTTGACATTATTCACTGGATTTGTATATCTTGTTGACATTATTCACTGGATGTGTATATCTTGTTGACATTATTCACTGGATGTGTATATCTTGTTGACATTATTCACTGGATGTGTATATTTTGACATTATTCACTGGATGTGTATATTTTGTTGACATTATTCACTGGATGTGTATATCTTGTTGACATTATTCACTGGATGTGTATATCTTGTTGACATTATTCACTGGATGTGTATATCTTGTTGACATTATTCACTGATGTGTATATCTTGTTGACATTATTCACTGGATGTGTATTTATCTTGTTGATATTATTCACTGGATGTGTATATCTTGTTGACATTATTCACTGGATGTGTATATCTTGTTGACATTATTCACTGGATGTGTATATCTTGTTGACATTATTCACTGGATGTGTATATCTTGTTGACATTATTCACTGGATGTGTATATTTTGACAATATTCACTGGATGTGTATATTTTGTTGACATTATTCACTGGATGTGTATATCTTGTTGACATTATTCACTGGATGTGTATATCTTGTTTACATTATTAACTGGATGTGTATATCTTATTGACATTGTTCACTGGATGTGTATACAAATTATCTTGTTGACATTATTCACTGGATGTGTATACAAATTATCTTGTTGACATTATTCACTGGATGTGTATATCTTGTTGACATTATTCACTGGATGTGTATATCTTGTTGACATTATTCACTGGATGTGTATATCTTGTTGACATTATTCACTGGATGTGTATATTTTGACATTATTCACTGGATGTGTATATTTTGTTGACATTATTCACTGGATGTGTATATCTTGTTGACATTATTCACTGGATGTGTATATCTTGTTGACATTATTCACTGGATGTGTATATCTTATTGACATTGTTCACTGGATGTGTATACAAATTATCTTGCTGACATTATTCACTGGATGTGTATATCTTGTTGACATTATTCACTGGATGTGTATATCTTGTTGACATTATTCACTGGATGTGTATATCTTGTTGACATTATTCACTGGATGTGTATATCTTGTTTACATTATTAACTGGATGTGTATATCTTATTGACATTGTTCACTGGATGTGTATACAAATTATCTTGTTGACATTATTCACTGGATGTGTATACAAATTATCTTGTTGACATTATTCACTGGATGTGTATATCTTGTTGACATTATTCACTGGATGTGTATATCTTGTTGACATTATTCACTGGATGTGTATATCTTGTTGACATTATTCACAGGATGTGTATATTTTGACATTATTCACTGGATGTGTATATTTTGTTGACATTATTCACTGGATGTGTATATCTTGTTGACATTATTCACTGGATGTGTATATCTTGTTGACATTATTCACTGGATGTGTATATCTTATTGACATTGTTCACTGGATGTGTATACAAATTATCTTGCTGACATTATTCACTGGATGTGTATATCTTGTTGACATTATTCACTGGATGTGTATATCTTGTTGACATTATTCACTGGATGTGTATATCTTGTTGACATTATTCACTGGATGTGTATATCTTGTTGACATTATTCACTGGATGTGTATATCTTGTTGACATTATTCACTGGATGTGTAGATCTTGTTGACATTATTCACTGGATGTGTATATCTTGTTGACATTATTAACTGGATGTGTATATCTTGTTGATATTATTCACTGGATGCAAGTGAAGAGACAAACATCTGGCCATGCTGTCAACTTTTCTCAGTGTCCAAGAAAATAACGTAATTCACTCACAACAAATCATTTATTCGATTCAATTTAAAGATACATTACAATGCTGATTGGCTTACATATAAATACATACATTAAGACATTCGATCGCTTATCATTTTGTATAATAATATTATATATATATATATATATATATATATATATATATATATAATCATACATGTATTCACACATACGGTGCACTCTAGGTAATTCGAACTCACATAGTTCGATTTTTACATTTATAGCACGTACGCACACATATTTAATTTTCGAGACCCTAAACAATTTCGGGTAACAGGGTCTCTATTCTATCCGAGTGTTCCGATTTCTGACTTTATTTATTTGCATAATTGTTTTCCATTGTCATACGGTTTGCTGACTGTTAGGTTTTAGTGTTTCGAACATAATTAGTTTCTTATTTGAACATGTGCTTCGAAATTACTCAAGACATCGCGTAAGATCAACAAATCATAACGTATACATTGGCGATGGAGAGTTTATAGACTATCGAAACTATATCGACCGCGTCTAGTTTCCAAGTGGAAGACAGTTGCATAGGGGTGTATGCAGTTCTGTAATTGCAATTGTGTTGCTTTGGGTGTAACAAATTAGGCCTATATAGTATATATAAAGATGGTGCGACACTGTTCTTGTCTGCTTTAAGATACATCGCTGTCACACAGAGAACATACATACACACACGCAGGCACGCACGCACGCACTCAACATATTTTCTTTCTTTGACACACTCGCGCGCGTACACACATACGCACACACACACGCACACACAAACAAACACACACGCTCACAACTGCATATTAGGGAGGTTCTGTAAGGCGGTAAAACTAAATACTTCAAAGCGGATCGTCCGGTAGGCCTACACTACCAGTATCATATACGTCTCTGTATGTTCTAATTACCCAGAGTGCACCGGGTATACATAAACGTGTGTGACGTCACATAATGGTACAGTTACTAGTTAGGCATAATACATCGTTACAGTACGTCACTTTATGAATATTATACATACAAGTCAGCGATGCGTGACGACATTTTGCGCAGGCGCATTAGCAGTTGGCGACAACAAATATATTTGTCACTTTGTCCCGGCGTGTCGATTGCATTTACGCACAGTGACAACTGGTAACCGAAGAATTAAGGTCCAGTAAGCGTACATCGGTAAAGTGGGTGTACTACGTCACGGACATGTGTGTATTACGTCACAGACGTGTGTGTGTTACGTCATAGACCAGCATAGATACACCAACATAGATCAGTGATAGGATCATTATTATAATATTGATCAGTGGTAGGACCACTGTTACACTATTATATTATACATGACTAGGAAGACGAAGTGTACGTGATTATAAAGACCAGTACACGTGAGTCCACCCGCTCGCTATGGCATGAGCTGTATGGTCGCTGTCATTTTGTAACATGAACAGTTCGTCACCAATACTGTTAAACAGTTCACTGGCAGTGCTAACTTACAGATCGACGTCCAAACGCGAACAATGCGCAACCAAGAACTCATGACGTCAGAACACGTGACGTTCAAACGTCAGAAACACGTAACGTCAATATCGTGTTGATTCGTGACGTAACCACCATAGCAGACGTCATCTGCATGTGTCCACACAAACACGCCTGTAAGTCCACGTACACTGCGAGAGTCTTAGTAAGGGGTGGGAGGGTGAGGGGGAGGGTAAACAGGCATTGCGTCTAGACCCTGTCACGTGCTCCACACGTTTCAAGACTGGCGGCTGAATCTCAAACTACAACCAAACAACTGCATAATGTGTTAGTTTCGTAGACACTCACAAACATAAACGTTATTGCATAGATAACACGTGTGAAAACAAATTAGCGCAGATTGAAAGTCACGTGACGTTAACACGGAGCAACCTCGCAAGTCAGGGGTCGTTGCGCAACGCTGCTGTAGGGTCTACCCCTGGCCGATCTTCTCCGTAAACCCGGGGAGTGAGCGAAGGCGAACTATTCAATTATTGCAGTTGACTTGGCCAGTCGCTACTGCATCAGCCGTGAAAAAAACGCACATTCACGCCATAATTTGAAGACGGATACACCACTGGTGGGAATCCGAATATAACGACACATTCGCGTCATAAACATAATATTATTGCTTGTAACACGAACAGACAAATCCAAAACTACGACACTGGAGGCCGACCTCACTCTTCGTGGGCAATTTCCATGGCTGACGTGAAAAGAGATGTAGGGAAGAGCTGGTAGTGACGTAAGCAGCCGCAGCGACCTCTGACGCGCGAGGATGTTACAGAGTATGTCACGTGACACAGAGTATATCACGTGACACACGAGTATATCACGTGCGACGATGTGACACCGCGTTGACACATCTCAGGAATGGTTTCCTATTGCTACGTCAACAGACGTGACAATATATGGTGTTTCTGTTTGACATGTTAGTGTCACGTGATTGACAAAGTGACAGGCATGACTGAGTCCACTCAAGTTTACGTCACAGGGGCCGGCTTCCTGAGCGGTCAAGAACGCTCCTAAGTCAAAGATGATTGTCGGCGTGAATTACACGTTTTTTACGATGCAAACATGGGAGCCAGTTTAAAACCGCTTCATGACACCGGCCCCGTGACGAAACTGACACGTGACGGGAATTGAAAGGTCAAAAGGTGACGCCGCGTGCAAATGAGAAAAGCGAACAGCAGTGGTGATGGCATCCGGAGAAAACGCCCACGTCGGCGCGCGAGTGACGTCACTCGATGGCCAGTCGCGCATGCGTCGTAGTGCTGCCACCTGGCGGTTAACGTCGTCAGCAGGAGCAGCCTCCCTCCTCGGCGGTGGGTTCCGGCGGTCCTATCTCCGGCGGCTTCAGCTCGATGTCTGCGACACACTGTTAAGGACTGACTCACGACGGACCTTCACCAACCAACGACCGACGGAACCACGTGACCAAGTGGCGCCACTACGGCCAAGTTCGATTCGAACCAATAGCTGGTTTACACGGAATGTTTGCACTTTATTACAATACACTAAATGTAAATTACTGTCCCATAAGGGGGATTCGTTTGCAGCGTTTATAAACTATTAAATAATTACAAACAAAACTAGTAAAAACAGGTATATATGCGTAATTAAGACAGTTTCTAAATCTTATTGTGATATCAAGAATCCTTATTCTATAATATTTTAAATTTAATGATGTGTGTCATGGTCACCACGTCACAACTAATACATTTATACAGCGTACATCACATCCCTCTTGCCGAAACGTTTGAGTCATTTGTTGTTGAAAAGCCGCACAGAAGTGGGAATGAATGACACACGCTTACATTCCGATTTGTCCAGTTTCATATCGTTTGAACGAAGGCAGAAGGATGTGTCTGTCTGTCTGTCTGTCTGTCTGTCTGTCTGTCTGTCAAGTGTTCACGATTCATCGCCTACGTCTGCCCCCTACAAAAGGTGTAATTTTGCAATAGTTCTCACTCCTGTCTGCCCCCTACAATAGGTGTAATTTTACAATAGTTGTCACTCCTGTCTGCCCCCTACAACAGGTGTCATTTTGCAATAATTGTCACTCCTGCCTGCCCCCTACAACAGGTGTCATTTTGCAATAGTTCTCTCTCACGTCTGCCCCCTACAACAGGTGTCATTTTGCAATTGTTGTCACTCACGTCTGCCTCCTACAAAAGGTGTAATTTTGCAATAGTTCTCACTCCTGTCTGCCCCCTACAATAGGTGTAATTTTACAATAGTTCTCACTCACGTCTGCCCCCTACAACAGGTGTCATTTTGCAATAGTTCTCACTCACGTCTGCCCCCTACAACAGGTGTCATTTTGCAATAGTTCTCACTTCTGTCTGCCCCCTACAATAGGTGTCATTTTGAAATAGTTGTCACTCCTGCCTGCCCCCTACAACAGGTGTAATTTTGCAATAGTTCTCACTCATGTCTGCCCCCTACAACAGGTGTCATTTTGCAATAGTTGTCACTCATGTCTGCCCCCTACAACAGGTGTCATGTTGCAATGGTTCTCACTCCTGTCTGCCCCCTACAACAGGTGTCATTTTGAAATAGTTCTCACTCATGTCTGCCCCCTACAACAGGTGTCATTTTGAAATAGTTCTCACTCCTGCCTGCCCCCTACAACAGGTGTCATTTTCCAATAGTTCTCACTCATGTCTGCAAGTATAGCAATCATCTGAATTACGAAGTAGGGCCCACCTCACAAATTGTGTTAAAGATGTGCCAATTTTATGTATTAAAGGAAAGACTTATCATGGACAAAGTCAGTTTCGTCAGATTTCCCCTTCTGCACTTCATTTTAAAATAATCATTTCACTTCACAAAACGTTTGTATTCCGCCATCTGCTAGTATGTTCACACTGTGAGTGTTCAGTATGTTCACACAGTGAGTGTTCAGTATGTTCACACTGTGAGTGTTCAGTATGTTCACACAGTGAGTGTTCAGTATGTTCACACAGTGAGTGTTCAGTATGTTCACACTGTGAGTGTTCAGTATGTTCACACTGTGAGTGTTCAGTATGTTCACACTGTGAGTGTTTAGTATGTTCACACAATGAGTGTTTAGTATGTTCACACTGTGAGTGTTCAGTATGTTCACACTGTGAGTGTTCAGTATGTTCACACTGAGTGTTTAGTATGTTCACACAGTGAGTGTTCAGTATGTTCACACTGTGAGTGTTCAGTATGTTCACACTGTGAGTGTTCAGTATGTTCACACTGTGAGTGTTTAGTATGTTCACACAATGAGTGTTTAGTATGTTCACACTGTGAGTGTTTAGTATGTTCACACTGTGAGTGTTTAGTATGTTCACACAATGAGTGTTTAGTATGTTCACACTGAGTGTTCAGTATGTTCACACTGTGAGTGTTCAGTATGTTCACACTGTGAGTGTTCAGTATGTTCACACTGTGAGTGTTCAGTATGTTCACACTGTGAGTGTTCAGTATGTTCACACTGTGAGTGTTTAGTATGTTCACACTGTGAGTGTTTAGTATGTTCACACTGTGAGTGTTTAGTATGTTCACACAATGAGTGTTTAGTATGTTCACACTGTGAGTGTTCAGTATGTTCACACTGTGAGTGTTTACCTGTCTCTGTACCAGTGGAGGTGTTGGCCTGACACATCAAGATAATGAAAGCTGCACCAAAGTAATGTAAAACAAATGTTTCTTTATTTACAAGACTGTCAACATAATACCCCAACTAGACACCCTGCTTCCAACTGGACCACAGGACCCTCCAGCTGGACCCTCCAACTGGACCCTCCAGTTGGACACTCCACACTTCTACAGCTCTACACTGAGGGCAGTTGTGACACAAGACTCACACTGGTGACAGTTGTGATAGCTTTGGTGATGACACAAACCTTACTCTGAGGACAGATGTGACAGCTTGAGTGACATAAGCATTACACTGGTGACAGCTTAGGTGACAAAAGCCTTACATTGGTGACAGTTGTGACAGCTTAGGTTTAGGTGACAGAAGCCTTACACTGATGACAGTTGTGACAGCTTAGGTTTAGGTGACAAAAGCCTTACACTGGTGACAGTTGCGACAGCTTAGGTTTAGGTGACAGAAGCCTTACACTGGTGACAGTTGTGATAGCTTTGATGACGACACAAACCTTACTCTGAGGACAGATGTGCGCTTGAGTGACACAACTGTGACAGACAATTGATGACACTGGCTGAGGCAATGACATTAGTATACATTAGAATGAGTAGACTGAACATCACCAACTATCTGACACCAACTGACAATGTCATGTCACCAAGTACCTGATATTTGATGACATGTCACAAAGTAATTTATGATATACTTGTAGTGTAGGCTGTGTTAATGTCATTGATCTTGTATAACTATGAAACCTTAAGCAGCACCATTTGAGTAACCTATCTCAATCTCACAGTGAACCTGTGGCTACAGGTAATCACAGGTAATCACAGGTAACTACAGGTATCCACAGGTAACTAGAGTGAACGACCCTCACTTCTGCTCACTACGACTGACAGTAATAAATAGTTTGTATGTGGTCTGTGTTAGTGTGTGTGTGCGTTAGTGTGGTCTGTGTCAGTGTGCGTGCGGTCTGTGTGTGTGTGTGTGTGTGTGTGTGTGTGTGTGTGTGTGTGTGTATATATATGTCTGAGAAGTGGAGTATATTACATATTTGCAGTGTATAGCAATATGTCAAATACAGACAAACTAGAAAAATAGCAAATTACCGCCGTATTTAAACCAGCACCTACCAATTTACAGTGACATTTCCCCTCAAAACACCCCAGTAATCTGTACAGTGACAGTATATACACCAGCACTCTGGGTTCAAATCTTGTAATCACATCCACGTATAATAAGCAACAATGAGTGACATAGAAATGTTGATGCTTTGGTAAATATAATGCAACATGTTGCTCCACTAACAAACAGTTAAGTGCCCCTCTCTCACGAGTCACACACATCACAGAGAGACTAACACACACTGGATGGCTAAGTGCCCCTCTCTCTCTTGAGTCACACGTCATAGAGAGACTAACAAACACTTGATGGCTAAGTGCCCCCTCTCTCTCTTGAGTCACACATGTCATAGAGAGACTCCAACTTGCACTTTACATTTAAAATTAACCCCTAAACTGGTCGTCATGTACTGACATGCCTGCCTGAAAGGACACATGTATACCTGTGTGTACAGGTATGCATAAACACACCTGTACATACAGGTGTACACAAACACTTGAACCTACAGGTGTGCACAAACACATGTACCTACAGGTGCCACAAACACACCTGTGCATACATGTGTGCACAAACACACCTGTACATACAGGTGTGCACAAACAAGACACTTGGAGAGCTGATAGGTGTCCATGACACTACAGCAGCGGACAGTGTCCAAATGTCACACGTCTTTGACACATCACAAGCGCAGGCGTGCACAGACGACATCAAACGTGATCACCATGGCGACGACACTAATGTCAACCAATCATAAATGGCAACGAAAAGAGACATGAGCATTGCATTGTGGGCCGTCTTTAGCAAGCGCATCCTCCGCGGTCGGGCTGCTGTGGCTCAGTGGGCGTGTCTTTTAGTTTTACCTCAATCACTGAGAACACAGGTCAAGGAGCAACAACAGGCAACAACAACACGCAGAAACAGAACGTAAGTTACAGAAAGTAAACACAGGTGAAGGAGCGCAACAACATACAACAACATACAACAACATACAACAACACACAACAGACAAAACATAAAAACACAGTTCAAGATGCGCGACAACACAGAAGGGACTGAGATGAAGAGTGATGACTGCGATCAGACGTAGACGAGACTGTCGCACAGGCACCGCAGGAGACACCTAGCGGCAGTGATAAGAACCACACCAATGTTGATTTAACAAATTAACAAAACATTGACAATGTCGGTAATACAAATAAAAGCAACGATGTGACAAGCAGCTACAGCAACAACATCACAGCAACAACATCACAGCAACATCAACAGCCTCACAGGAAAAACGGTTTCTGGTAAGTTACGACAACGACGTGGCCACAGTAGAGTGCGGGAGACTGAAAGGATACTGTCCTCTTTCTTCTGTTCTGTCTGCTCCATCCCAGGCAGAGCCGCAGCCACGCGCCGGAACAACTGCAACACATCATCCTCATCACTATCCACCTGGCTCACTCATCACCACCCACCTGGCTCACTCATCACCATTTACCTGGCTCACTCATCACCATCCACCTGGCTAACTCATCACCATCCACCTGGCTCACTCATCACCATCTACCTGGCTCACTCATCACCATCTACCTGGCTCACTCATCACCATCCACCTGGCTCACTCATCACCATCCACCTGGCTCACTCATCACCATCCAACTGGCTCCCTCATCACCATCTACCTGGCTCACTCATCACCATCCACCTGGCTCACTCATCACCATCCACCTGGCTCACTCATCACCATTTAACAGGCTCCCTCATCACCATCTACCTGGCTCACTCATCACCATCCACCTGGCTCACTCATCACCACCCACCTGGCTCACTCATCACCATTTACCTGGCTCACTCATCACCATCCACCTGGCTAACTCATCACCATCCACCTGGCTCACTCATCACCATCTACCTGGCTCACTCATCACCATCTACCTGGCTCACTCATCACCATCCACCTGGCTCACTCATCACCATCCACCTGGCTCACTCATCACCATCCAACTGGCTCCCTCATCACCATCTGCCTGGCTCACTCATCACCATCCACCTGGCTCACTCATCACCATCCACCTGGCTCACCCATCACCATTTAACAGGCTCCCTCATCACCATCTACCTGGCTCACTCATCACCATCCACCTGGCTCACTCATCACCTTCCACCTGGCTCACTCATCACCATCCACCTGGCTCACTCATCACCACCCACCTGGCTCACCCATCACCATTTAACAGGCTCCCTCATCACCATCTACCTGGCTCACTCATCACCATCCACCTGGCTCACTCATCACCTTCCACCTGGCTCACTCATCACCATCCACCTGGCTCACTCATCACCATCTACCTGGCTCACTCATCACCATCTACCTGGCTCACTCGTCACCATCCACCTGGCTCACTCATCACCATCCACCTGGCTCACTCATCACCATCTACTTGGCTCACTCATCACCATCCACCTGGCTCACTCATCACCATCCACCTGACTCACTCATCACCATCCACCTGACTCACTCATCACCATCCACCTGACTCACTCATCACCATCCACCTGACTCACTCATCACCATCCACCTGACTCACTCATCACCATCCACCTGACTCACTCATCACCATCCACCTGGCTCACTCATCACCATCTACCTGGCTCACTCATCACCATCCACCTGGCTCACTCATCACCGTCTACCTGACTCACTCATCACCATCCACCTGACTCACTCATGACCATCCACCTGACTCACTCATGACCATCCACCTGGCTCACTCATCACCATCCACCTGACTCACTCATCACCATCCACCTGACTCACTCACCACCATCCACCTGGCTCACTCATCACCATCTACCTGGCTCACTCATCACCATCCAACTGGCTCCCTCATCACCATCTACCTGGCTCTCTCATCACCATCCAACTGGCTCCCTCATCTACCTGGCTCACTCATCACCATCTACCTGGTTCACTCATCACCATCCAACTGGCTCCCTCATCACCATCTACCTGGCTCACTCATCACCACCCACCTGGCTCATTCATCACCATCTACCTGGCTCACTCATCACCATCTACCTGGCTCACTCATCACCATCCAACTGGCTCACTCATCACCATCCACCTGGCTCACTCATCACCATCTACCTGACTCACTCATCACCATCCACCTGACTCACTCATCACCATCCACCTGGCTCACTCATCACCATCTACCTGGCTCACTCATCACCATCTACCTGGCTCACTCATCACCATCCAACTGGCTCACTCATCACCATCCACCTGGCTCACTCATCACCATCTACCTGACTCACTCATCACCATCCACCTGACTCACTCATCACCATCCACCTGGCTCACTCATCACCATCCACCTGACTCACTCATCACCATCCACCTGGCTCACTCATCACCATCTACATGGCTCACTCATCACCATCCACCTGGCTCACTCATCACCATCTACATGGCTCACACATCACCATCCAACTGGCTCACTCATCACCATCTACATGGCTCACTCATCACCTCTACTAACAAAGATGACCTCACCTCTGCTGACACTGATGACACACATCAACTGACAAAGATGACCTCACCTCTGCTGACACTAATGACACACATCAATTGACAAAGATGACCTCACCTCTGCTGACACTGATGACACACATCAACTGACAAAGATGACCTCACCTCTGCTGACACTGTTGACCACACATCAACTGACAAAGATGATCTCACCTCTGCTGACACTGGGCCACACATCTACTGACAAAGATAACCTCACCTCTGCTGACACCGATGACCCCACCTGTTTAACATTGTAGCCAGCCTTGGCACTTGTCTCTATAAACATCACGTTGAGTTCCTTTGCCTTCCGTTCTCCGTCTTCTGTTGACACTTGTCTGTCAACAGTCAACACAACCATTTCCATAGCAACACAACCATCTTCATTGCAACACAACCTCACCACTGTCCAACACTACCTAGTATCATAAACTTTGTAGTGTCATAAACTTTGTAGTGTCGTACATTTTGTAGTGTTGTACACTACCTAGCGTCGTACACTACCTAGCGTCGTACACTACCTAGCGTCGTACACTACCTAGCGTCGTACACTGCCTAGTGTCGTACACTGCCTAGCGTCGTACACTGCCTAGCGTCGTACACTGCCTAGCGTCGTACATTGCCTAGCGTTGTACACGGCCTAGCATCGTACACGGCCTAGCGTCGTACACTGCCTAGCGTCGTACCTAGCGTCGTACACTGCCTAGCGTCGTACACTGCCTAGTGTCACACATCGTCAATTGTTCACGTACAATGTAGTGTTCAGACATTAGTGTCCACACAGGGGCTAGAGTACTGGGGTGTTCATGTGTACATGTTAAATGTGTGTTTCTGGTATTGACATGATGACAAGGAGCAGGAGGCAGAGTGACATGATGACAAGGAGCAGGAGACAGAGTGACATGATGACAAGGAGCAGGAGACAGAGTGACATGATGACAAGGAGCAGGAGGCAGAGTGACATGATGACAAGGAGCAGGAGACAGAGTGACATGATGACAAGGAGCAGGAGGCAGAGTGACATGATGACAAGGAGCAGGAGGCAGAGTGACATGATGACAAGGAGCAGGAGGCAGAGTGACATGATGACAAGGAGCAGGAGGCAGAGTGACATGATGACAAGGAGCAGGAGGCAGAGTGACATGATGACAAGGAGCAGGAGACAGAGTGACATGATGACAAGGAGCAGGCGGCAGAGTGACATGATGACAAGGAGCAGGAGGCAGAGTGACATGACGACAAGGAGCAGGAGGCAGAGTGACATGATGACAAGGAGCAGGAGGCAGAGTGACATGATGACAAGGAGCAGGGGGCAGAATGGGAACATGTGAGACATTCATGTTCAATATGCAAATTACTGACAACAATGGATAGGGTGACACAAACGACAGGGAGAGGAGACAAGTGATGACAACAACAGACAGAGTGACATGACAAACAATAACACTACCAGGCAATGTGACACATGTGACTCACCTTTTGTCTGACAAGTCTGTCTTGTTGCCCACCAGCATGATGATGACGTCCCCACCTCGCTCTGTCCTCACGTCATCAATCCACTTGGATGTCTGCTGGAAGCTGTTTGCATCTGTCACACAAACATGACCGTCACATAAACATAACCATCACACAAACATGACCGTTACGCAAACATGACCGTCACGCAAACATGACCGTCACGCAAACATGACCGTCACGCAAACATAACATGACCGTCACGCAAACATGACCAGTCACACAAACATGACCATCACGCAAACAAGACCGTGACACAAACACGACCGTCACACAAACATGACCGTCACACAAACATGACCAGTCACGCAAACATGACCGTCACACAAACATGACCAGTCACACAAACATGACCATCACGCAAACAAGACCGTGACACAAACAAGACCGTCACACAAACATGACCGTCACACAAACATGACCAGTCACGCAAACATGACCGTCACACAAACATGACCGTCACACAAACATGACCGTCACACAAACATGACCGTCACGCAAACATGACCGTCACGCAAACATGACCAGTCACGCAAACATGACCGTCACGCAAACATGACCGTCACACAAACATGACCGTCACACAAACATGACCGTCACGCAAACATGACCGTCACACAAACATGACCGTCACGCAAACATGACCGTCACACAAACATGACCGTCACGCAAACATGACCAGTCACACAAACATGAGCTGTCACACAAACATGAGCTGTCACACAAACATGACCGTCACACAAACATGACCGTCACACAAACATGAACCGTCACACAATTTATATCAACCATCACACAATTTATATCAACCATCACACAATTTATATCAACCATCACACAATTTATATCAACCATCACACAATTTATATCAACCATCACACAATTTATATCAACCATCACACAATTTATATCAGCCATTACACAATTTATATCAGCCATCACACAATTTATATCAACCATCACACAATTTATATCAACCATCACACAATTTATATCAACCATCACACAATTTATATCAGCCATCACACAATTTATATCAACCGTCTCACAATTTATATCAGCCACTACACAATTAATATCTGCCATATATCAGCCAGATTGTGCATGAAGCAAATATTGCTCTGTCATAAGATCTATAAATAAAAACATCATAAACACAAGTTAAAGAAGACGTTCTGAGGTTGAAACGTTCTGAGGTTGAAATGACGCACACATTAACCCTCAGTGTTAAACAGACACTGTGTCACATTGCGTCCCTGTCACATGACTCACTTGTGATGTCATAGACGACAACTGCGACAGACGAGTCTCGGATGTAGGAGGGGATGAGACTACGGAATCTTTCTTGTCCTGCCGTGTCCCACAGTTGTAGCCGGATCTAACAACATAAGTCACCCTGGATCATCCAACAGTTGTACCTGGATCTAACAACATAAGTCACCTTGGATCATCCAACAGTTGTAGCCGGATCTAACAACATAAGTCACCCTGGATCATCCAACAGTTGTAGCCGGATCTAACAACATAAGTCACCCTGGATCATCCAACAGTTGTAGCCGGATCTAACAACATAAGTCACCCTGGATCATCCAACAGTTGTACCTGGATCTAACAACATAAGTCACCCTGGATCATCCAACAGTTGTACCTGGATCTAACAACATAAGTCACCTTGGATCATCCAACAATTGTACCTGGATCTAACAATAAAGTCACCCTGGATCATCCAACAGTTGTACCTGGATCTAACAACATAAGTCACCTTGGATCATCCAACAGTTGTAGCCGGATCTAACAACATAAGTCACCTTGGATCATCCAACAGTTGTACCAGGATCTAACAACATAAGTCACCTTGGATCATCCAACAGTTGTACCAGGATCTAACAACATAAGTCACCTTGGATCATCCAACAGTTGTACCTGGATCTAACAACATAAGTCACCTTGGATCATCCAACAGTTGTACCTGGATCTAACAACATAAGTCACCTTGGATCATCCAACAGTTGTACCTATATCTAACAACATAAGTCACCTTGGATCATCCCACAGTTGTACCTGGATCTAACAACATAAGTCACCTTGGATCATCCAACAGTTGTACCAGGATCTAACAACATAAGTCACCTTGGATCATCCCACAGTTGTACCTGGATCTAACAACATAAGTCACCTTGGATCATCCAACAGTTGTACCAGGATCTAACAACATAAGTCACCTTGGATCATCCCACAGTTGTACCTATATCTAACAACATAAGTCACCTTGGATCATCCCACAGTTGTACCTGGATCTAACAACATAAGTCACCTTGGATCATCCAACAGTTGTACCAGGATCTAACAACATAAGTCACCTTGGATCATACCACAGTTGTACCTGGATCTAACAACATAAGTCACCTGACCTGACACCTAAGTCAACCTGAATCAGCCCACAGGTGTAATGTGTGATGAGGTGGGTCAGTCCATCTGAAGTCACCTGACACAATGGTCTGTGCAATGTCAGGTGAAAGGTCACCGTGTAAGGCCAAGTGAACTACAGCATCAGGTCAGATTAAGTACAATGTAAAGCCAGGTGTAAGTACAATGTAAAGCCAGGTGTAAGTACAATGTAAAGCCAGGTGTAAGTACAATGTAAAGCCAGGTGTATGTACAATGTAAAGCCAGGTGTATGTACAATGTAAAACCAGGGGTATGTACAATGTAAAGCCAGGTGTAAGTACAATGTAAAGCCAGGTGTATGTACAATGTAAAGCCAGGTGTATGTACAATGTAAAACCAGGGGTATGTACAATGTAAAGCCAGGTGTAAGTACAATGTAAAGCCAGGTGTAAGTACAATGTAAAGCCAGGTGTATGTACAATGTAAAGCCAGGTGTATGTACAATGTAAAGCCAGGTGTATGTATTATGTAAGGACAGATCTAACAATAGTGTAATACAAGGTGTGATCACTGATCAGTGTGCAATGTCCGCTGTAAGCACCGTGTAAGGTCAGATGTAGCTACAACGTAACCACAGTACAATATCTGTCAATAACTCAATATATGTGCACTGTGTGAGACCAACAGTATATTAAACATTAACAATGCAGCACACTGGCGGCACCAAACACACACACTGGCGGCACCAAACACACACACTGGTGGCACCAAACACACACACTGGCGGCACCAGACACACACACTGGTGGCACCAGACACACACACTGGTGGCACCAAACACACACACTGGTGGCACCAGACACACACACTGGCGGCCACTGGTGGCACCAAACACACACACTGGTGGCACCAAACACACACACTGGCGGCACCAGACACACACACTGGTGGCACCAGACACACACACTGGTGGCACCAGACACACACACTGGCGGCACCAGACACACACACTGGTGGCACCAGACACACACACTGGTGGCACCAGACACACACACTGGCGGCACCAGACACACACACTGGCGGCACCAGACACACACACTGGTGGCACCAGACACACACACTGGTGGCACCAAACACACACACTGGTGGCACCAGACACACACTGGCGGCACCAAACACACACACTGGCGGCACCAAACATACACACTGGTGGCACCAGACACACACTGGCGGCACCAAACACACACACTGGTGGCACCAGACACACACTGGCGGCACCAAGCACACACACTGGCGGCACCAAACACACACACTGGCGGCACCAAACACACACACACACACTGGCGGCACCAAACACACACACTGGTGGCACCAGACACACACACACACTGGCGGCACCAAACACACACACTGGCGGCACCAAACACACACACTGGTGGCACCAGATACAACACACACACTGGCGGCACCAGACACACAACACACACACTGGTGGTACCAGACACATAACACACACACTGGTGGCACCAGACACACAACACACACACTGGTGGTACCAGACACATAACACACACACTGGTGGCACCAGACACACAACACACACACTGGTGGCACCAGATACAACACACACACTGGCGGCACCAGACACACAACACACACACTGGTGGTACCAGATACAACACACACACTGGTGGTACCAGATACAACACACACACTGGTGGTACCAGACACATAACACACACACTGGTGGCACCAGACACACAACACACACACTGGTGGCACCAGATACAACACACACACTGGTGGTACCAGATACAACACACACACTGGTGGTACCAGATACACAACACACACACTGGTGGTACCAGACACACAATACACAAACTGGTGGTACCAGACACACAACACACACACTGGCGGCACCAAACACAAACACTCAATGTCAGTTGTAAGTGTACTGTACAGGACAGTGTCAGTTGTAAGTGTGCTGTATAGGACAGTGTCAGTTGTAAGTGTACTGTATAGGACAGTGTCAGTTGTAAGTGTACTGTATAGGACAGTGTCAGTTGTAAGTGTACTGTATAGGACAGTGTCAGTTGTAAGTGTACTGTATAGGACAGTGTCAGTTGTAAGTGTACTGTATAGGACAGTGTCAGTTGTAAGTGTACTGTATAGGACAGTGTCAGTTGTAAGTGCACTGTACAAGACAGTGTCAGTTGTAAGTGCACTGTATAGGACAGTGTCAGTTGTGAGTGCACTGTATAGGACAGTGTCAGCTGTAAGTGCACTGTATAGGACAGTGTCAGTTGTAAGTGTACTGTATAGGACAGTGTCAGTTGTAAGTGTACTGTATATGACAGTGTCAGTGTGTGCTGTAACTGCTCTCAGCTACTGGGTGCCCGGTACACCTGGTGAACTACAAAGTCTCAGGTGCTGCCTTGTAACAAACAATGTATTGATTACTGACATCCAACTACAGCCACTCTCTGTCTACTGCACTAATCAACCAATGCACCAGTCACCACAGTACAACTTACACATTGATGTCCACCTACCTCCAGACCACTTTTGTTAATTCAATCAATTATAATCATCTTGCGCATATTTATGTTTTATAAACAGCGCGTCTTGGCATACTTTTGAGGTCGAAAAGACAGCGCGATTTGTGCCAGTCGCAAGCGCAGCGGTGCATGTTACTGCGCTGTGCACATGGAATGAGCGATAAACAGTTTGTTTATGCCGACCGCGCTGTCTTTTCGACCTCAAAAGTCTGCTAAGACGCGCTGTATATAAAACATAAATATGCGCAAGATGTTAAACAAAAAAGTTAATGGCAAAATTGTAATCCTAATGTTTCAAATCAGTTGACTAACTAACTAATTTTATTAATTTGCATTTGCAATGTTTAAATGACCTTATAAAGATTTTTTTTGAATACCAACATCATAAATGTCCACTGGTTGATTTTAAAATTTGCATAAAGTGAAAAGAAGTATGAATCTGGGCATACATGTCCCACGTGTCACAGCCCAGTCCCACCCTTACTGACTGGGTGGGAATTAGGTATTTCGAGTATTAAGAAAGAACTGTGTACCACTCACCGTTCTGTCTTCTAGGTACATGGTCTTTGATAAGAAGTCAATCCCTATTGTTGCCTGCAACACAACACATCACAATTAGAACATTCTACTTGGTGTGTCTATATCTACTTGTTGTAACACCTAATGGGACCAACAGAATTACTTGGTGTGTGTATAGTGTATACAGCTACTTGTTGTAATATCAGGGCTGCCTACTTAACAAAATATTTTTCCGTAATGGTCACGCGGGTGGATGTGTCGGGTTTGTAACTAAATCCCACGTCATTAAAACGTTGATGAATTGTTTCTTTCCCTCTAGTCTGAGTTTGCCCCCTGCCACAGCAGCCACCGGCTTCATTTACTGATAAATTGCAACAAATGAATTGTTAAATTTTTTCTTAGGCAGACCACTGGGTATGAACTTGAGTGTTGCAGTTCTTTGATGTGTATACTAGTCTGAAATCTGATATGCTTATTTCCGTAATGCAGGGGCAGTTTCCGTACTACCGTAATCTGAGGTTAATTTCCGTAGTGATTACGGAAAATCCGTAATGGTAGGCAGCCCTGTAATATATAATTAGAATTAACAGTAATATACACTTTAATTACTAGTCTCTTGTAAGGATGGGACGAATCTGGAATTTAATTCGAATTGAATATCGAATCAAATATCCTCGAAATTTCGAATACAAATCGAATATTGAATACAACTATTCAGTGGCTTCAAATTCAACGTCTTGCCTGGATGTGGTGTCACCCCATGGCCACGGGCACAAGTCTGTGCCGGAGTCGTCGGCATCGTGGCCATACGCATTGATATAAAAAAAACTCAACACAACTGCAGTAAGCTCCGCATAGCAACCACGGACGGTGGTGACACTAGTGTGTGTATATATGTATAAATATAAGATATGTGAGGAGTAATTTGGCAGTTGTAGTCGTTTTCATAGTTAATTAAAATAGAATAGCGGGAAAACGTTCGAATATTCGAAATTTATAATACAAATCGAATATTCGTCCCATCCTCAGTCTCAAGTGACTTGATGTAATGTCTAACTACAATTATTAGAGTAATATAAATACTAGTCACCAGTCAGACTAATAGAACGGACATGTGATCTATGTACACATTATTACTGCTACTTGAGTGAAGTTGTGTCTGCAGCTGAACCATACATGATATATGCAGGACTTTATTTTAACACTAGAATGCTCTTCTGACATCACCAGATTTGTTTACAGAGTTATGGATTTTTCAGTACAATAACACCGTCAGATTGCCTCCCTATCTGCGGTCGCTACAGCAAGAAATCATCTGATGTCCGTCATCATGTCACACATGTTGGACTGTGTCAGGCTGACAGTGCACAGTCTGGGCACAGACTGACAGTGACAGGTCAGCAACATCTAGTTTGTTGTCTGAAGGGCAACTGTGTAAGTTAACTACTGCCAGAAAGTTAACTAATGCCATACTTAAGGTAACTACTGTCAGTAAGGTAACTAGTACCAGTGACATAACTAGTACCAGTATCGGTATGATCAGAGATGTAATAACAGCTTAGTCATGCCGACAGTAAATTGCCACAATTGGGCTTGCCAGTCGACGGTCCCAGTTTAGCAATATTCATATGTTCATTTAATTAGGTGCTAATTAGATTTTTATAATACAATATTGATAATGATTTCAAGATCTCAGTAAACAATAAAATCAGCACACTTCATTGGTTAATCAGCACTGAAAGCGCAGACCACCTGACTGTGTCATCAAAGCTACCACACGATGACATGAACCTCAGTATTAGACACTGGCAACTGTATGCTGTAAAAGGTGTCGTACATGAACACTGTTATTATGCACACTATGACGTACTTCAGCATAGCTTTGTCCACAGCCTCGTCCTCCGCCATTTAGACAAGTAGAGAATATTGTTGGATGAGTATGTAGGCGTATTCAAACACACATGTCCTTCGGGACAATTTTGGGCAGACAAAAATGTGTTCCTGCATAAAAACCTGTATCTCTGGTATATTGGTACGTGTTGTCATTTGTCAAAGCTGTTACTTTAGACTCTGACTCACCTGGTATGTGTTGTCAAAGCTGTCATACATGAACCTTGTTATTAAAGACGTCTTGCCAACTGAAACACAAAACATATACTAGCAATTACCTTTTGTCTAGTTCAGGCTTCAGACTAATGACAGAATTTGTATTTTAAACATCATACAGGCCACCAAAATGTGTTCAATGTACAAAGCAGGTTGTGTTGTTTTGTCGTTGTGCTCTATTTATAAACATGCACATGTAACTTTCGAGTGACCAAGTTTTTTTAAACCCAATTAACATGGCAAAACATTCAAGTGCCCATTATTTCAAGAGTTATTGGCGCCTTAAGTTATTTTAAGACTATGTAACACATATCTTTGAAATGCAGAGAATCGACAAGCATCCACTGACTGGCAGTGGTAAATCATGCTACGTCATAACATCATTGATGTGCAGAAACTGCTGTAGTCTTGATCGACCTAATAGTTTCCATTGCCTTTTGACAGTTTGCTGAATCTCACAGTTGATAAATCAATCAGATATATATATATATATATATATATATATATGACAAAATAGACTTGTTCACTGATCTGCAGGACAGACCGTGTAAGATCAGTGTCCCATGCAGAATGTGTTCACATTATGTTAATTCAGAAAAATTTCACGACAAATTTGTTAAATAAATCTGGCTGACAAGCTGCATAAATTAAATAACTGGTACTGAGTGTGCATAGCTTTTTCATTTTTGTGTGAAAGTCATAGTTAATTTATGCCTGAGAGAAACAAGATACACACCAATATATCTACTAGTGTTTTTCAATTCTATGCTAAGCAATACTGAACTCTGAACAGACTCTTCTATGGGATGTCAGTATTTTAAATCGCGAACATACCTTCAATATAATTTTTGCAACAAAACAAAATTTTACTTGCTCTGAGTCTGAAAGAAGTATCAGATTCTAAACTGAGAAAATGGGTTGCCGTGTGGAAGCCAAAGATTAACCTTTTACAGAGAAGAATCCTAATTTAAGTAAGTAAAGAAGTCTCTGCATACCGCATCGAGGCAGTCATTAATGACACGTGTCATTCCTAGAACTGGGGCTTCTGGTGAAACAAAAATTTTGGATGGGCGGGCAGGCTTCTTCTTTACAGCAAATATCAGTCACTATACTGATGATTATGCTGAATGGATGTTGCGAAGATGGTATAGTTAGAAGATATTTTGAAAGGGTGTGTAGCACTAGTTGAAGGGGTTAAGACTTAAGTAGGGTAGTTATATACAAAGATTGGAAATTACTTAGAATCCAATTACGTTACTTCCACCAACATTTCCTGAATCTTTATTAGTGGATTTTGGTGAGGGGAAAATAAAAGTGATGTTGTGACAGTATCATTCATGAGTATGTTCAGCAGTTTATTTTTGGACTGATGTCTTACTTTATTGTGACTTTGTTTTAACGCGCTATGCGCTCACACATCATTCATGTGTCAAATCTATCAACTCAACAATATGCTAAAAGTGTCTAGGTGCATCACATAGTTGATTGGGTGAATTATGTCTCGCTAACGAAACGTTCTACGTATTATAGTATGAAGAATGAATCATCGCTCAAACGTTCGTCTAATTCTTAATCATAATGAGCGACTTGCAACGGGACCAACTTACCGCTCTGTTCTCCCAAGAAAACTAGCTTAAATTTCCGCAAGGGATTGCCAAATTCTCCACCACTCGACATATCTCCAATTTGTTACGAACAAGTACGTCAAAATTGTAGTTTTGTATATTTTTAAATTGAAAACAAGTGTAACTCGCCGACAAAACTAACACAGGATCAGATCAGCCACGTCCAGCGCCTCGTTTCGACAGAACGGCGCAAGCGCACTTGTGTACTTCCGGTGTATGACGTAGTCGGTATTTAAACGCGGGGGAATCTCCGCGATGATCAGTGCGGCGTCACGCGACGCGACACGCCCACGCTTGAGTGATGGAACGCGCTACAGTTCGCTGCTTATGATTACGCCACCGCAGGTCCATGTACATACCGTCTTTTCCTTTTTGAAATTTGCGAACGAAAAATGCACACCGTGTTCTTTTTAAAATCAAGTAAAAAAACGAAATGTTTTACCTTCAGAAAACTTCGGCTGCCCTCTCATTTTGACTAACCGGCAAAAAATGGTGGCTTCGGTGGGTCAATTCGGTCGCACTGGCTGCATTTTGTAAACAAACTCGATGAAATTGCATATTGATGTAAGACGGTGCACGTCCGCCATGACCGAAGAGTTCCCTATAAAATCAGCATTGTGCAGGTTGTGTGAATTTCTGTGAGCACATATGTAGTGTGGAGTGATTATAAATGATGTTTTTGTGCAGCGTGGCATCAGAGCTGTCAAATTATGACAGCTGTCAGTCGGTGCATTTTGCTTGGTGATGTAATCAGGGGCAATCCGTGGTAGGTTCAAGCAGAAATGGAGGGGTGTAAGGTTTGAAAGACGTTTGTGGGAGCCTGAGGTATTAAAAGTTCACGAATTTTTCACTGAACCTCTGCCTATGGATGGTAAATATGCTGTGAAATTGTCAATAACAGAACTAATCAAGATTAATAGGAAATGAAGGAAACGTTATAATGGTCGCCTATGGAAAATGCAAATGTGGTCTCGCTCCTATTGTCGCCGAAATGGCCTTGTAGCATCTTGACACTTATTTTGAGTCAGTTTCAGAATAATTGATTTATTGAC
Organism: Oasisia sp. SBJ-2009; assembly: GCA_964017155.1. NCBI lineage: Eukaryota > Metazoa > Annelida > Polychaeta > Sabellida > Siboglinidae > Oasisia > Oasisia sp. SBJ-2009. The sequence goes on from OZ024867.1 coordinate 39,128,035, forward strand.
ACCTGTAATTTGAAGCATATATATATATTCCACCAAATAAATCCACCAGCAGATCTGCGCACGCGTGATATGTAATTAGTTGCCGTACAGGCGTAGCGTGGATCCCGTCCAGTACACGTCCACCAACTATTCAATTTTCTGCCGACAATTTCAGTCTTTGGGGGAAATGCACACCGAATGTTTCACTGAAACTGAACTGCTACGTATGCTATTTCCCATGACGTCATCAGTTATATACGTTAATTAATGAGAAAAAAATCAGCTTATATATATATATATATATATATATATATATATATATATATATATATATATATATATATATATATATATATATATATGTTAAATTAAATTAAATATAGACCGTGCGACCACGATCGATTAAATTGACGTCAGATATTTGCGTCTAATTCGGATATTTCCGGAAAACAGCCTTTTCTGAGTATGCACTGCACTGTGGTAAGCACTGTATAAATCCTATTTTGTCAATGTATTAATTGTGCTTGTTTCATATGGCTTCAGATTTGTGATACCATTGAATGACACACATGTCCACGTTTACTTATTAGTCATACATACATCTTGCACAAGGGTAAGATTTTGTAAATTTACAGTTGTAATGTAGTTATTTACTGTTATGTTCTGATCTCAACTGTTTATTTTCGATTCGCATTTAAGACAAAAAAGCAGAAGGAACAGGAAGGAATGGTTAAAAATACTAATGGCACTTTCCAACGTCTCGATAATGGAAGTTTATAAAAAGCTTTGTTCATGGGATGTACAAGATCGTGTAATAGTCGAAAGACTGTGTTCATGGGATGTACATGATCATGTGATAGTCGAGAGACTGTGTTCATGGGATGTACAAGATCGTGTAATAGTAGAGAGACTGTGTCCATGGGATGTACATGATCATGTAATAGTTGAGAGACTGTGTCCATGGGATGTACCTGATCATGTGATAGTTGAGAGACTGTGTCCATGGGATGTACATGATCATGTGATAGTTGAGAGACTGTGTTCATGGGATGTACATGATCATGTAATAGTCGAGAGACTGTGTTCATGGGATGTACATGATCATGTGACAGTTGAGAGACTTTCACTTATAATGCCACATTATTCAAACTGGACAGCTAGATCTGGGCACGGCAACTCAGTTAGCTCCCTGCAAATGCGTAACGTTCCCGTAACGTTAGCAGGTTATAATAATTAGGTTATGCAGTAACATTCCCATATATAACGTTAGGGGAATTTAACTATAAAAAAACGTTAGGAGAACGTTACCGACTAACGTTATCGTAACGTAGAAATAACGTTCTGAAAACCTGATTTTGTTAGCTGGGCTGGCTAAGTTCACAATGCGTACAAGTTTTGTTTTAGTCTTAGGCCTACTGGTGACATGCTGCCGCCTCCAAAGACTATCGGTTTAGTTTTAGGTATGTTCACCTCAAGATTACTAGTCCGCATTCAATTCTTGTTAAATCTTGTTAAAATTATGGTTTATAATTAGTTTGATTTTGAAACACTTCACGTAATATATGCTATAAACTCAAATACTGGTTTTATATTATTTACTCCCGTTAAACAGAATAACTAATGTTGTCGAAACCTTTCGTAAAACAACGACACCAAAATACCAATATCTATCCGTACTTGTCGCGACGGTAACGACACCACTTCGGAGACGACCATAGATATAACTCTTTGGTTTCAAAACGCCGCCAGTGCGACGGAATTGTCCCGATTAAGGGGGTTTAAATTAAGGCGCACCATCAGACATGCCACATTTTTGGGATGGCAATCCGTATTTTTGACCAAACTTTTGTAAGAATCCGTATCAATCCGTATCACTAATCAGATTTTTCGACGTTTTTTATGTGTATGTGTTTGGAATGTCATTCTGCACCACTCCTGCTAAAAAGAAGTCAGGTGTATTTTTTAAATTGTGTTTAATGCCGTCGAGTCGACGTAAATAAGCCGATGTCACAAGGCGCGGGCAGTTAGCGCAGCCCAGACAGATCGGGGGCCTCAAACCCCGGCTAGCTTTGTCAAAGGCGATGTCTAGCGAGTGCATTGCGAAGTCGAAATAAATTGCCATATTTTATAAATTTATTATAAAAACATATATATATCTGCAATATATAGAATAAAAATTAATCATGTAGCCTTAGTTTTGGGGACATATTCGCAAATTGCGGCTTATTTACGTCGACTCGACGACATTAAATTGATAAAAAAAAACAATTTAAAAAGATATATATCCACTTCTTTTTAGCGGGTGTGATGCAGAATGACATTCCAAACATCGACAAAACGTGGTAAAATCGTTTTTAATAGCCCTAATAATTTCAGTCAGTAACTGGAGAATTACGTACAGAAGTTTTATTTCACTTCAGCACGTTTAAACTGCGTCCCGCAAAACAGACAGTGTTATCATATAATACTAAAAAAGCAGTTCACGCGTATATCGAAGTTTCATTGGCAAGCGTCAACATCTTGAATTCTTAAATGCAAGCGATTTCATTGAATTCGGCGTCGAGCTCCATTTCCTGTACTGCTTTTTATAATCGTCACGCGCCTGCCACGAGCCCCGTTCTCGCCCGTTGAGCCTGCCGCAGTCTTCAGAACAAATGTACCAGCGCGCCATCTATTACGCGCCACAATAAACTAATCGGTGCATGGTTTAGTTCGTTCGTTTCGAATCGATTTACTTAATTACTAATAGTAAGCGATTATTCTGTCTATGCCGTATAGGTTTGTGACGCATACAAGGACACAATATGGTTAAAAAATAATGTCTCCATAAATTTAGGTAAAATCCGTATCAAAATTTAGTACGGCCGTATCACTTAAAAATCCCCCAAAATCCGTATCGGATACGGGTAATCCGTATCATGTGGCAAGTCTGCGGCACCATCGTTTGACGAATAGCCGAAGTGGGAGGGAAGCCGAAGCTTTCTAAATGTAAAACGCAAACACGAAACACTAAATATTTAGTTTTTATTACTTGATAATGAAGACGAAAACAGTTTGCGGTTTAATTTTTGTGCGCAAATTTCAAAACGAAAAGGAAAATACGACACATACACGGACCCGGCACCAGACAGTTTTTAATGGCAAAGCCGTGTGTTACGAGGATGGCCTAGCCCTGGACGCTGCTACTGTCGGTTTATGTGTATATGTAGGATAGAAAGCTATAATATATGTTTGTGATTTCTAGGACCAATAACACTGTCACCAAATCTTTGGCCCGTGCATAAAATATTATGCGTGCAAGCGTCTAGGTTACCCAGACTCCATGAGGTGGCAGCACTTTTCACTTTCTTTTTCAGCACATTTAAGTTTATTCAGGAACTTATATACGCACGCACGCACGCACGCACGCACGCACGCACGCACGCACGCACGCACGCACGCACGCACGCACGCACGCACGCACGCACGCACGCACGCACGCACGCACGCACGCACGCACGCACGCACGCACGCACGCACGCACGCACGCACGCACGCACGCACGCACGCACGCACGCACGCACGCACGCACGCACGCACGCACGCACGCACGCACGCACGCACGTCATATTATGTGCATACAAGTCTGTGGTTTATTAAATGACGTTGCCAATCATGTCCATGATGTTTCACCCGGCCGTGTCGTGAGGATAGCGATAATACCCCCCAGTTTGAAGACGGTTACATAATTGTCTTGAGAATTCTAGTATAATTAACGACTGTTCCCATCCAAATCGCACGAACAGCATAATTCAGGACGGTTCTGTGTATTTTAAAACGTGTTTCTCCTAAATATCCTAAACATTGCATGCGAAACGTGCTATCACATGACCGCGCGGAGGCCGACCACACTCCTCTTTGGCGATTTCATTGGCTGACGTTAGAAGAGGAGGTTTTGAAAGGCATGTGCCTGGAGTAGAGAAGAGTAATCAAAATTTAAGTTCAGCTAATGAAAGAGGTCATGTGATATAATTGCAGAGTGTAATGCGAGCAGCGTCAAATATCCGAGTGCACACAACCGTTCAGTTGCTCGCGGGCGATTGGGCAGACGATCGAGTCGATCGTATACATAGATTACAGTACAGGAAGTTGTTTTTCCGTTTTTATGATGGAATTGCGTGCGGGTATTTGCGCTGTTATCACGGGTGTGCAGTTGCAACTGGAGAAGTCAATAAACTAGTTTGACTCGGCTAACTTCGTACTTCACGTAGCGGATTTGCCGAGGGCTGTAGCAGCATCGATTATGTCAGAAGCATTGTAATAACACTCCTGAGTCCTGGGTCTACCCCTCGTTGCCACGCACGGTTTCTTGATTGTGTTAGAAGGCGGTGGAGCCGGGGGGGGGGGGGGGGGGGTGCTTAAAATATGTACTTACTCTACAAAACTTAATAATTATAATCAGCACTCTATACAAAAGGAAGCTATTGGGGTGATCAACATTTCTGGTCGAGTGTCGATCTTAATTTCTCAATCGGAACCGCTATTTCACAGTGATCTATTGGATTATTGATACATGCAACCATAGGCATAGCAAGACGATCGATGCTGGCAGACCGGAGGGAGACACTATGCAGAACTCTTTTAGCGAACATGCAACAATCCAACCACAAACTGCACCACCCCGTCTCTCACCATGACACCTCATTACGCAGTCCGACACGTGTGCGTGTACACTGTTCCTTGGTGTAGGACTGAACGTTTTAAGAACTCATTAGTTTATACCATACTATATGGACTGTATATAATTGGCAATAACCGGACATTCTTTGACTGTGGATCTTTTTAGCTATTTATTTTACACAATCAATTTATATATTTTTATTAGTAATAATTTCACTTATTCAGGTTGTATATTCAATTTATATTTTAATTAGTCTACTTTGTTAAATGTTTTATATTTTTTATCTGGCATTTTAATTAGTTATAATTTTATATATTCAGACTATAGTCCCATTACAGTTTAATTTTCCTACTTTGTAATTTTACCAGACATTCTAATTAGTAACAATTACACCAACCCACCAACCCACCCACCCATCCACCCGCACGCACGCGCGCGCACGCACGCACACACACACACACACACACACACACACACACACACACACACACACACACACAATAGATCTTCAACGTTGTCTGAAAGCCAACGTCGATGGCGAATGCAGCGTGATGCCGTAAGACACATTCAAACTGATTGTGTACCTATGAAAAAAGTGACAGAAGTTTCGATTGTTTTCTAAGTTTTCGGGCCTTCTGAACAATCCAATCGAATAAAAATGTCTGTTGTGTGCGTGGTAACAGTGCCCTAAGATACATCTATGCCAAATTAACACAAGTAGACCCTCAATGGTTTCTGATACAAGGTACCTACAGGACACAGCGGTCATGCTGCCTTAAGTCCATTGGTCTACAAATAACTTGCTTACATTTACGTCTGCCTTAGATTTCAAGATGGCTGCCAGAATGCATGCTGCTTGGGCTTGCAATGGGCTTAACGTCTTGACATCACCGTAAAATAAACTTACCTACAAAATAACATGCTCGTGGATGTAGCCAGCGTTTGTTTGAGTCGTTGTCTTGTTAGTGTCTCGACTGAACTACGACGTGACAGAGAACTAAGAAGCAGAGGTCAATGTGTACACGCCCATGTTTATTACAACTGTGAATATATACATAACAGTGCGAGTCCCTATGTACAAACAGACACGGCGCTGTCCCATTCCCGCGGCTGATGCCAGTGACGTCACTAACAGGCACAGCACGAGCTGTCCCTGGTGGTGACGTCACCGACAAGCGCGGCACGAAAACCATCACCAAACTAGGGAACAAAGTTAACTACTTTCTTAAATCGTCACTTCACAAACAATACACACATCAGTCACCAGAGGCCGCCACCAGTCAACCAACTCACACCCGTCATTAAAATAATCGTAACACACATAGTGCAGGCAGCAGTGAGATCACCTCACCTAAGAGATAAGTACATTTTGCGACAAAGTTAGACAATATTAGACACCATTTACAAACACAAGTAAACGTTGACACCGACGATGAACACGAATGAAACAAAATGGCGTCAACTCCATATCTACAGTCGTGGTCTAACAAACCACACAAATGGCGGCTCTATGTTCACATTCGCTAAAGATGAATTGTATTCTTTACCATGCGTGCCTAACCATATATGGTATAACGTGTAGAGCGCACACAGACAACCAACAAAACAAGACAAGGCAAAATAAACCAAACCAACAAAGACGCTATTTCACTGCAACATTTTGAATGTGTAAATTTTAAATGAAACTACAGCTGTATGATTGCAGTTACCTTTTGCTTAGTTGAACTATTTATATAGGGACTGATGTCTGCATATGCATATGTCCATATGTCCATTTATTGCCAACATACATACAAGTTGACCCGCAAATTTGACGTTTACTTGACGAACCATATGACAAAAGCTGTGACATAACGTGCAATAACTTTAGCTTTCATCTTCTCCTACAGTGTGCATCGTTCTCGCCGGCGTACACAATTACCTGGGCTTGTTAATGGTGACTAGTACCTCGACTTTAACGTAAGAAGATGATTATATGTGGAATCGTTCACATTCGGGCTGCCAATGCGATTTTAGTGAACATTTCTAAAGAATCTTGTTGGCCTTCTGACTCGTGTCAAAGGTCAACAGCTACGTCGACGACCTATGACCTCTCACACATGACACTGTCACTGTCTGTCCTCACATGCTAGGGGCTGTCGTCAACTACCCTACCCCACGGGTCGTAACTGAATAAGATACCCTACTCCAAGGGTGTTAGTTGACTGCACTACCCCCCCCACCCCCGCAGATACTTTAGGTAATGACTGATTTAGCTTTGGTCTGTTAGCTCAGTGGCTTGTTTATTTGAGAACAGTCAGTGACAATGTGACACCAAGTGCACGTGACAGTCAATGTGTGGTTGCTGTCACGAACAACATGACAACAACCACACGTGTGACGTCACTGTATGTGGACAGTAGACACGTCCAGCCACAATCAGATGATGTCCAGCCACCAGTGAAGTCTGCCTGCAGCTCTCGGGATGAAATGAGATGTCTTGGCCAGAGACAGTGTCCAGCGGGTCACTCAGTACATGCCGTTGGTGCTGCAAGGACCACGAGACACATCACATTACATTACATCACATTACATCATCTCTCGCCAGCTCTATTATGTGTGTGCGTGCGTGCGTGCGTGCGTGCATGCGTGCATGCGTGCATGCGTGCGTGCATGTGTTTGTCTGTGTGTGTCTGTGTATGTGCATGCATATGCGACTGTGCTCTCGTGTGAATATCTTTAGTCTTACATCTGAAATATTGGTAGCTTAACTAGTTTTTGTTTTACAAAATATCAGATCAGTGACACACTTTTAACCGAGTGATAACTTCCTTGACCCACCCTAACGCACACCCAACTGTCACAAACCAACCTCCCTCCCTGTACCATGCACCCTATACCCTCCCTCCTTGCACCCTCCTTCCCTGCACCATGTACCTCCCCCCTGTACCCTCCCTCCCTCCCTGCACCCTGTACACTCCCTCCATGCACCCTGTTCCCTCCCTCCCTCCCTCCCTGCACCCTATACCCTCCCTCCCTCGCTCACTGCACCCTCCCTCCCTGCACCCTGTACCCCTCCCCCTGTACCCTCCCTCCCTGTACCCACCCCTTCATGTTGTCGATGGCTGACTCGACGTCCCTCTCACTCATGGTCTGGCCGGCCATGCGTGTCACCAGCTCCTGCACAAGCAGGTCAGTGATGCCTGGTGACGTCCTCTCCACCAGCTCAAAGGCCGTCTCCAGCTCATCCAGAGTGTCACCGCGTCCATTCGCGTACTTGTCACCAAGCTACAACATGTGACACTTTCATACAGGGCCACACGTATAGTTGTCATATAGTTACATGTGACCTATTTTTATATAAGGCCACACATGTACTTGTCACCAAGCTACAACGTGTGACATACTCTCATACAGGGCCACACATGTACTTGTCACCAAGCTACAACATGTGACATATTCTCATACAGGGCCACACATGTACTTGTCACCAAGCTACAATGTGTGACATACTCTCATACAGGGCCACACATGTACTTGTCACCAAGCTACAACATGTGACATATTCTCATACAGGGCCACACATGTACTTGTCACCAAGCTACAACATGTGACATACTCTCATACAGGGCCACATATGTACTTGTCACCAAGCTACAATGTGTGACATATTCTCATACAGGGCCACACATGTACTTGTCACCAAGCTACAACATGTGACATATTCTCATACAGGGCCACACATGTACTTGTCACCAAGCTACAACGTGTGACATACTCTCATACAGGGCCACACATGTACTTGTCACCAAGCTACAACGTGTGACATATAGGCTATAGCTGCATTTGTCACTAACTGTGAAATGACAGTGATTTGAAATGAAGACTGAAGTGGTCAACGTAGTTTTTGTTGGTGAGTCTTTGTTGACGTGTGACAGTCTGGTTGTATTTGTTGACATGTGACAGTCTGGTTGTATTTGTTGACATGTGACAGTCTGGTTGTATTTGTTGACGTGTGACAGTCTGGTTGTATTTGTTGACATGTGACAGTCTGGTTGTATTTGTTGACGTGTGACAGTCTGGTTGTATTTGTTGACATGTGACAGTCTGGTTGTATTTGTTGACGTGTGACAGTCTGGTTATCTCTGTAAGTGCAGATAAAGGTGGCCTGTGCATGACCTCTCACCTCTTTGAGCAACGGTAGAATAACAGCTCTGAGTGACGTCGACATTGGCTGTTGATGACTGTTGGACTGAGGGCGGTTGACCTACGACACAGACACTTGACATAAGCAAGGTGACAACGAGCATACTGTGACACAGACACATGACATAAGCAATGACACAAACACATAACATAAGTACACAGTGACACAGACACATGATATGAGCACCGAGTCAAATGGTCACCTTAGTAGCAGTAGGAACATTCAGACTTTGACCAAACACAGATGACAGCCTGATGTCACACCAAAGACGACAGCCTGATCTCCCTTAGACCAAACACACACCAGAGACGACAGCCTGATCTCCCTTAGACCAAACACACACCAAAGACGACAGCCTGATGTCCCTTAGACCAAACACACACCAAAGACGACAGCCTGATCTCCCTTAGACCAAACACACACCAAAGACGACAGCCTGATGTCCCTTAGACCAAACACACACCAGAGACGACAGCCTGATGTCCCTTAGACCAAACACACGCCAAAGACGACAGCTTGATGTCCCTTAGACCAAACACACACCAAAGACGACAGCCTGATGTCCCTTAGACCAAACACACACCAAAGACGACAGCCTGATGTCCCTTAGACCAAACACACACCAAAGACGACAGCCTGATGTCCCTTAGACCAAACACGCACCAAAGACGACAGCTTGATGTCCCTTAGACCAAACACACACCAAAGACGACAGCCTGATGTCCCTTAGACCAAACACACACCAAAGACGACAGCTTGATGTCCCTTAGACCAAACACACACCAAAGACGACAGCCTGATGTCCCTTAGACCAAACACACACCAAAGACGACAGCCTGATGTCCCTTAGACCAAACACACACCAAAGACGACAGCCTGATGTCCCTTAGACCAAACACACACCAAAGACGACAGCCTGATGTCCCTTAGACCAAACACACACCAAAGACAACAGCCTGATGTCCCTTAGACCAAACACACACCAAAGACGACAGCCTGATGTCCCTTAGACCAAACACACACCAAAGACGACAGCCTGATGTCCCTTAGACCAAACATGCACCAAAGACAACAGTATTGTGATGCTTTCAGGACAAAGCTGTTGGCGATGCGTTCAGGACAAAGCTTCAGGACAAGGCTTTAGGACAAGGCCGCACGCAAACAGGGAGGCATCATATCACACCGCAAAATATCTCAAAGAAGCATCCGAAATCCAGGAAGCGAAGCTGTCATCCCAGCAGGTGGCAGCACGCAGCGAGACAATGCCGTTGCCTGGCACACACTTACGTAGCGAGGGCAGCAGGCGGTGCGGTCGGTGACCCAGGCAGCCGCTCCAGGGTTAGGGGGGAGAGACTTGTTGGCCATGATGCTGCGCAGGACGGCGTGGGTACCGGGAGGTGTCGCCGACACACCGACGCTGTCTGCCCTGGTGGATGACGCGTCACTACGCAGGCCGTTGACGGTCGGCACCACGATCTTGCGCCACCCTGCCTCTGACGCCGTCGTCGACATCGACACTGTGTCAATGTCACTGTCAGTTGCGTAATCGGCTGGTGGTAGTGCCTCGATGTCACATGTTACCTCCGCGCTTTCTATGTCGCGTGTCACCACCAGCTTGTTGGTGTCATGTGTCTCTGCCACATTGTTGACATCGCGTGTCATTGCCTGGGTTTTTATTTCGCGTGTCATTGCTTGGTTTTTTATTTCACGTGTCATTGCCAGGTTGTTGATTTCGCGTATCACTGCCTGGTTGTTGATGTCACGCGTCACTGCCATGTTGTTGATGTCACGCGTCACTGCCATGTTGTTGATGTCACGCGTCACTGCCTGGTTGTTGATGTCACGCGTCACTGCCATGTTGTTGATGTCACGTGTCACTGCCTGGTTTCTGATGTCACGTGTCAATGCCTGGTTTTTGATGTCACGTGTCAATGTCATGTTGTTGATGTCGTGTGTCACTGCCTGGTTGTTGGTGTCATGTGTCACCATGTCTGTCATGTTTCTGATATGTATTGGCGCCTCATGGCTGCGATGACAAAAGCCGTCCAAGAGAGAAAGGCAGGTGGATGCTGGAGCCTGGAGCCTGGAGCTACACGTGACTGGTGGAGTCTGGAGCACAGATCTTTGTGTGACTGGTGGAGCCTGGAGCACAGATCTTTGTGTGACTGGTGGAGCCTGGAGCACAGATCTTTGTGTGACTGGAGGAGCCTGGAGCACATATCTTTGTGTGACTGGAGGAGCCTGGAGCACAGATCTTTGTGTGACTGGAGGAGCCTGGAGCACAGATCTTTGTGTGACTGGAGGAGCCTGGAGCACAGATCTTTGTGTGACTGGAGGAGCCTGGAGCACAGATCTTTGTGTGACTGGAGGAGCCTGGAGCACAGATCTTTGTGTGACTGGTGGAGCCTGGAGCACAGAGCTACATGTGACTGGTGGAGCCTGGAGCTTGGAGCTACATGTGACGGCTTGTGTGCTGATGACAGAAGTAGACAACGACGAAGAGACAGTTGGATGTGTCACACCATCTCCAGGTGCTGTCATCTTATTGGCCGACGCATCATTCATGACACATGCATCGTTGTTGTGTCTCTGGTGACTTGTCATCTGTGACGTCTTGTACGGGTCCCAGTAGGCAGAGCAACCGTCATGTGTCGAATGACGTGTTACGTGTGACGTGTCATATGGGTCCCAGTAGGCCGAGCAACCTTCCAGTCTCATTGTAGCTGACGACACAGACGCCACGCCATCGCCCATGTCACTACGTGTCGCACTGTCGGTGTCATCGTCGAAGGACAGGTCGAGGCCGAGTGACTCGGATGAGACAGAGTTGACATAGGACAAAGCAGTGTGTGACATGTCACTACTGACGGCAATGTCAAAGAGACTGGAGTCATTGACACTGGGTTCAGGCACGATGCACGGGTCAAGGTACACAGACTCCTGCAGCGCCGCCGTCTTGTCTCGCTTCACTGACGTCTGATGATGCAGTGACACTCCGACACGTCCCGTGTCGACTGGCGGCGGACAGACGTCAACCTCCTGGGACCGGTTGTCTGGCTCCGACACTGACACTGACCTGGCTCCGTCACTGAACCAAGGCTGACCAGCACTTGGTGACACTGGTGGCCCCATTGGTGGCCCAACTGGTGGCCCAAATGATAGCCCCATTGGTGGCCCCACTGGTGGTCCTACTGGTGGCCCAACTAATGGACCCATTGGTGGCCCCACTGGTGGCCCAAGTGATGGCCCCATTGGTGGCCCAACTGGCAGACCCTCTGGTAAACCATCAGGTCTGCATCGAGAGTTCAGCAGTGTTTCATAGACAGGGGACATATGACGTGACGTGTCACCTAAATGTGACGTCGTGTGACGCGGCATGTCGGCACAGTTTGATGGTGCGTGACACGGTGACCCGGGTCCATGTGACGTTGCGTCGGTGAAGTCAAACACGCCCGCTGTACACATGGCCTGCATCACGGGCATGAGTCTGGTCAAGCCTGGCTGACCGTCTGTCGCGTCACCGGGCCACCGACTCACAGCAGTGACCGCTGGTGGACGGTCAACGGGAGTGACCATCTTGAAGCGTGGCAGGAGCTCGCCGCTGTAGACACTCCTGTCCGTGAGGCTGGAGGAGACACGAGAGATGGCGGGCTGAGGGTAGTTGAGGGAGGGGGACTCGGCCAGGTCCAGGACAGAGTTGTACATGTCGTCTATCTCCTGCATCTCTGCCGCAAACAGGTGGTCAAAGTAGCGCGGCCGCTGCCAGCCGGGGTCAGGCGGGAACAGAGAGTTCTGTACGGTCGGCTCATACTCCACCACCACCCTCTTGTCACATTCAGGGTCTTTCTGGGTCTTCAGTTCGCCCCTCGCCATCACATCACCTTCGGGGTGTTTTTTCAGGTCACATTCAGGGTCTTTCTTGGTCTTCAGTGCACCCCTCACAGCCACATCACCCTCAGGGTGTTTCTGGATCTTCATCATGGCCTTGGCAGACATGTCACATTCAGGGTGTTTCTGGCGGTCAGTTCTGTTGGCAGTGGGAGCAGCAACAACGATCGGGTCAGTCTGGGTCGACTCAGACGTGGTCTTGGAACAGACTCCCTTCGTGTCACCTCCTGACTTCACTGTCACCTCTCTCTCGTGTCCCTTGTCATGTCGTCTGTCGGGTCCTTTGCCATGTCCCTTGTTGTCCTCCGTGTCGTGTCCCTTGATGTGTCCCCTGTCCTGTTTACTTGGTGACGCATTCGTCCTCACATCTTCCCCACCGTGTCCCATGTGTCCCTGTGAGTGTGTCTCTGCTGTCAACTCAGTCCGTCTGTCCACTGTCTTCTCTCTGTGTCCAGTAGAGTCCCTCGCAAACTGACCAGCCGTAGTGTCGGAGCCGCTGCCGGAGTCCTTCGCAAACAGGTCAGCCATTGTGTCCGAGTGAGCCATAGTGTCCGTGTCATCCGAAGTGTCCGACTGAGCTGTAGTGTCTGATTCGGCCACATATTCTGGTTGATCCAAAGTGTCTGAGTTAGCCGTAGTGTCTGAATCAGCCACAGAGTCTGGGTTATCCGAAGTGTCTAAGTGAACAGTAGTGTCCAAGTTAGCCATAGTGTCTGAGTCATCCGAAGTGTCCGACTGAACAGTAGTGTCCAAGTGAGCTGTAGTGTCTGAATGAGCCACAGAGTCTGAGTGATCCGAAGTGTCCGACTGAACAGTAGTGTCCAAGTGAGCCGTAGTGTCTGAGTCATCCGAAGTGTCCGACTGAACAGTAGTGTCCAAGTGAGCTGTAGTGTCAGAATGAGCCACAGAGTCTGAGTGATCCGAAGTGTCCGACTGAACAGTAGTGTCCAAGTGAGCCGTAGTGTCTGAGTCATCCGAAGTGTCCGACTGAACAGTAGTGTCCAAGTGAGCTGTAGTGTCTGAATCAGCCACAGAGTCTGAGTCATCCGAAGTGTCTGAGTGAACAGTAGTGTCCAAGTGAGCCGTAGTGTCTGAATCACTGCAGGTTTGTGACAGTTCCACCTGGTTCTGCTTGACTGACACTACATCACTAGCAGTGTCACTAACCATGTCATCAGTGTCACTACTAGACGTGTCCGGGTCAGCGTGTGTCTCCGACTGTCCTGATTCGGACTCGGTCACATCAGCCCCAGCCGCATGTTTCTCCTCAGGTTTCTTCAATATACCAGACTTCTTCACTGGCACAGGTTTCTCCTCATTACCAGATTTCTTAGTTGGTACAGGTTTCTCCTCACTAGCAGACTTCTTTGTTGGCACAGGTTTCTCTGCACTACCAGACTTCTTCATTGGTACAGGTTTCTCCTCACTACCAGATTTCTTCATTGCTACAGGTTTCTCCTCACTAGCAGACTTCTTTGTTGGAACAGGTTTCTCTGCACTACCAGACTTCTTCATTGGTAGAGGTTTCTCCTCATTACCAGACTTCTTAGTTGGTACAGGTTTCTCCTCACTAGCAGACTTCTTTGTTGGCACAGGTTTCTCTGCACTACCAGACTTCTTCATTGGTACAGGTTTCTCCTCACTACCAGATTTCTTCATTGCTACAGGTTTCTCCTCACTAGCAGACTTCTTTGTTGGCACAGGTTTCTCTGCACTACCAGACTTCTTCATGGGTACAGGTTTCTCCTCACTAGCATACTTCTTTGTTGGCACAGGTTTCTCTGCACTACCAGATTTCTTCATTGGTACAAGTTTCTCCTCACTACCAGACTTCTTCATTGGTACAGGTTTCTCCTCACTAGCAGACTTCTTTGTTGGCACAGGTTTCTCTGCACTGCCAGATTTCTTCATTGGTACAGGTTTCTTCTCATTACCAGACTTCTTAGTTGGTACAGGTTTCTCTGAACTGCCAGACCTTTTCACAGGCACATGTTTCTCCTCGCTACCAGACTTCTTCATTGGAACAGGTTTCTCCTCACTAGCATACTTCTTCTTTGCTGGCACAGGATTCTCCTCACTACCAGACTTCTTCATTTGTACAGGTTTCTCCTCACTAGCAGACTTCTTTGTTGGCACAGGTTTCTCTGTACTGCCAGATTTCTTCATTGGTACAGGTTTCTCCTCATTACCAGACTTCTTAGTTGGTACAGGTTTCTCTGAACTGCCAGACCTTTTCACAGGCATAGGTTTCTCCTCGCTACCAGACTTCTTCATTGGAACAGGTTTCTCCTCACTAGCAGACTTCTTCTTTGCTGGCACAGGTTTCTCCTCACTACCAGACTTCTTCAATGGTATAGGTTTCTCTTCAATACAAGACTTCTTTGCTGGCACAGGTTTCTCCCCACTACCAGACTTATTCATTGGTGCAGGTTTCTCCTCACTACCAGACTTCTTTGCTGGCACATGTTTCTGTGCACTACCAGATTTCTTCATTGGTACAGGTTTCTCCTCACTACCAGACTTCTTAGTTGGCACAGGTTTCTCCTCATTACCAGACTTCTTCGATGGCACCGGTTTCTCCTCACTACCAGACTTCTTCGGTGGCACAGGTTTCTCCTCACTTCCAGACTTTTTCATTGGCACAGGTTTCTCCTTACTACCAGATTTCTTTGTTGGCACAGGTTTCTCCTCAATACCAGACTTCTTCGGTGGCACAGGTTTCTCCTCACTACCAGGCTTCTTCTTAGGGGAAGTGACTTCGGTTGATTCACTTCTTTTTATAGGTTTTACGGCGCTTTCATCATCATGAGTGACTTTGGTTGTGTCACCTGTGTCTGGTGTCACACCTGTCCTTGTGGACACCTCACCCTCCCTGGCTGACCCGTCCAGTGTCACATCAGCATGTCTTGTCTCTGGTTTACTGTGTGACGTGTCCCTGTCGTGTCTCTCAACGTCTGACACTGTGTCATCAGTGTCGGTGTCTGTCACTGCTCGCCGCTGTCTGTCCGCCGTGTCACTCTCATCTGTCGATTCAAACATACTG
This sequence comes from Oasisia sp. SBJ-2009, assembly GCA_964017155.1. NCBI lineage: Eukaryota > Metazoa > Annelida > Polychaeta > Sabellida > Siboglinidae > Oasisia > Oasisia sp. SBJ-2009. Next base: position 39,143,791 of record OZ024867.1, read on the forward strand.
AGTGTCTGTTGACTGAGACGCCCCACACCGCGACCTTTGGTGACCCCGCGACCTTTGGTGACCCTCTCTCCTGGAACAGGGCTCTTTGTCGATGACGTCATATCCCCCTTGTCTCCAGGACCACCTGACGTCACCTTGCCGCTGGTTTGTGGTGACTTTTCCACAAAATCGCTGACACTTTCCGCCTCTGACATGGCGAGGCTTGTCTTGCCGTCAGTGACGCGTGACTCGGGCACGCTGTAGACACCATGACGTGGCTGTGTCGGTCGCAATGGGCGTGTGTAGTCACCGTCGGAGGACGACACGTCAGACGACCACTCTGTGTGTCGTGTGTCACTTGCGCGACGCACCGATGCTGACGTGCTGACATCCTGCGTCATAGAATCACTGTAGACGGACTCACTGTCTGTGGTCAGTGACCCGCGCTTGACAAGGGGGTGAGGGGAAGACGTCTGCCTCTTCCCGACGGGATCTGTCACCAAGGAACTCCTAGTGTCGTGGTCCTTGCGTCTGTCGACCGTGTCTGTCTGGTCAGAGTGCGACACAGAGTCTGTGTCGGAGTACGACGTGTCATTGTTTCTATGTCTTTGCTTTCCTCGCACCCAATCTGACTCAGTCACTGTGTCATCTGAGTAACTGTAGTCAGTGTAGCGGGAATCAGTGTAGCGGGAGTCGGTGTAGCGGGAGTCAGTGTAGCGGGAATCGGTGTAGCGGGAGTCGGCGTAGCGGGGGCTGGTGTAGCGGGCTTGCCTGTAGCGTCTCCTAGGTGACAGTGACACGTCACTGTCTGTGTCCGTCTGTGAGTCCTGATGTGTCCTTCTCAGTGAAGCGTACACATTGCTGCCATCTGACTCGTAACTAGACTGAGAACCTCCACTTTGCCCCGCCCCTCCCCTGTGCCCCGCCCCTCCACTTGGCCCCGCCCCTCCTCTCTGCCCCGCCCCTCCCCTGTTGTTTATCCCAGACATCCGACTGCGTGTGTCGCTGTCAGTGTCAGAGTCGAGTGTGAATTGAGGTCGGTGTGTCGGGTGGTCAGTGCTTGTGTAGGAGCTGTACGTGTCGTAGTAGCGCCGCGTCGTGTCATAGGTGTAGAATGACGTGCCATCTGTGTAGGAGTACTCCGACTCCGACCGGTCGTCGGTGCGCCGCCGGTACTGCCGTCGTGGCACATACGTGTCATCAGAGCTGTAGTCATCGTCGTAGTAATGACGCGTCGACCCAGAGGTGTAACTAGTGACAGAGTCTGGTGTGTCAACGGACCTACGTCGATCGGTCCCCTCAGCTGCTGCTGTCTTGTTCTTGTCGACAGCTGGTGTCATGTTCCTGTCGACAGCTGGTGTCATGTTCCTGTCGACAGCTGTCGTCGTGTTACGACGCTGCAGTCCATTTGGCTTGTCCTTGACGTCGCGTCGCTCCGTCAGACTCATAGTTCGTCGGAGGCCACCGCCTGCTTTGCTGTCATCAGCCGCATCATCAGCCAGCCAGTCCGCCAGCGACAGAGACGATGACGCCAGTGACTTGTCGAGGCCGTCACGGTCTGTTGACTTGCGTGACAACTCGTCACCCCTCTCAGTGGACGACGTCTGTGCCGAGTCACCTCCCGCAGACGTCGACTTCACTGGTGACACGTTCACGTTGTTGACAGATGGCGCCACTGCCGTGGTGACGGGGAGTGTGGAGCGCTGGGTGGTGGAGCCGCGCCTACGCACGGACTCATCGTTCTCGCGGTCCGTCTCCCACACCACGGGGATGTCTGCGGAGGGAGACTTGGAGCAGTAGCCGTAGGGCCGCGAGAACCGCGCCGTCTCCGCCACCAACACGTCCGGTGACTCGACCGACGGTGTCAACGCTACCGACGCATTGTCACGCTCATCGTGACTGAGCGCACTGCGTGACGATTCACTCAGCGTGTCGTCGCGATCGTCATGACTGAGCTCCTTGCGTGATGATTCACTCAGCGTGTCATCATGATCGTCATGACTGAGCTCCTTGCGTGATGATTCACTCAGCGTGTGATGATGATCATCATGACTGAGCTCCTTGCGTGATGATTCACTCAGCGTGTCGTTATGCTCGTCGTGACTGAGCTCACTATGTGAAAACTCAGTCAACGTGTCGTCACGCTTGACTTGACTGAGCTCACTGCTTGACGAGTCACTCAGTGTGTCATCATACTCATCGTGACTGAGGTCACTGCGTGAAAACTCACTCAATGTGTCATCGTGACTGAGGTCACTGCGTGAAGACTCACTCAGTGTGTCATCATGACTGAGGTCACTGTATGAAGATTCACTCAGTGTGTCGTCATGACTGAGGTCACTGCTTGACGACTCACTCAGTGTGTCGTCATGACTGAGCTCACTGTGTGACGATTCACTGAGTGTGTCGTCACGCTTGTCCTGACTGAGCTGACTGCCTGATGACCTACTCATCTGTCTGCCAGTGAGTGCTGCATAGATGGCGTCGTTGTGTGAGTCACTGTCACTCTCAATATCATCAACCACACTTCTGGAGACCCTGGGTGATGACACAGTGGGTGTCATAACCTCGGGTGGTGTGGACTTCTTGGAGACATTAGGTGATGAGATTTTGGGTGATAAAGACTTTTTGGAGATTTTGGGTGATGATGTCTTAGGAGATGAGATTTCGAGTGATGTGGCCTTCCTCGAGACTTTGGGTGATGAGACATTAGTTGATGTGGCATTCCCGGATGTCTCGGGTGTTGTGGACTTTCTGGAGGCTTTAGGTGATACAGCCTTGGATGATGTGACCTTCATGGAGACCTCAGGTGATGAGGTCTTAGGTGATGTAGCCATGGGTGATGTGCCCTCAAGTGATGTAGACTTCCTGGAGACTTTGGGTGATGATATCTTAGGTGATGAGGCCTTGGGTGACGAGACCTCGAGTGATGTAGACTTCCTGGAGACTTTGGGTGATGATATCTTAGGTGATGAGGCCTTGGGTGACGAGACCTCGAGTGATGTAGACTTCCTGGAGACTTTGGGTGATGATATCTTAGGTGATGAGGCCTTGGGTGACGAGACCTCGAGTGATGTAGACTTCCTGGAGACTTTGGGTGATGATATCTTAGGTGATGAGGCCTTGGGTGACGAGACCTCGAGTGATGTAGACTTCCTGGAGACTTTGGGTGATGATATCTTAGGTGATGAGGCCTTGGGTGATGAGACCTCGAGTGATGTAGACTTCCTGGAGGCTTTGGGTGATGATATCTTAGGTGATGAGACACTGGGTATTGAGACCTCGAGTGATGTGGACTTTCTGGAGACTTTGGGTGATGAGACCTTGGGTGATGAGACCTCGAGTGATGCAGACTTCCTGGAGACTTTGGGTGATGATATCTTAGGTGATGAGGCCTTGGGTGATGAGACCTCGAGTGATGCGGACTTCCTGGAGACTTTGGGTGATGATATCTTAGGTGATGAGGCCTTGGGTGATGAGACCTCGAGTGATGTGGACTTTCTGGAGACTTTGGGTGATGATATCTTAGGTGATGAGACATTGGGTGATGAGACCTCAAGTGATGTGGACTTTCTGGAGACTTTAGGTGACGATACCTTTCTGGAGACTTTGGGTGATGATATCTTGGGAGAAGAGGCCTCAAGTGATGAGGCTTTGGGTGATGCGGACTTCTTGGAGATTTTGGGTGATGACACCTCGGTTGATGGCGATTTCCTGCAGCCCTTGGGTGATGAAGACTTCCGTGAAGACACCTTGGGTGATGAAATCTTTGGAGACTTGTGTTGCTCAACCAAGTCAAGAGTGCGACTAATCACCTTTTTCGAGACGACCACATTTTCAAGAGATGTGGTGGAACCGCAAGCTGATGCTGGGTTAGACTCTGTCTCCGTAGCATCATCAGGTGTTGCATCATGGGATATGTCACTGTGTGATGGGTCATCCTCTGTTGTGTCGTTTTGTGACACGTCATCATGTGATGTGTCACCACATATGTCATCGTGTGATGTGTCGTTGTGTGATGTGTCATCGTGTGACAAGTCATCATGTGATATGTCATCATGTGATGTGTCAACGTGTGACGTGTCATCGTGAGACGTGTCATCATGTGACGTGTCATCATGTGATGTGTCATCATGTCTGTGACTGACACTGCTCTCTGGTGATGTATCTCTGAAGCTCTGCCAAAGGGAATATTGCAAGAGAATGAGAGTGGTGACATCTGGTGAGAGAAAGCAACACAACATTCACTTGCAAACATGTCCTTTGTGAAGATCACACTGAGCAGATCACAATGAGCAGATCACAATGAGCAGATCACACTGAGCAGAAGCTGAAACCAAGCATACTGAGATGAGTTGACAGCTAAAGAATAAGACCAGATAGCCCAAATACACCGCTTTGAAGACAAATACCAGATAGAAAAATACCCAGACCTAAGGAATCAGATGAGAGAGACCAAATATAAAGACCAGACCTCAAGACTGAGACCAGACAGAGACACATAGAACCAGACAGACCAAATACACGGAAGAAACAACATGTAATCAGACTGTGACAGCCTTTGACCAACTGTGCTAGACCAGGACAGACATTGACAGTATTTCACAGGCTGTGGCTGTATTTCAGACATTGACAGGCTGTGACAGTCTTTCACAGACTGTTAGTCTTTCACACACGCTGACAGGCTGTGACAATCTTTCACATATACTGACAGGCTGTGATAGTCTTTCACATATACTGACAGGCTGTGATAGTCTTTCACATATACTGACAGGCTGTGACAGTCTTTCACAGACACTGACAGGCTGTGACAGTCTTTCACAGACACTGACAGGCTGTGATAGTCTTTCACAGACACTGACAGGCTGTGATAGTCTTTCACAGACACTGACAGGCTGTGACAGTCTTTCACAGACACTGACAGGCTGTGACAGTCTTTCACAGACACTGACAGGCTGTGATAGTCTTTCACAGACACTGACAGGCTGTGAGCCTGTGATAGTCTTTCACAGTGACAGTCAAGTGAAACGAGATGGTGAAAACCTTGTTTGATGTTAATATATATCTCCATCATGGGACCATTACAGATCAACTGTCAAGCCATGGGACACTACAATCTTCCTCATGTGTTCATTACAAACCTCTCTCATTTGACGAGTACATACCTCCCTTTTGTGACCACTGCAAACCTCTCTCATGGGATCAGTAAAAAGCTCGCGCATGTGATATATGATATATGGAATAATTATTAACCTCCCTTGTGGAACCAGTACAAACCTTCCTCATGCGACCAGTGCAGAAACAAACATGTTGAAGCAAAAAAGAGCCTGAGCCATCACAAACCCTGCAACCGTAACGCCTTAACCCTGTGACCCCTACACCCTAACCCCGTCCCTGCAGTGGTACGTTACCTGGGCAGACGCGCGGCTGTAGTCATCATAGGAAGACACCCGTGGCTCCACCTACAACATTGACACGACACTGATACAAGGTGACATTAAATGACACTATATACTGTGGTTTTCATATGACACCATCCTTTATTCCATTGACATCACTGACACAAGATGACATGAGTTGACAGTAAAAACTATAGACTAGACTATAGTGATCATATAACAGCAACCTATTGTTCCACCGGCAACACTGACATGAGATGACACTAAATGACACTACATGCTATACTAGTTTAAAAATTATATAACATCATTCTTCATTCCACCTGCACCATTTGTACGACGCAGTGACACAAACAACACTTGACATTGGCCTACCATATCCCCGGAAGACACACGACAGCGACCTATGGCCCCAGGCCACTATGCAATGGTCCCAGGCCACTAAGCTATGGCCCCAGGCCATTAAGCTATGGATCCAGTGCTATGGTCCAGTTCAGCCAAAGCTGTCTAGCTGATGGCGTTATTCACGTGGAGCCACTGTCAACTCTCTACTTGAACTGTCGTGGTGTCCTGACTGTCAACTCTCTACCTGAACTGTCCTAGTGTCCTGACTGTCAATCTACCTGAACTGTCCTAGTGTCCTGATTGTCAACTCTCTACCTGAACTGTCCTAGTGTCCTGACTGTCAACTCTCTACCTGAACTGTCCTAGTGTCCCAACTGTCAACTCTCTACCTGAACTGTCCTAGTGTCCCGACTGTCAACTCTCTACCTGAACTGTCCTAGTGTCCCAACTGTCAACTCTCTACCTGAACTGTCCTAGTGTCCCAACTGTCAACTCTCTAATGGAGCTGTCTTAGTGTACCGACTGTCAACTCTCTACTGAATTGTCCTAATGTCCCGACTGTCAACTCTCTACCTGAACTGTCCTAATGTCCTGACTGTCAATTCTCTACTGAACTGTGCTAGTGTCCTGACTGTCAACTCTCTACTGGAGCTGTCATAGTGTCCCAACTGTCATCTCTCTACCTGAACTGTCCTAGTGTCCCAACTGTCATCTCTCTACCTGAACTGTCCTAGTGTCCCAACTGTCAACTCTCTACCTGAACTGTGCTAGTGTCCTGACTGTCAACTCTCTACCTGAACTGTCCTAGTGTCCTGACTGTCAACTCTCTACCTGAACTGTCCTAGTGTTCCAACTGTCATCTCTCTACCTGAACTGTCCTAGTGTTCCAACTGTCATCTCTCTACCTGAACTGTCCTAGTGTCCCAACTGTCAACTCTCTACCTGAACTGTGCTAGTGTCCTGACTGTCAACTCTCTACCTGAACTGTCCTAGTGTCCTGACTGTCAACTCTCTACCTGAACTGTCCTAGTGTTCCAACTGTCATCTCCCTACCTGAACTGTCCTAGTGTCCCAACTGTCAACTCTCTACCTGAACTGTGCTAGTGTCCTGACTGTCAACTCTCTACCTGAACTGTCCTAGTATCCTGACTGTCAACTCTCTACCTGAACTGTCCTAGTGTTCCAACTGTCATCTCTCTACCTGAACTGTCCTAGTGTCCCAACTGTCATCTCTCTACCTGAACTGTCCTAGTGTTCCAACTGTCAACTCTCTACCTGAACTGTCCTAGTGTTCCAACTGTCATCTCTCTACCTGAACTGTGCTAGTGTCCTGACTGTCATCTCTCTACCTGAACTGTCCTAGTGTCCCAACTGTCATCTGTCTACCTGAACTGTCCTAATGTCCCAACTGTCATCTCTCTACCTGAACTGTCCTAGTGTCCCAACTGTCATCTCTCTACCTGAACTGTCCTAGTGTCCCAACTGTCATCTCTCTACCTGAACTGTCCTAGTGTCCCAACTGTCATCTCTCTACCTGAACTGTCCTAGTGTCCTGACTGTCATCTCTCTACCTGAACTGTCCTAGTGTCCCAACTGTCATCTCTCTACCTGAACTGTCCTAGTGTCCCAACTGTCATCTCTCTACCTGAACTGTCCTAGTGTCCCAACTGTCATCTCTCTACCTGAACTGTCCTAGTGTCCCAACTGTCATCTGTCTACCTGAACTGTCCTAGTGTCCCAACTGTCATCTGTCTACCTGAACTGTCCTAGTGTCCCAACTGTCATCTCTCTACCTGAACTGTCCTAGTGTCCCAACTGTCATCTCTCTACCTGAACTGTCCTAGTGTCCCATCTGTCATCTCTCTACCTGAACTGTCCTAGTGTCCTGACTGTCATCTCTCTACCTGAACTGTCCTAGTGTCCCAACTGTCATCTCTCTACCTGAACAGTCCTAGTGTCCCAACTGTCATCTCTCTACCTGAACTGTCCTAGTGTCCCAACTGTCATCTGTCTACCTGAACTGTCCTAGTGTCCCAACTGTCATCTCTCTACCTGAACTGTCCTAGTGTCCCAACTGTCATCTCTCTACCTGAACTGTCCTAGTGTCCCAACTGTCATCTCTCTACCTGAACTGTCCTAGTGTCCCATCTGTCATCTCTCTACCTGAACTGTCCTAGTGTCCTGACTGTCATCTCTCTACCTGAACTGTCCTAGTGTCCCAACTGTCATCTCTCTACCTGAACAGTCCTAGTGTCCCAACTGTCATCTCTCTACCTGAACTGTCCTAGTGTCCCAACTGTCATCTCTCTACCTGAACTGTCCTAGTGTCCCAACTGTCATCTCTCTACCTGAACAGTCCTAGTGTCCCAACTGTCATCTCTCTACCTGAACTGTCCTAGTGTCCCAACTGTCATCTGTCTACCTGAACTGTCCTAGTGTCCCAACTGTCATCTGTCTACCTGAACTGTCCTAGTGTTCCAACTGTCATCTCTCTACCTGAACTGTCCTAGTGTCCCAACTGTCATCTCTCTACCTGAACTGTCCTAGTGTCCCATCTGTCATCTCTCTACCTGAACTGTCCTAGTGTCCTGACTGTCATCTCTCTACTTGAACTGTCCTAGTGTCCCAACTGTCATCTCTCTACCTGAACTGTCCTAGTGTCCCAACTGTCATCTCTCTACCTGAACTGTCCTAGTGTCCCAACTGTCATCTCTCTACCTGAACTGTCCTAGTGTCCCAACTGTCATCTCTCTACCTGAACTGTCCTAGTGTCCCAACTGTCATCTCTCTACCTGAACTGTCCTAGTGTCCCAACTGTCATCTGTCCACCTACTACAGCTACAGCTGTCAGCACTCTGCCTGCTCATTCAACAAGCACACAGCTGCCGCCAGGCCAGTACACCCTGTAGTACACTGCACCAGTGTTACAGGCCAGTACACCCTGTAGTACACTGCACCAGTGTTACAGGCCAGTACACCCTGTAGTACACTGCACCAGTGTTACAGGCCAGTACACCCTGTAGTACACTGCACCAGTGTTACAGGCCAGTACACCCTGTAGTACACTGCACCAGTGTTACAGGCCAGTACACCCTGTAGTACACTGCACAAGTGTTACAGGTCAGTACACCCTGTAGTACACTGCACCAGTGTTACAGGCCAGTACACCCTGTAGTACACTGCACCAGTGTTACAGGTCAGTACACCCTGTAGTACACTGCACCAGTGTTACAGGCCAGTACACCCTGTAGTACACTGCACCAGTGTTACAGGCCAGTACACCCTGTAGTACACTGCACCAGTACTACAGGCCAGTACACTGCACTAGCACTACTGGAAGGTGTCTGTACTACAAGAATACATGTCTGTACTATAAGCCAAGGCAATATCTATACTACAAGATAATGTCTGTACAATAGAATTGTACTACAAAATGCCCAAACTGCTCTGACAGAAAAGATAACTTGGTCTAGGGCAGAAGACTAGTTGGCCTATGATTAAAAACATAACCTGTTCTTAGAGATAAGACAATGCGGTCTACAAGACAGTGGTCTAGTGGGGGAAATAACCTGGTCTAAGAGAGAAGATAACCTGGTCTAAGAGAGAAGATAACATGGTCTATGAGACAGTGGTCTAGTGAGAAAAATAACCTGGTCTAAGAGAGAAGATAACTTGGTCTAAGAGAAGTGGTCTATTTGGAAAATAACATGGTCTAAGAGAGAAGATAACGTGGTCTATGAGAGAAGATAACTTGGTCTAAGAGAAGTGGTCTAGTGGGGAAAACAACCTGGTCTAAGAGAGAAGATAACTTGGTATATGGGGAGAGGTAACTTGGCATTAGGGAAAGGTTAACCTGTTTAGAAGAGAAGATAATCTGGTTTAGGGGTAAAAGATAATACTTGCATAATTGTACAATAGTAACCTTTATATAACTGTGGTCAAAACACAGCTGCTCTGAACACATAACCAGGTCAACTTGATGTACTTGACCACCACCAGGGGGACCTATCATTCCATGAAACCAAGAGTTCTGAACCCTGGTGCCTACTCAAAGAACTACTACAGCCAACAACCACCACCAGGGCCCGCCACTGACATGCTTAAAAATAAGTGGGGCAAGAGCTTACACTTTCACGCACTATCTGACCACCAAGGTAGTCACGGTTACCACCGTAGTCACGGTCACCACCGTAGTCACGGTTACTACCGTAGTCACGGTTACCACCATAGTCACGGTTACCAGCGTAGTTGTGGGCACCGAGTGCATTGCCATGGTAACTGTTGTCATTTGAGTACTTCTCTCCTGGCTGAAAGAGATCACAAGTGTCATAGGTAGACAGTGGACAGACTGTCCTTTTTAGACAGTGGAGAAACTGTCCTTTTTAGACAGTGGACAGACTGTCCTTTTTAGACAGTGGACAGACTGTCCTTTTTAGACAGTGGACACTGTCCTTTTTAGACGGTGGACAGACTGTCCTTTTTAGACAGTGGGCAGACTGTCCCTTTTAGACAGTGGACAGACTGTCCAGTTCAGACGGTGGACAGACTGTCCACTTTAGACAGTGGGCAGACTGTCCACTTTGGCTGTCCCCCACTCTTAACAAGTGACCCTCACAAGTGACCCCACTCGTGGAACAGAACCTACGACCTTTGTGTGCAAGTAATGACCCGTGTGTGCACATGTAGTGATGTAACTAATGACCTGTACACAAGTAATGACCTGTGTCGACACATAATGACCTCTAGGTTATGTAAATGTAAGCACTGCATAATTTGGACGTTGTCTGTGTGAGACCCACCTAGTGTCGTCAACCACAGACACCAGCACGTGTCAACCCTAAACACAAAGTGACAGCAACAGTGACACAGATAGAGAAACACACACACTGACACACTGCCCTCTACTGGTGACAACGTACAACGCTGCTCACACTGAACCTGCTGGGGTCGTACCGGACTGACACTTCACACTGTAAGTCAAACAGCATACAACTTAGTGACAACGACACACGTCTATCTACCTGTCTAATTCACCTGACTACCTCTCACATGACTGACTGACTGCATGACCTTAGCAACCTGTCTCAAGACGCACGCGACCGTGAGTGTGTCACGTGACCACTACAGCTGGTGCGCGACACAAATAACTTACACTAGGGGGCGCTGCCGTAGCATCGTTGAAGTCGTCGTCGGTGTACAGTGGCGGAGACATGTAACTGCGGCGAGACTTTCTGCGGACGGGCTGCACAAACAACACTCGCGTGACATCACTTCCTGCTCCCACAGGCCACTTATGACATCACTTCCTGCGTCGAGGGAGTGCCAACACCTCTGCCGCTTACTACGTGTCTTCGGCACTCTAGTTCAGCATCTGCCACCAGGTGTGTGCAGCGATCGACCCGTTGCTAGCGTAGCTTTATGAAAGCAGTTACTGTAAGCCTCGCTGCTAACCACCACTAACCTTGTGTGAACCAACCTACAGCGCCTGCCTCCTCACAACTAGCGTGGTCTGCTCCCAGTGTTAGCTATGGCGGTCCAGATGCGATAACTGTGGTCTGTCTTCAAGCAGTAATTGTGGTCTGCCTCTCAGCAACAACTGTGGTCTGCCTCAAAGCAATAACTGTGGTCTGCGCCCAAGCAATAATTGTGGTATGCCCCCAAGCAATAATTGTTGTCTACCTCCAAGCAATAATTGTGGTCTGCCTCCAAGCAATAATTGTGGTCTGCCTCCAAGCACCAAGGCAGCAGTCTTCAGTGTGTACAATGTACTGAGTGTGTACACTGTACTGAGTGTGTACACTATATTGTACAAAACCTAAATAAGCCAACTAATGACATCTGTGAACAAACATCTACCGTGGTGGGTGGGGACAGACGGATGGACACACAGGCAGAAGGACAGACAAAACACACACAGACAGAGAAAGAGATAAACAAACATACCCAGACAGAGAGGTACAACACACCTCCACAGACACAGAGAGAACAATGACGTGACATGATGTGGCCACATAGACATAGTAACGTTGTTGTGAAGCCTAAAGCCACTAGCAATGTGACAATGTGTCCTGCAGTGATGTGTCTGACAAGTCTACTGCTAGGTAAGTCAATGGCACTGTATTCTGAGGGAACAACCAGAGAGTGACACTTCAAGAGAAGAGTGACACCCTGAGGTAGTGGACACTAAGTGGGGAGTGACACCCCCAGTTAGTGGACACTTCAAGAGGAGAGTGACACCCCCAGGTAGTGAACACTAAGTGGGGAGTGACACCCCCAGGTAGTGGACACTTCAAGAGGAGAGTGACACCCCTAGGTAGTGGACACTAAGTGGGGAGTGCTACTCCCAGGTAGTGGACATTTTAATTGGGGAGTGACACCCCCAGATAGTGACACTTCCACAGGTAAGTGACGGTGTCATATAGAATATGGACCCCCATGAAAAATTAACCCAGTGTGTCTATATTCTGTAATAGAAGTAATTCTATTATAGAATACGGACCCACCCCATAGAATTTTGACCCGGTGGCGTCCAAATTTTATGTCTTATAGAATATGGGCCCCCATTCGAAAATGGACCCTGGGTCCAAAATCTGTAGGAGTCCATTTTCTATATGTGCAATAGAATAGGGACCCCCTATGAATATGGACCCCCTATGAATATGGACCCCCTATGAATATGGACCCCGGGTTGTGTTGTTGATATAATTGATTCCTGATGTAACTTCGAAACTGAGCCATACCTGTGATTCCAATGGAGTTAAAATTTTGCATCTCATGTCTTAGTAGTTGGTGTGAGCAATGTTGACATGGACACTGGTCAGTTCACAGTTTCAAAACATGAACTGGTCTTACATGAAACATTAACACAATTATTTCCCCTGTATATTGTATTTTGTTGAGATGACAACTGAATGAATGAGTAAATATTACTCTTACTTATATTTATTCAACGATCCCACACTATGGAACAATTGATACATTTTAGCAGTTGATAGGATTCACAGTATTCACAGTCAAATATGACTGGCATCTTAATGGCAATGGTGGCTAAAATGTAAAAATAATAAAAACTGTTTTGACAAAAGTATTATGAATGATGACAGTGACATTCTAGTTACAATCTATGAACTGCATGATACTATTTTACCAATTTATTCAGCTTTTTAAAAAAGGGGTTCAGAATTTTTAAAGGGGGTCCAAATTATATAATAGAATATGGACCCCGGGTCCATTTTCTATCTGACAATGCTAGAAGACACTTTAAGCGGAGAGTGACACCCCCGGGTAGAGGACATATCCACAGGCAAGTGATACACTCAGGTAGAGGACATATCCACAGGTGATACACTCAGGTAGAGGACATATCCACAGGTAAGTGATACACCCAGGTAGAGGACATATCCACAGGTAAGTGATACACCTGGGTAGTGGACGCTTCAACTGGAGACGTGTGACACACTGACAGGTGTTGGATGTACCAGTATGATGTGCTGAGTGAATGAGTGAATGAGTGAATGAGTGAATGAGTGAATGAGCATTGTCAGTGCCACTGACTACAGCAACAGCCAAGCACATTTCTCTAATACATTCTGTGCTCAACTACAGTGGCCAATTACATAGCAGTACTGTACTTATATATAATTATATATATATATATATATATGTAAATATATATATATATATATAAAATATGCATATGTATATGTTACATATGTGTGTGTGTGTATGTATATATTATTATGTATGAACACATACAAATATTATGTATATACATATATATACATATATACATATATATGTATATATATATATATATATGTATGTATGTATGTATATATATATATATATATATATATATATATGTATATATATATGTATATATATATATATATATATATATATATAATGTGCACATACTGTATATTTAGTGTACACACACATACACAGGTGAATGTAACTTTAAAGTCATCATAAACAACTATGTTTAGGGAATTAACCCCTTTCCCCCTCTCTCTACCCCCTCTCTCTACCCCCTCTCTCTACCCCCTCTCTCTACCCCCTCTCCCATGTTCACACACCTGTGAAATGTAGAAGGATACACAAGGTTTATGACTTCACTATCACTGTCTCTCTCATTGTTTTTAATAACTATTAATATTAGTTATCAATAATAATTGTTTCAAATAATTAACCATATATATATATATATATAAATATATATATATGGTTAATAATATATATATATATGTGATGATAAAATAAAATATAGTAAACAGCTTGTTTTAATGTATATATTTTAGCTTAGGCCGAAACAGAAAACAGTAAATACACCAAACATGTACAGATGACAGTATCACAGGGTGGGATGTAAAGATGACAGTATCACAGGGTGGGACATAAAGATGACAGTATCACAGCGAAGGGTGGGATGTAAAGATGACAGTATCACAGGGTAGGACATAAAGATGACAGTATCACAGCAAAGGGTGGGATGTAAAGATGACAGTATCACAGGGTGGGATGTAAAGATGACAGTATCACAGGGTGGGACATAAAGATGATAGTATCACAGCAAAGGGTGGGATGTAAAGATGACAGTATCACAGCGAAGGGTGGGACATAAAGATGACAGTATCACAGCAAAGGGTGGGATGTAAAGATGACAGTATCACAGGGTGGGATGTAAAGATGACAGTATCACAGGGTGGGACATAAAGATGACAGTATCACAGCGAAGGGTGGGATGTAAAGATGACAGTATCAAAGGGTGGGATGTAAAGATGACAGTATCACAGGGTGGGATGTAAAGATGACAGTATCACAGCGAAGGGTGGGATGTAAAGATGACAGTATCAAAGGGTGGGATGTAAAGATGACAGTATCACAGCGAAGGGTGGGATGTAAAGATGACAGTATCAAAGGGTGGGATGTAAAGATGACAGTATCACAGCGAAGGGTGGGATGTAAAGATGACAGTATCACAGCGAAGGGTGGGATGTAAAGATGACAGTATCACAGGGTTGGACATAAAGATGACAGTATCACAGCGAAGGGTGGGATGTAAAGATGACAGTATCACAGGGGGGGGGACATATGACCTGCGTGTGTCCAGTGAACTGTCCACACTGTCCCAGGAGAACTCTACACAGCATGGTGAGGTGAGAGGTCAGGTTAAAGGTGAAAGTGAGACATGCACTTACAATGTTGTTGTTTTGACTTTTCCGGTAGCTCTTCTGTGGCACTGGGGGTACTGGGGTCTCCTCAGCGGCATTCCTGTAATTGGGCGGCGGGTCGGAGTAGGGGTCGGAGTAGGGGTCGGAGTAGGGGTCAGCCTGGGTACATGCAGGAAAACAATGCAGATGAATAAAGCAGCATGCAACGACAGTGACGCCAGGTCAAATACAATTACCTGAGGTCAGAGTGACTTAAGGTCAAGCACAATGACATGATGTTATACACAGTGACTACAGGTCAAGCATAATGACCTGGGGTCAAGCACAATCACCTGAGGTCAAACACAGTGACTTGATGTCAAACACAGTGACTTAAGGTCAAAAACAATGACTTGAGGTCAAACAACAGGACCATAGGAAACAACTGTGTGCCTTTCACCTACAGTCCTACATCTCACTGCACAGGACACAACAGTCAACACTGTCTGACGCCACGCAGTCAACAGCCTCCACTACTCAGGCACTGTGATGTCACTGAGGTGGCAGCACTTGTTAGCCCCTCATAACCACCTGGGAGATAAATGCTTTGCCCATATCACCACCACCAGGGCGGCCTTACCCCAGAATAGGGTAGAGACGCTGATTGGTTCAAAGGCCAACTATAAAATAAAAACTAAAATACGGATACACGTTTATAAGATAACACGATACTATATTAAACATATTCAACATTAAACTGATATCAACACAAAAATAAACAGAACAACAAATTTGCGGTTGTTTATAAAGATGAAATATGGCAGGATTAACTTTGATTACCGTGACTCCATGAGGTGGCAGCACTGTTTAGGATAACATCCAAAAGCCAGCAAAGTAACCCGACTCTCAGCAAAGTTACACAGCCGAGTGAGAGTTGGTGAAGTGAGCCTAGTTGGTCACATGACACGTACCTTGAAGACGGAGCGCGTTGCGGACTCGCGTGAGCCGGGGGAGGTGGCTGTGGACTCGCGGGCAGCCACTCTAGGGGGGGTCGGCCACTCCCGCACCGTGCTGTTCCACTCTATGCTCTCCTCATCATCATCTCCATCATCACTGAAACACAACACAGTCACCAGGGGGGCGCTCCAGGACATACACCACAGTCACCGGGGGCGCTCCAGGACATACACCACAGTCACCAGGGGGCGCTCCATGACATACACCACACAGTCACCAGGGGGCGCTCCAGGACATACACCACAGTCACCAGGGGGCGCTCCAGGACATACACCACAGTCACCAGGGGGCGCTACAGGACATACACCACAGTCACCAGGGGGCGCTCCAGGACATACACCACAGTCACCAGGGGGCGCTCCAGGACATACACCACACAGTCACCGGGGGGCGCTACAGGACACACCACAGTCACCAGGGGGCGCTCCAGGACATACACCACAGTCACCAGGGGGCGCTACAGACATACACCACTCAGTGACATGACATCAGACGTAACACAAGGACACAATGATGACAGTAAGAGTGATATGGGATGAGAGGTGACATGGTGACACAATAGTGACAGTGTGTGACATGACATAAGAGGTGACACAAGGACACAATGATGACAGTAAGAGTGATATGGGATGAGAGGTGACATGGTGACACAATAGTGACAGTGTGTGACATGACATAAGAGGTGACACAAGGACACAATGATGACAGTAAGAGTGATATGGGATGAGAGGTGACATGGTGACACAATAGTGACAGTGTGTGACATGACATAAGAGGTGACACAAGGACACAATGATGACAGTAAGAGTGATATGGGATGAGAGGTGACATGGTGACACAATAGTGACAGTGTGTGACATGACATAAGAGGTGACACAAGGACACAATGATGACAGTAAGAGTGATATGGGATGAGAGGTGACATGGGGACACAATAGTGACAGTGTGTGACATGACATAAGAGGTGACACAAGGACACAATGATGACAGTACGAGTGACATGATATCAGAGGTGACACGAGAACACAATGATGACAATAAGATTGAGACAGGGTTAATTGATTTGGACATTCCCTTGGAATAGTGTTGTAACAGTGTTGGTGTAACGGTGTTGGTGTAACAGTGTTTGTGTTGGTGTAACAGTGTTAATGTAACAGTGTTGGTGTAACAGTGTTGGTGTAACAGTGTTAATGTAACAGTGTTGGTGGCACTGTGCTGGGGATGGATGGCTATGCTTAGTATTATGTAGTACGACCAGGAATATAATGACACACAGAATCAAGGAATATACACATATATAAACAAGTGTATACAGGAAGCTCCACCTACATTTCGCTGTCGCTGTCGTCAGAGTCGCTGTCGTGCTCCGCCTTCCAGCGCCTGTAGCGCTCTATGAGGTCGGAGAGGTAGGCCGTCTTGCGCGCCCGCCGGATGAACGCATGCTTCAACAGCTCCTTGGCCGTCGGCCGCTACAACACACCCACAGTGTCACCGACACTAAACCGTGTCACCGTCAGTAGAATGTGTCACCGACACTACGAGGTGTCACCAACTCTATGGCATGTCACAGACACTACGAAATGTCACCGACACTATGACTCTGAGAGGTCACCGACACTATGAGATGTCACAGACACTAAACTGTGTCACCGACAGTAAAATGTGTCACCGACACTAAGAGGTGTCACCGACACTACGAGATATCACCAACACTACAGTAATGTCACAACGTGTCACGCAACAATTAACCCAGCCAAATGTACCACCAACAGCCAGTGTCAGCACAACATGTGTAATGTCAACAGTCATGTCAGCACAACATGTGTAATGTCAACAGTCATGTCAGCACAACATGTGTAATGTCAACAGTCATGTCAGCACAACATGTGTAATGTCAACAGTCATGTCAGCACAACATGTGTAATGTCAACAGTCATGTCAGCACAACATGTGTAATGTCAACAACCAGTGTCAGCACAACATGTGTAATGTCAACAGTCATGTCAGCACAACATGTGTAATGTCAACAGCCAGTGTCAGCACAACAAGTGTACCACCAAGTCATGTCAGCACAACATGTGTAATGTCAACAGTCATGTCAGCACAACATGTGTAATGTCAACAGTCATGTCAGCACAACAAGTGTACCACCAACAGCCAGTGTCAGCACTGCATGTGTACCACCAATAGAGGATACACATGTGTTTACAATCTGAATACATTGTTTACAAATGTGAACGTTTCATTGTTGAAATATCTAAATGAAGATGATGAGAGTTTATTAAAAATATTTAGTGTAGAATTAAAATGTGAAATAAAATGAGGATGGCTTATGTGTTGTTATACAGCATAGTGCATCAGTGTGGACTAACTGGTGACATCACGTCAACAGTACACACACACTCAACACACAACAACTTAACAATTACGTGACCACCAGTCATGTGACCACCCAGTCACATGACCAGCCTGTGAAGTACTCACGTTCTCTGGCTCCTTGTTGAGACACAACTCAACGAACTCCTTGAACTGTCTGTTGAAGTGCCCCGAGAGTTGGGGCGGGGTGTTCTTAGGGATGAGGAACAACACCCTCATGGGGTGCATGTCTGAGTAGGGTGGCTCTCCCTTCGCCAGCTCTATGGCCGTGATGCCCAGGCTCCAGATGTCTGCCTGAGGGGGAGAGGCAGAACATTAGGGGGAGACTGAGACTACATTGGGGGAGACTGAGGCAACATTAGGGGGAGACTGAGGCAACATTAGGGGGAGACTGAGACAACATTGGGGGGAGACTGAGGCAACATTAGGGGGAGACTGAGGCAACATTAGGGGGAGACTGAGACAACATTGGGGGAGACTGAGACTACATTGGGGGAGACTGAGGCAACATTGCGGGAGACTGAGACTACATTAGGGGGAGACTGAGACAACATTGGGGGGAGACTGAGACTACATTAGGGGGAGACTGAGGCAACATTAGGGGGAGACTGAGGCAACATTGTGGGAGACTGAGGCAACATTAGGGGGAGACTGAGGCAACATTAGGGGGAGACTGAGGCAACATTGGGGAGACTGAGACTACATTGGGGGAGACTGAGGCAACATTAGGGGGAGACTGAGGCAACATTAGGGGGAGACTGAGACAACATTGGGGGGAGACTGAGGCAACATTAGGGGGAGACTGAGGCAACATTAGGGGGAGACTGAGACAACATTGGGGGGAGACTGAGGCAACATTGGGGGAGACTGAGACAACATTAGTGGGAGACTGAGGCAACATTGGGGGGAGACTGAGGCAACATTGGGGGGAGACTGAGACAACATTGGGGGGAGACTGAGGCAACATTGGGGGGATACTGAGGCAACATTGGGGGGAGACTGAGGCAACATTAGTGGGAGACTGAGACAACATTGGGGGGAGACTGAGGCAACATTGGGGGGAGACTGAGGCAACATTGGGGGGAGACTGAGACAACATTGGGGGGAGACTGAGGCAACATTGGGGGGATACTGAGGCAACATTGGGGGGAGATTGAGGCAACATTGGGGGGAGACTGAGGCAACATTAGTGGGAGACTGAGACAACATTGGGGGGAGACTGAGGCAACATTGGGGGGAGACTGAGGCAACATTGGGGGGAGACTGAGACAACATTGGGGGGATACTGAGGCAACATTGGGGGGAGACTGAGGCAACATTGGGGGGATACTGAGACAACATTGGGGGGAGACTGAGGCAACATTGGGGGGAGACTGAGACAACATTGGGGGGATACTGAGGCAACATTGGGGGGAGACTGAGACAACATTGGGGGGATACTGAGACAACATTGGGGGGAGACTGAGGCAACATTGGGGGGATACTGAGGCAACATTGGGGGGAGACTGAGACAACATTGGGGGGAGACTGAGGCAACATTAGTGGGAGACTGAGGCAACATTGGGGGGAGACTGAGGCAACATTGGGGGGAGACTGAGGCAACATTGGGGGGAGACTGAGGCAACATTAGTGGGAGACTGAGGCAACATTGGGGGGAGACTGAGACAACATTGGGGGGAGACTGAGACAACATTGGGGGGAGACTGAGACAACATTGGGGGGAGACTGAGGCAACATTGGGGGGAGACTGAGGCAACATTGGGGGGAGACTGAGACAACATTAGTGGGAGACTGAGGCAACATTGGGGGGAGACTGAGACAACATTGGGGGGAGACTGAGACAACATTGGGGGGAGACTGAGGCAACATTGGGGGGAGACTGAGACAACATTGGGGGGAGACTGAGGCAACATTGGGGGGAGACTGAGACAACATTGGGGGAGACTGAGACAACATTGGGGGAGACTGAGGCAACATTAGTGGGAGACTGAGGTAACATTGGGGGGAGACTGAGACAACATTGGGGGGAGACTGAGGCAACATTGGGGGGAGACTGAGACAACATTGGGGGGAGACTGAGACAACATTGGGGGGAGACTGAGGCAACATTGGGGGGAGACTGAGACAACATTGGGGGGAGACTGAGACAACATTGGGGGGAGACTGAGGCAACATTGGGGGGAGACTGAGGCAACATTAGTGGGAGACTGAGGCAACATTGGGGGGAGACTGAGACAACATTGGGGGGAGACTGAGGCAACATTGGGGGGAGACTGAGACAACATTGGGGGGAGACTGAGACAACATTGGGGGGAGACTGAGGCAACATTGGGGGGAGACTGAGACAACATTAGTGGGAGACTGAGGCAACATTGGGGGGAGACTGAGACAACATTGGGGGGAGACTGAGACAACATTGGGGGGAGACTGAGGCAACATTGGGGGGAGACTGAGACAACATTAGTGGGAGACTGAGGCAACATTGGGGGGAGACTGAGACAACATTGGGGGGAGACTGAGACAACATTGGGGGGAGACTGAGGCAACATTGGGGGGAGACTGAGACAACATTGGGGGGAGACTGAGACAACATTGGGGGGAGACTGAGGCAACATTGGAGGGAGACTGAGGCAACATTGGGGGGAGACTGAGACAACATTGGGGGGAGACTGAGACAACATTGGGGGGACACTGAGGCAACATTGGGGAGAGACTGAGACAACATTGGGGGGAGACTGAGGCAACATTGGGGGGAGACTGAGGCAACATTAGTGGGAGACTGAGGCAACATTAGTGGGAGACTGAGACAACATTGGGGGGATACTGAGGCAACATTGGGGGGATACTGAGGCAACATTGGGGGGAGACTGAGACAACATTGGGGGGAGACTGAGGCAACATTAGTGGGAGACTGAGGCAACATTGGGGGGATACTGAGGCAACATTGGGGGGATACTGAGGCAACATTGGGGGGAGACTGAGACAACATTGGGGGGAGACTGAGGCAACATTAGTGGGAGACTGAAGCAACATTGGGGGGAGACTGAGGCAACATTGGGGGGAGACTGAGGCAACATTGGGGGGAGACTGAGGCAACATTGGGGGGAGACTGAGGCAACATTGGGGGGATACTGAGGCAACATTGGGGGGAGACTGAGACAACATTGGGGGAGACTGAGACAACATTGGGGGGAGACTGAGGCAACATTGGGGGAGACTGAGACAACATTGGGGGGAGACTGAGACAACATTGGGGGGAGACTGAGACAACATTGGGGGAGACTGAGGCAACATTGGGGGGAGACTGAGGCAACATTGGGGGGAGACTGAGACAACATTGGGGGGAGACTGAGACAACATTGGGGGAGACTGAGACAACATTGGGGGAGACTGAGGCAACATTGGGGGGAGACTGAGACAACATTGGGGGGAGACTGAGGCAACATTGGGGGGAGACTGAGACAACATTGGGGGGAGACTGAGGCAACATTGGGGGGAGACTGAGACAACATTTGGGGGAGACTGAGACAACATTGGGGGGAGACTGAGACAACATTTGGGGGAGACTGAGGCAACATTTGGGGGAGACTGAGACAACATTTGGGGGAGACTGAGACAACATTAGGGGGAGACTGAGGCAACATTGGTGGTAAATATTATGGGAACCAAACACATGATAGGAATTTCGACATTATAACATACATTTTACATGTCAAAGAAAGCCTTAAACAAGTTACATAAAATGGTCCAAATTGAGCGACAGAGAGTACATGACAGATGTCGCCTAACCTAATCTTGCTGACAGAGACAATGTGACAAAGGTCACATAATGGTTGTTTATTTTACTTGTGTGACATGGATTAGATCACAAGGACAAAGACAGTTAAGACAAATATTATGTATCAAATTGACATGCACAAAGAGAATCAAGTGGACAAGCAAGCACATACTATATATATTATATATATATTTATATATATATAAACAAGCAAGCACATAACATATATCAAATGGACAAGCAAGCACATAATAAATATCAAGTGGACAAGCAAGCAAATGTATCAAAACACCCTTACCTTACTGTCACAGCCCCCTTACCTTGCAATCACAGCCCCATTACCTTACTGTCACAGCCCCTTTACCTTACTGTCACAGCCCCTTTACCTTACTGTCACAGCCCCCTTACCTTACTGTCACAGCCCCCTTACCTTACTGTCACAGCCCCCTTACCTTACTGTCACAGCCCCCTTACCTTACCGTCACAGCCCCCTTACCTTACTGTCACAGCCCCCTTACCTTACTGTCACAGCCCCCTTACCTTACTGTCACAGCCCCCTTACCTTACTGTCACAGCCCCCTTACCTTACTGTCACAGCCCCCTTACCTTACTGCCACTGCTTCTTTACCTTGTCACAGCCACTTTTCCTTGCTGTCCTTCCTTTCACATCCCCTTAGCTTGCTGTTATGCTACAGCCCCCTTACCTTGCCATCAGTCCTCTTATCGTGTTGCTACAGTCCTATTACCTTGCTGTCATAACCCCCTAATCATGTTGTCATAACCCCCTTACCTTGCTGTCATACCCCTTACTGTGCTATCATAACCCTCTTGCCTTGTTGTAAGTCCCCTTACCTTGCTATCATAAAGCCCTTACCTTGTTGCTACAGCACCCTTACCTTGCTATCATAAACCCCTTACCTTGTTGCTACAGCCCCCTTACCTTGCTATCATAAACCCCTTACCTTGTTGCTACAGCACCCTTACCTTGCTATCATAAACCCCTTACCTTGTTGCTACAGCCCCCTTACCTTGCTATCATAAACCCCTTACCTTGTTGCTACAGCTCCCTTACCTTGCTATCATAAAGCCCTTACCTTGCTATCATAAACCCCTTACCTTGTTGCTACAGCACCCTTACCTTGCTATCATAAACCCCTTACCTTGTTGCTACAGCTCCCTTACCTTGCTATCATAAACCCCTTACCTTGTTGCTACAGCTCCCTTACCTTGCTATCATAAACCCCTTACCTTGTTGCTACAGCACCCTTACCTTGCTATCATAAACCCCTTACCTTGTTGCTACAGCCCCCTTACCTTGCTATCATAAACCCCTTACCTTGTTGCTACAGCTCCCTTACCTTGCTATCATAAACCCCTTACCTTGTTGCTACAGCTCCCTTACCTTGCTATCATAAACCCCTTACCTTGTTGCTACAGCCCCCTTACCTTGCTATCATAAACCCCTTACCTTGTTGCTACAGCACCCTTACCTTGCTATCATAAACCCCTTACCTTGTTGCTACAGCCCCCTTACCTTGCTATCATAAACCCCTTACCTTGTTGCTACAGCTCCCTTACCTTGCTATCATAAACCCCTTACCTTGTTGCTACAGCTCCCTTACCTTGCTATCATAAACCCCTTACCTTGTTGCTACAGCCCCCTTACCTTGCTATCATAAACCCCTTACCTTGTTGCTACAGCTCCCTTACCTTGCTATCATAAACCCCTTACCTTGTTGCTACAACCCCCTTACCTTGCAATCACAGCCCCCTTACCTTGCTATCATAACCCCCTTACCTTGTTGCTACAGCCCCCTTACCTTGCTATCATAACCCCCTTTCCTTGCTGTCACAGTCCCCTTACCTTGCTTGCTACAACCCCCTTGCCTTGCTATTATAACCCCCTACCTTGCTTGCTACAGCCCCTTACCTTGCTATCATAACCCCCTTGCCTTGCTATCATAACCCCCTTGCCTTGCTATCATAACCCCCTTACCTTGCTATCATAACCCCCTTGCCTTGCTATCATAACCCTCTTATCTTGTTTCTACAGCCCCCTTGCCTTGCTATCATAACCCCTTTACCTTGCCGTCCCAGCCCCCTTACCTTGCCGTCACAGCCCCCTCACCCTGCCCTCCCACCCCCTCACCTTGCTGTCGTAGCCGGACTGTTTGATGACCTCGGGTGACATCCAGAAGGGAGTGCCCACGAAGGTGCTGCGTTTGGTCGTGGTGGCAGTGATCTGACCAGCCACGCCAAAGTCTGCGATTTTAACTGCGCCAGCTTCTGACAGAAGCACATTGGCAGCTGAAACATGCCACCCAGTGACATCACAGGTCACGCAGGGTCATCGCCGTGGCAACGAGTGTCTACATGGCAGCAGCAGAAGGACTGTCACCAGGGAACGGACAACGGGTGTGTTAGAAGGGTAGGGGTGGGAAGAGACAGGGAACGAGGCAAGGAAAGAGCCAGGGAAAGAGTCGGGAACAAGAATGGGAAAGAGCCAGGGAAAGAGTCGGGAACAAGAATGGGAAAGGGCCAGGGAAAGAGTCGGGAACAAGAATGGGAAAGGGCCAGGGAAAGTGAGAGCAAAAGTGACAGAAAAATGCAGGGGAAAGAGAGCGAAAGCAACAGAACGAGGCTGAGAAAAAGGCAAGGATAGAGGCAGGGAACAAGGCAGGGAAAAGTGACATAAAATGCAGGGAAAAGAGAGCGAAAATAACAGAATAAGGCAGAGAATGAGGCAGGAATAGAGGCAGGGAACAAGGCAGAAATTATCCAGGGAAAGTGGCACAGAGAGCCAGGGATAGGGTCACGGAAAAAGACAGGGAAGAAGCAGTGTATGAGGCAGGGAAAGAGGCAGGGAAAGAGGCAGGGAAAGAGGCAGGGAAAGAGGCAGGGAAAGAGGCAGGGAAAGAGGCAGGGAAAGAGGCAGGGAAAGAGGCAGGGAAAGAGGCAGGGAAAGAGGCAGGGAAAGAGGCAGGGAAAGAGGCACGGAAAGAGGCAGGGAAAGAGGCAGGGAAAGAGGCAGGGAAAGAGGCAGGGAAAGAGGCAGGGAAAGAGGCAGGGAAAGAGGCAGGGATACCAGGAAAGGACGAGACAACGTGTCAAAGAACAAGCTACCATGTCCTGGTGTGAGCCATGTGCTACATGCTTCTGTTCCTACCCACAAAGCGTGCGTGACTTGGACCGCTCGAGGCCGTGTGCTAGTGTACGTGCGAGACACCAGGGGGCTCACCTTGCAGTCGTAGGGCGTCTGTTTGATGACCTCTGGGGCCATCCAGAAAGGTGTGCCTACAAAGGTACTCTTCTTGTTGAGAGTACAGGTGAGTTGACCCGCCACGCCAAAGTCTGCCAGCTTCACGTCACCTTGCTCCGACAACAGCACGTTGGCCGCTGTTGACAAACACAACACGTGTCACCTTAGCTGTGTCACATTGTGACATCACCCTAACCCTTGTGTCACCTTAGTTATGTCACCTGAATTTTTCCTCTGATGTCACATGCGTCACCTTAGTTATGTCACCTGAACCTTTCCTCTGATGTCACACACGTCACCTTAGTTATGTCACCTGAACCTTTCCTCTGATGTCACATGCGTCACCTTAGTTATGTCACTTGAACCTTTCCTCTGATGTCACACGCGTCACCTTAATTATGTCACCTGAACCTTTCCTCTGATGTCACACATGTCACCTTAGTTATGTCACTTGAACCTTTCCTCTGATGTCACACATATCATCTTAGTTATGTCACCCAACCTTTTCTCTGATGTCACACATGTCACCTTAGTTATGTCACCTGACTGACTGACTGACTGACTGACTGACTGACTGACTGACTGACTGACTGACTGACTGACCCCACTAAGATATAACTCATGTTCATTTGACTCAATTGATGTGTTCATCTGACTCAATGGTTGCATTTGATTGACTCAATAGATGTGTTTAACTGACTCAACGGGTGTTCAACTGAAATAACATGTGTTCAACCAAGACAATGCATGTGTTCAGCTGAGATAACACATGTGTTCCCGTGTAGGCCACTTGCCTGTTGACACGTGTGTTATGTGAGTCACAGGGTGAGTGGAAGGGGTAAGTGGAAGGGTGAAATGAAAGGGTGAAGCAACATTAGTACGTGTTACTGAGAGAGACTGCGAGGTTCCACATCTACTACACATCCAACAGTACACAGCATCACAACAATGACATTTGGCAAATGTAATGTTACATGATCAGTATACGCGCGTATGAACGGGCTCGCCCGGAGATACAGCCAGGGTCCGTACACACCTGGACATTTGAAATTCAAGGCTATTCAAGACTTTCCAAGGCTATTTGAAAAAAAAATTCAACACCGTTTTAACAACATATATGTACTTTTAAGCGCAGTAAATATAATTAACATTAACATGTTTACTCAACTAAGAAAACAATGGCGCCGATGATTGCAATGAAATGCTGATTGCCCAAATTGCACATGATTTATTTTCGTTTTTTGGTTGTTATTCGTCACAACAATTGAGTCAAAACACTATTTTATTGACGACAATTTTGTAAAATTCAAGGATTTCAAGGTCTTGAATTTGGTGCAATCAAATTCAAGGCTTTTCAAGACTTTCAAGGCCCCGTACGGACCCTGTACTGCGCTCTAGAAATGTTTGTAATAGTAATAAATAATACATTAGTAATGTCCAAAATATCATCAATGACACGTTTTTTATTTTACTCGATCACATTCCAATCACTTGGACATTATAAAATTGTATCAAACTGTAACGACTTCAAGTGTTGACCATTTCTAACAGTTGCACTTTCACATTCACACAATACTTTATCTATACATTTTACATATATCACAAGTCGGTGTGATCACACTACATGGCCTGCTGGTGTATCACTCTACTTGGCCTGCTGATGTATCACTCTACTTGGCCTGCTGATGTATCACTCTACTTGGCCTGCTGATGTATCACTCTACTTGGCCTGCTGATGTATCACACTACATGGCCTGCTGGTGTATCACTCTACTTGGCCTGCTGATGTATCACTCTACATGGCCTGCTGATGTATCACTCTACTTGGCCTGCTGATGTATCACTCTACTTGGCCTGCTGATGTATCACTCTACTTGGCCTGCTGATGTATCACTCTACTTGGCCTGCTGATGTATCACACTACATGGCCTGCTGGTGTATCACTCTACTTGGCCTGCTGGTGTATCACTCTACTTGGCCTGCTGATGTATCACTCTACTTGGCCTGCTGATGTATCACTCTACTTGGCCTGCTGATGTATCACTCTACTTGGCCTGCTGATGTATCACTCTACTTGGCCTGCTGGTGTATCACTCTACTTGGCCTGCTGATGTATCACACTACATGGCCTGCTGGTGTATCACTCTACTTGGCCTGCTGATGTATCACTCTACATGGCCTGCTGATGTATCACTCTACTTGGCCTGCTGATGTATCACTCTACTTGGCCTGCTGATGTATCACTCTACTTGGCCTGCTGGTGTATCACTCTACTTGGCCTGCTGATGTATCACACTACATGGCCTGCTGGTGTATCACTCTACTTGGCCTGCTGGTGTATCACTCTACTTGGCCTGCTGATGTATCACTCTACTTGGCCTGCTGATGTATCACTCTACTTGGCCTGCTGGTGTATCACTCTACTTGGCCTGCTGGTGTATCACTCTACTTGGCCTGCTGATGTATCACCCTACTTGGCCTGCTGATGTATCACCCTACTTGGCCTGCTGGTGTATCACTCTACTTGGCCTGCTGGTGTATCACCCTACTTGGCCTGCTGATGTATCACCCTACTTGGCCTGCTGATGTATCACTCTACTTGGCCTGCTGGTGTATCACTCTACTTGGCCTGCTGATGTATCACTCTACTTGGCCTGCTGGTGTATCACTCTACTTGGCCTGCTGGTGTATCACCCTACTTGGCCTGCTGATGTATCACCCTACTTGGCCTGCTGATGTATCACTCTACATGGCCTGCTGATGTATCACTCTACTTGGCCTGCTGGTGTATCACCCTACTTGGCCTGCTGGTGTATCACTCTACTTGGCCTGCTGATGTATCACTCTACTTGGCCTGCTGGTGTATCACACTACTTGGCCTGCTGGTGTATCACACTACTTGGTCTGCTGGTGTAGCACACTACTTGGCCTGCTGGTGTATCACTCTACTTGGCCTGCTGGTGTATCACTCTACTTGGCCTGCTGGTGTATCACTCTACTTGGCCTGCTGGTTGATCACATACCATAAATGACACTATATCTTATAGCTAACACACTAGATCATGTACATACAACACATGATTTATGTGATATGTGTACATGACACACATGCGTCACGTGTACTTGACACACATGCGTGACATGTGTACATGACACTTATGTAATGCATATACATGACACATGTGTGTGACACGTGTACATGACACACGTATATTACACATGTACACTACACACACATGTGACACGTGTACATGACACATGCATGTGACACCCACCTTTGATGTCACGGTGGATCTTGCCCTCAGAGTGCAGGTAATCAAGTCCCTTCAGGATCTCGCGTAGAATGATTGATATGTTTTGTTCGTCAAAGGATCCAGCCTTCATAAGATCCAGGGCAGATCCACCCCCAAGGTACTCCATGATGATCCACAACTTGGTGCCCTGAAACATACACGACCTCTCTCAGTGCTTCTAGTAGGCACCGACATACACACTGTCCCCTGCTGTGCCACCAACTGTCCCCTGCTGTCCCACCAACTGTCCCCTGCTCTCCAACCAACTGTCCCCTGCTGTCCCATCAACTGTCCCCTGCTGTGCCACCAACTGTCCCCTGCTGTGCCACCAACTGTCCCCTGCTCTCCAACCAACTGTCCCCTGCTGTCCCACCAACTGTGCCCTGCTGTCCCACCAACTGTCCCCTGCTGTCCCACCAACTGTCCCCTGCTGTGCCACCAACTGTCCCCTGCTCTCCAACCAACTGTCCCCTGCTGTCCCACCAACTGTCCCCTGCTGTCCCACCAACTGTCCCCTGCTGTCCCACCAACTGTCCCCTGCTGTGCCACCAACTGTCCCCTGCTGTGCCACCAACTGTCCCCTGCTGTGCCACCAACTGTCCCCTGCTCTCCAACCAACTGTCCCCTGCTGTCCCACCAACTGTCCCCTGCTGTCCCACCAACTGTCCCCTGCTGTGCCACCAACTGTCCCCTGCTCTCCAACCAACTGTCCCCTGCTGTCCCACCAACTGTCCCCTGCTGTGCCACCAACTGTCCCCTGCTCTCCAACCAACTGTCCCCTGCTGTCCCACCAACTGTCCCCTGCTGTGCCACCAACTGTCCCCTGCTGTGCCACCAACTGTCCCCTGCTCTCCAACCAACTGTCCCCTGCTGTCCCACCAACTGTCCCCTGCTCTCCCACCAACTGTCCTCTGCTCTCCCACCAACTGTCCCCTGCTGTGCCACCAACTGTCCCCTGCTGTGCCACCAACTGTCCCCTGCTCTCCAACCAACTGTCCCCTGCTGTCCCACCAACTGTCCCCTGCTGTCCCACCAACTGTCCCCTGCTGTGCCACCAACTGTCCCCTGCTGTGCCACCAACTGTCCCCTGCTCTCCAACCAACTGTCCCCTGCTGTCCCACCAACTGTCCCCTGCTGTCCCACCAACTCTCCCCTGCTGTCCCACCAACTGTCCTCTGCTCTCCCACCAACTGTCCCCTGCTGTGCCACCAACTGTCCCCTGCTGTCCCATCAACTGTCCCCTTCTGTGCCACCAACTGTCCCCTGCTGTGCCACCAACTGTCCCCTGCTCTCCAACCAACTGTCCCCTGCTGTCCCACCAACTGTCCCCTGCTGTCCCACCAACTGTCCCCT
This sequence comes from Oasisia sp. SBJ-2009, assembly GCA_964017155.1. NCBI lineage: Eukaryota > Metazoa > Annelida > Polychaeta > Sabellida > Siboglinidae > Oasisia > Oasisia sp. SBJ-2009. The sequence goes on from OZ024867.1 coordinate 39,173,742, forward strand.
GCTCTCCCACCAACTGTCCTCTGCTCTCCCACCAACTCTCCCCTGCTGTCCCACCAACTGTCCCCTGCTCTCCCACCAACTGTCCCCTGCTGTGCCACCAACTGTCCCCAGTTGATCCCCAGACAGACAGAATTTTAAATATATTTTTCTTTGCCAAATACAGATTTGCTATTAGCGAATGTTGACCTGTCAGCTTGAGCCCAGGCTACCAAGTCTCTGATCCAAGTTATTTTATTCTGACTCATTCTGAGACATTTCAACAACTACACCCTGAATGTGCTGTCTTAGGGATGCCACAAGTTGATTCACAATGGTGACGGTGGAGGCAAAATGCTAAATAACAGTGACTACTCACCTTGAGGTAGGAGCCAAAGTACTTGGTGACAAAGGGACTGTCACACTGAGAGAGGACCATGATCTCCTGCTGGATGTCCTCGATCTCGTCCTCTGCCTCCTCCAGATCAATGATCTTGATGGCCACGACCTGCTGTGACCTCTTGTCGATGCCCTTGTACACCTCGCCAAACGACCCCTTGCCAATGCGCTCCAGCTTCGTGAAGATCGCCTCCGGGTCCACCTTGGCCTGGCAGAGAGGATGGACTGGTCAGTACTAGTGGACAGGACGGACTGGTCAGTACTAGTGGACAGGATGGACTGGTCAGTACTAGCAGAAAGGATGGACTGGTCAGTACTAGCACACACTGACCAGTACTGGTGACACACAGGATGGACTGGTCAGTACTACAGACAGGACGGACTGGTCACTAGTAGTGGGCACTGACCATTACTGGTGACAGACAGGATGGACTGGTCAGTACTACAGACAGGACGTACTGGTCAGTACTACAGACAGGACGGACGGGTCAGTACTACAGACAGGATGGACTGGTCAGTACTACAGACAGGACGTACTGGTCAGTACTACAGACAGGACGGACGGGTCAGTACTACAAACAGGACGTACTGGTCAGTACTACAGACAGGATGGACTGGTCGGTACTAGTGGACAGGACGGACTGGTCACTACTACAGACAGGATGGACTGGTCAGTACTAGTGGACAGGATGGACTGGTCACTACTACAGACAGGATGGACTGGTCACTACTACAGACAGGATGGACTGGTCAGTACTAGTGGACAGGATGGACTGGTCACTACTACAGACAGGATGGACTGGTCAGTACTAGTGGACAGGACGGACTGGTCACTACTACAGACAGGACGGACTGGTCAGTACTAGTGGACACTGACCATTACTGGTGACACCAGGGTCAATCTTACATAGACCATAGCTTTATGTAGAGACCCGTCCACCCGTCATTAGGACGGATAAAAACGAATATGGACGGGCAGAAATATGGGTGGACGGGTAAAACAATGGAGCAAAAAAACAAAAAAACAAAGTCTTCCAAAACCATAGATATTGTTAGTTATGCCTTGAAAGTGAGTGTAAATGGTGTCATATGTGTGTTTGTAGCCCATTTCAGCTCATCGGGCACATCTGAAAGTTTGTAAACTAGCTTAACAGTTAACGTCCATGTGTCCACCAAAACAAGTGTGACTAGCAATAATTTTATCCTGCATAAAGCCCTGCTCTTACACAGATCCTACCCAAGGTTAGGTCTATTTCAATTACATCAGTGTCACTCTTACATAGATCTTACCCAAGGTTAGGTCTATTTCAATTACATCAGGGCCAACAAGAGGACAGATCTTACCCAAGACTAAGTCTATTTGATTGAATAAACAAATTACCATAATTTTGTAGCCAAAACATTTTCTAGACTACATAAGTAGACTACTGTGTATGTCTTGTGTCTGGTGAACACTTTATAATGTGTAATATTATACTTCTATTTACAAATTAATGTGCCAAACTATAGTGGCTACTATTTTGTAATCTTTGAGATTTGCCTCACCAGGTAAACTATTTCTAAATGTAAACTAATGCTGGAAGTTGTGTGGCTGTTAATGAAGTTGTGAGCTTTGCTCAGCCTTCAAATAGTCTTAACAACCTTTGATAGGCAAGACAGCATCCCAGAATAGGTGTGATCAGTAGTGTTAGACATAATGCCAGACATGGTACAGTGTCAGACATGCCGTCAGACAGACAGACACAACGCTAGACATGGTACAGTGTCAGACATGCCATCAGACAGACAGACACAACGCTAGACATGGTACAGTGTCAGACATGCCGTCAGACAGACAGACACAATGCTAGACATGGTACAGTGTCAGACATGCCGTCAGACAGACAGACACAACGCTAGACATGGTACAGTGTCAGACATGCCGTCAGACACAACTCTAGACATGGTACTGTGTCAGACATGCCGTTAGACATAACGCTAGACATGGTACTGTGTCAGACATGCCATTAGACATAACGCTAGACATGGTACTGTGTCAGACATGCCATCAGACACAACGCTAGACATGGTACAGTGTCAAACATGCCATCAGACACAACGCTAGACATGGTACAGTGTCAGACATGCCGTCAGACACAACTCTAGACATGATACTGTGTTAGACATGCCGTTAGACACAACTCTAAACATGGTACTGTGTCAGACATGCCGTTAGATATAACGCTAGACATGGTACTGTGTCAGACATGCCATCAGACACAACGCTAGACATGGTACAGTGTCAAACATGCCATCAGACACAACGCTAGACATGGTACAGTGTCAGACATGCCGTCAGACACAACTCTAGACATGGTACTGTGTCAGACATGCCGTTAGACATAACGCTAGACATGGTACTGTGTCAGACATGCCGTCAGACACAACACTAGACATGACACAGTGTTAGACATGGCGTTTGATTACTTAATATGACGCTATGTCACACATACTAGACAGTGTCATACATCAGACAGTCTAACACACTGTGTGTGACAGAATGACAGTCACATGATATGGGCGGATGAAATTGTCACAAACACATCAAATATCTCTACTCCAATGTCAGCCTCTGTATCTGCTTACATCTCACACATCATTCATCATAACCAATCTGTGTGCACGACTCCCGGTAGACACGTAACAAGGGACACGGCTCAACACCTGAACTGTCCATGTAAACATCCAACCAGTGGGACATGTGGACATGTGACACTGACACAACCAGTGGGACACTGACACAACCAGTGGGACACTGACACAACCAGTGGGACACTGACACAACCAGTGGGTCACTGACACAACCAGTGGGACACTGACACAACCAGTGGGACACTGACACAACCTGTGGGACACTGACACAACCAGTGGGACGCTGACACAACCAGTGGGACACTGACACAACCAGTGGGACACTAACACAACCAGTGGGACGCTGACACAACCAGTGGGACACTGACACAACCAGTGGGACGCTGACACAACCAGTGGGACACTGACACAACCAGTGGGATGCTGACACAACCTGTGTCATGCACACTTCACTGTGTTTGCACTCTGCACTGGGACACTGAGTGGTGCACTAGTGCAATGTCTGCTAATACATAACGGTCTAAATTACTGGATGTGTTGATTGAAGACAAACACAGACCACCAGGATGTGTTGAGTGAAGATAAACACGGACCATGAGGATGTGTTGAGTGAAGATAAACACGGACCATGAGGATGTGTTGAGTGAAGATAGACACGGACCATGAGGATGTGTTGAGTGAAGATAGACACGGACCATGAGGATGTGTTGAGTGAAGATAGACACGGATCATGAGGATGTGTTGAGTGAAGATAGACACGGACCATGAGGATGTGTTGAGTGAAGATAGACACGGACCATGAGGATGTGTTGAGTGAAGATAGACACGGACCATGAGGATGTGTTGAGTGAAGATAAACACGGACCATGAGGATGTGTTGAGTGAAGATAGACACGGACCATGAGGACGTGTTGAGTGAAGATAAACACGGACCATGAGGATGTGTTGAGTGAAGATAAACACAGACCATGAGGATGTGTTGAGTGAAGATAGACACGGACCATGAGGATGTGTTGAGTGATGATAAACACGGACCATGAGGATGTGTTGAGTGAAGATAAACACAGACCATGAGGATGTGTTGAGTGAAGATAAACACGGACCATGAGGATGTGTTGAGTGAAGATAGACACGGACCATGAGGATGTGTTGAGTGAAGATAAACACGGACCATGAGGATGTGTTGAGTGAACACAGACATGGACCACCGAATGTGTTGCAAGGAGAGACGAGAAACTTAAAGAGAGTTGGGTCCATCAGGCACTAACCAGGGTTTTGCTAAGGGCCGGGGCCCGGGTAATTTACCTGGTACGAAGACACATATACCCAGCTATTTCGTAGACAAAGGCAGACTGTTGAAGGCAGACTGTTGTATGACTGACCTCAGCTAAATGACTACCTCCTTTGTGTTACTCTTAGTGACAGCTGAAGGGCAAACATACGTCAGTGTTCAACAATGATTACGACTTGTAAGTTGTAACCCTCCGGTCACCACAGTATGTAGCAAATGATCTGCCCTAGAGGAAAGATCGATAAACAAACATGCCTGGAAAAGAGATCAGCAAACTCCCTGCACCTATCCATGGAATTTCATGTTTTCTACATCATTGCAAAGATAATTATGCCATCTACTGTGTAGTTGGATGTGGAAAAAATTCTGCATACTTTTTAATTTATAGGGGTTTGAAAATTGTTACCAGACAGTTCTGCGCCACATATTAGCATTTCGTTATGTCGTACATATGTGCAGGCAATCTATTTCTGGGACTTGCTGAAACAATATAACGCAATTTCTGAATGTATTAGCATGGGAAGGCCTTTTCTCCCCAAGCATCTAGAGACCCGTCCACCCGTCATTTGGACGGGTAAAAACGAATATGGACGGGTAGAAATATGGAGGACGGGTAAAAAATTGAAGGAGCAAAAAAAAAGGTCTTCCAAAACCATAGATATTGTTAGTTATGCCTTGAAAGTGAGTGTAAATGGTGTCAAATGTGTATTTGTAGCCCATTTCAGGTCATCAGGCACAATTTTAAAGTTTGTAAACTAGCTTAACAGTTAACATCCACGTGTCCACCAAAACATGTGACTGGCAATAATTTGATCCTGCATAAAGCCCCGCCAAGCATTGCTGGTTAGCTTGGCTAGTTGTTTATATTTACTATATGAATGATTATTTCATAGCAAATGTTCTATCTATAAAATGTTGCTTGTGCATGTCAGTGATATGACAGTGAACTATAAGTCTATAACAGTGACAGATTGTATGTACAGTTTTATTGTACACTCTGTACCTATGTCACTGTTAACTCTACTGGATGTCATGAAGCACTCATTTATAATGATTTCGCTCAAGACTGGGCATGATAACTGATAAGTCAAAGTGGTCCTTGCTCTGGAGTGTGTGCTCCCTCCTACACCCACACTGTCAACCAGCCATCTCACGCAAACTCTAACCTTACTGCTGAAAACATCAAACAACAAAGTAACGAGTGGACCTCACATAACATGTACCGGTAGGCCTCACAGTACAAGAGGGCCACATATTACAGCAGGCCTTGCCTTTTGAGGAGCGCGATCGCGCTCGCGCTCGCTCTCGCTCTCCATCACGCTCCTTCTTTTGCTTTTGGGAGGGCGATTTGCCGCCGCGCACCTGAGCGTTGGAATTTTTTTAAGTCAAGATTCATTTTTCGCTTGAACACCACACTTTATGCTGCATAACACAATAACTGTTAAGGTTACCTTATAATGTTCTGTGAGGGAAATGTAGCTGTGTTTGTTGCATTAACTGTACAATATCCTGCATATTCATCAACGCCAATGCGTTCAGACGAGTGATATCGTTCGGCTTCGGTCAGTCCATGGGCGCCGCCATCTTTGAATTTTCGAAGATCGTAAACACGAAATGAAATTCGCCACGAAGTCTGTCTTTCCAACGAAATTCGCTCCAATAACGCGTTAAACAGTTAATAAATATGTACAGACACAAACTATAGCAACATCAAATTAAACTAAAAACTAATCGAACTACTAAAACAACTAAAATCCAACTTCCAAATACAAATCCGTTAACTTTCAAAATGCTATAACGTAGAATGATCTTCCCAGCTACAAAATCCTTAAAAAAATGAAACTTACACTTGGGTAATCAGGAAACTACTTGGTGAACGTATAAATATATAATGTATATTAGCAGAAGTAGTTTCCCTCAATCCTAAATTTAGTAGTCATTTCTCCCTTCCGACAAGATAGTTATAACATTTTTATGTGTGGTATGAAATGTTGCTAGATGTATCTATATCTGAGCCTATGACATATTATAACACAATTACTGCTTCTTCCTGCGGCACACTGTGGACTTCTGTCACTGCACGCACTCTATGTGACTGTTGTATTGTAATGTGAAGGCTAGGCATGCTCTCACTCTATGTGACTGTTGTATTGTAGCGTGAAGGCTAGGCATGCTCTCACTCTATGTGACTGTTGTATTGTAGGGTGAAGGCTAGGCACATTGCTCTCACTCTATGTGACTGTTGTTTTGTAGGGTGAAGGCTAGGCACATTGCTCTCACTCTATGTGACTGTTGTATTGTAGGGTGAAGGCTAGGCACATTGCTCTCACTCTATGTGACTGTAGTATTGTAGGGTGAAGGCTAGGCATGCTCTCACTCTATGCGACTGTTGTATTGTAGGGTGAAGGCTAGGCACATTGCTCTCACTCTATGCGACTGTTGTATTGTAGCGTGAAGGCTAGGCACATTGCTCTCACTCTATGTGACTGTTGTATTGTAGGGTGAAGGCTAGGCACATTGCTATCACTCTATGTGACTGTTGTTTTGTAGGGTGAAGGCTAGGCACATTGCTCTCACTCTATGTGACTGTTGTATTGTAGGGTGAAGGCTAGGCACATTGCTCTCACTCTATGTGACTGTTGTATTGTAGGGTGAAGGCTAGGCACATTGCTCTCACTCTATGTGACTGTTGTATTGTAGGGTGAAGGCTAGGCACATTGCTCTCACTCTATGTGACTGTTGTTTTGTAGGGTGAAGGCTAGGCACATTGCTCTCACTCTATGTGACTGTTGTTTTGTAGGGTGAAGGCTAGGCACATTGCTCTCACTCTATGTGACTGTTGTATTGTAGGGTGAAGGCTAGGCACATTGCTCTCACTCTATGTGACTGTTGTATTGTAGGGTGAAGGCTAGGCACATTGCTCTCACTCTATGTGACTGTTGTATTGTAGGGTGAAGGCTAGGCACATTGCTCTCACTCTATGTGACTGTTGTTTTGTAGGGTGAAGGCTAGGCACATTGCTCTCACTCTATGTGACTGTTGTTTTGTAGGGTGAAGGCTAGGCACATTGCTCTCACTCTATGTGACTGTTGTATTGTAGGGTGAAGGCTAGGCATGCTCTCACTCTATGTGACTGTTGTTTTGTAGGGTGAAGGCTAGGCACATTGCTCTCACTCTATGTGACTGTTGTATTGTAGGGTGAAGGCTAGGCACATTGCTCTCACTCTATGTGACTGTTGTATTGTAGGGTGAAGGCTAGGCACATTGCTCTCACTCTATGTGACTGTTGTATTGTAGGGTGAAGGCTAGGCATGCTCTCACTCTATGTGACTGTTGTTTTGTAGGGTGAAGGCTAGGCACATTGCTCTCACTCTATGTGACTGTTGTATTGTAGGGTGAAGGCTAGGCACATTGCTCTCACTCTATGTGACTGTTGTATTGTAGGGTGAAGGCTAGGCACATTGCTCTCACTCTATGTGACTGTTGTATTGTAGGGTGAAGGCTAGGCACATTGCTCTCACTCTATGTGACTGTTGTATTGTAGGGTGAAGGCTAGGCACATTGCTCTCACTCTATGTGACTGTTGTATTGTAGGGTGAAGGCTAGGCACATTGCTCTCACTCTATGTGACTGTTGTATTGTAGGGTGAAGGCTAGGCATGCTCTCACTCTATGTGACTGTTGTATTGTAATGTGAAGGCTAGGCATGCTCTCACTCTATGTGACTGTTGTATTGCAGGGTGAAGGCTCGGCAATAATATCAATAGCTCTCCTGGGCCATTTTAGGAGGGCGATTTTTAGCTCTCCAATAGCTCTCCTGGGCATTTTGAGGAGGGCGATTTTTAGCTCTCCAAGGTTTTTCAAAAGGCAAGGCCTGTTACAGTAAGGCCACACATTACATATGGACCACACATTACAAGTGGACCACACATTACAAGTGGGCCACACATTACAGTAAGGCCACACATTACATATGGACCACACATTACAACTGGGCCACACACTACAAGTGGGCCACACATTACAGTAAGGCCACACATTACATATGGACCACACATTACAAGTGGGCCACACACTACAAGTGGGCCACACATTACAAGTATCAACTAAATTGACAGCTCATTCCTGGTGTAAGGTACAGTTTAGACTTCAGTCACACATCACCATGTCCCCCTCCCTCTCACTCAGTGGCCAGTCAGTGACAGTGCCCATTACACAGGTGACAATGTGTGACAACATCTCGGTGCAAATAAAGGGTAACACCCCAACCAACTAGGTCACCCCACCGCCTATCTGCACCTACTGGACTAGTCACCCTGGCAGAACAGGGTGGAAACTAACATACTCCGTCACCCACCTGATCAGGGTCCATTGTGGGGTACATAGTGACTGGGGTAGTAGCCGTGGCAGACAGAAGTCTCCTGGTCTCTTGCTCTGACACAGCTTCCTAATTGAGTCCGTTCATCCACCACACCTCAGAAGCACTAGTCACCAAGCCAACGGAGCGTGTCCGGGGGTTGACGCAAAAGTCTAACCTGGCACGAGTGAAGTGGAACCAGGAACCAGTGACTGTGTCTGAGTGTGTCACCGGCTCACGGTGACTGTCAGATTGCCAGTGGACACCACCAGGGGGCATAATGGTGCGAGTAAAAAGAATGTTACTTCTACCGGAAGTCTTTGATTGGCCTGACACAGCCAGAGACCTGAGACCCAGTAGAAGACAGCTGGTCACATGTGGGTTGACCACTCCTGGTGTCCAGCCTTCAAACGTAATGATATAATAAACAGTGCCATATTGGTCTTCTTTTCCATCCATACCCACATCACCATTCACCCACATTCACAATGTTGTTAACGCCCACATGTTTTTATTGCACCAATCCAGTACATGTTAACAAATACAAATGCCACAAAAGGGGCAGAAAGTTGCTGCATATTCTTCACTTAGAAGTGACTGTTGCAGTCTCTGCTGTTTGTCGTTGGGCTGTATTTTAGTCAGCAGGAACAGAACAGCTCCCAAAATCACCATTGTTTTTCAGTTTTATAAATGGCAAAACTTTGTCCTTCAAAGGGGGCTGATATGCTTTAAACATTACCAAAATGTAAGAACATACCATTTAGAGGATATGTGACCATGATTTGATGATCACAGAACCATAGTTTTAATAATTTAAATTTGTTGACATCTTTGGCACTGGTCACCGCCATTACTCTCAAATGACATTAGGTTTGATCGCTCCTGTCTAAACTATGTAGTTTCAAATTTTACCTATTTGTTTAATTAATTTAAGACATTTCTGCATGAAAATAACGATATGGTGCCCTGATATATATGGTGGTCATAACATATAACATGCATCAATAAATCATTTGTATGCATCTTTGAAATAGGAAGTGAAATAAAATTACAAATATTTAAAACCAAGTAAATAATTTCAAATCCAACACTGCTCAGTCCTCATTCATATTCATGAAGTACTGACGCACAAATGCACACTTCCCCTGCTGACGAATCTCATTACTTCCAACCACACTAAAACATGTTACGATGTACATGCAATCACTTCGAATGAGTTTTTTATATGGCTTCAGCAAATTGAATAGCTGGGTGTAGTGACTAGACACGTACCAGCAGGAGCCAGTGACTAGACACGTACCAGCAGGAGCCAGTGACTAGACACGTACCAGCAGGAGCCAGTGACTAGACACGTACCAGCAGGAGCCAGTGACTAGACACGTACCAGCAGGAGCCAGTGACTAGACACGTACCAGCAGGAGCCAGTGACTAGACACGTACCAGCAGGAGCCAGTGGCCATTCCTCATGCCACATTACTATGCCGTTTTAAATGTTTTGTTGGTTATAAATCGTTTTAATCTAACTTCCTTTTTATTTCAAACATGCATACAAATAATTTATTTATGTATATAAACATATTATGATTTTTGTTTTAATTTCCTTTTTTATTTCAAAAAAATGCATACAAATAATTTGTTTATGTTTATTAAATGTATTTTGATTTTTGTTTTAATTTCGTTTTTATTTAAAAAAATGCATACAACTAATTTGTTTATGTATATTAAACATATTGTGATTTTTGCACAGAAATGTAATATTTAATGCAATAAATCAGAAAAAATATAAACTTTACATTGTTTATATTGAAGCGAGTCTAACCCTCTGCAGATGGAGAGTAATGTTGGTGACCAGCACCAAAGATGACAAAGTTTGAAAATGAAATCATTGTCACATATCCTCTAAATGTTTGGGCAATGGTTATTCAAGCGTTTCAATCCCTTTTAAGCTTTAACACAACACACCACACCCGGTATATAAACATACAGAAAGGCCACAACATGGACATAAATGTAAACAGAGATCACTGAGAAAAGCAGGTCAAATTTGGCAAACTTTACAGTCACATTCACTTTCATTTCAATCACACGGACTCACATTTTCAATTTGTCAAAGGCAACCAACAGCGCCTGAGAGAACAGAGAGATGGCACGTGACGTCTAAATGACGTCCATAAACTACCGGTTATTTCCTGTGCTCATTTAACAAGATTGCCACCCAGAGACTCAACTCCAGATGGCAGGTGGACTAGGAAGCCGTTTGGCTTATCGAGAGTCCAACCTATCTATCTAAGTATACCCCACCCATATTAGGTATATGTCGATTTTATTTTAAAATAAATTAACACTACTAGCACCTACACAATCAGCTGATAATCTGTTCCATTCGTTTACTGTTCTTTGCAAAAATGAAAATTTTCTAATATCTAGTCTACACTGCTTCTTTGCTAATGTAACTCCATGTCCTCTAGTCCTTCTCTCTTCCTTGACCTGAAGAAGTGTGCAGTAATGGTAACGTAGATCATCAATATAAATTGAGAACTGATCATAACACGTAGACAACAAGAAACCAATACAAGCACCAGCCACAGTCCACCAGTACGGCTATCACAGAGACGATGTGGCAACTTCAGGTAACAGCCGTAACACTGAAGCAGGGGAAATGAGACCTTTATGCAGAATAACTTTTATTTGTGGCGAACACATGTTAACCTACAAGCCACTGAAGCCAGTCGAGATGTGTACTGTGTCCTGAAATAAACTATAAACACATGTGACATTCATTTTCAAAGTATGATTGACAATAAAATCATACAGGATTTCTTATGACATTTTGCCTCTAAATTTGTTCCCCATCCAGTGACATTCCTACCCCTCAAAAAAGGATTTTACCCATCCACAAGACAGATGGAAGCTGGACGGGTCTCTGGAGTCTACAAACACTAAGTCTGGGAAACCCTGCCTACAGACAGAGAACACTGTACACAACGCTTACCAGTCGTCTAACCGTTCTCGAAACGACTTGTGGCGCACTCTGAGGGTAGCCATCAAAGGTAGCTCGGCGCTGCAGGAATGTCGCCCCCTGGTGAGTGTCTTGTGTTGTGTTGTCACGGCAACTGTGAGCGCGGCAGATTGTGGCTGCATGCTCCACTTCGTGGTGCATCTCGCGGTAGATGACAGGCTTAGTAGTGCGCACTCGTACCGCGGCACCGCCAGCACCACTCGCTTCGCGGCGTGACTTCCCAGCATGCACCGCTGGTCGCTTCCCATCATGCACCGGTTGTGGCTCTAATGGCCGCTTCCTATGTTGCGCTGACGATGGTGAAGGTGAGTAGTGGTTGTAGACAGACGCCACGATTGGTGGGGACGGCAGACGCTGCACATTGACATAACATCGCGCCACATGCGAGGGTGGCGACACCTGGAGGTATCCATTCGAACTATATGGTGCAGCACCGTTCAGTGGTGGCTGGTCTCGCATAGTTGACAAGTCTACGGCCTCGTGACCCTTGTTGGGCTGCAGTGTGACATCTCACAAGTGTCCTAGTGTCACTGCTCTAGCATCCAATGTCACATGTCACAAGTGTCCTAGTGCCACTGCTCTAGCATCCAATGTCACATGTCACAAGTGTCCTAGTGCCACTGCTCTAGCATCCAATGTCACATGTCACAAGTGTCCTAGTGCCACTGCTCTAGCATCCAATGTCACATGTCACAAGTGTCCTAGTGCCACTGCTCTAGCATCCAATGTCACATGTCACAAGTGTCCTAGTGCCACTGCTCTAGCATTCAATGTGACATGTCACAAGTGTCCTAGTGTCACTGCTCTAGCATTCAGTGTGACATGTCACAAGTGTCCTAGTGTCACTGCTCTAGCATCCAATGTGACGTGCCACAAGTGTCCTGATGTCCTAAGTCTAAGTAAGTCCGACTGTCTAACGCGACATGTCACAAGTGTTCTAGTGTCACTGCTCCAGCAACTAATAGGCCGTGTTACAAGTGTCCTGATGTCCTAAGTCCACTGTACTGTCTAACGCGACATGTCACATGTGTCCTGCAGTCGACGTGCAGATGACAGAACAACTCCAACTTGTGAGAAGTGCCCAGAGACAGAAACTGCTGAGACACACAACATCAGATGGACACTGTGACCGTGGCTGGGTGACAGGAGTCTATGTCACTTCTGTCCCTCGGTCCATTCTCATCGGTTACCACCCGTCCTAGACTGACCAGCCTCACTGACCACCTCCTGCTGACCAAACAATACCCTGTGTGAAGAAGCTTGTGTCCAGTGTCACATTCGTACTGTCACTGCCGCGTGTCCTGTCTCGAGACAGAGAGAGCGAGAGAAGGACGTGTTCCAATGACAAACATCACACACTATAACAATCATGAGTCGCTGCAGCCACAACCTGTCTCCCCTCACACTCTCCAAGTGGTACAACCAACAATCACTGGACCAGTCCATTTTTAAACAAAGTTTGGGAGCCTGGGGTGATCAGGTGACACTTACAGGTGTGAACTAACAGCCACACCCAACACGTGTATCACATGTATCATGTATCATATGTATCGTATGTAATACTATGTATCATGATGACACAATTGATCTACATCAGACCTGTCCTCCAGACTGCTAGAGACTTCATCTCCCTCCAAAACATCATCTCCTTACTCAAGTCCCTTTTGTCAGTTCACTTTATTTCACCCCATTCAGATGATTCCATCTCCTCTTCATCCCCCTGTCATCTGACTTCATCTCACTCCCTTCAGATAACTTCATTTCCCTCCCTTCTGTTTACTGAGTCCTGACATCATCTCCTTCCAACTGAGTCCTGACATCATCTCCTTCCAACTGAGTACTGACATCATCTCCTTCCAACTGAGCACTGACATCATCTCCTTCCAACTGAGTCCTGACATCATCTCCTTCCAACTGAGTACTGACATCATCTCCTTCCAACTGAGTACTGACATCATCTCCTTCCAACTGAGTCCTGACATCATCTCCTTCCAACTGAGTACTGACATCATCTCCTTCCAACTGAGTACTGACATCATCTCCTTCCAACTGAGTACTGACATCATCTCCTTCCAACTGAGTACTGACATCATCTCCTTCCAACTGAGCACTGACATCATCTCCTTCCAACTGAGCACTGACATCATCTCCTTCCAACTGAGCACTGACATCATCTCCTTCCAACTGAGCACTGACATCATCTCCTTCCAACTGAGCACTGACATCATCTCCTTCCAACTGAGCACTGACATCATCTCCTTCCAACTGAGCACTGACATCATCTCCTTCCAACTGAGCACTGACATCATCTCCTTCCAACTGAGCACTGACATCATCTCCTTCCAACTGAGCACTGACATCATCTCCTTCCAACTGAGCACTGACATCATCTCCTTCCAACTGAGCACTGACATCATCTCCTTCCAACTGAGTACTGACATCATCTCCTTCCAACTGAGTACTGACATCATCTCCTTCCAATTGACATAATCTTCTTCCAACTGACATCACCCCCCCCCCCCCCGCCCACCTAGATGGCACAACTCTCCACCATGTAAACTTCTTGCACAGTGCCATGTCCAGTAGCAATGTCCAGTGATGTCTACTCATGTGTTGTGATGTCAACACTAAACATCATGGCATCTATGACTCTCACACGTTGTTACCTAATCAATGTCAACTAAAAGATCACATCCACTGTGCTGTATATACGACCCCCGTTGACAATTTAGTCTAATGACAGGTGTGTGACAAATCACCTGACAGCAGGGCGTGGTGACAGAACAGTCACACATAATGACAGCTGCAGGAAACGTAATAACTATTGTCTGTCTCCTCCAGCCAATGTGATTGTCTCCTTCTGGCAGTGACACCCAATATTTGAGGGTCTGGTGTGTCCAGTGTCCACCTACCAGGCTACTACGTACAGTTGACAGTCAACACAATCATGACTGACTACCTCCCTGAGTCCTATCAAACAATATTAAGATTACTCATCTATGTCCACCTATCAGACAATACCACAATGACTGACTAGTGACTGCCTCCCTCTATCAAACACTAATGACCTTTTCCATACAGGAACTTCCCTTTGCCTTTTATTTATAACTAAATAAACGGCAAAGCGAAGTTTTTATATAGTGCAGTATCCAGTCCTTAGGATACTGGCAGACCTGTTCACTCAAACACCATATCTTCTTGTGTGGGAAGCCACACTGCAATTTCTGCACAGATAGTATTGAAATGTCCACCACTGTCTAGAGCTGGGTACATATCTGAGTGGACTGGCGGAAAGTGAAATGACATAACTGTCCACAGTTTGAAATGAACCAAACCGTGTGGGGAGCGGTGGTCACTCAGTAGAGCGCCAGACTGTACATCTAGAAACTGGTTCAATCCCACCTACCGCAGTTTCAAAACTTAGGACAATTTTGTCCATCCCACATTT
This sequence comes from Oasisia sp. SBJ-2009, assembly GCA_964017155.1. NCBI lineage: Eukaryota > Metazoa > Annelida > Polychaeta > Sabellida > Siboglinidae > Oasisia > Oasisia sp. SBJ-2009. The sequence goes on from OZ024867.1 coordinate 39,188,862, forward strand.
GCCTGTGTCTTTCGGAAGACTAAAGCCGGTGGTCCGTTCTATCTGGTGTCTATGCCAGGGGAAGTCAAAGATCCCACACAGGGGGTAAATGTGTAACCTGTAGTGGACTCACTATATCTAGAGATACAAGAAGCTTTATTTCACGTCGGTTTACATGAGAATTTGATGACATTAGCTCTTCTGAACTATTTTCCGACAAACAAGTATAAAGTAAGAAGAACAACTCCTGCGTTAGCCCAAGTTTGGGCTGTTTGGAGGTAACCACCTGAGACTCCAAGCAAGGTTCAAACCCCAAACTTTAGAGTGTCCACAAGGCCACAGTGTTCCAAAGAACACACACACCTTTGAGATGCCCCCAGAAATTCCACAGCACTTATCTAATCTAGTGAAAGCCGGGCAGACCTGGGTCTCTCACAACTGACCCCATTCAGGTGCGAACTAACTACACAACTCAAGGTATGCAGATGTCATGCATGACTGCACAACCCGGAGTTGTCATGCATCAGTGATCACGCATACCTTAACTCTGTCCACAACAAGACTCGCTTCACTGACCACTGACATGTGACCAGATTCCGATTCACGGGTCACCAGAATTCACCTCAGTGAGTGAAATCTACTTGCGTGAGTGACCATTCACATGACTGACCACACCCATGACTGACCACTCTCAAGAGTCTTGTCTTTACACTGGTCAACACTCCTGGTGGAGTCAATGGTCACGGTTGGGCGCACATGCTTGTTGGGTTATTAGTCATATATTAAAGGTGATGTGTCCACTCCTGAGTGACCAGACATAACAGGAAGTACACGGGTGACACATGACACCCTGTTTCAGTTGTCCACTGGACAAGTCAGTTTTTGGATTTACTTCTCTGTCAAAATTCAGTCTCGTTTAAATGGTCTCATTTTAAAATACCTAGTTTAATTTCCTTAACAAGTAAACGCAAACACTGATACATCCATTTACAAACCCATAAATTTAAATTAATCCAGTGGAGTTCTTTTTCTAATGACGTGGCACTTTACTTTGTTGTGGAAGGTCACAGGTTAATAACTGGGTCATTCCGTGTAAACACAATCAAAGTTCCTTTAAAATGTTTACCTATCTCAGTCATAGTCAATTTTTAATGAACCCATTTGGAGAAAGCCATTGGCCAATTCTCCTATTCACAACAGCCAAGTAGCATTTGTGTTACCATCATTTGTTACTCCAACATTGAACATGTGCACAAGGCAAGTAATAAATTACCAGTATGGAAGATTATTTGTTCATGTGTCATGTCCAAAGTTACATGGAACTGCTCGTTGACAGCTACGTAGGTTAATTAGTTCAGACTATCCTGTGAAATATGAATATTTTTTATTTTTAAGAAGCTTTCGCAAAATCTCCATAAAAATTTCAAATTGCCATAACGTAAAAACTATTTCGTGAGCATCGGTAAATTTGGGTGATGACTGGTGGGTGTGGGGGTGGCAACTGTGGGATGCGGTGGTCTGGAAACAGTCTGACTGTTGGGATCACAGGGTATTTGGATCTTGGTGCCAACCAATCAGTAGTTTGCTACTGGTCACTGTGTCGATACTAAGACAGTTTTGTTCACTCTGCTGGCCTACATTGTCTGTGGGATTTTTGAAAGAGAGAAACTATAGTTACTAGTCACTGTTGCTCTTGCCAGGAAGTAGTAAATCCTGTGCACATAAGACCGATCATGTATCCAGTCAGCTGGAAATCTGGAGACGCTATACTCCCATTGGGAGATCTTTCCCTTTCTGACGTAACCATGAAAACGACCTGCTACAGGCAACAGCTGCCAAATTTCTCCTCACATATAATATGTATACACTTTGGTTACAAAATAAAATCATCTTAATTCTATATCACAAACCAAACTAGCCAAAAATCGCACATCATCATCAGCAGCAATGCAAAGCTCAGTGATTACTGTAATACTGATAAATGTTCTCAGGTGGTTTCTTCCAAACAGCCCAAACTTGGGCTAACGCAGGAGTTGTCCTCTAGAATTAGTGAGTCCACCCCTT
>OZ024867.1:39195904-39243404 GCA_964017155.1 Oasisia sp. SBJ-2009
TACAGGTGTAGTAGATATGCCCTGCGAAGTTTGGTCATCGTAGGTGATCATTTTGATGTTTTTTTCGAGGTGCGGGCCTAAACTGCCTAAACCGGTTGTTTCAACGGGAAAGAAAAATTTCTCACGGAACTATTACTGCAACCGAATGCCGAACAGTAAGGCATAATTACTACTAAAGTTTACCATAGATTTGACCACAGATTTAGATACACGTCTAAGCAGCTGCTACATGTTACGCCAACTGAACGAAGACTCGAAGTTGTTGACCCTTAACGACGACGCAGGAACCTGACCGGCTTCAGCAGAAACCTAGAATGCCGCGCGCTGATTGGCCAAGCCAAGTTAACCCATCAACGATGGCGGCGTCTAGGCCATAGTGGATTTCGGTAGAATTTTAGACTTTAAAGTCACATTCTGAGTAAACCGCTGGCGTTACAAAATTGAGTATATGTGGAAATTGTTATTTTATATTCACTCTATTAGGTGTATGCCACGTAACAGTTCACTTTTTTTTGCCTTTAACAATGTCATTGAATACATATATGTTGTCATATTTTTCAGGATCCAGCTGGAATATTTGACTTGATTGAAGTGGTTGGCAATGGTACCTATGGACAGGTGTATAAGGTAGGAAGATGCCCTGGTGAGTGATGCCTGGGGACAGGTAGACACATGCCTAGGGACAGGTAGACACATGCCTAGGGACAATGACCCGTGATTTCACATATTCTGTAAATGAATTCACGAGTTCAACTGGCTCAATTCACGTGTTTCCGTACGTGAATTCACTGGATTCTGTGAACAAATTTGGTGTGTTGCCACGTGTTTACCGTGAAATCACGAGTTTTTCACATGATGACACGTACCAGTGAAACTGTACCAGTTCTGTCCCAATACGACTTGTGTCAAACTAATTCAAAACCCGTGACAACAGGCAGAACACGTGTATTCACATACTGGTGGAGCGGTACCAATTATGAACCAGTATGACACGTGCCAACTGGTTCAGAAATGGTTCCTTATTTGTTGGGTAGGGACAGGTAGACACTTGCCTATGGACATGTAGAAGGAGTAAACACGCATAGGTGGAGACACACTTTATATGCAGACATGTTCACCCATCATTTGACCAGGTAAAACACCCTTTTGGACAGGTAGAAATATCACTGGATGGGTGGTAGACAGGCATAAAAAAAAGATTTTCAAAAATCATTTATATTGTCAATTATGCTTGGAAAATGGGGGTCATATGTGTGGTAATATTATATTATGTGTATTTAAGGTCATTATATGGATCTTGACTGGCATGTATGCATGTCAATTAACAGTTAACATTCAGGGATATACCACAGAATTTTGGACTGGCAAAATTTTATCCCGCATAAAGATGTTTGGAGACACTGTAGCCAAACAAATGGCACTAAACAGTTCAGTGCTCTATGGAAAGCATTTCCTTACAGCCTTTTTGATTGGTGGATCATATTGGTAAATTGGACTGTACATAGACATCAGTGGGGTATGCATAAAACTGAGTTATGATTTGTTGCGGTGTTGCATAATTCTCAGAGTAGAGTAATAGCATAATGTCTTTGAACTACAAAACACTGTCACTGACCACGTCACTTTGAGCCATGGCATTAACTCCATCTTTTTGGTTCTCTCACTTGGTTCTCTCACATGTTGTTTGAAACCAGAATTTATATGTTTAGGCATATGACAATTGCATTTAATAATCAACACAGATGTGCTCAGCACTACCAGATAACAGTTAAGAAAAGATTTCTTTTTAACATATACATTTGCCAGTTGACATGGGGATGACATTGAAAGAGCAGCAAGACAATGCAATGATTTACCCTGCACTTTCTACAAACAGGCATCATTGATCCATCTAAATAGACAAATACCACTGCATATTGAACACTTCTGTATTGGTGCCCCCTGTCAATTGGCCCTTGTGCTGGCTACTGTCACATGGAGGTGGAGTGACCCCTGTTAATCACCCTTCTCCACTCCAGGCTGGAGTCACCCCCAAGCAAGGGGCACTACTGCAAAGGTGTAATTAACACCAGCAGCTGTTCCCACCCCTGCCCAGAGCTGGTCTGACCTGGACTGAGCCGTTTCTTTCCCATCAACCAGAGCTGTTTACTGACCCACAGTGTGACACTGGACCACAGGCTGGAACTGATGTACACAGTGTGACACTGGGCCACAGACTGGGACCGATGTACATAGTGTGACACTGGGCCACATACTGGAACTGATGTACACAGTGTGACACTGGGCCACAGACTGGGACTGATGTACACAGTGTGACACTGGGCCACAGGCTGGGACTGATGTACACAGTGTGACACTGGACCACATACTGGGACTGATGTACGCAGTGTGACACTGGGCCACAGACTGGGACTGATGTACGCAGTGTGACACTGGGCCACATACTGGGACTGATGTACGCAGTGTGACACTGGGCCACAGACTGGGACTGATGTACGCAGTGTGACACTGGGCCACAGACTGGGACTGATGTACACAGTGTGACACTGGACCACATACTGGGACTGATGTACGCAGTGTGACACTGGGCCACAGACTGGGACTGATGTACACAGTGTGACACTGGGCCACAGACTGGGACTGATGTACGCAGTGTGACACTGGGACACAGACTGGGACTGATGTACACAGTGTGGCACTGGTCCACCGACTGGGACTGATGTACACAGTGTGACACTGGGCCACAGACTGGGACTGATGTACACAGTGTGACACTGGGCCACAGGCTGGAACTGATGTACATAGTGTGACACTGGGCCACAGACTGGGACTTATGTACACAGTGTGACACTGGGCCACAGTCTGGGACTGATGTACACAGTGTGACACTGGGCCACATACTGGGACTGATGTACACAGTGTGACACTGGGCCACCGATTGGGACTGATGTACACAGTGTGACACTGGGCCACAGACTGGGACTGATGTACACAGTGTGACACTGGGCCACATACTGGCACTGACGTACACAGTGTGCATGACACTGGGCCACAGACTGGGGCTGATGTACACAGTGTGACACTGGGCCACATACTGGGGCTGATGTACAGTGTGACACTGGGCCACATACTGGGACTGATGTACACAATGTGACACTGGGCCACATACTGGCACTGAAGTACACAGTGTGCATGACACTGGGCCACAGACTGGGGCTGATGTACACAGTGTGACACTGGGCCACAGACTGGGACTGATGTACACAGTGTGACACTGGACCACAGACTGGGACTGATGTACACAGTGTGACACTGGGCCACAGACTGGGACTGATGTACACAGTGTGACACTGGGCCACATACTGGGGCTGATGTACACAGTGTGACACTGGGCCACATACTGGGACTGATGTACACAGTGTGACACTGGGCCACAGACTGGGACTGATGTACACAGTGTGACACTGGGCAACATACTGAGACTGATGTACACAGTGTGACACTGGGCCACATACTGGGGCTGATGTACACAGTGTGACACTGGGCCACATACTGGGACTGATGTACACAGTATGACACTGGGCCACATACTGGGACTGATGTACACAGTATGACACTGGGCCACATACTGGGACTGATGTACACAATGTGACACTGGGCCACATACTGGGACTGATGTACACAGTGTGACACTGGGCCACAGACTGGGACTGATGTACACAGTGTGACACTGGGGCTGACGCACACAGCAGACGACAGCAAACATGGTCTAGGAAGTAGAACATGACTCCCAGTCAGGAAGGTAGATGAGCGTTATAGGAAGCAGGACATCCTGCGAAGTGATTGTAGTCATTTTACAAGTATGTGTGATATTGACACACCCAAGCACTGGATGTTCACAGAACCTCTCACAGGGATTTAGTATTAGTATTGTGTTGCCAGACTGTCACTGATGTGTTTATGTGTTCTGTTGTGTTGCCAGACTGTCACTGATGTGTTTGTGTGTTCTGTTGTGTTGCCAGACTGTCACTGATGTGTTTGTGTGTTCTGTTGTGTTGCAAGACTGTCACTGATGTGTTTGTGTGTTCTGTTGTGTTGCCAGACTGTCACTGATGTGTTTGTGTGGTCTGTTGTGTTGCAAGACTGTCACTGATGTGTTTGTGTGTTCTGTTCTGTTGCAAGACTGTCACGGATGTGTTTGTGTGTTCTGTTGTGTTGCAAGACTGTCACTGATGTGTTTGTGTGTTCTGTTGTGTTGCAAGACTGTCACTGATGTGTTTGTGTGTTCTGTTGTAGGGGCGCCACACAAAAACAGGACAACTGGCAGCCATCAAGATGATGAGTGTGACTGAGGTAGGGGGCTATTTTGACATTGGTGATTAGTGTGACATAAATAGGGGGCTCTGTTGACATGGGTGATGCATGTGACTGAGGTAGGGGGCTCTGTAGATATGGGTGATGAGTATGTTGATATGGAGTGATGAGTGTGACTGAAAAAGGGGGCTCTAGAGACAGATACATAACCTATGGCATGTTCTTAGCTAATTGTTGACCCGAGACAGTCACTGGGCCGTGTTGTGTGTTGCAGGAGGAGGAGGAAGAGATCAAACTGGAGATCAATGTCCTCAAGAAGGTATGTCACCTCTACATGTCACCTCTGTCAGTCACCTCTCTACACGTCACCTCACTACACGTCACCACATTACATGTCACGTCCCTATATGTCACCTCCCTACACATCACCTCCCTACACGTCACCTCTCTACACGTCACCTCCCTACACGTCACCTCTCTACACATCACCTCCCTACACGTCACCTCTCTACACGTCACCTCTCTACACGTCACCTCTCTACACGTCACCTCTCTACACGTCACCTCCCTAAACGTCACCTCCCTACACGTCACCTATATGTCACCATACCTACATGTCCCGTTCACTGCTGTTGATGCTGTAGTTACTGTTGAACAGTTCACTGCTGTTGATGCTGTGGTTACTGTTGAACCATTCACTGCTGTTGATCCATTTACTACCATTGATGCGTTCATTGTTTGCTGTTGATCAGTTGATTTCAGTTGATGTATTCATTACTGTTGATCTATTTACCCGTTGGTGCATTCATTGCTGATGATCAGTTAATTTCAGTTGATCCATTTATTGCTGTTGATTCATACAAGATACAAGATGGTTAATTACATTTCTCAAACGAGAGAACATTGTCTTGTGGTAGGCAGTCGCACACAAATGTTCCACACATTCACACTGGTTCTGGGGGTGGTGACAAGGTTGCACAATTTAGTCGGTTATACAAAAAATTCATAAATACATTGTATCGATTTTAAATAAATATTTTAAAATTAATTAAATATAAGAAATATTGATTTAATTGCTGTTGATCCATTTACTGTTGTTGATGTATTCACTGCTGTGTTTTGTCTGCAGTATTCCCACCACAGAAACATCGCCACTTACTACGGCGCCTTCATTCGCAAGAGTCCACCTGGCAAGGATGACCAATTGTGGGTAAGTCTAAATGTCCACCTCTCAGTTACGACCTATTGTCTAAATGTCCACTCTCAATGATGAACTGTTGTGTCTAAATGTCCACCTCTCAGTGACGACCAATTGTCTAAATGTCCACTCTCAATGATGAACTGTTGTAAATCTAAATGTCCACCTCTCAATGACGACCAGTTGTCTAAATGTCCACTCTCAATGATGAACTGTTGTGTCTAAATGTCCACCTCTCAGTGACGACCAATTGTCTAAATGTCCACTCTCAATGATGAACTGTTGTGTCTAAATGTCCACTCTCAATGATGACCAGTTGTGTCTAAATGTCCACTCTCAATGACGACCAGTTGTGTCTAAATGTCCACTCTCAGTGAAGACCAGTTGTGTCTAAATGTCCACTCTCAATGACGACCAGTTGTCTAAATGTCCACTCTCAATTATGAACTGTTGTGGGTTAATCTAAATGTCCACCTCTCAGTGTCAACCAGTTGTGTCAAAATGTCCACTCTCAATGACGACCATTTGTGTCTAAATGTTCACCTCTCAATGACGACCAGTTGTATCTAAATTTCCACTCTCAATGACGACCATTTGTGTCTAAATGTCCACTCTCAATGACGACCAGTTGTGTCTAAATGTCCACTCTCAATGACGACCAGTTGTGTCTAAATGTCCACTCTCAATGACGACCAGTTGTGTCTAAATGTCCACTCTCAATGACGACCAGTTGTGTCTAAATGTCCACTCTCAATGACGACCAGTTGTGTCTAAATGTCCACTCTCAATGACGACCAGTTGTGTCTAAATGTCCACTCTCAATGACGACCAGTTGTGTCAAAATGTCCACTCGTAATGACGACCAGTTGTGTCAAAATGTCCACTCTCAATGACGACCAGTTGTGTCTAAATGTCCACTCTCAATGACGACCAGTTGTGTCAAAATGTCCACTCTCAATGACGACCAGTTGTGTCAAAATGTCCACTCTCAATGACGACCAGTTGTGTCTAAATGTCCACTCTCAGTGACGACCAGTTGTGTCTAAATGTCCACTCTCAATGACGACCAGTTGTGTCAAAATGTCCACCACTCAATGACGACCAGTTGTGTCTAAATGTCCACTCTCAGTGACGACCAGTTGTGTCTAATTGTCCACTCTCAATGATAACCAGTTGTGTCAAAATGTCCACCACTCAATGACGACCAGTTGTGTCTAAATGTCCACTCTCAGTGACGACCAGTTGTGTCTAAATGTCCACTCTCAATGACGACCAGTTGTGTCTAAATGTCCACTCTCAATGACGACCAGTTGTGTCAAAATGTCCACTACTCAATGACGACCAGTTGTGTCTAAATGTCCACTCTCAGTGACGACCAGTTGTGTCTAAATGTCCACTCTCAATGACGACCAGTTGTGTCAAAATGTCCACCACTCAATGACGACCAGTTGTGTCTAAATGTCCACTCTCAGTGACGACCAGTTGTGTCTAAATGTCCACTCTCAATGACAACCAGTTGTGTCTAAATGTCCACTCTCAATGACGACCAGTTGTGTCAAAATGTCCACTCTCCATGACGACCAGTTGTGGGTCACACAGTCCATCTGGTGGACGGCTCCTGGGTTCATGATCATCTGTTGTTCATGAGGTATGTGTTTTGTTGCCAGTGATTGTTGTTGTCTGTTGTTGTTGGTGCCAGTGATTGTTGTTGTCTGTTGTAGTTGGTGATGGAGTTCTGTGGAGCGGGCAGTGTCACTGACCTAGTCAAAGGTAGGCTCCTTCCAGTTGACCATCTCTCAACTTGTTTGTACAACTTCAGAGAGCTGTAATGAATAAAGTGTGACTTTATTGAGCTAATTTAAGTTGATGTAGGTGAGAGCAACTGCAAACTGACTGTGATAACTTTCTTAGACTGAGACATTTTGATTGATACTAACAAAGTAGTTAATAAACTGACTCAAGCACGTTGAAGGCTGGAACACTTTGAGTTGGAATAACTGTTACTTACAACTTCTGGGCCTGTTCTCGCATTAACCATTGTCTTCTTGCCTACTCACCATGTTAACTTTAGTCTTAGTCTAGTCCTCACACTAACCCTGGTCTCGTTGCTTGATCTCCACATTAACCCTTGTATTCTTGCGTACTCATCATGTTAACCTTAGTCTTCTTGCCTAGTCCATTAACCCATGTCATATTTTCTGGCTTCCACATTAATCCAAATTGTCTTCCCTCGCTTCCATACTGACCCTAGTAATTTTGTCTGGCATGCACATTAACCCATTGTCTTCTTATCAAACCTCCACATTAACCCTTGTCCTCATTCTCACAGCATTAACCCTTGTCTTGTCTGGTTACACTTTAACCCTTGTCATATTGCCTCTTAACCAAATCAACTCTTGACCCTGATCTCCACATTAACCTTCTTCTTGTCTGCTTACTTCATTAACCTTTTATTTCTTGCCGGCTTACCATATCAGCCCTTGGCTTCTTGCCTGTTTGTCACATTAACCCTTGTCTTCTTGTAGCAACCAAAGGGAATGCACTGAGGGAGGAGTGGATTGCCTACGTGTGTCGGGAGATACTACGGGTGAGTGACAGGGAGATATTACGGGTGAGTGACAGGGAGATACTACGGGTGAGTGACAGGGAGATACTACGGGTGAGTGACAGGGAGATGCTATGGGTGAGTGACTGGGAGATACTATGGGTGAGTGACAGGGAGATACTACGGGTGAGTGACAGGGAGATACTATGGGTGAGTGACAGTGAGATACTATGGGTGAGTGACAGGGAGATACTATGGGTGAGTGACAGGGAGATACTATGGGTGAGTGACAGTGAGATACTATGGGTGAGTGACAGGGAGATACTATGGGGGAGTGACAGGGAGATACTACGGGTGAGTGACAGGAAGATACTATGGGTGAGTGACAGGGAGATACTATGGGTGAGTGACAGTGAGATACTATGGGTGTGTGATAGAGAGATACTACGGGCAAACAACTGGGAGATACTATGTGTAGATGAAGCCATCTAAACATGCCAACTTATGTAAATACACACAAGAAAGAGTCACATAACTTTATCATGTTTTTGTTGCACAAAACATATTTGGGCCAGAATATTAATGAAATATACAGTAGAGTGTGTTAAGTATTCTTATGAGCCTCAGCCATTTTGTAAGCTTGACAACACTTAGTTGCTAAGCAACAGACCATATGTATACATAGCAAGGTAACAGGTACTACAGCAAGGGGAACTATGAGATATATTTTCGTCAAAGATGCATCATTATTTTGTGTACTCATTCCAGGGCCTTTCCCATCTCCATGGCAACAAAGTGATACACAGAGACATCAAAGGCCAGAATGTTCTACTCACTGACAATGCAGAAGTGAAACTGGGTAAGATTGTCAACTTGTCACTTTCACTTTCATTTTCACTGGTATTGTGGATAGAATGGCCCATGTATCAGTGCAGTGTATTATGGGTAGAATGGACTATATATCAGTGCAGTGTATTATGGGTAGAATGGACTATATATCAGTGCAGTGTAATATGGGTAGAATGGACTATATATCAGTGCAGTGTAATATGGGTAGAATGGACTATATATCAGTGCAGTGTATTATGGGTAGAATGGACTATATATCAGTGCAGTGTAATATGGGTAGAATGGACTATGTATCAGTGCAGTGTAATATGGGTAGAATGGACTATATATCAGTGCAGTGTAATGTGGGTAGAATGGACTATATATCAGTGCAGTGTAATATGGGTAGAATGGACTATATATCAGTGCAGTGTAATATGGGTAGAATGGACTATATATCAGTGCAGTGTATTATGGGTAGAATGGACTATATATCAGTGCAGTGTAATATGGGTAGAATGGACTATGTATCAGTGCAGTGTAATATGGGTAGAATGGACTATATATCAGTGCAGTGTAATATGGGTAGAATGGACTATGTATCAGTGCAGTGTATTATGGGTAGAATGAACCAGGTATCAGTGCAGTGTATTATGGGTAGAATGAACCAGGTATCAGTGCAGTGTATTATGGGTAGAATGGACTATGTATCAGTGCAGTGTATTATGGGTAGAATGGACTATATATCAGTGCAGTGTAATATGGGTAGAATGGACTATATATCAGTGCAGTGTATTATGGGTAGAATGGACTATGTATCAGTGCAGTGTATTATGGGTAGAATGGACCATGTATCAGTGCAGTGTATTATGGGTAGAATGGACCATGTATCAGTGCAGTGTATTATGGGTAGAATGAACCAGGTATCAGTGCAGTGTATTATGGGTAGAATGGACCATGTATCAGTGCAGTGTATTATGGGTAGAATGGACTATGTATCAGTGCAGTGTAATATGGGTAGAATGGACCATGTATCAGTGCAGTGTATTATGGGTAGAATGGACTATATATCAGTGCAGTGTATTATGGGTAGAATGAACCAGGTATCAGTGCAGTGTATTATGGGTAGAATGGACCATGTATCAGTGCAGTGTATTATGGGTAGAATGGACTATGTATCAGTGCAGTGTAATATGGGTAGAATGGACCATGTACCAGTGCAGTGTATTATGGGTAGAATGGACTATATATCAGTGCAGTGTTTTATGGGTAGAATGAACCAGGTATCAGTGCAGTGTATTATGGGTAGAATGGACTATGTATCAGTGCAGTGTATTATGGGTAGAATGGACCATGTATCAGTGCAGTGTATTATGGGTAGAATGGACCATGTATCAGTGCAGTGTATTATGGGTAGAATGAACCAGGTATCAGTGCAGTGTATTATGGGTAGAATGGACTATGTATCAGTGCAGTGTATTATGGGTAGAATGGACTATGTATCAGTGCAGTGTATTATGGGTAGAATGGACTATATATATATCAGTGCAGTGTATTATGGGTAGAAGGGACTATATATATCAGTGCAGTGTATTATGGGTAGAATGGACTATATATCAGTGCAGTGTATTATGGGTAGAATGGACTATATGTCAGTGCAGTGTATTGTGGGTAGACTGGACCATATATCAGTGCAGGATATTGTTGGTAGAATGAACCGTGTCTCAGGAGTAGGGTATTGTGGTTCAAATGGTCCCTGTCTTGTGTAGGGTAGTGTAGATAAAATGAACCATGTCACAATGTCAGGTAGAAGTCAGGTGGAATGAATAACTCTTTAGTAACACACACATTGTTACAACAGGTTGTCATGGCGATTGACCACTGCTACTATTTCTTGTAGTGGACTTTGGTGTGAGTGCCCAACTTGACAAGACAGTTGGTCGGAGAAACACATTCATTGGCACACCCTACTGGTCAGTATTATGTCCACCCTACTGGTCAGTATTATGTCCACCCTACTGGTCAGTATCATGTCCACCCTACTGGTCAGTATCATGTCCACCCTACTGGTCAGTATCGTGTCCACCCTACTGGTCAGTATCATGTCCACCCAAGTGGTTACTATCAAGTCCAACTTACTGGTCAGTATTATGCCCACCCTACTGGTCAGTATTATGTCCACCCTACTGGTCAGTATTATGTCCACCCTACTGGTCAGTATCAAGTCCAATTTACTGGTCAGTATCATGTCATATCATGCCCCAACCTGTCAGTATAATGTCAACATACTAAACTAAATTGATCATCACACATATCCTGTTGACCTTTTTTGTGAAATGTTTAAATTACATGTCAAGTGATTGATGGTGGCAGAATGGTGTTGTTGACACTCACCAACAAAAATGAACTGATGAAATGACAGTGGCTGGCACTGAGCGGTGGCTTCCAGAAGCAGGAAAGTAAGGGACTGAAGCCAAACGTTGGGATGCGTATGGGTAGTATAGGAATTCAATAAGAATTGTGCAAAGGTCAGGTTGCAAAATACATATTGGAGTTTATTATTCTTGGAAAAGAACGGCAGTTTTGAGATGACCCCTGAAGTGGTTTATGTGTCGCTGTGTTTCAGGATGGCCCCTGAAGTGATTGCTTGTGACGAGAATCCTGACGCAACGTACGACAACAGGGTAAGTCATGTGACTCGCCACTGTCAGCCACATCATTGTCATGCTCATTGTCATCACTGTCATTCATTTTAGTCCGTGTCATAGTGTCAGTGTTGGTGATATATGTGACACAGCATCAAATCATGTCTCATTCCTCTGTGTCAACACTGAGTGTCCCAAAGACAAACTAACTCCATGAACATGTGGCATTCCCTCTCACATGACGTAAACATGTGACACTTCTTACTTCCTCTGTCACACGATGTAAACGTGTGACACTTCTTACTTCCTCTGTTACACGATGTAAACGTGTGACACTTCTTACTTCCTCTGTCACACGATGTAAACGTGTGACACTTCTTACTTCCTCTGTCACACGATGTAAACGTGTGACACTTCTTACTTCCTCTGTTACACGATGTAAACGTGTGACACTTCTTACTTCCTCTGTCACACGATGTAAACGTGTGACACTTCTTACTTCCTCTGTGACACGATGTAAACGTGTGACACTTCTTACTTCCTCTGTCACACGATGTAAACGTGTGACACTTCTTACTTCCTCTGTCACACGATGTAAACGTGTGACACTTCTTACTTCCTCTGTCACACGATGTAAACGTGTGACACTTCTTACTTCCTCTGTCACACGATGTAAACGTGTGACACTTCTTACTTCCTCTGTCACACGATGTAAACGTGTGACACTTCTTACTTCCTCTGTCACACGATGTAAACGTGTGACACTTCTTACTTCCTCTGTCACACGATGTAAACGTGTGACACTTCTTACTTCCTCTGTCACACGATGTAAACGTGTGACACTTCTTACTTCCTCTGTCACACGATGTAAACGTGTGACACTTCTTACTTCCTCTGTCACACGATGTAAACGTGTGACACTTCTTACTTCCTCTGTCACACGATGTAAACGTGTGACACTTCTTACTTCCTCTGTCACACGATGTAAACGTGTGACACTTCTTACTTCCTCTGTGACACGATGTAAACGTGTGACACTTCTTACTTCCTCTGTCACACGATGTAAACGTGTGACACTTCTTACTTCCTCTGTCACACGATGTAAACGTGTGACACTTCTTACTTCCTCTGTCACACGATGTAAACGTGTGACACTTCTTACTTCCTCTGTCACACGATGTAAACGTGTGACACTTCTTACTTCCTCTGTCACACGATGTAAACGTGTGACACTTCTTACTTCCTCTGTCACACGATGTAAACGTGTGACACTTCTTACTTCCTCTGTCACACGATGTAAACGTGTGACACTTCTTACTTCCTCTGTCACACGATGTAAACGTGTGACACTTCTTACTTCCTCTGTCACACGATGTAAACGTGTGACACTTCTTACTTCCTCTGTCACACGATGTAAACGTGTGACACTTCTTACTTCCTCTGTCACACGATGTAAACGTGTGACACTTCTTACTTCCTCTGTCACACGATGTAAACGTGTGACACTTCTTACTTCCTCTGTCACACGATGTAAACGTGTGACACTTCTTACTTCCTCTGTCACACGATGTAAACGTGTGACACTTCTTACTTCCTCTGTCACACGATGTAAACGTGTGACACTTCTTACTTCCTCTGTCACACGATGTAAACGTGTGACACTTCTTACTTCCTCTGTCACACGATGTAAACGTGTGACACTTCTTACTTCCTCTGTCACACGATGTAAACGTGTGACACTTCTTACTTCCTCTGTCACACGATGTAAACGTGTGACACTTCTTACTTCCTCTGTCACACGATGTAAACATGTGACACTTCTTACTTCCCCAGTCACATGATGTCAAGATGTGACAGTTCTTGTTAACTATTATCTTGTTGTATAATGAGTGGTGTAGTGACCTGTGGTCAGTGCTATATTGTAGAGTGACCTGTGGTCAGTGCTATATTGTAGAGTGACCTGTGGTCAGTGCTATATTGTAGAGTGACCTGTGGTCAGTGCTATATTGTAGAGTGACCTGTGGTCAGTGCTATATTGTAGAGTGACCTGTGGTCAGTGCTATATTGTAGAGTGACCTGTGGTCAGTGCTATATTGTAGAGTGACCTGTGGTCAGTGCTATATTGTAGAGTGACCTGTGCTCAGTGCTGTGTTATAAAGTTTCCAGTTGTCAATGCTGTGTTGTAGAGTGACCAGTAGTCAATGCTATGTTGTAGAGTGACCTGTGGTCATTGGGCATCACAGCAATAGAGATGGCAGAAGGCAAGCCGCGTGAGTTTCCATCAATATGTCGTCATAATTTTCTCACAGATTATGCTTCTCTCCAATGTTGAATCCACTTTATTAAGAAATAGTATTCACTAAGAATTAACATCATTATTATTAGGTATATCATTTATTCATTGTGTGCGGTTTTTAGCATTAGAGAGGTATAAACAACTTCATTTAATGATGTCACTAGTACAAGATATATGGTTGAGTGATGTCACTAGTACAAGATATATGGTTGAGTGATGTCACTAGTATAAGATATATGGTTGAGTGATGTCACTAGTATAAGATATATGGTTGAGTGATGTCACTAGTATAAGATATATGGTTGAGTGATGTCACTAGTACAAGATATATGGTTGAGTGATGTCACTAGTATAAGATATATTGTTGAGTGATAGATAGGTTACAGAGTGATGCCACCAGTACAGAATTAATTACTGAGTGATGTCACCAATATAGGTTACTGAGTGATATCAGCAGTACATGATAAGTTACTCAGGGATGTCAGCAGTACAAGATAGGTTACTGAGTGGTGTCAGCAGTATATGATAGGTTATTGAGTGATGTCAGCATTACATGATAGGTTACTGAGTGATGTCAGCAGTATATGCTAGGTTATTGAGTGATGTCAGCATTACATGATAGGTTATTGAGTGATGTCAGCAGTACATGATAGGTTACTGAGTGTTGTCAGCAGTACATGATAGGTTACTGAGCGATGTCAGCAGTACATGAAAGCTTACTGAGTGATGTCAGCAGTACATGATAGGTTACTGAGTGATGTCAGCAGTACAATATAGGTTACTGAGCAATGTCAGCAGTACATGAAAGGTTACTGAGTGATGTCAGCAGTACAATATAGGTTACTGAGTTGTGTCAGCAGTACATAATAGGTTACTGAGTGATGTCAGCAGTACATGATAGGTTACTGAGTGATGTCAGCAGTACATGATAGGTTACTGAGTGGTGTCAGCAGTACATGATAGGTTACTGAGTGATGTCAGCAGTACATGATAGGTTACTGAGTGATGTCAGCAGTACATGATAGGTTACTGAGTGGTGTTAGCAGTACATGATAGGTTACTGAGTGATGTCAGCTGTACCAGGAGTGTTTGTGTTACAGCCCTGTGTGACATGCACCCTATGAGGGCTCTCTTCCTCATTCCTCGCAACCCTCCTCCACGCCTCCGCTCCAAGAAATGGTGAGTCCAATTACCTACAAATGTTTGCCCTTTCCACAGGGAAAAACTGCACATAAAATTGGCCCAGTGGCCCTAAATTCCGTTGGACTTATGAATTTATAGTTATTAATTTCTTAACAACATTGTCCCAGCTAAACATGGTAAATTAAATTATTGACTGCCTTAAAGTCACATACATACAGCCCTTGACAGTGTCAGTCTTTTGACACAGCTTCAGTCTCTAGACAAATCTAAGTCTCTAGACACAGTGTTAGTCTCTAAACGCAGTCATTCTTGTGGCAGTGTCGGTCAGTGGACAGTCTCCATTCCTAAAGTATCAGTCTCAACACATGGTAATAGTGTCGAGACAGTCTCAATATGTACAGTCAATGTCAGTATACACAGTGTCAGTCTCTACACATGGTAATAGTGCCTAGACAGTCTCAATTTGTACAGCCAATGTCAGTCTCTATTAAGGATAGGACGATTATTCGATTCGTATTAGAAATTTTGAATATTCAAACGTGTTGTTGCTATTCGATTCTAAATTCGAAAAATTTGCAGCTATATAAACACATTTCGCTCAAATATTTTCCTTCATGTCCTCCACCGCAAAATCGGTCTTGGACGATTTTTTACTTTCTGACTTAATTATGATAAAAGCTACAACTGCCCAGCAACTCCTCACATATCTTATATGTATATGTATACACACACTAGGTTACAAAATAAAACCACTAACATTACTTAAATAAATAAACTTCATAAAACAAACTTGCGTAAAACTCGCCGGCAACACGGTCCCGGCAAGACATCTCGACACCGTTCAGTATTCTAATAGAATTTGGAGCCACTGAATATTCTTATTCGATTCGATATGCGATTCGTATTCGAAATTTCTACGATATTCGATTCGATATTTGATTCGAATAAAATTCCAGATTCGTCCCATCCTTAGTATGTATATACAATGCCAGTCTCTAGACATGGTAATAGTGTCTAGACAGTCTCAATCTGTACCGTCAGTGTTGGTCTGTATACACAGTGTCAGTCTCTACACACCGTCAGTCCAGACCCCTTCACCTTTGGTACACGTTGCAGGTCCAAGAAGCTGCAGGACTTTGTGGAGACGTGTCTGCTCAAGGACTACACCCAGCGCCCCAACACAGAGCAGCTGCTGCGGCACAGCTTCATCAAAGACCAACCCACGGAGAGACAGGTCCGCATCCAGCTCCGCGACCACATCGACAGACACAAGCGCAACAAGAGAGGTACGTACTGTCTGATACGACCACATCGACAGACACAAGCACAACAAGAGAGGTACGTACTGTCTGATACGACCACATCGGCAGACACAAGCACAACAAGAGAGGTACGTACTGTCTGATACGACCACATCGGCAGACACAAGCACAACAAGAGAGGTACGTACTGTCTGATACGACCACATCGACAGACACAAGCACAACAAGAGGGGTACGTACTGTCTGATACGACCACATCGACAGACACAAGCGCAACAAGAGAGGTACGCACTGTCTGATACGACCACATCGACAGACACAAGCACAACAAGAGGGGTACATACTGTCTGATACGACCACATCGACAGACACAAGCGCAACAAGAGGGGTACATACTGTCTGATACGACCACATAGACAGACACAAGCGCAACAAGAGGGGTACATACTGTCTGATACGACCACATCGACAGACACAAGCGCAACAAGAGGGGTACGTACTGTCTGATACGACCACATTGACAGACACAGGCGCAACAAGAGGGGTACATACTGTCTGATATGACCACATCGACAGGCACAAGCCACAACAAGAGGGGTACGTACTGTCTGATATGACCACATCGACAGGCACAAGCCACAACAAGAGGGGTACGTACTGTCTGATACGACCACATTGACAACAGAGGTACATCGCCTCTAATACAACCCCATCAACCATTACAAATGGTTCCCAATTTAATGCACAAATGCTGTTCTTTTTAACATTTTTATTGAACATTTAGATTAAGCCGGCTCTGTTGTTGTAGCAGGGGAAGTGTTGATGTATCAGGAGAATACATGCTGTTGTTGCCAGTGGAAGGGTTAACATGTGTTGTTGTGGACAGTTAGAATCAATGTGTTGTTGTTGCCACTGGAAAGGTTAATATGTTGTTGTTGTTGTTGTTGCCAGTGGAGGACCATGACACAGACTTTGAGTACGAGGGCAGTGACAACGACGAGGATGAGGCACTGAATGATGGAGAACCCAGGTTTGTCTTGTCATATAATATAGATTAGTTCAAGGAAATCCACTGATTGGGAGACAGGCTCTTTCTTTCATTCCTCCTCTTCTTTTTACACTTATTTTCTTGTTGTTGTTCTTCCTGTCATCCTCCCCTGTGTTCTTTCTTCTCTCATTTCTGCACTGAATCTTTGTGTTTTTTCTTTTTCTGTTTCTTCCTGTCGTTCTCCCAAATAATATTTACCTCTGTCAGTATAATTGCACATCAGTCTGGCTTCAGTGGCATTTTCACTTGCAAAACTTCCATCCTATTACTTTCACTATTGCTTTCACTTTCTCCCATGCTCACTTGTAGTAGCATTGAAATAACCATTGAACACACCACTGAACTCACTGAATACACCACTGAACTCACTGAACACATAACTGAACACACTACTGAACTCACTGAACACACCACTGAACTCACTGAACACATCAGTGAACTCACTGAACACACCACTGACCCAGTAAACACACTGAACTGATTTCAGGCATCGCCATCACTAACTACAAACCACTGAGGTCTGCCATTTTCATCAACATGACAAGTCAGGTCTTTCTCTTTGGTGTTAGCTCTGTCTGTCTCTCTCTACAGTAGCAGCTCTCTCTCATTCTATCTCTGTTTCAGCTCTATCTGTGTATATTTCTCTATCAGCTCTATCTGTCTATATTTCTCTCTTTCAGCTCTATCATACAGATCCCTGGAGAGTCAACACTGAAACGCAACTTCCAGCAGATCCAGGAAGGAGAGGGGCGACGAACCCCGAACCCCCTGTACCAGCCCCCTGCCCCGCCCATGGGGGCACAGGAACACAGACCCCCTCGCAGCCACTACTCACAGCAGTCACCACGACAACAACATCATCATCAACCACAACAACTGTCGCCACAATATCATCAACCTTCGTTACATCAGCCGCCTCCAACAAGACTACCACATCCATCGTCATGGCAACAGCAGCCGGTTGCCTGGCAACCAACATCACCGACACAGGTGCAGCCAAGACTGGCCCTTCAGCCATTGCACCCATCGCACCCATTACCACAGCAACCACACCCATCACACCCATCACCACAGCAACCACATCCATCTCCACAGCAACAGCACCCATCGCATCTGGTACCACAGCAGCCGCACCCATCACCTCATCAAGGACATCAGTGGGATCCCCCTGGGAATGTGCCCCCTATGAGTGCACCCCCTGTGAGTCACCCCCTGCGCTACCACCAGCCTGAGGAGGTGCAGGTGCTGGCGGTGCAGGCGATGGAGCTGATGCCCGCCCTGGCCAGTGGCTTCATCAACGACACCTATGCACAACCCACACCTGGTGAGTGACCACGTACTAGACTCGCCCTACGCCTGGTGTCAGACATTGAACTACACCCAACTCTTCTGAATCACTTGTGAACTACACCCAACTCTTCTGATTCACTTGTGAACTACACCCAACTCTTCTGATTCACTTGTGAACAACACCCAACTTTTCTGATTCACTTGTGAACAACACCCAACTCTTCTGATTCACTTGTGAACTACACCCAACTCTTCTGATTCACTTGTGAACTACAACCAACTCTTCTGATTCACTTGTGAACTACAACCAACTCTTCTGATTCACTTGTGAACTACAACCAACTCTTCTGATTCACTTGTGAACTACAACCAACTCTTCTGATCTGATTCACTTGTGAACTACAACCAACTCTTCTGATCTGATTCACTTGTGAACTACACCCAACTCTTCTGAATCACTTGTGAACTACACCCAACTCTTCTGATTCACTTGTGAACTACACCCAACTCTTCTGATTCACTTGTGAACTACACCCAACTCTTCTGATTCACTTGTGAACTACACCCAACTCTTCTGAATCACTTGTGAACTACACCCAACTCTTCTGATTCACTTGTGAACTACACCCAACTCTTCTGAATCACTTGTGAACTACACCCAACTCTTCTGATTCACTTGTGAACTACACCCAACTCTTCTGATTCACTTGTGAACTACACCCAACTCTTCTGAATCACTTGTGAACTACACCCAACTCTTCTGAATCACTTGTGAACTACACCCAACTCTTCTGATTCACTTGTGAACTACACCCAACTCTTCTGAATCACTTGTGAACTACAACCAACTCTTCTGATTCACTTGTGAACTACACCCAACTCCTGTTGATTCACTTGTGAACTACACCCAACTCCTGCTGACTGACTGTGAGCAAGATTTTGTCATAAGACCAAACTGTCACAAGACTGTCACAAGATGAGACAAAGACTATCACAAGACAAAGACGTCTGTCCCAGTCTCTGTCAAAAGACAAAGACATCTGTCACAGAGTCTGTCACCAGACAAAGACATCTGTCACAGAGTCTGTCACCAGACAAAGACATCTGTCACAGAATCTGTCACCAGACAAAGACGTCTGTTCCTGTCCCAGGCTCAACAATTAACCTCACCCTCTGTTGCAGTCTGCCGCCCACAGCCCCAGCCCCACTACCAGGACATCCCCCGTACCCCCCACAGGGTGGACGACCAGAGGGCACGGCGACCTGAGGTAGGTCACTAGAGGTCAACGGTCAACATATACTTGCAATTTGATTTTGTTAAAATATTTGGTTCGTGCCCAGTTAATGCACTGTACAGTCTTAGTGGTTTGTGTAGGTGAAGTAGGTCTGTGATTGGCTGGAGCTTGACCGGGGCGTGTAGCTGATACGAGGCATTGACAGCTCCGTTTAATGACTTGTTGCTGTAAGGTGGTGCCATCTAGTGGTCACAGAGTGGTACATATTGCATGTGGAGATTTGTGCAGCAGGAAGTGAAGCTGTGTGTTCAGCTCTCATTGTCAGCTGCACCGGTGATTTAGTTCAAGAACCGTGTCGTGTCACAGCTGTGTGCAGGGACAGTCGGTGGAACAGTTTATCACGAGCTGTTGTGGTCTGACCCCATGTGTTTATTTGTAGTTTGATCCTGTATGTTTTAGGCTGTAGTTGTGGTCTGACCCCGTGAGTTTAGTTGTGGTCTGACCCCATGTGTTTAGTTGTGGTCTGTCCCCTTGTGTTTAGTTGTGGTCTGACCCTGTGTGTTTAGTTGTGGTCTGACCCTGTGTGTTTAGTTGTGGTCTGACCCCGTGTGTTTAGTTGTGGTCTGACCCTGTGTGTTTAGTTGTGGTCTGACCCCGTGTGTTTAGTTGTGGTCTGACCCTGTGTGTTTAGTTGTGGTCTGACCCCGTGTGTTTAGTTGTGGTCTGACCCTGTGTGTTTAGTTGTGGTCTGACCCCGTGTGTTTAGTTGTGGTCTGACCCCATGTGTTTAGTTGTGGTCTGACCCCATGTGTTTAGTTGTGGTCTGACCCCATGTGTTTAGTTGTGGTCTGACCCCATGTGTTTAGTTGTGGTCTGACCCCATGTGTTTAATTGTGGTCTGACCCCATGTGTTTAATTGTGGTCTGACCCCATGTGTTTAGTTGTGGTCTGACCCCGTGTGTTTCAGGAGTTGGATGCGTTGGCGGAACAACTAAACAACCTCGCCTCTGGGAGAGACGCTCTCCCCCTGCACCAGACCAGTCCCATCACGGAGGAGGAGGAGGGGAGGGAGGAGGGGAGGGAGGAGGAGTCGGATGAAGACAGGGAAGAACCACTGGCAGAGGATGGGACTCTGCTGGCCTCTGAGAGCAGTGGCCCTCAGTGAGTTGACTTGGCAGGAGACTTGACAACTGGACTTAATGTACACAACTGTATAGTGTAGGGTAATACTATCACAACTTATTTATAGTGCCCCAAATGTACTTGAAATAAAAGGCTCTGAGGCACTTTACATTAAAACTGCATAAACTGCAAAATAGAACTGTAAAATACATATTATTCTTTTGAAACACCGTAAAATATATAATGTATATATACAATACAATATAATGTGTGTGTGTGTGTGTGTGTGTGTGTGTGTGTGTGTGTGTGTGTGTGTGTGTGTGTGTGTGTGTGTGTGTGTGTGTGTTGTCGTCATGTGTTGAAATAAATCTATATTATGTCATCACTGTGTTGACACTGTATGTTGACACTCTGTAGACATTGTGTTGACACTGTTGACAGTTTGTGTATGTTGTCACTGTGTGTTGACACTGTCTGTATGGTCACACAATATGTTGACACTTTTGACAGTCTGCCTGATGACTTCAGTCAAGATACGCTGGAAACACTTGAGTCAATGATCATTCACCAAGGTGAGGCAACCAATCAAACAACACGTTACTTTATTCAGAAGGTGAAGTAACCAATCAAATTGCACATTGCATTCATCAAAGTGACCTAACCAATCAAGCTACATGTTACATTCACCAAGGTGAGGCAACCAATCAAACAACACGTTACTTTATTCAGAAGGTGAAGTAACCAATCAAATTGCACATTGCATTCATCAAAGTGACCTAACCAATCAAGCTACATGTTACATTCACCAAGGAAAGGCCACAAATGAAAGAAAACGTTAGATGATATTATTTTCACAAAAATTAGGCAACCAATGAAACTTAATGTTACATTCACATCAGACCATCTAGTTCAACACTTAATCTAGTATAACACTTATACACATTTATAATAAACATCATTAAATTTGCTTTGCTGAACACACATAGATGCACTGTCATGAACAGATGTGTGCACATATTCACATATACTCACTTGTTCCCACAAACACATGCAGGCAAGTACTGATACACACACGCACGCACGCACGCACGCACGCACGCACGCACGCACACACACACGCACAGACACACACACGCACAGACACACACACACACACACACACACACACACACACACACACACACACACACACTGATATGATTTGTTACGTGATACAAAAAGAAGGTATAAGAATGTATGAGATGTAGGTACAATGCAATAGTTCCCCCAGAGACAACACTGAGTTAGTTGGTCTCCCTGTTTCCCAGATGCCCCGTCACCACCCCCGATTCTACCTTCCGACAACCACAGCCAGGTGTCAGCATTGCCACCTCGAGTGCCACGTATTTCGGAAATTGATCCAAGCAGTAGCCGGAGCCTCGTTGTGAGAAAGGTAGGATCGACTTACTCCTTGCTACTGCCTGTAGAGGTGTGTTAGTCTCAGGTAGAAACTACCCAGTGTGAATACATATAGAAGTGTGTTAATCACCTGTAAAATCTACACAGTGCCAGTAAATAGAAGTATGTTAATCACAAACAGAAACTATACAGTACCAGTAAATAGGAGTATGTTAATCACAAATAGAAACTATACAGTACCAGTAAATAGGAGTATGTTAATCACAAATAGAAACTACACAGTACCAGTAAATAGGAGTATGTTAATCACAAATAGAAACTACACAGTACCAGTAAATAGGAGTATGTTAATCACAAACAGAAACTATACAGTACCAGTAAATAGGAGTATGTTAATCACAAATAGAAACTACACAGTACCAGTAAATAGGAGTTTGTTAATCACAAATAGAAACTACACAGTACCAGTAAATAGGAGTATGTTAATCACAAACAGAAACTATACAGTACCAGTAAATAGGAGTATGTTAATCACAAATAGAAACTATACAGTACCAGTAAATAGGAGTATGTTAATCACAAATAGAAACTATACAGTACCAGTAAATAGGAGTATGTTAATCACAAACAGAAACTATACAGTACCAGTAAATAGGAGTATGTTAATCACAAATAGAAACTATACAGTACCAGTAAATAGGAGTATGTTAATCACAAACAGAAACTACACAGTACCAGTAAATAGGAGTATGTTAATCACAAACAGAAACTACACAGTACCAGTAAATAGGAGTATGTTAATCACAAATAGAAACTACACAGTACCAGTAAATAGGAGTATGTTAATCACAAATAGAAACTATACAGTACCAGTAAATAGGAGTATGTTAATCACAAACAGAAACTACACAGTACCAGTAAATAGGAGTATGTTAATCACAAATAGAAACTACACAGTACCAGTAAATAGGAGTATGTTAATCACAAATAGAAACTATACAGTACCAGTAAATAGGAGTATGTTAATCACAAATAGAAACTACACAGTACCAGTAAATAGGAGTATGTTAATCACAAATAGAAACTACACAGTACCAGTAAATAGGAGTATGTTAATCACAAATAGAAACTATACAGTACCAGTAAATAGGAGTATGTTAATCACAAACAGAAACTATACAGTACCAGTAAATAGGAGTATGTTAATCACAAATAGAAACTATACAGTACCAGTAAATAGAAGTGTGTTAATCATGTATAGAAACTACACAGTACCAATAAATAGAAGTGTGTTAATGACATATAGAAACTACACAGTACCAGTAAATAGAAGTGTGTTAATCACAAATAGTAACTACATAGTACCAGTAAATAGTAGTGTGTTAATGACAGGTAGAAACTACACAGTGCCAGTACATGTAGAAGCGTGTTAATGACAGGTAGAAACTACACAGTACCAGTACATGTATAAGTGTGTTAATGACAGGTAGAAACTACACAGTACCAGTAAATACAAGTCTTAGTCACAAGGGGTGAATACACAGTCCCAGAAAATATCTGATTACAATTTTGGTGTAATGAATTATTCGACAATAAATGTGATTTACAATACAATAACCTGTATTTTTATTGGAACCTGCAGTAGTCGTAGTCAAATACAGCAGTTTACGTCACTAACCATAGTTGCTGACACATGTCTGACACTTGTAGTTGCTGACATGTAGCTAACGCTTGTATTTTCTGACATGTTGCTGTCAGTGATAGTGCTGACGTGTTGCTGACACTTGTAGTTGTTGACACATTACTGACACTTGTAGTTGTTGACACATTGCTGACAAGTCACTAACACTTGACACTGATGATGTTTCGCTGACACTAACTAACTGACGCTGCTTATTCCTGCCAGCTTAACCATATCCTGGGACAGTGCGATGGAATACTGGTAAGGCAGCTCCCTCTCTCCTCTCTCCCTGCCCTGTCTCTTCCCTGTCTATTTCCAGTCTCTCTGTTCAGTCTCTCTTTGTCTCTTTTTCCTATTTTTGTCCTTTCATTCATCCTAATCTCTCTCTCTCTTTCCTGTCTCCCTTCTCTGTCTCTTTACCCTGTCTCCCCATGTCTCTCATCAGTCTCTTCCTAGACTCTCTCCCTTGTATCTCTTCCCTGTCTCTCTTTCCAGTCTCACTTCTCTGTCTCTTTACCCTGTCTCTGCATGTCTCTCATCTGTCTCTCCCTAAACCCTCTCCCTTGTCTCTCCTTCCAGTCTCTCTTCTCTGTCTCTTTACCCTGTCTCTCCCTGTCTCTTATCAGTCTCTTCCTAGACTCTCTCCCTTGTATCTCTTCCCTGTCTCTCTTTCCAGTCTCACTTCTCTGTCTCTTTACCCTGTCTCTCCCTGTCTCTCATCTGTCTCTCCCTAAACCCTCTCCCTTGTCTCTCTCTCCAGTCTCTTCTCTGTCTCTCTTCCCTGCCTAGTCCTGTGTGCCTCTCGTGCCCTGTGTTATATGGTAGTAGCCCCAGTGCATGCTGGGAGTGTGACCACTTCCTGTCTCATGCCTGCTGCATGTATAATTTACTTCCGTATGTGATGTTAGTCGTCAGCAGTCTGTTGCCATGGTAACCATTAAGACCTGTAGAGTGTATAATTTTCAAATTCTTCCTGTGTCATGTTGAGTTAGGCAGCTGTCCTCTCATCAGTCTCTATTCTTGTGTTCAACTCCTGACTCTCACTCTCAGCCACTGATGGCATGAGTGATTGTTTGCTAACAAGTAATGGTGTGCATTTGTTCCATGGTTTGATCATACTATGAAGGTGTTTGAATATATATATATATATATATATATATAGAGAGAGAGATAGAGAGAGAGAGAGAGAGAGAGAGAGAGAGAGAGAGAGAGAGAGAGAGTGTTTGATGGTACTTGGACAGAGTGAGTGTTGATGTGTTTGATGGTACTTGGACAGGGTGAGTGTTGATGTGTTTGATGGTACTTGGACAGAGTGAGTGTTGATGTGTTTGATGGTGCTTGGACAGAGTGAGTGTTGATGTGTTTGATGGTGCTTGGACAGGGTGAGTGTTGGTGTGTTTGATGGTACTTGGACAGGGTGAGTGTTGATGTGTTTGATGGTACTTGGACAGGGTGAGTGTTGATGTGTTTGATGGTGCTTGAACAGAGTGAGTGTTGATGTGTTTGATGGTGCTTGGACAGGGTGAGTGTTGATGTGTTTGATGGTGCTTGGACAGGATGAGTGTTGATGTGTTTGATGGTGCTTGGACAGGATCAGTGTTGATGTGTTTGATGGTGCTTGGACAGGATGAGTGTTGATGTGTTTGATGGTACTTGGACAGGGTGATTGTTCATGTGTTTGATGGTGCTTGGACAGAGTGAGTGTTGATGTGTTTGATGGTGCTTGGACAGAGTGAGTGTTGATGTGTTTGATGGTGCTTGGACAGGATGAGTGTTGATGTGTTTGATGGTACTTGGACAGGATGAGTGTTGACGTGTTTGATGGTACTTGGACAGGATGAGTGTTGATGTGTTTGATGGTACTTGGACAGAGTGAGTGTTGACATGTTTGATGGTACTTGGACAGGATGAGTGTTGATGTGTTTGATGGTACTTGGACAGGATGAGTGTTGATGTGTTTGATGGTACTTGGACAGAGTGAGTGTTGACATGTTTGATGGTACTTGGACAGGATGAGTGTTGATGTGTTTGATGGTACTTGGACAGGATGAGTGTTGACGTGTTTGATGGTACTTGGACAGGATGAGTGTTGATCTATTTGATGGTACTTGGACAGGATGAGTGTTGATGTGTTTGATGGTACTTGGACAGGATGAGTGTTGATGTGTTTGATGGTACTTGGACAGGATGAGTGTTGATGTGTTTGATGGTACTTGGACAGGATGAGTGTTGATGTGTTTGATGGTACTTGGACAGGATGAGGGTTGATGTGTTTGATGGTACTTGGACAGGATGAGTGTTGATGTGTTTGATGGTACTTGGACAGGATGAGTGTTGATGTGTTTGATGGTACTTGGACAGGGTGTATGTGGTACAGCAGCTGTCCCTCCTGTCATCATTGTCCCGCACGATTAAAGTCTCTTCTCTGTTTGCTAATTTGACCATTTCTTATTTTTGAAACTGAAACTGTTTGGAACATTTCCTTTGTATGATCATTTATGTTATTTTTATGATTTGTCATGTTCTTTTGTGTGAGAATTTATTTTGCTTTATGATTTATTTTGTTTTGGACATTGTGTTGTTGTGGTCTTTTGTGTGTGAGCATTTCCTTTTCTGAGCTAATTTCCATTGTTCAATAGTGTGGCATTGGTATGTGATCATTTATTTTGTGTGATATTTTATTTTCTGTGGTCACACTCATGTCTTTGTTTCTCCAGAGCTGTAGTGACCAGTCACTTGAAATAAACAAATCTGTTTTTCCATAAAACAAACAAATGTAAATCTTTTTAAAATGCTAGAGTACTTTGATTAATTAGCCATAATACTCAGTAAATAGACTGTTTACAAGGCTCGTTTAGACAAATCACCTTTGACTCGTTTTCTTTCTTCAATTAACATTCTTCCTAAAAGTGTAGTTAATTAATTATAGCTTCATTGCAGCAATACTGAAATATACAGTACACAGATAAGTCCACAAATGATAATATATAAATTAACGTAATAGAACGGTGTGTTTGTTGTCACTGGGCAGTGTTGTCTAGGGTGTGTTGACACTGTGAGTGACACTGTGGCCAGTGTTGTCTAGGGTATGTTGACACTGAGTGACACTGGGGCCAGTGGTGTCTAGGGTGTGTTGACACTGTGAGTGACACTGTGGCCAGTGTTGTCTAGGGTGTGTTGACACTGAGTGACACTGTGGCCAGTGTTGTCTAGGGTGTGTTGACACTGTGAGGGTGACACTGTGGCCAGTGTTGTCTAAGGTGTGTTGACACTGTGAGTGACACTGTGGCCAGTGGTGTCTAGGGTGTGTTGACACTGTGAGTGACACTGTGGCCAGTGTTGGCTAGGGTGTGTTGACAATGTGAGGGTGACACTGTGGCCAGTGTTGTCTAGGGTGTGTTGACACTGTGAGTGACACTGTGGCCAGTGCTGTCTAGGGTGTGTTGACACTGAGTGACACTGTGGCCAGTGTTGTCTAGGGTGTGTTGACACTGTGAGGGTGACACTGTGGCCAATGTTGTCTAAGGTGTGTTGACACTGTGAGTGACGCTGTGGCCAGTGGTGTCTAGGGTGTGTTGACACTGTGAGTGACACTGTGGCCAGTGTTGGCTAGGGTGTGTTGACAATGTGAGGGTGACACTGTGGCCAGTGTTGTCACTGTGGCCAGTGTTGTCTAGGGTGTGTTGACACTGTGAGTGACACTGTGGCCAGTGCTGTCTAGGGTGTGTTGACACTGTGAGTGACAGTGTGGCCAGTGTTGTCTAGGGTGTGTTGACACTATGAGGGTGACACTGTGGCCCGTGTTGTCTAGGGTGTGTTGACACTGGTGGTGCCTGTAGTGTGGTTTTGGTTATTGTCTGCTGATACTTCCTTCTCCATGTGTGAGTGTGCATAAATTGACTGGACACACAATCCTTCTTTCTATCCCAGGTCACCCCCAAGGCACATCACTAGGGCAGGTAATTGAAGTACTTGCCTCAGCTGTCATTAGGCAGTTGTCCTGGCTTGTTTATGCATGTGTGCGGTCATGCGTGACTGTGTGCGGTGGTGCGTGACCAGCCCATCTGCCTGGCTGCTGACTCATTGTTCTGTGGCCTGTGTCTGTGTCTGTGAGTCTCAGTGTGTGCTGTGTTCTTGTGAGGGACAAACTGAAACAACAGACAAATGGATGACTCTAGTGGAGCTGTCCACTTGTGTTAGAGTGACCACACTGACGGTCAGCATGTCTGGGTGAAGACAGTGACATTAGAGAGAAGGATGACCACAGGACAGACGACAATGGATGACCAGTTGACCACAAGACAATCGATCAACAACAAGATGTCATGATTGAGGATGTCAATGTGACATATGACATCAAAATATTTATATACTGATAGTACGTCGGCAAGACTTCACATTTGAGGATATCGATACACCAATGCAATGTCACGTTTAATGATATCAGTACATCACATAGACGTCATCTTTGAAGATATCATCTTAGGAGATATCAGTACATCACCAAGATATCATAATGATATCTGAGGATTTCAGTGTATCACGGTGTCATTTTTTAGGGACAGAACGGGACACAAGACATTATTGCAAAACGAGTGACACAATCTCCAGTGACGACCAGTGGGTCGCAAGACAACATTATGTGTGATACTGACACTCACAGGGAATACATAGGGAGGCGGAGTTACACGTCACAGTAGGAAGGCGGAGTTACACGTCACAGTAGGGAGGCGGAGTTACACGTCACAGTAGGCAGGCGGAGTTACACGTCACAGAAGGGAGGCGGAGTTACACGTCACAGTAGGGAGGCGGAGTTACACGTCACAGTGGGGAGGCGGAGTTACACGTCACAGTGGGGAGGCGGAGTTACACATCACAGTGGGGAGGCGGAGTTACACGTCACAGTGGGGAGGCGGAGTTACACGTCACAGAGGGGAGGTGGAGTTACACGTCACAGAGGGGAGGCGGAGTTACACGTCACAGACGGGAGGCGGAGTTACACGTCACAGTAGGGAGGCGGAGTTACACGTCACAGTAGGGAGGCGGAGTTACACGTCACAGTAGGGAGGCGGAGTTACACGTCACAGTAGGGAGGCGGAGTTACACGTCACAGTAGGGAGGCGGAGTTACACGTCACAGTAGGGAGGCGGAGTTACACGTCACAGTAGGGAGGCGGAGTTACACGTCACAGGGTGTGACTTCACACACAAGTGTGAGGAAGCAAGACAACCCAGTCACCCCGCCTGGAGCTACCCCCCCCCCAGGGGCGACAGTCACAGCCAATGGCTCCTACTCTCTGCGGCTGCACTACAGGACATGATCAGGACAGTAGGACATGTCCTGGAGACACGGGGTGGCTCCGAACTGAGGACGACTTCTGTTTCTTCCGCATTGTCAGCAACTACTACTACCAGAGGGTGGGACAGGTAGGGTACAGTGGGGTAGTGTGGGACAGGTAGGGTACAGTGGGGTAGTGTGGGACAGGTAGGGTACAGTGGGGTAGTGTGGGACAGGTAGGGTACAGTGGGGTAGGATGGGATAGGTAGGGTACAGTGGGGTAGTGTGGGACAGGTAGGGTACAGTGGGGTAGTGTGGGACAGGTAGGGTACAGTGGGGTAGGGTGGGATAGGTAGGGTACAGTGGGGTAGGGTGGGACAGGTAGGGTACAGTGGGGTAGGGTGGGACAGGTAGGGTACAGTGGGGTAGGGTGGGACAGGTAGGGTACAGTGGGGTAGGGTGGGACAGGTAGGGTACAGTGGGGTAGGGTGGGACAAGTAGGGTACAGTGGGGTAGGGTGGAACAGGTAGGGTACAGTGGGGTAGGGTGGGACAAGTAGGGTACATTGGGGTAGTGTGGGACAGGTAGGGTACAGTGGGGTAGTGTGGGACAGGTAGGGTACAGTGGGGTAGTGTGGGACAGGTAGGGTACAGTGGGGTAGTGTGGGATAGGTAGGGTACAGTGGGGTAGTGTGGGACAGGTAGGGTACAGTGGGGTAGTGTGGGACAGGTAGGGTGTCATAGCTGTGTCACTTGCTGTGTCAGTGTCAGTGTCATCACAACATACTCGGCTGGTTGATGGAGGAATGGAAGCATGGAAGAGTGGGTGAATGAATGGATGGATGGAGGGTGGATGAATGGATGGAGAAGTGGGAGGATGGAGGGGTGGATACTAGAGTGTGTTGTGGCAACACGTCAGTCAACTCATGGCAACCATTGGTCATGTCACACATTGGTCATGTCTCCCGTTTTAGAAATGCATTGTGTTATTATTATTATATAAGTTCAAGTTTTTCAAATTTGTTCTATATGTTAGGTCCATAATGATCATCACAATGACATCATCACAATGACATCATCACAATGACATCATCACAATGACATCATCACAATGACATCATCACAATGACTTCATCTTGTGAGGAGTCTTGGTTTTAACTGAAGACGGCATCAGGCTGTTTAATAATGACATGACATACTGGTGGTTAATTTTTATCTCGTAATTCACCCTTCATTACAGGAGAGTTCTACTCC
Organism: Oasisia sp. SBJ-2009; assembly: GCA_964017155.1. Lineage (NCBI taxonomy): Eukaryota > Metazoa > Annelida > Polychaeta > Sabellida > Siboglinidae > Oasisia > Oasisia sp. SBJ-2009. Next base: position 39,226,440 of record OZ024867.1, read on the forward strand.
ACGTTACCTTGTATACAGGTCTTACAGGAGAGGTACACTGAATCAAGTGTCACAAACTAACACTGTTCTGTCATCTGTTATTGTCACATCTTGTCACAGCACAATCCAGAGGCGAGGGACCTGAACGAGAACTCACTGCCAACAACGACTACAACAACAACTACAACAACCAGTACGACTACGTCCAGTATCACTGTGCCTGCCGCAACGACTCCTCCAACACTGTCTGATCACCCACATCGCCATGGCGACCGTGGTGTGGGGGCGCGCAACAAGACAGTGGGGGTACAACCCACCCACACACCCTCACCCCCCATGTCACATGGTGAGACGTCAGGGCAGTAAAATCAATAAAGGTTATATTAGTTAGGCTTAGTCAAATGTAATATGACTGTATGTGACCTGAGGGGATAATGTGTACATTACCTGAGGAGAAAATGTGTACATGTCCTGAGGAGATAATGTGTATGTGACCTGAGGAAATAATGTGTACATGACCTGAGGAGATAGTGTGTACGTGACCTGAGGAAATAATGCATACATGACCTGAGGAGATAATGTGTACATGACCTGGGAGATAATGTGTACATGACCTGAGGAGATAATGTGTACATGACCTGAGGAGATAATGCGTGTGTGACCTGAGGAGAAAATGTGTACGTGACCTGAGGGGAAAATGTGTATGTGACCTGAGGAGATAATGTGTACGTGACCTGAGGAGATAATGTGTACGTGGCCTGAGGAGATAATGTGTGCTTGACCTGAGGAGATAATATATGCTTGACCTGAGGAGATAATGTGTGCGTGACCTGAGGAGATAATGTGTACGTGACCTGAGGAGATAATGTGTACGTGACCTGAGGAGATAACGTGTACGTGACCTGAGGAGATAATGCATACGTGACCTGAGGAGATAACGTGTACGTGACCTGAGGAGATAACGCGTACATGACCTGAGGAGATAACGTGTACGTGACCTGAGGAGATAACGTGTACGTGACCTGAGGAGATAATGTGTACGTGACCTGAGGAGATAACGTGTACGTGACCTGAGGAGATAATGTGTACGTGACCTGAGGAGATAACGTGTACATGACCTGATCAGAGAATGTGGTGTCACTTTGTTTTTTGTCTTTGTTCAGCGGGGCCCAGACAGGGCAGTGCCAGTGGGGTGCTGCCAGATTTACTGCCCCCTCAGTTGCCCCCTCGTGCCCCCACAGACACAGGGGGCAACCAACGCCCCCAGGATAAAAGTAACTCTGAAGAGGTGAGTTGTAGAACAGTGTCATCGGTGATCAGTGTCACCTCCTGTCAGCATTACACCTATAAATATTACATTTGTCAACGTTTCAGCTACCAGCATTGTCCCTGTCAGCATTACAACTGTCAGTTTTGCAGTTGTCAATGTTGGACCTGTCAGCATTATACCTGTCAACGATTTATAGGTCAGTGGTACACTCCCAGTGTCACACCAGAGGTGCACCCGTTGCAGTATCACCAGCCCGTGATACACCAACAAGTGATACACCAGTCAGTGGTACACCATTGATACACCTGTTGCAGTATCACCAGCTGTGATACACCAACAAGTGATACACCAGTCAGTGGTACACTATTGATACACCTGTTGCAGTATCACCAGCCCATAATACACCAACAAGTGATACACCAGTCAGTGGTACACTATTGATACACCTGTTACAGTATCACCAGCCCATAATACACCAACAAGTGATACACCAGTCAGTGGTACACTATTGATACACATGGTGCAATATCACCAGCCCGTGATACACCATTGAGCGATACACCATTGAGCGATACACGTGTTGCAGTACCGCCAGGCAGTGGGCAAGGCAGGGCTCAGAAAGAACTGTTCCACGCGGTCCTTTCAAGCGTTTGGCTTCGGGGCAAAGAAGGACATTTCGTCCTCATCTCTTCCTCCCCAGGGGGCGCCCCAGCAGTGGGTCGGGGATGGCGACACGTCACGTGACATGTCACATGATACACTGACGCGTGCTGGCCTTGCGAGTCTGCCTCGACGCGGCTCACACATCAACGTCAACATCACACCTTCGACACTGGAGAGCGACACTCCGGAGATACGCAAGTACAAGAAACGATTCAACGCAGACATCCTCTGTGCTGCCCTCTGGGGTGAGTTTGGTTTAACCCATCACTGCGCTGTCGAACTGGCGGTTCTTTTTTAACATATCCAGATGTGATTTTGACCTGGTAGTTGTAGTCTTTCAAAGGTGTCACACACTGCATTTAACAGTACATGACTCTGTATATGACTTTCAGTACATGACTTTATCAGTATACCAATGCATGACTTTACCAGTACATGACCAGAGCATGAATTTATCAGTACATTTGTACATGACTTTACCAGTACATGAATTTACCAGTACATGACTTTACCAATAAATTGTGATTTTACCAGTGCATGACTTTATCAGTACATGATTTCCAGTGCATGACTTTATCAGTACATGAATTTATCAGTACATGACTTTACAAGTGCATGATTTTATCAATACATGACATAACCAGTACATGACTTTATCAATACATGACTTTACCAGTGTATGACTGTGTCAGTACATGATCAATATTTGAACTTGTGTGCCCCACAGCCCCAAACACCAGGAGTTAGCGGTTGTCAGAACTCTGATGAATCATCCACTGCTTAAAACATGTCACCTGTTGTCATGTTGTTGTCATGTTGTTGTCATGTTGTTGTCATGTTGCAGGTGTCAACCTCCTGATTGGCACGGACAGTGGCCTCATGCTGCTTGACAGGAGTGGACAGGGCAAAGGTCAGTATGTCACATTACATGTAGTGGACATTGCCCAATTCAAGTTTTCTTAGATTGTGTCATCTACAAACATTGGCACATTCACAGTGGACAGTGATGTAGGTGTGTAACTGGATCACCACAACAGTCGTATTAGTCTCAGCCTCACTCATCCTCAGTCTCACTCATCCTCAGTCTCACTCATCCTCAGTCTCACTCATCCTCAGTCTCACTCATCCTCAGTCTCACTCATCCTCAGTCTCACTCATCCTCAGTCTCACTCATCCTCAGTCTCACTCATCCTCAGTCTCACTCATCCTCAGTCTCACTCATCCTCAGTCTCACTCATCCTCAGTCTCACTCATACCTAGTCTCACTCACACCCAGTCTAACTCAGTCTTACAGACACCCAGTCTCACTCACATTCAGTCTCACTCATACTCAGTCTCACTCACATTCAGTCTTACTCACACCTAGTCTCACTCACACCCAGTCTCACACTCAGTCTTACACCCACTTGCAGAATTACAGAAAGAGTTATGAAGTTGTCAGCCATGTTGTCTTATTTGTTTGTCTGATTCAGACATTTACTGTGACACACGTATCTCTGATTTGTGAGTGTTCAGTGACCTCTGACCCAATGTGACCAGTGACCTCTGACTTGCATTAATAAATTACATGTGTTCTGTGACCTCTGATCCCTGTGTATCCTGTGATCTCTGAACCATATGTGTCCAGTGACCTCTGACCCTGTGTGTGTCCAGTGTACCAGTTGATCTCGCGCCGGAGGTTCCAGCAGATGGACGTGTTGGAGGGTCAGAACATCCTCATCACCATCTCCGGCCGCAAACACAAGGTGCGAGTCTACTACCTGTCCTGGCTCAAGACCAAGATCTTCAAGACAGAGGGGGTGAGTACACTCGCTGGAACAGCTCCTTGTAGACTGGTAGTTATTCCCACAGGGGTTGAGTCCACTTGCTGGAACAGCTCCTTGTAGACTGGTAGTTATTCCCACAGGGGTTGAGTCCACTTGCTGGAACAGCTCCTTGTAGACTGGTAGTTATTCCCACAGGGGGTGAGTCCACTCGCTGGAACAGCTCCTTGTAGACTGGTAGTTATTCACACAGGGGTTGAGTCCACTTGCTGGAACAGCTCCTTGTAGACTGGTAGTTATTCCCACAGGGGGTGAGTCCACTTGCTGGAACAGCTCCTTGTAGACTGGTAGTTATTCCCACAGGGGTTGAGTCCACTTGCTGGAACAGCTCCTTGTAGACTGGTAGTTATTCACACAGGGGTTGAGTCCACTTGCTGGAACAGCTCCTTGTAGACTGGTAGTTATTCCCACAGGGGGTGAGTCCACTCGCTGGAACAGCTCCTTGTAGACTGGTAGTTATTCACACAGGGGGTGAGTACACTCGCTGGCACAGCTCCTTGAAGACTGGTAGTTATTCCCACAGGGGGTGAGTGCATTCACTAGAGTAGCTCCTAGTAATACAGTTCTTGTAGACTGGTATTTATTCCCACAGGGGGTGAGTCCACTCGCTGGAACAGCTCCTTGTAGACTGGTAGTTATTCCCACAGGGGGTGAGTGCATTCACTAGAGTAGCTCCTAGTAATACAGTTCTTGTAGACTGGTAGTTCTTGGCAGACGGGTCAGTCCATTCACACTAACATTGTACAGTGGTAATTATTGACAGAAAATGTGAGTCCACATGCTGGAAAAAGAAACCATGTAGTGGAGAAGTTATTGAGAGAGGGTGGACTCCACTCACTGGAACAGCACCTTGTAGAGTGGTAGTTATTGACAGAGGGGGTGAGTGCATTCACTAGAGTAGCTCCTAGTAATACAGTTCTTGTGCCCGACTGTTCTAGCTTTGTGACATTTCCTTGAGCTGGCCAGAGTTTTTATTAATGGGACGTGTTTGGATTTTAGACTGGGACATGTTGAATCTGAATTTTAAATAAGGCATGTTTTAAATATGTTTTGAATGGGATTGTTTGAATATTTGTTTATCTTAATCCATGCATGATGTGATATGATGTGTTGACAGACAGAGAAACGCAATGGGTGGACCAATGTGGGCGACTTGGAGGGGTGTGTTCACTTCAAGATAGGTGAGTGAACTCATAGAGGGATGTGTTCACTTCAAGATAGGTGAGTGAACTCATAGAGGGATGTGTTCACTTCAAGATAGGTGAGTGAACTCATAGAGGGATGTGTTCACTTCAAGATAGGTGAGTGAACTCATAGAGGGATGTGTTCACTTCAAGATAGGTGAGTGAACTCATAGAGGGATGTGTTCACTTCAAGATAGGTGAGTGAACTCATAGAGGGATGTGTTCACTTCAAGATAGGTGAGTGAACTTGTAGAGGGATGTGTTCACTTCAAGATAGGTGAGTGAACTCATAGAGGGGTGTGTTCACTTCAAGATAGGTGAGTGAACTCATAGAGGGATGTGTTCACTTCAAGATAGGTGAGTGAACTCGTAGAGGGATGTGTTCACTTCAAGATAGATGAGTGAACTCATAGAGGGATGTGTTCACTTCAAGATAGGTGAGTGAACTCATAGAGGGATGTGTTCACTTCAAGATAGATGAGTGAACTCATAGAGGGATGTGTTCACTTCAAGATAGATGAGTGAACTCATAGAGGGATGTGTTCACTTCAAGATAGGTGTGTCGACTCACAGGGATTTCTTTGAGAAAGATGAGTGAACTCACAGACTAACAGGGATGTGTTCACATCAAGATAGGTACATTAACTTAGACATATGTAGATGTGTCCACTTGTAGTATGAGTTGCCACTGTAGAGAGGTGTCCACTTTAACAAGGTTCAGTGTTGTGTGTGTTCATAGAGATGTCTCACAGACGAGTATTTGGTGGTGATTTGTGTGTTATGGCAGGGTTCATTGTGCCAAGGTTCATTACTGTTATGTGCCTATTTTAGAGAGGTGTTCACAGTTGCAGGATGTACCTGTGTATTATACACAGTATGTGTTATAGAGAACTGTCAGTTGTAGCAGGCAATGTTGGGGTGTGTTTGTGTGTGTGTGTGTGTGTGCGTGTGCAAGCGTGCGTGCATGCGTGCGTGCATGTGTGTGTGTGGTGTGTGTGTGTGTTGGTATGTGTGTGTCGGCATGAGTGTGTTTGAGTGTGTGTTATAGAGAGGTGGCCTCTGTAGCAGGGTGTGTGTTGCAGTCAAGTATGAGCGCATCAAGTTCCTGGTGGTGGGCCTCAAGGACAGCATTGAGATCTACGCGTGGGCCCCAAAGCCCTACCACAAGTTCATGGCATTCAAGGTGAGGCCACTATTCACTGTGATCACTGTGATTACTGCAATCTCTGTAATCACTGTGATCACTGTGAATTACTGATCACACCATGGAGTGATCACAATTTACTCATTACAGTGCAGAGATATCAAGACAAGTTCAGTAATCACAACCCATTGATCACAATACAGAATAATAATTCAGCTATAAAAATACATTGATTGCAATCCTGCGATCATAGTGTAGTGCTATTAACTTAATGATATCAGTTCAGTGATCACGTTACAACAAACACAGTACAGTGATAGCAATTCAGTGGTCACGTTACAACAATCGCAGTACAGTGATAGCAATTCAGTGGTCACGTTACAACAATCACAGTACAGTGATAGCAATTCAGTGGTCACGTTACAACAATCGCAGTACAGTGATAGCAATTCAGTGGTCACGTTACAACAATCGCAGTACAGTGATAGCAATTCAGTGGTCACGTTACAACAATCGCAGTACAGTGATAGCAATTCAGTGGTCACGTTACAACAATCACAGTACAGTGATAGCAATTCAGTGGTCACGTTACAACAATCACAGTACAGTGATAGCAATTCAGTGATCCCGTTACAACAATCATAGTAGAGTGATAGCAATTCAGTGGTCAGCAGTCAGTGGTCACAGTTCAATGGTGACAATGAATTTATCCAGCAGGTTGCGGTTTTCTTACATTGAGGCCACATTCAAGCTTTGCCAGCAACGTTGATAACTATTAAACACGACTACATGTGAATTACATTACTACTGCGACACTGTATCTCTCTGTGTAAACATTACTGCATTTAGGTGACACTAACAACGTTCCCTTGAGTTGTTGTCATAAAGGTAATCTGTAACCAGACTCAACAAAATATAGTACAGGAATCACATGTTCAGGCAGCCATTTTAGTGATCGCTTGACGGAGTTTGCTAAGCAGCTGGATACATCAATTCGGTGATCACAGTGAGACGTGACGACAACCAATGACGACTGACACGTGACGTCATGTACGTCAAGTGACGTGTCACTATGTACGTCAAGTGACGTGTCACTCTTGCTGCAGGCCTTCAGCAGTCTGGAGGAGAAACCACTGCTGGTGGACCTCACTGTGGAGGATGGGCAAAGGTTAAAGGTCATCTATGGGTCGGACCACGGCTTCCACGCCATTGACCTTGACACATCGCAAGTGTTTGACATCTACATTCCTAGTCAAGTGAGTAGACATGATTACGGTCCTAGTCATGAGAGTAGACATGATTATGTTCCCAGTCAAGGAGTAGACATGACTACGTTCTCAGTCATGTGAGTAAACATGATTACGTTCCTAATCAAGTGAGTACACATGACTATGTGTTCACTTCACGTGAGTAGACATGATTACGTTCCTAGTCAAGTAGACATGATTATGTTCCTAGTGAAGTGAGTAGACATGATTACATATAATTGATTTCACTCTGACGTGAGTGGTTAGACCACTTAGTACAACTTGGTAGGTTGAATTCAAAGTGAAAACCAGAGAATGATAACCTCCTGAATGGCTCTACAGAAGAGTAGGACATTTGTACAGTGTCAACAGAGTGACACTCTGTAGGGCGGTTGTACAGTGTCAACAGAGTGACACACTGTAGGATGGTTGTACAGTGTCAACAGAGTGACACTCTGTAGGACTGTTGTACAGTGTCAACAGAGTGACACACTGTAGGATGGTTGTACAGTGTCAACAGAGTGACACACTCTGTAGGACATTTGTACAGTGTCAACAGAGTGACACTCTGTAGGACGGTTGTACAGTGTCAACAGAGTGACACTATGTAGGGCGGTTGTACAGTGTCAACAGAGTGACACACTGTAGGACGGTTGTACAGTGTCAACAGAGTGACACTCTGTAGGGCGGTTGTACAGTGTCAACAGAGTGACACACTGTAGGACGGTTGTACAGTGTCAACAGAGTGACACTCTGTAGGACGGTTGTACAGTGTCAACAGAGTGACACTCTGTAGGGCGGTTGTACAGTGTCAACAGAGTGACACACTGTAGGACGGTTGTACAGTGTCAACAGAGTGACACTCTGTAGGGCGGTTGTACAGTGTCAACAGAGTGACACACTGTAGGACGGTTGTACAGTGTCAACAGAGTGACACTCTGTAGGACGGTTGTACAGTGTCAACAGAGTGACACTCTGTAGGGCGGTTGTACAGTGTCAACAGAGTGACACACTGTAGGACGGTTGTACAGTGTCAACAGAGTGACACACTGTAGGACGGTTGTACAGTGTCAACAGAGTGACACTCTGTAGGGCGGTTGTACAGTGTCAACAGAGTGACACACTGTAGGACGGTTGTACAGTGTCAACAGAGTGACACACTGTAGGACGGTTGTACAGTGTCAACAGAGTGACACTCTGTAGGGCGGTTGTACAGTGTCAACAGAGTGACACACTGTAGGACGGTTGTACAGTGTCAACAGAGTGACACACTGTAGGACGGTTGTACAGTGTCAACAGAGTGACACTCTGTAGGGCGGTTGTACAGTGTCAACAGAGTGACACACTGTAGGACGGTTGTACAGTGTCAACAGAGTGACACTCTGTAGGACGGTTGTACAGTGTCAACAGAGTGACACTCTGTAGGGCGGTTGTACAGTGTCAACAGAGTGACACACTGTAGGACGGTTGTACAGTGTCAACAGAGTGACACACTGTAGGACGGTTGTACAGTGTCAACAGAGTGACACACTGTAGGACGGTTGTACAGTGTCAACAGAGTGACACACTGTAGGACGGTTGTACAGTGTCAACAGAGTGACACACTGTAGGATGGTTGTACAGTGTCAACAGAGTGACACACTCTGTAGGACATTTGTACAGTGTCAACAGAGTGACACTCTGTAGGACGGTTGTACAGTGTCAACAGAGTGACACTATGTAGGGCGGTTGTACAGTGTCAACAGAGTGACACACTGTAGGACGGTTGTACAGTGTCAACAGAGTGACACTCTGTAGGGCGGTTGTACAGTGTCAACAGAGTGACACACTGTAGGACGGTTGTACAGTGTCAACAGAGTGACACTCTGTAGGACGGTTGTACAGTGTCAACAGAGTGACACTCTGTAGGGCGGTTGTACAGTGTCAACAGAGTGACACACTGTAGGACGGTTGTACAGTGTCAACAGAGTGACACTCTGTAGGGCGGTTGTACAGTGTCAACAGAGTGACACACTGTAGGACGGTTGTACAGTGTCAACAGAATGACACTCTGTAGGGCGGTTGTACAGTGTCAACAGAGTGACACACTGTAGGACGGTTGTACAGTGTCAACAGAGTGACACTCTGTAGGACGGTTGTACAGTGTCAACAGAGTGACACACTGTAGGACGGTTGTACAGTGTCAACAGAGTGACACACTGTAGGACGGTTGTACAGTGTCAACAGAGTGACACTCTGTAGGGCGGTTGTACAGTGTCAACAGAGTGACACACTATAGGACGGTTGTACAGTGTCAACAGAGTGACACTCTGTAGGACGGTTGTACAGTGTCAACAGAGTGACACACTGTAGGACGGTTGTACAGTGTCAACAGAGTGACACACTGTAGGACGGTTGTACAGTGTCAACAGAGTGACACTCTGTAGGGCGGTTGTACAGTGTCAACAGAGTGACACACTGTAGGACGTTTGTACAGTGTCAACAGAGTGACGCACTGTAGGACGGTTGTACAGTGTCAACAGAGTGACACTGTAGGATGGTTGTACAGTGTCAACAGAGTGACACACTCTGTAGGACATTTGTACAGTGTCAACAGAGTGACACTCTGTAGGACGGTTGTACAGTGTCAACAGAGTGACACTATGTAGGGCGGTTGTACAGTGTCAACAGAGTGACACACTGTAGGACGGTTGTACAGTGTCAACAGAGTGACACTCTGTAGGGCGGTTGTACAGTGTCAACAGAGTGACACACTGTAGGATGGTTGTACAGTGTCAACAGAGTGACACTCTGTAGGGCGGTTGTACAGTGTCAACAGAGTGACACACTGTAGGACGGTTGTACAGTGTCAACAGAGTGACACACTGTAGGACGGTTGTACAGTGTCAACAGAGTGACACACTGTAGGATGGTTGTACAGTGTCAACAGAGTGACACACTCTGTAGGACATTTGTACAGTGTCAACAGAGTGACACTCTGTAGGACGGTTGTACAGTGTCAACAGAGTGACACTATGTAGGGCGGTTGTACAGTGTCAACAGAGTGACACACTGTAGGACGGTTGTACAGTGTCAACAGAGTGACACTCTGTAGGGCGGTTGTACAGTGTCAACAGAGTGACACACTGTAGGACGGTTGTACAGTGTCAACAGAGTGACACTCTGTAGGACGGTTGTACAGTGTCAACAGAGTGACACTCTGTAGGGCGGTTGTACAGTGTCAACAGAGTGACACACTGTAGGACGGTTGTACAGTGTCAACAGAGTGACACTCTGTAGGGCGGTTGTACAGTGTCAACAGAGTGACACACTGTAGGACGGTTGTACAGTGTCAACAGAGTGACACTCTGTAGGACGGTTGTACAGTGTCAACAGAGTGACACTCTGTAGGGCGGTTGTACAGTTTCAACAGAGTGACACACTGTAGGACGGTTGTACAGTGTCAACAGAGTGACACACTGTAGGACGGTTGTACAGTGTCAACAGAGTGACACTCTGTAGGACGGTTGTACAGTGTCAACAGAGTGACACACTGTAGGACGGTTGTACAGTGTCAACAGAGTGACACTCTGTAGGACGGTTGTACAGTGTCAACAGAGTGACACACTGTAGGGCGGTTGTACAGTGTCAACAGAGTGACACACTGTAGGACGGTTGTACAGTGTCAACAGAGTGACACTCTGTAGGACGGTTGTACAGTGTCAACAGAGTGACACACTGTAGGACGGTTGTACAGTGTCAACAGAGTGACACACTGTAGGACGGTTGTACAGTGTCAACAGAGTGACACTCTGTAGGGCGGTTGTACAGTGTCAACAGAGTGACACACTGTAGGACGGTTGTACAGTGTCAACAGAGTGACACTCTGTAGGACGGTTGTACAGTGTCAACAGAGTGACACACTGTAGGACGGTTGTACAGTGTCAACAGAGTGACACACTGTAGGACGGTTGTACAGTGTCAACAGAGTGACACTCTGTAGGGCGGTTGTACAGTGTCAACAGAGTGACACACTGTAGGACGGTTGTACAGTGTCAACAGAGTGACACACTGTAGGACGGTTGTACAGTGTCAACAGAGTGACACTCTGTAGGGCGGTTGTACAGTGTCAACAGAGTGACACACTGTAGGACGGTTGTACAGTGTCAACAGAGTGACACTCTGTAGGGCGGTTGTACAGTGTCAACAGAGTGACACACTGTAGGACGGTTGTACAGTGTCAACAGAGTGACACACTGTAGGACGGTTGTACAGTGTCAACAGAGTGACACTCTGTAGGGCGGTTGTACAGTGTCAACAGAGTGACACACTGTAGGACGGTTGTACAGTGTCAACAGAGTGACACTCTGTGGGACGGTTGTACAGTGTCAACAGAGTGACACACTGTAGGACGGTTGTACAGTGTCAACATAGTGACACACTGTAGGACGGTTGTACAGTGTCAACAGAGTGACACTCTGTAGGGCGGTTGTACAGTGTCAACAGAGTGACACACTGTAGGACGGTTGTACAGTGTCAACAGAGTGACACTCTGTAGGACGGTTGTACAGTGTCAACAGAGTGACACACTGTAGGACGGTTGTACAGTGTCAACAGAGTGACACACTGTAGGACGGTTGTACAGTGTCAACAGAGTGACACTCTGTAGGGCGGTTGTACAGTGTCAACAGAGTGACACACTGTAGGACGGTTGTACAGTGTCAACAGAGTGACACTCTGTAGGACGGTTGTACAGTGTCAACAGAGTGACACTCTGTAGGACGGTTGTACAGTGTCAACAGAGTGACACACTGTAGGACGGTTGTACAGTGTCAACAGAGTGACACACTGTAGGACGGTTGTACAGTGTCAACAGAGTGACACTCTGTAGGACGGTTGTACAGTGTCAACAGAGTGACACTCTGTAGGGCGGTTGTACAGTGTCAACAGAGTGACACACTGTAGGACGGTTGTACAGTGTCAACAGAGTGACACTCTGTAGGGCGGTTGTACAGTGTCAACAGAGTGACACACTGTAGGACGGTTGTACAGTGTCAACAGAGTGACACACTGTAGGACGGTTGTACAGTGTCAACAGAGTGACACTCTGTAGGGCGGTTGTACAGTGTCAACAGAGTGACACACTGTAGGACGGTTGTACAGTGTCAACAGAGTGACACACTGTAGGACGGTTGTACAGTGTCAACAGAGTGACACTCTGTAGGGCGGTTGTACAGTGTCAACAGAGTGACACACTGTAGGATGGTTGTACAGTGTCAACAGAGTGACACACTGTAGGACGGTTGTACAGTGTCAACAGAGTGACACTCTGTAGGGCGGTTGTACAGTGTCAACAGAGTGACACACTGTAGGACGGTTGTACAGTGTCAACAGAGTGACACTCTGTAGGACGGTTGTACAGTGTCAACAGAGTGACACACTGTAGGACGGTTGTACAGTGTCAACAGAGTGACACACTGTAGGACGGTTGTACAGTGTCAACAGAGTGACACTCTGTAGGGCGGTTGTACAGTGTCAACAGAGTGACACACTGTAGGACGGTTGTACAGTGTCAACAGAGTGACACACTGTAGGACGGTTGTACAGTGTCAACAGAGTGACACTCTGTAGGACGGTTGTACAGTGTCAACAGAGTGACACACTGTAGGACGGTTGTACAGTGTCAACAGAGTGACACACTGTAGGACGGTTGTACAGTGTCAACAGAGTGACACTCTGTAGGACGGTTGTACAGTGTCAACAGAGTGACACACTGTAGGACGGTTGTACAGTGTCAACAGAGTGACACACTGTAGGACGGTTGTACAGTGTCAACAGAGTGACACACTGTAGGACGGTTGTACAGTGTCAACAGAGTGACACTCTGTAGGACGGTTGTACAGTGTCAACAGAGTGACACACTGTAGGACGGTTGTACAGTGTCAACAGAGTGACACACTGTAGGACGGTTGTACAGTGTCAACAGAGTGACACTCTGTAGGGCGGTTGTACAGTGTCAACAGAGTGACACACTGTAGGACGGTTGTACAGTGTCAACAGAGTGACACTCTGTAGGACGGTTGTACAGTGTCAACAGAGTGACACACTGTAGGACGGTTGTACAGTGTCAACAGAGTGACACTCTGTAGGACGGTTGTACAGTGTCAACAGAGTGACACACTGTAGGACGGTTGTACAGTGTCAACAGAGTGACACACTGTAGGACGGTTGTACAGTGTCAACAGAGTGACACACTGTAGGACGGTTGTACAGTGTCAACAGAGTGACACACTGTAGGACGGTTGTACAGTGTCAACAGAGTGACACACTGTAGGACGGTTGTACAGTGTCAACAGAGTGACACTCTGTAGGACGGTTGTACAGTGTCAACAGAGTGACACACTGTAGGACGGTTGTACAGTGTCAACAGAGTGACACTCTGTAGGACGGTTGTACAGTGTCAACAGAGTGACACTCTGTAGGACGGTTGTACAGTGTCAACAGAGTGACACTCTGTAGGACGGTTGTACAGTGTCAACAGAGTGACACTCTGTAGGGCGGTTGTATAGTGTCAACAGAGTGACACACTGTAGGACGGTTGTACAGTGTCAACAGAGTGACACACTGTAGGACGGTTGTACAGTGTCAACAGAGTGACACTCTGTAGGACGGTTGTACAGTGTCAACAGAGTGACACACTGTAGGACGGTTGTACAGTGTCAACAGAGTGACACACTGTAGGACGGTTGTACAGTGTCAACAGAGTGACACACTGTAGGACGGTTGTACAGTGTCAACAGAGTGACACACTCTGTAGGACGGTTGTACAGTGTCAACAGAGTGACACACTGTAGGACGGTTGTACAGTGTCAACAGAGTGACACACTCTGTAGGACGGATGAGATGATGATGAGTAAACTGTGGTTCATAGACAGGTCAACAATAGTTTATAGACAGGTAAACAGTAGTTTATAGACAAGACAAGTAAACAGAAGTTCATAGACAAGACAAGTAAACAGAAGTTCATAGACAAGACAAGTAAACAGAAGTTCATAGACAAGACAAGTAAACAGAAGTTCATAGACAAGACAAGTAAACAGAAGTTCATAGACAGGTAAACAGTAGTTCATATATGAGTAAACAGTGGTTCATAGACGAGTAAACTGTGGTTCATAGACAAGTAATCTGTGGTTCATAGACAGGTAATCTGTGGTTCATAGACAGGTAAACTGTGGTTCATAGACAGGTAATCTGTGGTTCATAGACAGGTAAACTGTGGTTCATAGACAGGTAATCTGTGGTTCATAGACAGGTAATCTGTGGTTCATAGACAGGTAAACTGTGGTTCATAGACAGGTAATCTGTGGTTCATAGACAGGTAAACTGTGGTTCATAGACAGGTAAACTGTGGTTCATAGACAAGTAAACTGTCTGTCCTGTGAGTGGTGTGTCAGACAGAGACATTAGAGACATGTTAAATGAATGGGCTAGTTCATGAACGTGTAATAACATAGAATGGAATAATTAAATAAACATTACAGTGTTAATTTAATGAAGTATTAACACAATTTTAGCAGATGATTGCTTTATGTCAAGTAATACAGAACTAGTACAATATCAGTTTTACCTTTAAGTTTTAAATATATGGATGCTTGTAAGAAGACAGAAATATTAAGACATTATGATGAAGTTAGAATATCATTATGTGATGACGAGTATGTTAAACAGTGGCTTTGTTGCTGTGGTTTATGTGATTGCTCAAGTTTTGTATTTGCTACTTTCATCTGCGTTCACCTAATCTCCCCTGGTGGCAATCTTCTGCAACGTGCGTGGATCGTAGTTTAGGCAGCAGGTATATGCTTTAATCACTCAGCATGTGTGTGCTGTCCTCGGTCCTGTATTCCATTCGGTTCACCCATTCCTCTGTCCCCAGTGGTCTGTACTCAGGGACACTGTCCCCTCCTCTCTGTCCCTCTGTCCTCATCCCTACACCCTTAAATTCCCAGACGACAGTTCCTCTCCTCCAAAATCCTTCTGTCCAACTGTCTCTGTCCTGCCACACTGTGTCAAAGCGTCTGTCCCCAGTCTCTCTGTCCCCAATTCACTGTCCCCAGTCTCTCTGTCCCCAATTCACTGTCCCCAGTCTCTCTGTCCCCAGTTCACTGTCCCCAGTTCACTGTCCCCAATTCACTGTCCCCAGTTCACTGTCCCCAGTTCACTGTCCCCAGTTCACTGTCCCCAGTTCACTGTCCCCAGTCTCTCTGTCCCCAATTCACTGTCCCCAATTCACTCCCCAATTCACTGTCCCCAATTCACTGTCCCCAGTTCACTGTCCCCAGTTCACTGTTCCCAGTTCACTGTCCCTAGTTCACTGTCCCCAGTTCACTGTCCCCAGTTCACTCTCCCCAGTCTCTCTGTCCCAAGTGTTCTGCACTCTGTCCCCTTCAACCCCCGTCTCCTGTCCACATACTCCAGTCCACTGTTACAACTCTCACTCCAGTCAACTGTTACAACTCTCACTCCAGTCAACTGTTACAACTCTCACTCCAGTCAACTGTTACAACTCTCACTCCAGTCAACTGTTACAACTCTCACTCCAGTCAACTGTTACAACTGTCACTCCAGTCCACTGTTACAACTCTCACTCCAGTCAACTGTTACAACTCTCACTCCAGTCAACTGTTACAACTCTCACTCCAGTCCACTGTTACAACTCTCACTCCAGTCAACTGTTACAACTGTCACTCCAGTCCACTGTTACAACTGTCACTCCAGTCCACTGTTACAACTCTCACTCCAGTCAACTGTTACAACTGTCACTCCAGTCCACTGTTACAACTCTCACTCCAGTCAACTGTTACAACTCTCACTCCAGTCAACTGTTACAACTCTCACTCCAGTCCACTGTTACAACTCTCACTCCAGTCAACTGTTACAACTCTCACTCCAGTCAACTGTTACAACTGTCACTCCAGTCAACTGTTACAACTCTCACTCCAGTCAACTGTTACAACTCTCACTCCAGTCAACTGTTACAACTCTCACTCCAGTCCACTGTTACAACTCTCACTCCAGTCAACTGTTACAACTCTCACTCCAGTCAACTGTTACAACTGTCACTCCAGTCCACTGTTACAACTCTCACTCCAGTCAACTGTTACAACTCTCACTCCAGTCAACTGTTACAACTCTCACTCCAGTCCACTGTTACAACTCTCACTCCAGTCAACTGTTACAACTGTCACTCCAGTCCACTGTTACAACTGTCACTCCAGTCCACTGTTACAACTCTCACTCCAGTCAACTGTTACAACTGTCACTCCAGTCCACTGTTACAACTCTCACTCCAGTCAACTGTTACAACTCTCACTCCAGTCCACTGTTACAACTCTCACTCCAGTCCACTGTTACAACTGTCACTCCAGTCCACTGTTACAACTCTCACTCCAGTCAACTGTTACAACTGTCACTCCAGTCCACTGTTACAACTCTCACTCCAGTCAACTGTTACAACTCTCACTCCAGTCCACTGTTACAACTCTCACTCCAGTCCAGTGTTACAACTCTCACTCCAGTCCACTGTTACAACTCTCACTCCAGTCCACTGTTACAACTCTCACTCCAGTCCACTGTTACAACTCTCACTCCAGTCCACTGTTACAACTCTCACTCCAGT
>OZ024867.1:39248404-39305904 GCA_964017155.1 Oasisia sp. SBJ-2009
TGAGTGAATGGGTGAAGTGACAGGGTGAGTGAATGAGTGAAGTGACATGGTGAGTGAATGAGTGGTGTGACAGGGTGAGTGAATGAGTGAAGTGACAGGGTGAATGAATGATTGAAGTGACAGGGTGAGTGAATGAGTGAAGTGACAGGGTGAGTGAATGAGCGAAGTGACAGGGTGAGTGAATGAGTGAAGTGACAGGGTGAGTGAATGAGTGGCGTGACAGGGTGAATGAATGAGTGGCGTGACAGGGTGAGTGAATGAGTGAAGTGACAGGGTGAGTGAATGAGTGAAGTGACAGGGTGAGTGAATGAGTGAAGTGACAGGGTGAGTGAATGAGTGAAGTGACACGGTGAGTGAATGAGTGAAGTGACAAGGTGAGTGAATGGGTGAAGTGACAGGGTGAGTGAATGAGTGAAGTGACATGTTGAGTGAATGAGTGGCGTGACAGGGTGAGTGAATGAGTGAAGTGACAGGGTGAATGAATGATTGAAGTGACACGGTGAGTGAATGAGTGAAGTGACAAGGTGAGTGAATGGGTGAAGTGACAGGGTGAGTGAATGAGTGAAGTGACAGGGTGAGTGAATGAGTGAAGTGACAGGGTGAGTGAATGAGTGAAGTGACAGGGTGAGTGAATGAGTGAAGTGACAGGGTGAGTGAATGAGTGAGTGAATGAGTGAAGTGACAGGGTGAGTGAATGAGTGAAGTGACAGGGTGAGTGAATGAGTGAAGTGACAAGGTGAGTGAATGGGTGAAGTGACAGGGTGAGTGAATGAGTGAAGTGACATGGTGAGTGAATGAGTGGCGTGACAGGGTGAGTGAATGAGTGAAGTGACAGGGTGAATGAATGATTGAAGTGACACAGTGAGTGAATGAGTGAAGTGACAAGGTGAGTGAATGGGTGAAGTGACAGGGTGAGTGAATGAGTGAAGTGACAGGGTGAGTGAATGAGTGAAGTGACAAGGTGAGTGAATGAGTGAAGTGACAGGGTGAGTGAATGAGTGAAGTGACAGGGTGAGTGAATGAGTGAAGTGACAGGGTGAGTGAATGAGTGAAACAAGGTGGGTGAGTGAATGAACCAGTGTGTGACTGAGTGGAATGACAGAACACGGTGTAAAAAGATCATGTTACATAACGTAGTGAAGATAAACAAAGTGTTTGATCATTTGCTGGTCTGCATGTGTGGTGTGTATGGTGTGTGTGTGAGTGTGTGAGTGTGTGAGTGTGTGTGTGTGTGTGTGTGGTATGGTGTGTGTATGTGTTATGTGTATGGTGTGGTGTGTGTGTGTGTGTGTGTGTGTGTGTGTGTGTGTGTGTGTGTGTGTGCATGTGTGTGCGTGCATGCATGTGTTGAAATAGGTTTTATTCACTCCTATGTGTTCTGTGTATCCGTCAAGTTCCTCTGTACTAAGTAATTTGATTTCCCAAGTGTTCTTCAGTGTTCCTGTTCCACATGTTCTCTGTGTGGCTCGTGGTCCTGTGCCTTCCTCTATAATTATTTCATATTCCTCTATGTTCCAGAAGATGCTGTAGTGTTCTTCTATTTTACATGTGATCATCTATGATGAATGAATGAATGTTTATTTAACAACAGCAACACAGGAATATACAACATAGTATGAAAAATAATACAATACATAATGGTAACGACAATACAATATAATATCGGTGCTGTTGTTAAAAGGACATAGCAGAAGTCATATGACTTGTAAGGCGCTATGCCCTTCTCAACTAAAATGCGTAATAGTTATAGTAAAAGTTATGAGATTTAATACAACCAACAATAATATTTTTTTTGCATTGTGTTAATTGTTCATAAATACGAAGAAAGTAACGTCGACTTTAAACTTTTTTTAAATTGTTGTAAACTTGGCAACTGTCTTATATTACTTTCAAGACCGTTCCATACGTGTATTCCTCTGACAGTAATTGACAGTAGTCTATGGGTGGTGTTCGCTTTTTTAACATAAAATAGTTTAGATTGTCTGGTATCATACTTGTGTACGGCTGCAGTTGGTTCAAAGAACGCCTGTACACGACCTTCTAAACAGTGGTTGTTTGCTTTATAAAGCATAACCATAGTCCTATGTGTAATTAAATCTTGAAGTTTAAGAATTCTTGAACAGTGAAAAAATACAGATGTATGATCCATGTGATCTCTATGTTTATCTGTGTTCCACATGATCCTCTGTGTTCCACATGTTCCTCTGTGTTCCACATGTTCCTCTATGTTCCACTTGTTCCTCGGTGTTCCAGGTGTTCTTCTCGTCCATCCGCTCTGGCTCGTCATGTCAGATCTACTTTATGACACTCAACAAGCCTGGCCTGCTCAACTGGTGACACGTCACTAACTGATGACACGTCACTAACTGGTGACATGCTGATGCATCACTAATCTGTGACACACATCACTAAACTGGTTATGCATTGATGTGTCATTAGACTGGTGGCTCACCAACGCATCACTAAAGTGACAATGATGACACATTGTTCAGCTGTGTCACTAAGATGACACATTAAATGTGTCACTAAACTTGACTGTGGTGCTACTGGAGTGTCTCTCCAGACACTTTCTGTTGGGAAGGAAACAGAAAGTGACTATTGCCAAATACACACAGCCTCCTGTGTCCTGTGTCCTGTGTCCTGACAGTGACCTGACATAGGACAGTAGACTGACATAGGACTGTAATCATACCTAGGACTGATCTGATTTAGGACAGCTGTTTGACATAAGTTGGCGATCTGACTTAGTAAGTAAAATGATCTGATGTGGGACAATGATCTGTTGTATCTCAAGAGTCACTGGTGACACCAGTGACTCCGACACTGACAGTGTGACGCTTCGTTTAATGCTTAGTGCTTGTGTTTGTGTTGCAACTGTGTGTGTGAATCTCAACCAACACTGACAGTGACAGCACCAGGGCAGGATGAGGCATACGGGGAGGGAGTCATACAGGGAGGGAGTCATACAGGGAGGAGTCATACGGGGAGGGAGTCATACGGGGAGGGAGTCATACAGGGAGGGAGTCATACGGGGAGGGAGTCATACAGGGAGGGAGTCATACGGGGAGGGAGTCATACGGGGAGGGAGTCATACGGGGAGGAGTCATACGGGGAGGGAGGCATACGGGGAGGGAGTCATACGGGAGGGAGTCATACAGGGAGGGAGTCATACGGGGAGGGAGTCATACGGGGAGGGAGTCATACGGGGAGGGAGTCATACGGGGAGGGAGTCATACAGGGAGGAGTCATACAGGGAGGGAGGCATACAGGGAGGGAGTCATACAGGGAGGGAGTCATACAGGGAGGAGTCATACAGGGAGGTGTCATACAGGGAGGGAGTCATACGGGGAGGGAGTCATACAGGGAGGGAGTCATACAGGGAGGGAGTCATACGGGGAGGGAGTCATACGGGGAGGGAGTCATACGGGGAGGGAGTCATACGGGGAGGAGTCATACGGGGAGGGAGGCATACGGGGAGGGAGTCATACGGGGAGGGAGTCATACGGGGAGGGAGTCATACGGGGAGGGAGTCATACGGGGAGGGAGTCATACGGGGAGGGAGTCATACGGGGAGGGAGTCATACAGGGAGGAGTCATACAGGGAGGGAGGCATACAGGGAGGGAGTCATACAGGGAGGGAGTCATACAGGGAGG
Source organism: Oasisia sp. SBJ-2009 (assembly GCA_964017155.1). Lineage (NCBI taxonomy): Eukaryota > Metazoa > Annelida > Polychaeta > Sabellida > Siboglinidae > Oasisia > Oasisia sp. SBJ-2009. The sequence goes on from OZ024867.1 coordinate 39,252,059, forward strand.
AGTCATACAGGGAGGTGTCATACAGGGAGGGAGTCATACGGGGAGGGAGTCATACAGGGAGGGAGTCATACAGGGAGGGAGTCATACGGGGAGGGAGTCATACGGGGAGGGAGTCATACGGGGAGGGAGTCATACGGGGAGGAGTCATACGGGGAGGGAGGCATACGGGGAGGGAGTCATACGGGGAGGGAGTCATACGGGGAGGGAGTCATACGGGGAGGGAGTCATACGGGGAGGGAGTCATACGGGGAGGGAGTCATACGGGGAGGGAGTCATACAGGGAGGAGTCATACAGGGAGGGAGGCATACAGGGAGGGAGTCATACAGGGAGGGAGTCATACAGGGAGGAGTCATACAGGGAGGTGTCATACAGGGAGGGAGTCATACAGGGAGGGAGTCATACAGGGAGGGAGTCATGCAGTCACATAGAGAAGCAATTATACAGGGAGGGAGTCGTACTACAGAGAAAGGGGGTCATACAGAGAATCTGGACACTGCTATCATGCTGTTAAAGTGGTATCACCATTGTAGCAATGATATAATTGTGACACTTGTAGCAGTGACACCGTTCTATGGTGACATCACTGTAGTGGTGACATCGTTCTAATGCTGACACCGCTGTAGTGGCAACATTATTCTAGTGTTGACACCGTTTTAACAGTGACACCAGTGCTACAGTGGTGACACTTGTAATGTGTTGACATCCTTCTGCAGGCTGTTCACTGTCACAGTGAGGGTTCGCTAGCTGTAGCTATTTACACATTAGGTGTAATCAAATACATGTTGGTGTAATCAGTCATGTATTGGTGTAATCCACCACTTGTTGGATATTCTTATACGTGTGTATTGATGTAATTTTACATGAGAAAGTCTTAGTTTGGCAAATGCTGTCAAAACAGTTTTTAATCGCATTTATTCACCTTTTGATGTAGCTATGAGCCAGGGTTGACCTGTCTTGACCTATACACCCAGGGTTGACCTGTCTTGACCCATAACCCAGGGTTGACCAGTCTTTATACTGCTGTGTCATCATCGTGTGAGAATGTGCCTAGTCAGAGAGTTGACACGTTGAGTGTGTGTCAACATTTTCACATCTGTGTTCATGCATGCGCAGTACTCAATGATATTCTATGTAACTGTAACTTATTACCGCTGTTTGTACAAATAAACTCATTTTGTTACTCCGGGGTCATTGTTACTCATCGGGGTCATCTTCTGCCTTGGAGTGGACACTGGACAAGCTAGCTGCCCGGTCAAACGGTCACACAACGGTCAGAAACTGAATATGTAAATTATTAATGTCCTCCACACAGTGTCCCCCCGAGTCTGTCATCATGTCACTCCAGCTCCACCACTGGAAGTTTTAAGTTTACTGTGTTAACTCACTTAAACACTTTGTCCTGCTCCATGTGTGAATGTGTAAGTTTACTGTGTTAACTCACTTAAATACTTTGTCCTGCTCCACTTGTGAATGTGTACGTTTACTGTGTTAACTCACTTAAACACTGCCCTGCTCCACTTGTGAATGTGTAAGTTTACTGTGTTAACTCACTTAAAACACTGTCCTGCTCCACTTGTGAATGTGTAAGTTTACTGTGTTAACTCCCTTAAATACTTTGTCCTGCTCCATGTGTGAATGTGTAAGTTTACTGTGTTAACTCACTTAAATACTTTGTCCTGCTCCACTTGTGAATGTGTAAGTTTACTGTGTTAACTCACTTAAAACATTGTCCTGCTCCACTTGTGAATGTGTAAGTTTACTGTGTTAACTCCCTTAAATACTTTGTCCTGCTCCACTTGTGAATGTGTAAGTTAACTGTGTTAACTCCCTTAAACACTGTCCTGCTCCACTTGTGAATGTGTAAGTTTACTGTGTTAACTCACTTAAATACTTTGTCCTGCTCCACTTGTGAATGTGTAAGTTTACTGTGTTAACTCCCTTAAATACTTTGTCCTGCTCCACTTGTGAATGTGTAAGTTAACTGTGTTAACTCCCTTAAACACTGTCCTGCTCCACTTGTGAATGTGTAAGTTTACTGTGTTAACTCACTTAAATACTTTGTCCTGCTCCACTTGTGAATGTTAAATACTTTGTCCTGCTCCACTTGTGAATGTGTAAGTTAACTGTGTTAACTCCCTTAAACACTGTCCTGCTCCACTTGTGAATGTGTAAGTTTACTGTGTTAACTCCCTTAAATACTTTGTCCTGCTCCACTTGTGAATGTGTAAGTTAACTGTGTTAACTCCCTTAAACACTGTCCTGCTCCACTTGTGAATGTGTAAGTTTACTGTGTTAACTCACTTAAATACTTTGTCCTGCTCCACTTGTGAATGTGTAAGTTAACTGTGTTAACTCCCTTAAACACTGTCCTGCTCCACTTGTGAATGTGTAAGTTTACTGTGTTAACTCACTTAAATACTTCGTCCTGTTCCACTTGTGAATGTGTAAGTTTACTGTAATAACTCACTTTCAATATTACACCAGTAAATGTGTAAGTTTACTGTGTTAATTCACATACACATACACACTGTAAATCGCTTTGAGCAATCCTGAGGATTGGATACTGTGCTATATAAGAACTTACCTTTATATTTATACTTTGCCCAGCTCTACCATTGGGGGTGTTAAGTTTACTGTGTTAACTCACATACACACTTTGTCCTGTTGCACCACTGGATGTGTTAAGTTTACTGTGTTAACTCACATACACACTTTGTCCTGGTCCACCACTGGATGTGTTAAGTTTACTGTGTTAACTTGCATACACACTTTGTCCTGGTCCACCACTGGATGTGTTAAGTTTACTGTGTTAACTTGCATACACACTTTGTCCTGGCCCACCACTGGATGTGTTAAATTTACTGTGTTAACTTGCATACACACTTTGTCCTGGCCCACCACTGGATGTGTTAAGTTTACTGTGTTAACTTGCATACACACCTTGTCCTGGTCCACCACTGGATGTGTTAAGTTTACGGTGTTAACTTGCATACACACCTTGTCCTGGCCCACCACTGGATGTGTTAAGTTTACTGCGTTAACTTGCATACACACCTTGTCCTGGCCCACCACTGGATGTGTTAAGTTTACTGTGTTAACTTGCATACACACTGTCCTGCTCCACCAGCTGGTGTGTAAATTTATTCACCAGCTGGTGTGTAAGTTTATTTACCAGCTGGTGTCTAAGTTTATTCTTTCGTGTTAGAAGTGAACATGAATTTGCAATTAAATGTCTGAAATATCTTTTGCCACGTACTGTTAATAACATGCCCAGAATAGCCAAAGATAAACTACACAAACATTCTATGTGGAATTACATTGTATTTTAAAATGCTTTTTAGTCCTTTGGCCAAAGGTTCAATGTACTTATGGCATGTCTTTGTGTACGCTGTGTGCTGTTAGTTGTTAGCTTACATATCTTAACAACCATTGAAGATCTACTTATATAATTTGGCACAGACGTACCTTAAGGGCACTGTTACTAGGCATGAGACATTTTAATTTGATTGGATAATTCTGAATGCCCCAAAAACTGGTAAAAAAAAATTGAAAACTAGCATTTGACGTTTTAGGAAATTTTGTATAGGCATATATTGGGATACATTAGTACATAAGAAATTTCATTTAATGTTTCCAAGTCTGCCTGTGACTGCCTGGACTGGCCGAGACAAGCAGAGAGATCATTAATAATCCCCCATACACTATGCTGGGAGGCAATACTGTGTATTCTAGGCTCCAACTCTGGAGGCTAGGTGGCCTGACAGGAACATGGATAATTAACTGAACGTGTTTATTTGGGACTGCCACAACTATACACTGAAGGCCAGGTGGTCAGCATAGATAGATAATAGTATTGGTATTGGCAGCTATGTCTGCAGATTATAATTAAGTTTTACGATATAATTAGTTTGTTCAGAACTGCTGATTTTCTGTAAATGCAAGTTGAGTTAATTTTGATGCTTATTTAATTATCTTTAAAACGGTCCTGTAGGTGCCAAACATAAAATTTATATTCTGAGTAACTATGTAATGAAATATACACTATCGGTATCAACTGCATTCTGATCATCGAACTGGCTGAGTGGAGTGGAAGTAGATAACTCCATCTCGACTAAAACCACCAATGACCAGTCCTGTCACTGCATTCATAATTTGGCTGTGTTTCTGGTCATCTCATAAATAACCAGAAAAAAGCCACTTAAGTGAATATGGTGAAGAGACTAGGCAGTTACTGATTCACGAAAACACATCTCATTCATAATTACAAAATTTATAGTCCAAAAGACTTTTGGACCCATTTTTAAAACGATATATATACAGTGTAGTGATACACGTTGCCCAACTGCTACTCACATCGTAAAACCAGTCAATACAAATATACAAACAGCTCCTCATAAATAGAGCTATGTAAGTAAAAGTACAAATATAACTTACACAAGTATCATCAAGTGTCTCCACATCACACAGGATGTGCACATGACACAAGTATCATCAAGTGCCTCCACATCACACATGATGTGCACATGACACGAGTATCATCAAGTGTATCCACATCACACAGAATGTGCACATGACAAGAGTATCATCAAGTGTTTGTTTTCACATGACATGATGTGTACATGACATGACTATCATCAACTGTCTTCACATTGTACAAAAAGCATATAAATTATGGCAAGAGTATCATCAACTGACCTCACAATACAAAAAGCTTATGACACGAGTAAGTATTACCAACACGTTTCTAGTGTATAATAAATAATACTACTAATAAATGTATTTTAATATAACAATTTCCTTTTAAAAACTAAACAAATATATAAAGAAAATAATAAAACATTATATATATATATATTCATATTATATACATATATATTTTAGATATGTATATAAACACAACTGTATCTTTGCAAAATAATCACACAAATAAACAAAATGTATATTAACAATTATTATTATCATTATGTATGACTTTTTATGGCTTAAAACACTTGTTTGATCTGAGAAATATGTGCTCCACCTGCGCAATGTGTGCTCCACTTGTAGAATGTGCACTCCACCGGTGGAGCCAAGCAACTAGATATCAACAAACCAGATATCACCCAACTAGATATCAACCGACCAGGGCATGAGTTTCTTAGGTCTAGGGCATATTGTACAAAACATATACCTGATTGAAGCCCTAGTCAATGACATGACTTGATCACTCGTAAATGACCTAACTGGATCATTAATCAATGACCTGACTGGATCATTAATCAATGACTTGATTAGATCATTAATCAATACTTGACTTGACCACTCTTAAATTACTTGTCTGAATCATTAGTAAATTATTTGATTGGACCATTAGTCAATATATTGATTGGATCATTAAAATCAAATAATTTATTAGATCATTAATCAATGACTTGATTGGATCATTAATCAATGAGTGATAACCCGACTGGACCACTCGAAAATGACTTGATTGGATCATTGGTGAATGACTAGACTGGAACATTAGTCAATGTATTGATTGGATCATTAACAAATTGTCTGATCTGATCATTAGTCAATGACTTGATTGGATCATTGGTCAATAATTTGATTGGATTAGTGAATGACTTGATTGGATCATTGGTCAATGACTTGATTGGATCATTAGTTTATGATTTGATGGAATCATTCATCAATGCGTTGATGGAATCATTCATCAATGCGTTGATGGAATCATTCATCAATGCGTTGACACTACACCAGTGAGAGCTGACAAGAGACCTACGGGACACAACAGACCGACACATCAGACCTATCGGAATGGTCCAAACTTGAGCATGGGGGTGTAGCAGGGGTGGGTGGGTGGGTGTGTGGGTGGCGTGCTGTGGGTGGGTGTGGTGTTGAAGTGGCGCGCTACGTGGCGTGCTATGTCAGTGACCGAGTCCTGCGGCCGACTCATGAAGTCCTCCATTTTCCAGTAGGTGTGCTGCCAGTGGTGGTCAGCGACCGACTCGGGGTCTAGGACGTTCAAAAACTTTATGTCCACCAGGTGGCGACACACGCGCTTCGCGTCCGCGCTGAGGCCTGTCATATTCACACAAGTCTTCTTCAAGAACGGCAACTGCATCGGGTCAAACCGCCTGCTGAAGTAGACAGGGGGCAGCACTGACACAACGTCCTCAGATGGCCGCTGCGACGACGCATTCAGGTACCTGGGGACAGACCGCTATTATACTCTACTGTTTGTGGGTGTAGATCACAGTTATAATCAGATCACAGTTACATCTCCTGGTTCGTTGGTACAGATCACAGTTATATTTACTTGTTTGTGGGGACAGATCACAGTTATATTTACTTGTTTGTGGGGACAGATCACAGTTATATTTACTTGTTTGTGGGGACAGATCACAGTTATATTTACTTGTTTGTGGGGACAGATCACAGTTATATTTACTTGTTTGTGGGGACAGATCACAGTTATATTTACTTGTTTGTGGGGACAGATCAGTTATATTTACTTGTTTGTGGGGACAGATCACAGTTATATTTACTTGTTTGTGGGGACAGATCACAGTTATATTTACTTGTTTGTGGGGACAGATCACAGTTATATTTACTTGTTTGTGGGGACAGATCAGTTATATTTACTTGTTTGTGGGGACAGATAACAGTTATATTTACTTGTTTGTGGGGACAGATCAGTTATATTTACTTGTTTGTGGGGACAGATCACAGTTATATTTACTTGTTTGTGGGGACAGATCACAGTTATATTTACTTGTTTGTGGGGACAAATCACAGTTATATTTATTTGTTCAAGGGTACAGATCAATTATATCTACTTATTCATTGGTACAGATCAGTTATATTTACTTGTTCATGGGTAGAGATTAGTTATATTCACTTGTTCATGAGTAGAGATCAGCTATATTCACTTGTTTAGATCAATAACATTCACTTGTTCATTGGTACAGATCACAGTTATATTTCTGATTCATGGATACAGATCATGGTTATGTTTCTTGGTTAATAGGTACAAATCGTGGTTAGGTTTCTTGGTTCATGGCTACAGATCACAGTTATATTTACACTTTTATGGCTACAGATCACATATACATTTTATGACTGATGGGGTCAGACGACAGGTTGTACACAACATACTACTGACTTACGGTCGTCTCCCTTCTTTACCTCTGTGCAACCTATTTACCCACATTTGAAAAGCAGTTTAAATATTTAACAACCAAAACACAAAGTATTTGTATTTCTAACACTATGACAGGAAATAGCGGTCTGTACCCACCTGCGGAGGACCCTGTCAATGAGGAATGGACCGGTCTGATCAAGCACGCTGCTGTCATGCCCTTTCAACTTCTGTCGTGGCAGCTCCCGTATCACCTCCAGGAAGTAGGGGTGGCGGGGACGACAGCCCATCAGACAGTTGATCACGTTGGCTGGCGGTGGCCGGTGCTGCACCACATACGTGTGGACGTGGTTCTCCTCTGTCAGCATGCACGTGTGGCGCAGAACAACCGTGTCCAGGGGGCGTACACACTCCATGTCAAGGTCAGCGTACAGCCCCCCGTGGGTGTACAACACAAAGTACCTTGTACAAACACACACTCCATGTCAAGGTCAGCGTACAGCCCCCCGTGGGTGTACAACACAAAGTACCTTGTACAAACACACACTCCATGTCAAGGTCAGCATACAGCCCCCCCGTGGGTGTACAACACAAAGTACCTTGTACAAACACACACTCCATGTCAAGGTCAGCGTACAGCCCCCCGTGGGTGTACAACACAAAGTACCTTGTACAAACACACACTCCATGTCAAGGTCAGCATACAGTCCCCCGTGTGTATACAACACAAAGTACCTTGTACAAACACACACTCCATGTCAAGGTCAGCGTACAGCCCCCCGTGGGTGTACAACACAAAGTACCTTGTACAAACACACACTCCATGTCAAGGTCAGCGTACAGCCCCCCGTGGGTGTACAACACAAAGTACCTTGTACAAACACACACTCCATGTCAAGGTCAGCATACAGCCCCCCGTGGGTGTACAACACAAAGTACCTTGTACAAACACACACTCCATGTCAAGGTCAGCATACAGCTCCTATCAGCATACAGCATACAGCACAAAGTACTTCAAAAATATGTTAACAGATATAAGAAGTAATCAATTAATGATATTAAAAACATTTAGCAATGTATTAAACAGTGTTAATAAACATCTTAAACACATGTAAAAATAGAAAGGCATCAATGCATTACAAAGTGCAAGAAAATGTGATAACTAAATTTGTAAAAATAGAAAGGAAGAAATATGTTAAGAGTTAAAAATATATATAATATATATATATATATATATACATGTATATATATATATATATACATATATATATATACATATGTATATACATACATATATACATACATACACATATATATACATATATATTATATATACATACATACACATATATCATATATATATACATATATATATACATATATATATATATATATACACATATATATATATACATATATATATATATACATATATACATATATATATACATATATATATACATATATATATATATACATATATACATATATATATATATATATATATATATAGATACATATATTATATATATATATATATATATATATATATATATATATATATACACAATATGAATGGATACGTTAGAGGTGCTCTAGTGAGGCGTGTAGGCACTGACCTCATGACGTCGGCCCTGTTAATGTTGTGCAGGTAGCTGTTGTACAGACCCAGGTAGGCGGGGAAGTGATGCCGCATGAAGCAGTGGATGTCGGCATCCGTCCAGAACCAGTACTGCCAGGTGGGGTTCTGGGCCATCCACGACCGCACCCAAGGGGTGAACTCAGAGGGGATCGTGTCCTCCGCCCACGTCTGGTGGATGATCCTGGGGATCCCAAGTTTAGGGATCTGTGTTGGGCCGTCTCCTCCCAGAGGCCGTCTAGCCACGGCCAACTGTGGTGACGTGGGCAGCGTCTGTCGCCATAGCAACACCAGTCCGAAGACGAGTGTCACCAATACCACAAGTCGATTGACCGTCACACGATACCACATCACGGACAGACTGCAGCAGTGTCATCAAATATCCGTTGTCATGACAATGGCAACTGGAAGAAAATTCAAGACTCTCCTAAAGACACATTCATTTAAATTAGCGTACTTCCAGTGAGGAACTGTTCTGTGTGACACTCTCATGATAATGTATTTGGTGAATCATTACTTTTATTAGTATTATTTTATAACTAATTTATTATTTTATATAATTATTATATATATTCTTAAATATTAATGTTGGTATTATTATTTTATTGTATAATAATTGTTTTACTTTTTAAATTAATCTTATATATTTATATTTATGCAATTTTAGAAACAATATCCTATATCTTAATTATTTGCTATACAATTTTTTTGGTTATTGTTATTAATTCATTTATATATGTACCGGTATATATATATTTTTTATATATACATTTAAAAAAAAATTAGATCTTTTTTGTATGATTCTATGTACGTTTTATTGTAATGAGTGTACGTGCCTATGAACGGGCTGGTACTGGAGATACGGCGCTTTATAAATGCTTGTAATAATAATAATAAAATAATAATAAAACAGTCCTTCACAAGTTTTGTTTAATTATTTGGCAATATTATTTTCTACTGTCTCCAATAATTCATTAGGCACTATGGCAATGTGTGTGTGATTCTGCACTATTTATTAAAATATGAATAACTTCAGGTTAGATGACCTTGATTCAACTCTATTTCATAAAGTACAGCTCACATATCTAATGTAATGGAGCCAGTTTCTTTTATCCTGTAAATATTATCACATTATTCCCATATGAAACACCTGTGGCCAGTTTCATAAAGGGTACTTAATGATGAGTAGTTTACAAACACCGCATGTTTGCATAAACACCTGGTTGCTTATTCAAATGTGTCATTTTTAATGCGATCATATCTTAGGCATAGCATCAGATCTACCTGGGGTATATCAACTTGTAGAAAACAAAAGAAATGATATAATGGTCACCTATATGCTGTCAAATATAAGTCAAATGTGTTATTACAGTTTGGGGACTCTGTAATTGCTGTCCCGGATATAAAACATATTGACATGCTTCGACTGAAATTTTTACTTTGTGTATCATTTAATAGTGATATACACTGTAGTGTAACTCATCTTTCAGTGTGACCTCATAACATGTCGAAGAAGTTATATTTATGAGTGAAGGAACAATGATGGACAGGGGATGTGAGCGCCAGGAAGTCTACAGCACTAGACTAAGTTGGCCCCTGTGTCATGGCTGTTTCTCTTACTCAACATTCCATCACTCCGGAATATACTTTAATTGGTAATCTTCCAGTTAACTGGCCAAAATTATTAGGGCCTTTTCAAAACGGTTTTACCACCTTCTTATGTGAATGTGTTCATATACATTCTACATCACTTCCGGTACAAAGAAATAAACTATTTCTTTTAATTACTGTGTTTTATATCAATTTGACATAAACAAGCCGATGTCACAAGACATGAGTGGTTAGTGCATCCCAGACGCATCAAATGCAAATGCTATGTCTTGCGTGTGTATTTTGAAGACAAAATAACAAACAATTAGCAATATTTTTTAAACTTAATTAACAGAAATGAATCTGCATCAGAATGAAAATTAATTATGTAGCCTTAGGTTTAGGTTTTGGGACATGTCTACAAATAACAAGACGGCCAAAAAAGGCAACGGTTTCGTGGCATACACCTAATAGAGTTTATATAAAGTAACCATTTCCACACATACTCAATTTTTTAACGTCAGCAGTTTACTCAGCATGTGACTTTAAAGTCTAAAATTCTTAGGAAATCCACGATGGCCTAGACGCTGCCATCAGTGACGGGTTAACTTGGCTTGGCCAATAAGCGCGCGGCATTCTAGGTCTCTGCTGAAGCCGGTTAGCTTCCTGCGACATTGTTAAGGGTCAACAACTTCGAGTCTTCGACAGTTCGTTCAGTTGGCGTGACATCTAGCAGCTGTTTATAAGACGTGTATCTAAATCTGTGGTTAAATCTATGGTAAACTTTAGTAATTATGCCTTACTGTTCGGCATACAGTTGCAATAATAGTTGAAACAACCGGTAGTATTGAAGCAATGGATTCACATTTCCGGGCGACTGTTTGGAATCCAGTCCAAGTACAGTTCACTTTGCTCGGTCCATTTTGAGGAGAAATGCTTTGACGTAGACATGTAGACATGTATCATCAGTTGATGGGATGATTTCAGCGATAACAATAATAGACAACTTTATATTTACCGTCATCAGCATGTTACGCGCATTGCCGAGTTGCAAAAACCGAGCAGCCAAACCCCATGCAGGAAATCTGTGGAGAGCAGCGAAGCTTCGAGACGTCATTCTTCGTCTAAGATGGAGTAGCTCATAGTATTTCGATGGCTGGGTGTTAAAAAATATTTTTCTGGTAAACCGCTGGCATTAAAACATTGAGTATATGTGGAAATTATTACTTTATATTAACTCTGTTAGGTGTATGCCACGAAACCGTTGCCTTTTTTTGTCTTTTAAATAATTTATAATATCAGCATTAAAAAATTATATATGTATATATATATATATATATATATATATATATATATATATATATATATATATATATACATGCATGCCAAACACCCTACTAGATTTATCCGACAGTTAGTCAATGCTGGAGCAGATTCGTTCTGTACCTGACACTCTGTCGGAGCTCGAGTCAATGTCCAGTAGGAGACACAGTTGTTGTTTGATAGGTTTCCACTGCACATGTGCAGATGAAGTGTCGGGGCTCAAGCTACTTACGCCTACGTCCAGGTCAATAACAACAGCCTACAGTATAATACCCCCGCAAACAATTACCCGTGTTTTCACATGTTTTGTAAGTGACTTCACCGGATTATGTGAACAAATATGGTGTGTCGAAACATGTTTACCGTGAAATCACGAGGTTTTCACGTGATGACACGTACCAGTGAAACTGTACCAGTTCTGATCAAGTACGTACGACTTGTGTCAAACTCGTTCAAAACTCGTGACAACAGGCAGAACATGTGTATTCACGTGAATGCACAAGAAAACACATACTGGTGGAGCGGTACCAATTATAATTATAGACAAGATGGCGCCGGTGTATGGCGACAAGGCGTTGGCTCTTACTATTACGTGCCTATTTATATGTTCTATTTTAACGGAGAGAGTTGTGTGTTTGCAAACGTATGACAGAGACGCTTTACTACGCATACGTGAACATTCTGACAGTAAGTCGATACCCACATTCCTGCTTTCTTGTACTGAAATTTCACTGTGTGAAAACAATGAGACACACCCGACACGCACTACTGATCAGCGCGGCACCCGACGCGCGAACAACAACAACAACAATACACGCCCCACCTCTCGTGGCCGGCGCAAGCGAGGCAAGCGTGCCGGCGTTTTGACACGGTTCAGGACACGGACACAACGCCCTCCTCTCCCTGCAATATTTCTATCAAATGTAAGATCTCTGAAAAACAAACATGATGAACTGTCTTACCTGATGAAGACTAGGCGTGATTTTAGTGATTGTTCTGTGTACTGCTTCACAGAAACTTGGCTTGACCCCTTGACCCCAGACTCAGCTGTCCTTCATTCTGGGTACACACTTCATAGAGCCGACCGCTCGCCTGAACTATCAGGCAAATCTAAAGGTGGAGGAGTGTGTTTCATGATAAATCAACGATGGTGCAACGACTCATCAATTTTGTCAACAACTTGCTCCCCTGAACTTGAGACACTTATCATAAAATGCAAGCCGTTCTACCTGCCGCGAGAGTTTACCTCCGTTGTCATGGTGGGAGTGTACATTCCACCCCAAGCTAACGCCACCGCTGCGATCGGCGCACTCGTTGATCAGATCATCACCGTGGAAAATTCAAACCCGGACTCACTTTTGCTGATTCTTGGTGATTTCAACCATACTACACTCTCTAAAGATCTTCCAAAGTACAAGCAGCAGGTAACGTGTGCCACGAGAGAGGGGAAAACATTGGACCTATGTTATAGCACCATCAGAGAGGCATACCACGCGGTTCCACGCGCGCCCCTTGGCTTCTCCGACCACGCCATGATTTACCTCCTGCCCTCCTATCGACAGAAACTTAAACAAGTGAAACCTTTCGTTAGAAACATTAAGCGCTGGGACGACGAGTCCATCCTGCGTCTCCAAGGATGCCTGGCATGCACGGACTGGGACTCTTTCAGAAACGCATCTGACGACATCCATGAATACGCAGATACTGTGACATCATATATAAGCTTCTGCCAGGATCTGTGTATTCCCGAAAAGAGTGTGAAAGTGTTCGGCAACGATAAGCCATGGTTCAACAAATACCTGAAAATTAAATTGAAACAGAAGGAAGAAGCCTTCAAGAGTGGCGACCGTGCACTGTACAAAAAAGCCAAGTACGGTGTTGAAAAGGCGATACGGGGAGCGAAAACTGACTACAGGCGCAAACTCGAAGGCCAGTTCCTTTCTAACGATACCCGCTCTGTCTGGCAAGGACTCCAGTGCATTACTGGCTACAAGCAAAAGCATTCAATCCCTGGCTTTGAATCAGCAACACCTGACAACTTTAACAACTTTTACGCCCGCTTCGACCGCCAGAATCTGACGACTACATCGGTCAGCCTCCCAGACCCTGCTGTGCCACTCCCTCCACCCTTCACTGTCCAAGAGCACGAGGTGAGGAAGCTACTCAGGCAACAGAGCAGTAGGAAAGCAGCTGGTCCGGACAACGTTTCCACATCAACTTTGAAATACTGCGCTAATGAATTAGCAACTGTATTTACAGACTTATTTAACGCCTCTCTCAATCTGCACACTGTTCCAGTCTGTTTTAAGGCAGCAAGCATAATTCCGGTACCAAAGAAGCCGAAAGCGACAGCGCTGAATGACTTCCGCCCCGTGGCTCTGACGTCAGTGGTGATGAAGGTGTTTGAGCGATTGGTACTGAGATATCTGAAGTCGGTCACCAACTCCATCATGGATTCGCTGCAGTTCGCGTACAGGGAGAACAGATGCACCGATGATGCTGTTGCATTGGCCCTGCATTTTGTAATGCAGCACTTGGATTATCCGAACACTTATGCGCGCATCCTCTTCGTTGACTACAGTTCTGCTTTCAATACGGTCATCCCTCAGCAGCTGTACGACAAACTTCATTTGCTGTCAATTGACCCATCAATGTGTTACTGGCTTCTGGACTTTTTACTACAGCGATCACAGGTTGTTAAGATGAACAGTATAGTTTCCAGCACTATTATCATGAACACGGGGACTCCTCAGGGATGTGTCCTCTCCCCACTGCTATATTCTCTGTTTACAAATGACTGTGTTTCACATCACTCTTCTGTACCATTGTTAAAGTTTGCTGATGACACCACATTAATAGGGCTGGTGTCGGACTCAGATGAGTCTGAATACCGCCATGAAGTTAGCAGCCTGGTGTCGTGGTGTGACACTAACAACCTACAACTGAATGCGTCCAAAACTAGAGAGATGATCGTAGATTTTAGGAAGAGAAAAAGCCCACTTGCTCCCATTATTGTTAACGGCGACTCTATCGAAAGGGTGGATTGTTTTAAATTTCTAGGCACCATAATATCAAATGACTTAACTTGGGAAAATAACACAGATGCTGTCGTCAAAAAGGCCCAACAAAGACTGTTCTTCCTGCGCCAACTAAAGAAGTTCGGGCTGAGGAGAGAAATTCTTGTTCAGTTTTATCGTTCTGCTATTGAGAGTATTCTTACATTCTCAATATGTGTATGGTTCGGCGGCATCAGCCAGCGCCAGAGGGGCAGGCTTGACAGAGTGGTGAAAACAGCTTCCAAAATTGTCGGTAGTGAACTCACCTCTCTAACAGCCATATATAAAGACAGATCCAAAAAAAGAGCAGGCAAAATTATCTCAGACCAAACTCACCCCGCCCATCATCTGTTCGAATTATTACCTTCAGGGAAACGCTATAGGTGCATCCGTACGAAAACAAATCGCTTTAGAAACAGTTTTTACCCGAGTGCCGTAGCAGCCTTATCAGGAGTGAAATATAGAACGTAGCTGTAAAGACCCTGGAAACTTGGCTGTTTTCGCCTCTCTGGCGGAATTGTTATTTTTCTGGTGCTGGTTGGTGTGGCTGAGCTGTACGCGTGTGGGGTGTGGGTGTACCTATTCTCAGTGGCGGATCGGTGGTGCTGAGCAACAATCTTATCTTCTCCTGAAATGTTAGCTTAACTTAATAATTGTATAAATATATATTTTTAAACAAAATTGGACGCATTCAATTGTAATTCAATTGTAATTGTAAATATAATTTTAAAATGATATTTTAGTCCTCTTATAGTGTATGTCTATTTTTAAAGGATATTTTTTTAATTATTTATTTATTTATTTTAGTAACTAATTTACACCACAATTATTGTTAAATAGATAATCTATTATTTTAATGTTGTCTTTAGTTATTTACTATATTAAAATATTTTTTTTTATATTAAAATATTTTTTTATTTTATTTTAAAGAACATATCATGTACAATGTATATTTTATATCTATATTTTATATTTGTTTGCCGTGTTCTATTTTACTGTATATTTAGGCACTATGTAAGTCAACGCCAGACTACATTCCAATTTATCATGTAACTTTTACACGTTGAATATGGCAATAAAGCTTTATTATTATTATTATTATTATTATTATGAACCAGTATGACAGTTGCCAACTGGTTCAGAAATGGTTCCTTGTTTGCTGGGTAATTTGTTATGTAATTGTCATAGTCATGCATACTAACATGACATTGCATCTCCTATGACACGTATTTAAAATGTATCATTGTCCACTGGCGATATCCCAGTAAATGTTAAATCTGCAAAAGTGATGCCCATTTAGAAAAGGAATAGTAAAATGGAAGCCGGTAATTACAGACTGATATTGATTTTAAATACGATCTCAATTTTTTTTGAAAGGATTGTTTATTGAATACGTATCTCCAAACACATCTTCTACTGTATGAACATCAGTCTGGCTTTAGATCCTTCTATTCTACCAAGATATGTTTAATATCATTCACTGACTTCCTAAACAGGAGCAGGATAAAGGTAATTACATAGGTATGGTGCTGCTTGATCTTCAGAAGTCCTTTGATACAGTAAATCATAAGATTATGCTTCAAAAACTTGAAGCAACAAGTCTTCATAAATCTGCCATAGTTTGGTTTAAATCATATTTTTGTGAATGACAACAGTCAGTTGAAATTAATTAAACTATATCGAAACCTATGACTGTCACATGTGGTGTCCCACAAGGTTCAATTATGGGACCTTTATTATTTCTATATTCTAATATATATTAATGATATTTCCACGGCCGTTCGCGGCAAACTTCTTTTGTATGCTGATGATTCAGCTCTTTTAGTTTCAGGTAAAAACACCCAATTGATCCAAGAAAGACTTTCCTCGAGGCAGCCAGAGTGGTTAATTAATAAAAAACTGTCCCTCCATCTAGGGAAAACCGAATCTATTCTTTTTGGATCAAAGCGTAAACTTCATACCTTTAATTTTATTCATGTGAAATGTGCTGGCACCATTTTGACATGTCAAACATCTACCAGCCTAGTACCAGGTAGGTATAGAGTTAGATCAGTCCCTAACTGGAGAAAGAGTGACTGATAAAATTATTTGTAAGTCAAATGCTAAATTAAAATTCTTGTATAGACAAACAAAAAATGTCAACATGAAAACAAAACACTTCTTACCTCAGCCTTAATACGATGTCATTTTGACTATGCTTGTTCATCATGGTTCTCAGGTTTAACCAAGAAATATAAATCTAGACTACAGTGTACCAAGAACAAGGTATGGTTCCTTATAAATCGGTTTGAGGGAGTTTAGGCTGGTGAATATATTACATACCAATTGAGCTATAGGTAAAACAATTAAAATTGAACCTTGTATACAATGTTATAAATGATAGAGCACTGAGGTATTTGTCAAATTTTATAAACTTGTCATGTAAGCAGCACGACATAAATACCAGATCAAGTACTCTGTCTCTCTGTCTCTCTCTGTGTGTCTGTCTGTCTGTCTGTCTCTGTCTCTCGCTCTGTCTCTCGCACTGTCTCTCTCTTCATGTGCCATATGTTAAATCTTTTGGTCAAACCTTGTTTTATATATAATTACTACACAGGTGTACTAGCATGGAACGAATTACCACAACATAAAGTGTTCTGAACATCAGTCAATTTAAATGCCTAGTGAAACAGTTTTTGTTCTGTTATCTTAATGATCAGGAAGCCAGCTCTTTTATTTATTTTTAATCGTAATTTATAACGTAATTTTTATTTATTATTATTTATTTGTATTTTGTGTGTGTAAAAAATGACAGGATTTTACAAATGACCTACAGCGTTTTTAATTAGGAGATTATTTCCCCCTTTTCTAATTGCATTTATCAATGTCTTTTATATGTGCAGTCATTATTTATCACATTTTATTTATTATTGAACATTATTTTAATATTGTTACATAAATTGTCATATTGTGTCTGTTGTGTGTTTGTCTGTATCTGTCTATACAGGGACCTCAATGACAATGGAAATAAGTGCTTGCACTTTTTTGTGTCATCCTTATATTTAATGTACTTTGTATATTTATATGTTATGTATATATCTGGGTCCTATATCTGTACAATGTTTACATAAAATTAATAAATCATCCATCCAACATTATACCACTATATTAAAAAAACGACACACGAAGTATAAATTTTACCTGACACACATAGATCTGTTTTACATCCGTTCCGACACTCGTCCCGCCCATATACTTACGTGGCAGAAATGTCACCGCCCGGCGTTGGGCCCAGGTCGTTGGTTACGGTTGACAGCGTGGCCAGCGTCCTTTACAGTTACGCCTCATCCGAACTTTTGACCGCAGATCTACGTTGTCAATAACTTGTCATGCACTCCCAGTGTAACTGTCAATTGTCACAAACAATGTTCCAACCAAAGTTTTCACAACACTTACAGTTCCAGAAAAATCGATCCGTATTTATTATAAAGTGTTTTAATGATCCCCGTCCACAGGCGGTGACAGCTACTCAGCATCCAACCCAACCGGAAATGGCTCTGCATCGCGTCGGTTCAACTCGGCGCAATTATTTGTCGGCAGAGAAGGATTGGTGAAATGTTTTGGTCGCTTCGGTGGCGTAATCGAGCATTACCGCGCTTCGACGACTAAATTTTGACTCTAGAACGATTCTTATCTCAGGATCCACTTGGATCTTAATTGCTCTTTGGAATTCTTTATTCTTAATAAAGGAACCGGCTATACATGCGTATCTAATATATTTATCTGAAAATATTTGGGGTTGAAATCTAGGTTAGTGATGAGTGAGTGTCAAAGCGGGTGTTTTTTTCACGCTCTAGGACGTTCGTGGTAGTCTAGTACGTCATTTGACGCCACGAAGAGGGTCAACCTCAAACAAATTGCAATAGTAAGTTTCAAAGAAATTAGAAATAATCGTCTTCAAATAACGTATACAAACTGTGGTCCTAAATAATATATATGTATATACGTGTATGCATTATATATATATATATATATATATATACAAGCCAAACAACTACAGTCTAGATTGTGCAACTTTGTACAATAACAGATATCGTGTATGCCTGCATGTGTACATGCGTGCATGTGCATCTATTTAAACTATAAATTATATATATATATATATTATATATATATATATTAATTCAGTAATTTAATTCTTGCAGTAGGACATCTTTCTCGACTGTCCTATACTATATCTTTTATAAAACTGTACAAAGTTACTATTTTCAAATTGCGTAACAGCTGCCGATAAACTTTTAAAATCTGCGAACTCACGTCCACCCACCAGTTCGTCCATTTCAATTATGCCGCTTGTGCGAATTTGACCACGAGAAATGTATCCGGACAAATAGCCTGAATACTGACCTATGCTATTTGTCCGTATCCAGACGTATAGTCCACCAGGGTATTCAACAGTATCTGGATGCATAGCCACTCCTTTAATTCAATTGTCTTCTACATAATTCTACATGAAAATATGATATGTGCATTGATCACAACCCAACAATCAATCTATAATATTAAAAATATGATATGTCAAAACAATTATGTCAGCGCTGTTACTGGTCAAGAGTTTTCTTCTCCATTAATGCTACGTACATCAAAGCAAATTAATTGAAAATTCAGCATCAAATTCGTACTTCTACTACTTGTAAATTAAGCAAAATTTTCTGTTGGATGGAGATATGTTTGGGCCATGGGGTAGATACAGACAAATTGAGAATGCTGCGTAACATAATTCTGACACAGTGTAAATGATCGATACAGAATTTATCAATAATTATGTAATCCACAATTACAAAAGTACCCCCGTTATATGAAAAATCAATAATAATATTATAGGACCTGCATGTTTTTGCGAGTTTACTGATGTAAATATTCTTATAAAATAGATTTCATGTAGTGTAACAGCACTGATAAATAATATAAACGTGTAACATAAGTGACATTTTTGCGTTTGTTATGTTAGCATATGACTTACAGGGACATGGTGTGGTCAGTTATATAACTTACAGGGACATGGTGTGATCAGTTATATAACTTACAGGGACATGGTGTGGTCAGTTATATAACTTACAGGGACATGGTGTGGTCAGTTACATAACTTACAGGGACATGGTGTGGTCAGTTACATAACTTACAGGGACATGGTGTGGTCAGTTACATAACTTACAGGGACATGGTGTGGTCAGTTACATAACTTACAGGGACATGGTGTGGTCAGTTACATAACTTACAGGGACATGGTGTGGTCAGTTATATAACTTACAGGGACATGGTGTGATCAGTTACATAACTTACAGGGACATGGTGTGGTCAGTTACATAACTTACAGGGACATGGTGTGATCAGTTACATAACTTACAGGGACATGGTGTGATCAGTTACATCATTTACAGGGACATGGTGTGGTCAGTTACATAATTTACAGGGACATGGTGTGGTCAGTTACATAACTTACAGGGACATGGTGTGGTCAGTTACATAACTTACAGGGACATGGTGTGGTCAGTTACATAACTTACAGGGACATGGTGTGGTCAGTTACATAACTTACAGGGACATGGTGTGGTCAGTTACATAACTTACAGGGACATGGTGTGGTCAGTTATATAACTTACAGGGACATGGTGTGGTCAGTTATATAACTTACAGGGACATGGTGTGGTCAGTTACATAACTTACAGGGACATGGTGTGGTCAGTCATGAGTACCTAAGCTTGGACAAGGGCTTGGCTTGGCATAGCTTGTTTTTAGCTACCAACACATTTTTCTATCTTGATAATATCCCTGAATCATATGTAGTTATGTACATTTTATTGACAGTTGTTCATCATGATGAGGGCACACACATCACAGATTCGTGTACAGTGAAAAGGTGAAAAGGGTTAACATACGAGACTAAGACAAACAAACTTGCTATCAAAAAAATAGAAGTAGAAGTGTGTGCAAAGATGGTCTCTCTCAGGAACTAATTCTTCTATTCTTTTTCTTAAATATTTTATGTACAATATTTACATGCACACATACATTGGTCCTTGGGTCTTGAATTGGTTTACAATGTTGTTTATTTCTCAAATGTACTTGATCAACACAAATTAAATAGTGGTTATGTGATGTTTGAATTCAAATTGCTACTAGACTAAATCACCATGACTCGGAACCACGGACGTGTTTGATGACACAGTAAGTCACCAGGACTCCCAGACATGGACGTGTTTGATGACACAGTAAGTCACCAGGACTCCCAGACATGGACGTGTTTGATGACACAGTAAGTCACCAGGACTCCCAGGCACGTACGTGTTTGATGACACAGTAAGTCACCAGGACTCCCAGACATGGACGTGTTTGATGACACAGTAAGTCACCAGGACTCCTAGACATGGACGTGTTTGATGACTCACTAAGTCACCAGGACTCCCAGACATGGACGTGTTTGATGACTCTCTAAGTCACCAGGACTCCTAGACATGGACGTGTTTGATGACTCACTAAGTCACCAGGACTCCCAGGCACGGACGTGTTTGATGACTCACTAAGTCACCAGGACTCCCAGACATGGACGTGTTTGATGACTCACTAAGTCACCAGGACTCCCAGGCACGGACGTGTTTGATGACTCACTAAGTCACCAGGACTTCCAGACATGGACGTGTTTGATGACTCACTAAGTCACCAAGACTCCCAGACACGGACGTGTTTGATGACTCTCTAAGTCACCAGGACTCCTAGACATGGACGTGTTTGATGACTCACTAAGTCACCAGGACTCCCAGGCACGGACGTGTTTGATGACGTCGAAGGCACACGTGACGTCGACTGTGTGGAGCTGGCCCTGGAGGGAGGGCAGGGCCTCGAGGGTGACACTGGGCGACTCCTGCTGCCCCACTTCTCCTAACATGTCAAGGATGTCCGGGTCACGACCTCCGAACTCCTGCAAAACACGCAATTATT
This sequence comes from Oasisia sp. SBJ-2009, assembly GCA_964017155.1. Classification (NCBI taxonomy): domain Eukaryota; kingdom Metazoa; phylum Annelida; class Polychaeta; order Sabellida; family Siboglinidae; genus Oasisia; species Oasisia sp. SBJ-2009. Next base: position 39,273,769 of record OZ024867.1, read on the forward strand.
AAATTCATATATATTTATTTAATAAATTCAGGGTCTGTACACATCTGGACATTTGAAATTCAAGGCTATTCAAGACTGTTCAAAGCTATTTGAAAAATAAATTCAAGACTGTTTTAATGACATTATGTATTTTTAAGCGCATTAAAATAAGTTAATATTAAAAATGGCAGTAAAATAAGTTAACATTAATTTTTTTCATAAACTAAGAAAACAATGGCACTGACCACAATGAAATGCCGATTGCCCAATGTGCACTCGTGAGTTATATTTTTGTGCGTAGGCTTTTCCTTTTCTGGCTGTTATTCGTCACAACAATTGAGTCAAAACAATATTTTATTGACCACAATTAAATTCAAGACTTTTCAAGACTACTTTGTAGAATTCAAGGATTTCAAGGCCTGGAATTTGGTCCAATCAAATTACATTTCGGCTGTCTCTCACAGCCTTCTTCAGTGGACTGAATTTCACAGTGTTGTCACATGACATGGGGAAATTCAGTCTGCTGAAGATGGCTGTGAGAGACAGCCGAATATACGGAGAAAAAAGAAAAAGGTTTCTCGAGAGGTAAACATTTACTTATTAACAATGATCCAAGAAACCAGATCATTACATTCAAATAATATGTAGGCTACTTTAGATAAATATAAAGTGTATTTTAATAAACATATAATAATCATATATTACTTTAATGTACATGGGTTCTATTTTAGTGGTATTCCATTACTCCCAGATTTTGCAATGGATTACCAGATGCCACACTCCGGGGATCTGTGCAGAGAACCTCTAGTGCCAGTCAAGCCTCTTGTTCATTTTTTAGCAACTTGGTTGATTTGTTCTTAGTACTGCAGTCACCCATTAGTAGCAATTGATATTGTCATACTTTAGTACTACAGTCCCCGTTAGTACCAGTGAGTACTGTTACCTCTGTCTTGAGCCCCCTAGCAGGGTGAGGGGGCTTCACCCTGGCTGTTGTCATCTCGGCCACTGTCTTCACAAGTTCGTCCTCGCACACGTCCACACTGAGCAGGTTGACAAACTGTCGGCTCCCTTCCACATTCACCCGCGCACACGCCTGGCAACACAACACTGTCATGTCAGCAGAGGGCACTAAAGTACAGACAAGTCCACACCTGTCAACATAGACACACTGTCACGTCAGCAGAGGACACTAAAGTATGACAAGTCCACACCTGTCAACATAAACACACTGTCATTTCAGCAGACGACACTAAAGTACAGACAAGTCCACACCTGTCAACATAAACACACTGGCATGTCATCAGAGGACACTAAAGTATAGACAAGTCCACACCTGTCAACATAAACACACTGTCATGTCAGCAGACGACCCGAAAGTACAGACAAGTCCACACCTGTCAACATAAACACACTGTCTGGTCAGCAGACGACACGAAAGTACAGTCAAGTCCACACCTGTCAACATAAACACACTGTCATGTCAGCAGAGGACACTAAAGTACAAACAAATCCACACATGTCAACATAAACACACTGTCATGTCAGCAGAGGACACTAAAGTACAAACAAATCCACACATGTCAACATAAACACACTGTCATGATGGCAGAGGACACTAAAGTACAAACAAATCCACACATGTCAACATAAACACACTGTCATGTCAGCAGAGGACACTAAAGTACAAACAAATCCACACATGTCAACATAAACACACTGTCATGTCAGCAGAGGACACTAAAGTACAAACAAATCCACACATGTCAACATAAACACACTGTCATGTCATAAGAAGACACTAAAGTACAGACCACATTTGTCAACATAAAGTCATAAACACTTCATCTTGTATTTTTTTGTAAACATTCAGCCATGCTGCAATTAATGCACAATGTAATTCGTACACAAATATCCACCACTGTCTAGAGTGTGGTTCTCCTTCATACAGCTGAGAGAACTGGAGTAACATAGCATATAGGGTAAATACATTGAAATGTATTTAAATACAAATACTCTTGAGAGATTCCAATACAACTACAATTATAAATACTTTGTACAGTGAGAACTGAATGTTGTCCTGTATGTTATTATGTACAACCAAGAAAAAAATAATGACATAGCTACAATGTGTAAACTGATCTTACTGTTGTCTTATATAATTTATCTGTCCTATATTCAAGATTCAAAGATTCAAAAAACTTTATTATCCGTTTAAAAACATATTAAAAACGGAAAATTGTCTTTAGTCACACATAAAAAGACAGTGGTGAATCATATCTACAATTGTCAATACAATATAAAATGATAGTAAATTTAGTCATCACTAAAATAGGTAAAGTATCATAATAAATAAATTACGAATAAAAATAGCTACTAAAATAAATAAATAAATAAGCATGTATAATTTCTTTAAATGGGTCTCTGATTTGAGACAATAACATTAGCAATAACATAATACTAAAATTGATAAATGAATAAGATTAAATAAAGAGTTACCATAAGAATATGAGACACATAAAATGTAAAAATGTATTAATGACTCGTTGAAAACAGCATTATCATTTAGCATTTAAAATAGCAGAGGGTACAAACGATTTTTTGAAGATAATTAATATTATATATTCTGTCCTACATAATATTGTCACACGGACACAAACCTTCTCTGTGATGTCACTCCTCAGCTGTGCGGACGAGGCGAGTTTCTTGCGAAGGGCAAGGTCAACATTGAGGTCGTTCACCTGGAGCTGTCGTAGTTCCGTTGTCACCCACCGGGAGGAGTTCAACCCGGGCTTCGCAAGCCACGCATCGCTCTCCTCAAACTCTGCACCCAACTTCATGTCATGTGACCGCAGACTCTCTAATGTTGACCCCGTGTCAGAATACCTAACATGCAGTGCTGCCCCCTGTGGCAATGTTTCCTCGTCACTTTCGCTGATCACCGATTGTGAACGCACGCTTCCTGAGTTTGCAATGTCTTGTTCAAAGTCGGATGCCATTATTGAGATTGGCCCCAGACTTTCATCCAGGGGCATTAGACCACCCTCTGGACTCGTCTCAGCTGTGATGTCATGTCCACCAAGTGATGATTCACTGGCATTCACAGCCTTATGGACATCCATGTCGGACCCAGTCTTTCCTCCGGGTGAGTTCTCGTCTGACCTTCGCCTGACCTCCACTAGGGGGTTGAAGCGGACAGACTTGGCACTGGTCAGAAGTCTTGACCCGGTCAACGGTTTCTCAGGAGTGACACAGAGACTGGGGTCAGCACCCCACATTATCTCCATGGGTGGTCGGACAGAAGTTGGCACAGGCTTCTCTGTGACGGGGAAGGCTTCTCTGCTTTCACACAGGACACCCCCCTGTGTTCCAGATGGACTGGTCCACTGGCCCATGTCAGTGAATTGTGGGTCGGCACAGTCCATTGTTAATGTGAGGGGTGGTGGGAATGTGTGTGTCAAGTCAACACTCCTTGGCCAAGGTGCCTGGGCCATGGCCATGTTGGTGGCTGATGATGTCACTTCAGTGGTGACACTGTCACCTCTCTAGGTCAGTGTCAACACTAGTGACTTGTGACGATCCACTCGTGTCTGGTCCACTGAGGTCCAGTCAAAGACTCCTTCAGGTCTCAGTGCTGCTGAAACAAAGAAAATATTGTGACAAAGTGACATCAGATGAAGTGATCCCTGTCAGAAGTGACGCACCAGTGCAACAGTGACACACCTGTTGTGGACACACACACACACACACACACACACACACACACACACACACACACACACACACACACACACACACACACACACACATACACACACACACCGCAGTCTCTAGAATCTCTTCACCTCTTGACGTTTTCTATTATTTGATGTTAGCAGTCATGAAAAGGGTATTTATAAACATATTTGGCAACATATTTCATAAATGCCATAATCTTAGTGCCAACTGAGTGCCAGTGTTATGACATGAATGTGATCGTGTTAAATGTCGGTCCAACTTCCAACCAGGACGTCAAAGAACCACTGACGAAAACAAGCACCCTGGCAGTGACCACCATCAGTGCCAGCACAGAAATACTCGCTTGACGATAACCTTTTAAAAAAGGACAACCAGATTTTATAGTTGATTGAGACCTCATAGATCATAACATTGTAACAACATTACAAATGGATAGACTAGTCAGTTATCAGTTGATGCTGCCGAGTGTTAGAAACAACTGGACTCACCAGTGCCAATTATGTCCCATAAGATATCTGAGACCAGACCATAACCAGGTATACGACGGTATCTTGTCTTGGCTGGTCAATGGCCCAGTGGCTGGAATCAACGAATGGTTAACTGGTAACGGCTACTCTTTCATACCGTCGCCTTAGGGGAGATTAATATGATTGAGATTTAAAAGACACTAATAGGAAAATATAATGCTGCTGTTAAATCAAATTGTGTTACATCATGAGAAAATTATAAAAAAATGAGAGAGCACAACCTAAAAATATTTAAATATAGATGCCGATTAAATATAAAAAAACATTTATACACCGAAGCACTGACGTATAGAACAGTCTCCCTCAGTCACACTGTGTGGTTAACACTTCATCGCACGAGTCATTTGAGGTAAACATTTATCAATTATGGAAAAACCATCCTATAAAAACTGACTATACTGCAAATTCAGATGCGCATGCAGAGTCCAAACAAAAGTTAAAAGTCAGTTTAAAATGCCCTATGGACCTTTTGTTCCAAGTCACATATATATGTCCCATAGATGATTTGTTGTAAATTAAGTTTGAAACTTTTATGTTTATTTTGCGTTTAAGATTAGTGAATATTACCCCTAATGTTGGTACTTTTTTTTGTACAACATGTAAAGTCATTTGCGCTTTTTAAATGACTTTTTGGGGGAGGGGGACATATCGTCCAACATTTTTGTGACTTGGGAAATAAACAACTTGATCTTGGGACATATAAATATTATAATATCATAAGTTGTAACGTCGTCTAGTCTATAACTTTTTAAAACAACTGGCACAAGTCAAGATAAGAGGCAGGAAATGCGGTAACATAAAACGTTACATAAAATTAGGCACCGGTAACAGAAGAAACACTTAACACGCAACGATGAGCTAAGCGGTTCCACTCTAGTAACACAGCCACCACTACTGGCACTAGCGCCAACTTACGAAGTTTCACACCAATTCAACTTGCTTCGACTTGTTCAAACAGTTTTGAAACAGCATTTCTCTTTTAATACTGTTCTAGCCACAGTGTTTTGTTCTATTCAATGACTTAATCAATGTGTAGATTATCTTCGTGTTGAAAATTCATATGCAGTGTGCATGTTACAAATATTTAGCCCTTAATATAACAAATTTACAGTAAGTGTAAACAAATCGACTCCCTTGGTTTGCGACGATTAGCCCTCTAGCGAACAATCCAGTCTCGCACACACACACGGGAACCGGATGTTTCGGCCAAAAACAGTTTCGGCACATTGTGCCGAAACTTCTGTTTCTGCAATCGTGGAAGTGCCGAAACATCCGTTTCGGCAATCGTTGAATTCGGTCAGAGTTAGTCTCGCTTAACCGACTGTCGGTCGGCTGCGGAACTACGCCGAGAAGACAGTCTGGTGACATTTGCCGGCTTTTGTTTGGTATCCGCGTGATCTATAAAATGCTGCCACCTCACGGACACTGCCGTAATATTTTTTTTTATAAACAACTGAAAATTTGTATTTCTATTTATTTTGGGTTAATATAAGTTTAATTTTTAATAGTTTTTATAATACAGCATTATTTAATCAAAAGGTTTCCTTATTTAATTTGTATGCTATCCGTGTCGGGCTAGACAATGCTGCCACCTCACGGATACTGGTTAATCCTGCCGTAATTCTTATTTTATAAACAACGGTAAATTTGAATTTTTACTTACTGTTGTGTTACTATAAGTTCAATGGTGAATACTTTTCAAATGATATTATTATCTTGTAAAACTATATCGTTATTTAAATTTTTATTTCATAGTTGGCCTGAGAGCCAATCAGCGTCTCTACCCTATTCTGGGGTAAGGCTGCCCGGATGTAGAAACTTAAGAATATATACTGTCCCAGGCGTAGTTGAGGGGGCCTAAAAGTGCTGCCACCTCACGGAGTCTGGGTAACCGAGGCTAGGTCAGAGTGTGCCGAAACATCCGTTTCTGCAATCTTGTGCCGAAACGTCCTTTGCCGAAACATCCGTCCTGACTTCCGTATTATAATTATATAAATTTGGAATTATTTGTATTTTTTTATTTGCGTTGCTTGTCATTCCATTGCGAGTAATATATAATGTATATTGCTATTATTATTTGACTAATATTTGCGAAAGTCTGGATTTTTTTATTATTTCTTGGTTAATATTGGGGAATTTGTATTACTTACGTATTATTTGCTTTGCTTGTCATTAATATATATTGATATTATTATTTGAGTATTATTTCTGAAAATTCGGGATTTTTAAGTAGTTCTTGGTTAATGACCTTATTCGACTTGCGAGGTAATTTGTCTAAGGATCTTTCCTTGCTTGCGGCGTCGGGAATCTATAATACGTACGTATATAGATGGGCGATATTAATCCGAGCTTCTGCTATCGTGAAGTCTGAATCTTGGTAAATAATGTATCAATTTTATTGAATGGACACCATCACCTCGTACAAAAACACGACACCCTCCCACTCTCCGTGTAGCCTACACGGCGGTCAGTTGACTCAGCGCGCTCATGGTCTACCTGATGTCTACTTCTAACATCCGTGTGCCGAAACATCCGTGTGCCGAAACTGTTTTTGGCCGAAACATCCGGGACCCACACACACATCCGCGAGATGGCGCTCAGCACCAACATGGAGCCGCTATTTACTGTAGAATTATTAGGATCGATAATTTTCACTGCGGTTGCGGCTATAATAAGTGTGTGTTTAGCTAGGTGGCTCGGAAAACAATGTTCGTCAGGCGATAAACTGACGATTTCATGGCTGTTGTGGGACTGCATTGTCCACTGCAGTCTGGTAAGCGCGAAGAGTTTGAGCGATAATTGAGTTATTGTACAAAATTGATATCGCCATTGACATGTCATGTTGAAACTGAAAGGGGTACAAGTAGTGGTAGTTGGGTGATTCGGTCCAAAACAGATTCGGCCCATTGGGCCCGAATCGTCCGTTTTTGCAATCGTCGAAGTTCGGCCTACTTGCGCTCGCATGGGCCGAATCAATCGTACCTGCAACAAGTGCCGGCGAGCTACATCAGTACATGATAGTACATCACTCAGTACATGGCCATGGCATGGGGTGAATCGTCCGTCATGCCTGTGACAGTGTCACTGTGAAGGCTGAAGCGACCTGTAAATTTACGATTTTTCTTACTTTGGGAAATATATTATTATTTTTACACACAATAATTGTTGAGTATTATTCGAAAAATTATCAGTGTTACTTTTGCTGTGTAACAATGTTTTGTATATAATATCAGTGTGTGATATCTTTATACGTCCTACCTTGACTTGCGTATTAATTGTATAGGTATCAATAAATTTAGTTTTCCCAGTATATATTAAGAAAGTACTCAGATGTACTCGTAATATACTCATACAATATGACTACGTGTTTGTGTTCACAGGAAGCCTTGTTTCTCATTGTGTCTCTCTCTGGCAAAGTGCAGGACTCGACCCACTGGACACTGGCCACTTGTAAGTCCACCCATTTCTTCCTCTTGCTCCCTTTTAGGGTGGGGTCCTTCCCCTGGCTCCCTTGTGGGATGGGGTCCTTCCCCTGGCTCCCTTGTGGGATGGACTCCTTCCCTGGCTCCCTAGGCTTGAGGGATGGGGTCCTTCCCCTGGCTCCCTTGAGGGATGGGTTCCTTCCTCTGGCTCCCTTGTGAGATGGGGTCCTTCCCCTGGCTCCCTTGTGGGATGGGGTCCTTCCCCTAGCTCCCTTGTGGGATGGGGTCCTTCCCCTAGCTCCCTTGTGGGATGGGTTCCTTCCCCTGGCTCCCTTGTGAGATGGGGTCCTTCCCCTAGCTCCCTTGTGGGATGGGGTCCTTCCCCTGGCTCCCTTGTGGGATGGGGTCCTTCCCTATGCTCCCTTGTGAGATGGGGTCCTTCCCCTGGCTCCCTTGTCCGATGGGGTCCTTCCCTATGCTCCCTTGTGAGATGGGGTCCTTCCCCTGGCTCCCTTGTGCGATGGGGTCCTTCCCCATGCTCCCTTGTGAGATGGGGTCCTTCCCCTGGCTCCCTTGTGGGATGGGTTCCTTCCCCATGCTCCCTTGTGAGATGGGGTCCTTCCCCTGGCTCCCTTGTGGGATGGGTTCCTTCCCCTGGCTCCCTTGTGAGATGGGGTCCTTCCCCTAGCTCCCTTGTGGGATGGGGTCCTTCCCTATGCTCCCTTGTGAGATGGGTTCCTTCCCCTGGCTCCCTTGTGGAATTGGGTCCCTCCCCTAGCTCCCTTGTGGGATGGAGTCCTTCCCCTAGCTCCCGTGTGGGATGGGGTCCTTCCCCATGCTCCCTTGTGAGATGGGGTCCTTCCCCTGGCTCCCTTGTGGGATGGGTTCCTTCCCCTGGCTCCCTTGTGAGATGGGGTCCTTCCCCTGGCTCCCTTGTGGGATGGGGTCCTTCCCTATGCTCCCTTGTGAGATGGGGTCCTTCCCCTGGCTCCCTTGTGGGATGGGGTCCTCCCCCTAGCTCCCTTGTGAGATGGGGTCCTTCCTCTGGCTCCCTTGTGGGATGGGGTCCTTCCCTATGCTCCCTTGTGAGATGGGTTCCTCCCCCTGGCTCCCTTGTGAGATGGGTTCCTCCCCCTGGCTCCCTTGTGGGATGGGTTCCTCCCCCTGGCTCCCTTGTGAGATGGGTTCCTCCCCCTGGCTCCCTTGTGGGATGGGGTCCTTCCCCTTGAGGGATGGAGTCTTTTTTTATCACTTGCACTCTCCTGTCCACCTCATTCTGTGTCCAACTGCAGTCAACTTTTGTGGTTAGCTTGTGTTAGCTCTTACATGGCGTGGTGGTGTGTGCATTATGTGATGACAGATGTGACTGTAATGTCACAACATGACATGTGACAGCTAGTGTGGTATCACGCAATGATAAATGTGTGTGTGGTGTCATAATGTGACAGTGAATGACAGATGTGACTGGTGTGATAAAATGACAGATGTGACAATGTGATGTCATAAAACATTATAACATATGCCCACTGTCACAGGGCGGGAGTATGGTAAGGCAGACAAGCGATTCCTTGTCTCCGACCCAACCATCGTTTCCATGGCGATGCCGACTGTGGTCGTGTGTGGCCCACTGTGTGTGGCACTCATATACTCCATCACCCGACAGCGCGCCTACAGACACTGGCTCCAGGTGGCGTTGTGTGTCTGTGAACTCTATGGAGGTCAGTCAACTTAATCCACCACTAGATGTTCCCACAAGCATGACTTAAGTTGATTTGTCGCACTGTGCCGTTTTGATAAAAGTTATGGTTGTGTTGAAAGTTTGTGTGAAACGAATTGTTTTGAAATATTATAGTATGCAATTTGTTATAATTCCTGTCAATATAATTATAATTCTTTTATATAATTCTATGCCTACATTTCATTACAAATGTATTTTATTAATTACTTATAAGTTATAATAACCCTGACAACATATAAAAACTCATGTGTACACAGGAACCGTCTGTCAGTTTCTCATTTGTGATGCTAAAAATTGCGTACTTAGTCGAACCACCACAGAATTTTTTTTAAACTCCCATGAAATTACTAACAAGTATTACTTCTGGGCCTGAAACTACAACCACTAAACATTAGTTTTTAACTGCAGTTTTCATACCCCTTTGCCCCTCCCCCATGACTCCAGTACTTTATGGTTATATCCTGCAGCTACGTCAGGAAACACATACCACTTTTATATAATATATACTGAACTGCTCTGGATTGGTCAATTATTTGTTGTGTTTGAGACTATGAATGGAGGAACTCGCACTAATAAAGACAAACTGGACAACTGATGAGATGGGTCACAAAAGATGCTCTTTCTCTGTAACGAGAAACTTCATTCTGTAGTATTTAATGTAAATTATATAGTTGCAATTTTTTACGTTGTTGATTTGTTGTCTGTCGTATTAGATACTTCAGTGGGACACAGTGACTTTTTAGGCAGCAGGGGTTTACTAAAGTAATCTTAGAGATTTACTATAATTGTTTCTGATTATTCCCATCTCTTGCCACACACAGGGTGGATGACCTTCTGCCCCGAGCTACTGACCGGCGGTCACAACCTCGCCACAGACAACGCCCTCTACTTCTGGTTCTACGTCGTCTTCTTCAACGGCCTCTGGGTGGCAGCACCAGTCATGCTGCTGCATCAGTCGTGGACGCGATGTAGCGTCACTCACACACTGCCATCTAGTGACAACGGATACACCACGGTCATCCAGCGACGACCCCACACGAAGGACGACTGACCAGTGGTCAAGACTCATTCACTATGGCGGCCTGCTGAGTGATGGTCAGTAGCCCCAGTGACAATCTGTGACCCTGCAAATGACAATCTGTGGCCCCATAATAAATGTGGCCCTGGAGTCAGTCAGTGGCCCAATGAGTCACAATCAGTGGCCCGTGGTGAACAGCCTGTCACGTGACATCATTGCTGTCGAATGTGGTCAGTACCTACTGAGAGATGTTTTGGTCTATTAGCTTTAACTTGGTCATTCCTCAATCAATGACTGCTCCCTGAAGGACTGGGCGACAAGGTCTGGCCATGGACTGTGTGTGCAATAGCCACAATCAATGTGTTGTTTGTCCACTGACATTTTCTATACTATCTTGTTTACGTGATATACTCGTTGCTTATTGCAATGTTTATAATAAATAATGAATAAATGCAATTTTTTTTTATTCTGACTTGTTCATGAAATCATAGACTAATACTGTATCATCATATCTTGGCATGTTATGTTGCCCTAAAAAGGTAACTATTATATTGATAAACTATTGAATTCTGAGGTTACCTGTGTGTCATGATAGTATATTCGACCAGTGAGTATGATATACAGTGGTCACATTTATTATTTTTATAATAAAAACAAGAATACTTATACTTTGACTGGCAAAATTGTTAATTCAAATCCTCATAATCTAGGGCAGTCAAATGAAACTGTTTATATATTTATCCCGAGGCAGTCTACCTACTAAACTGATATCATATTTCACAGAATTCCTCATCTTAACCTTCTTAGAACACATTTTCAAAACTTGCGACACAACGTGGACTACTTTTTCTGTGGCTGCGCCTTCTCTTTGGAATATGCTTCCTTCCAATGTTAGATACATTGAAAATATTGCTAAATTCTGCTGTCGTTTAAAAACGTACCTTATAATGTTGCATATCCATCATTGCTCCCTGATGTATCAATCCATCTACTGACAACTGGAATATTGATTGATTCTTGAGTATGTTCAACCCTTTGTGTCTGAGCTAGGTTTCTAGGGATTTAGGTGCAGTAGAGTAAATTATATTATAAGTGTAGTCCCCTGAGACTGGCGTCTGTGTGGCGTGGTGTTTGTGCTGGTCCTATGATGACGTCACTTCTTCCAACACAACCCACAGGAACCAACGCGTTCCAGGCACATTAAACAACAGTTCACAATGTGAAACAAAACGTTTATTACCACAAACCGCAGCTCTAAATGCAGGGTTGAGCCAGCGGTAGTTCATTTGAGAGGGTCAGCTTGACCTTGACGGCACTGCAAAGTAGACGTGAACTCGCTGGAGTGAACACTCGCGCTAGTGTTTTCACCAAAAATCAGATTTATTTATTGACGAGAACCAAACGAGAACAGTACACGACTAAGTGTCGGACTGACCACGTCCGCTCTATGACGGAAAGACAGACTCCCTGTCCACTGCACTGACATCCACCCCCCGCACACCGAGGACCCAGGCCGGCGGTGACACTACCCACAGGTGGCGCCACTAGCACCGGTCAAAGCCCGTCTCGCTGCACGCGTCGGCGGGTGCCAGAATGGGGTAAATAACGCCTTCACTAAACCTGTACATACATCCTTGTATCTGGATTGTTGTGTGTGTAGCAGTGTACCCCAAATGATTCTATGTACATGATCACCCCCTCCCTCCCCACCCCACCCCGCCCGCCCGCCCCACATCGATGCATAGCCTGCTGGTATTGGTGTTCTGTGACGCGTCTATTGACGCGTGAGGTTTGGCAATGGAGACGTGAACCGTGGATGAGTGACAGCGATGTCCCACCAAGTAAAAAACTTTTGTCCTCCACTGCAAAAGTAACCATAGAAAAGAGCCAGAGACAGACTCGGACTCGGCGACCGCACAACTATAAAACACCTGCACAAACAATCGCCCCAAGTTACGGCCTTCATACCCCCGCGCCGCTCACTTGCCGTAGCACTGGGAACGCCTAAAATCATAATCTGGCACCCGGGTCCGGGTCGACTCCTGCCAGACAGAGGGAAGTCGTCCTGGGTTGGCGCAGCCCATGGTAAAAGTCCAAACTCTCTGTTGTCAAGAGAAACATCGCCAACCGCCCGAGTCCCCAGCTACCCAGGAACGCCAGTAATCAGGGATGGAGGGAAGAGTGTAGACAGCGCCATCTAGCAGACAGCAGCGGTAGAGGGTGGCAGGAATCACCCCACCCCACGTCGTGTCTATATCATAGCCACAATGTCGTTATGATGGCCAGCAAGGTCAAGGCTGGCAGCAAGCAAGGTCCGTGCCGCCCCCACACTGCACCCCTTAGTTATACTCAAACACCCCGTTTTAAATCGTCGTGCATCACCGCTATACTCAGCGGCCCCCGACCGCGGAAAAAAATCCGCTTGCCCCACCGCAGGTGACGCCCATGGCCGCCAGAGGGCGCCCCGGCCACCTCAACATATCACACACATGCATGCCCGCATGCACACCCACATTCACTCAGTGTCTGCCGCCAGGGGGAGTGACCGTCTTCATAACGTCCGTGTCACTCCCGTCTCAGACGGCGTCGAACCGAAGCAGCGAACGTCACCCTGGCCGCACACCAGGGCGCGCCGCTGCTCGCGTCAAAATCCCGTCCCGTCCTACGGACGCGTAGTCCCCGCGTGCCACCGTTGCCGTGGTGACACCCCCCACAGGGTTCATTCGTCCATTCATCCTTCTCGTCGTCTGCACGGTGGCGCCACCACGCTGCAGTCGTCACGTACACGCACACAGCCGTCCGCAGACTCAGACACACCCACAATGTCATCACCACGCTGTTGTCATCACCAAGTGTTGACTGGTGGCGCCACCTAGAACTTGAAGCCTTCGCTAGGTATCGGTGCGTCTGGGTCGAAGCGGAACCCCTCGTTGGTCGAGTCAGGCACCAGATTCTGATCCTCCTCGTACTGAAACAGAGAGGGCGCCACTGGTGTCACCGAGGCTGGAGTCTGTCGTGGCTGGACGCACTTGATGTAGGGTGGTCTAGGGCGGCATTACACCAAACTACACCAGGTATGTAAGTCAATAATATACCCCCATTCACAAACTTCAAACTCAATTCAAACTCAACAACCTATTCCACTGAACTGTCAACAATTTACCCCATTCTACTATCAACAATCTACCCTTCTATACTGTCAACAATTAACCCCACTGAACTGTCAACAATCTACCCCTCTCTACTGTCAACAATTAACCCCACTGAACTGTCAACAATCTACTAAACTGTCAATAATCTACTCCACTGAACAACAATGTCAACAATTAACATCACTAAACTGTCAACAATCTACCACACTGAAATGTCAACAATTAACCCCATTGAACTGTCAACAATCTACCCCACTGAACTGCCAACATCTACCCCTCTGAATTGTTAACATCTAACCATTGAACTATCAACACCTACCCCACTAAACTGTCAACAATTGATTTCATTGAACAACAATCGACACATATTGAAGTGTCAACAATCTGCACTCACCCCACTGAAGTAAGTGTCAACAATCTCGTAGGCAAGTTTATAGATGTCCTCATTTTCATGGTTCTGAAGCATTTCAATCTTGTCCAAACCTGTAACCACGGCAACCACAAGGCTATTACAACAGACGCTGACAGAACCATGTCATTGCACTCAATCTGGTGTCACAGACACACACTTGACAACAACGAGAAGTCACAACAATGATATGACTTCAACCAGCAACAGCGACAAGTCATGCACACTGATTAACCCACTTTATCCTGAAGCTAGTGCAGACGAGTTGCAGTCAGTTCCTGCTCATTTCATCAAATCAATCTATCAGCATTATAAAATGACAGGCCTTCATTAAAATGGACTTAACTTTATTATTTATTTCTCACTAAATTTGTAAATGTGATATACCTTTAGAAAGAAGATAAAATAAACTATCAAGTCGCATCAACAAACTCAAAGTTTTATCATATATATGTGGCATATGGCAAAACATTCCCAATAAATTCAAACCTGATTGGTTGAATAATATATTGATGCCGATATACAGACGTCATTCGGTGTTAACCAGCCAATGGGATTCCAAAATGTCTGAGTGCGGGGAAGCCGTGCCAAGTGCAAACTACGACTAGAATTGTATTCCGGATAAAAAGGGTTAATGTTCACATCACTTGGATGAAATGCTACAAGTTATACAAATATAAACTGACCACACCCTCACATGACCCCCCACCCTCTACGGCGAGTGACCTCTCACCTCCACACTCCTCTATGAGGGTACACACGCTCTCGACCGTGTCGGCGGCCATCTTGAGGATGTTGTTGACCCCGTCGAGGACGACCTGGATGACTTGCGTGTCCTTGACATTGAGCAGATTGCAGAAGGGCGGGATGACTCCGAGTTGGACAACATGCGCCACCTGGTGGTGGTCAAACACATCAGCATGTGGTAGAGTGCGAGAAAGACAGCGGGTTGACAAGACAGGTTTAGTGACGCCAGAGGACCGTGACTGAGGAAGTTGGGACAGATCAGGTGATCGAAATGTCGCAATCCGATGTGACTTAATGTCACAAAAATATACACAATTTACACCCCTATATTTTACAGACATTTATCAAATCTGCTGCAGATGTAATAGAACTGCTCCAGCTCCAGATGTAACATAATTGCTCCAGCTCTAGATGCAACAGAACTGCTCCAGCTCTAGATGCAACAGAACTGCTCCAGCTCTAGATGCAACAGAACTACTCCAGCTCTAGATGCAACAGAACTGCTCCAGCTCTAGATGCAACAGAACTGCTCCAGCTCTAGATGCAACAGAACTGCTCCAGCTCTAGATGCAACAGAACTGCTCCAGTTCTAGATGTAATAGAACTGCTCCAGCTCTAAGTGCAACATAACTGCTCCAGCTCTAGATGCAACAGAACTGCTCCAGCTCTAGATGTAACAGAACTGCTCCAGCTCTAGATGTAGCAGAACTGCTCCAGCTCTAGATGTAACAGAACTGCTCCAGCTCTAGATGTAACAGAACTGCTCCAGCTCTAGATGTAACAGAACTGCTCCAGCTCTAGATGTAACAGAACTGCTCCAGCTCTAGATGCAACAGAACTGCTCCAGGCGTTACAACCAGCCACAAGTGTCTTCCTTCAGTGCTGAATTGTCTGACTGGGGAAAGGTCGAGGAACAAAGGGGTGTGTAAACGGCATGAGTAAACGGGGTGACTACCTGTTCCTTGCGGCCACTGATCGTCAAGTTGCTGATCGCCCACGCAGCCTCCTTCTGGGTCTGGAACTCCCCCTGTGGACAGCAGATGACACTAGTACTAGAGACTGACAGTGTGTGATGACAGTGACAGTGGTGACATGGCGCTGTTGTCCCCGTGTCATCATCTAACATCACGTGGCACTCAGCAGTGAAACAAGTTCCAAAGACTTCAGTCAACAAATAACAGTCCTGTGTCTAAATAACAGTTCAGAGCTCACATCCACCGCACTCATAATGGTACAGCTTTACATGTGACTGGTGAATGCAGACAGTTAGTGCAACGGCCCAATGTGTCTCTCAGGCGCAGTGACAAGACAATGACTGGGGTGCAATGTCTGTGTGCTGCGTCAGTGAGCCCAGGTTGACACTTGTCACCCTGCCGAGTGCACTCAAATATATTTATCAGATCTTAAGGCAAGGCATATCAACTACATGTTGCTGGGACATTACCTGAAATGGCACTGTGACACTACTTGAAACGACATTGTGACACTACTTGACACAACTAAACATGTCACAGTGACACTACTAGACACAACATTGTGACACTACTTGACATAATATTGTGGCATTACTTGCGACACTGTGACACTACTTGACATGATACTGACACTACTAGAGATGACACTATGACATTACTAGACACAATACCGTGACACTACTTGATGTGACATTAGTTGACGTGATACTGTGACACTACTAGAACACCAACACTGTGATTTTATTTGACACGACACTGCTTGACGCGTCACCATGACGTACCCGACTGAGGTGGTGAATGACCATGGGAATGAGTCCAGCGTCTATGACGGCCTGCACCTGTTGCTGGTTGCCCGCGGTGATGTTTGACAGGAACCACACTGCCTCCTGGTGGCAAACACAAGGGTCAATGCTGTCAACAGTTTCACGACTCGACACCTGCAGTGTCCTTTACCTTCTCGAATGTAATTAATGTTGTCTCACACACTGGGTCTACTGTAACATTTACCTATGCCAAATTTTAGAGTGAAACTGTTTTGAGTTATTGTATATTAATGAAAACAACTCATGAAGCTTTCCCAATACCTTCTAAAACATGTCAACATGCCCTAACGGTAATAAAATGTTGCTTTTGATTTTAAATAAAGTAACAACTCTTTAATATCAACTCATACACATCACACAGTGAAATTATTTTCCCGATAACTGACAAAAACTAAAGGGACTACGCTATGAGACCAAGAGAGACACAGCCCTCTTAGGGCCAATTTTCGTGGGGCGAGTTCTCCTGCGTGTGACCTACCTTGTTGATCTTCTCCTTGGGGTGAGACAGTAAGGCAGGAAAGTGTTCGAGGGCGCTACAGTTGAGTACGACTTGTGTCTGGTCGTCAGTTCCCGTCACAATGTTACCTACAGCTCGCAGGGCCGCCGTCTGCAACCAAGTCTCTCTGTCACTACCAGGTCTATGTCTCTCATGGTCAGGTCCAGAGCATTAACAATGTGTGATTCCAATGATACAAATTTTGACCTGGCACAAATTTGTCCTGTTTCGAGTATATAAAATGTCTTTGAAATATTTTTATTCACTCTTCATTCAATCTTGTTCGTTAAACAACTGCCCACATTGCCATGGAATGACGTAACCCGCATGTGACATCACTCCACATGACACAAAGAAACTACACACTTCTGGTGACAGATAGACACTGAAGTGACACTGACAAGTGACCAAGTCCTACAACACTGGTTACATCATCTAACACCACCCACGCACCTGAACTTTGACCTCTGAGTGACTGAGTAGGGGGACGAGGTAGGGCACGATGCCAGTGTCAATCACCAGTTGGATCTGTTCATTGCCGCCGTCTGTCAGGTAGGACAACGCCCACACGGTGTCAACGAGGATCTGAACAACAACAACATACTTGTACGGCCCACACGGTGTCAACGAGGATCTGAACAACAACAACAACATACTTGTACGGCCCACACGGTGTCAACGAGGATCTGAACAACAACAACAATATACTTGTACGGCCCACACGGTGTCAACGAGGATCTGAACAACAACAACATACTTGTACAGCCCACACGGTGTCAACGAGGATCTGAACAACAACAACATACTTGTACGGCCCACACGGTGTCAACGAGGATCTGAACAACAACAACATACTTGTACGGCCCACACGGTGTCAACGAGGATCTGAACAACAACAACATACTTGTACGGCCCACACGGTGTCAACGAGGATCTGAACAACAACAACATACTTGTACGGCCCACACGGTGTCAACGAGGATCTGAACAACAACAACATACTTGTACAGCCCACACGGTGTCAACGAGGATCTGAACAACAACAACATACTTGTACGGCCCACACGGTGTCAACGAGGATCTGAACAACAACAACATACTTGTACAGCCCACACGGTGTCAACGAGGATCTGAACAACAACAACATACTTGTACGGCCCACACGGTGTCAACGAGGATCTGAACAACAACAACATACTTGTACGGCCCACACGGTGTCAACGAGGATCTGAACAACAACAACATACTTGTACAGCCCACACGGTGTCAACGAGGATCTGAACAACAACAACATACTTGTACGGCCCACACGGTGTCAACGAGGATCTGAACAACAACAACATACTTGTACGGCCCACACGGTGTCAACGAGGATCTGAACAACAACAACATACTTGTACGGCCCACACGGTGTCAACGAGGATCTGAACAACAACAACATACTTGTACGCCCACACGGTGTCAACGAGGATCTGAACAACAACAACATACTTGTACGGCCCACACGGTGTCAACGAGGATCTGAACAACAACAACATACTTGTACGGCCCACACGGTGTCAACGAGGATCTGAACAACAACAACATACTTGTACGGCCCACACGGTGTCAACGAGGATCTGAACAACAACAACATACTTGTACAGCCCACACGGTGTCAACGAGGATCTGAACAACAACAACATACTTGTACGGCCCACACGGTGTCAACGAGGATCTGAACAACAACAACATACTTGTACGGCCCACACGGTGTCAACGAGGATCTGAACAACAACAACATACTTGTACGGCCCACACGGTGTCAACGAGGATCTGAACAACAACAACATACTTGTACGCCCACACGGTGTCAACGAGGATCTGAACAACAACAACATACTTGTACGGCCCACACGGTGTCAACGAGGATCTGAACAACAACAACATACTTGTACGGCCCACACGGTGTCAACGAGGATCTGAACAACAACAACATACTTGTACGGCCCACACGGTGTCAACGAGGATCTGAACAACAACAACATACTTGTACGGCCCACACGGTGTCAACGAGGATCTGAACAACAACAACATACTTGTACGGCCCACACGGTGTCAACGAGGATCTGAACAACAACAACATACTTGTACGGCCCACACGGTGTCAACGAGGATCTGAACAACAACAACATACTTGTACGGCCCACACGGTGTCAACGAGGATCTGAACAACAACAACATACTTGTACGGCCCACACGGTGTCAACGAGGATCTGAACAACAACAACATACTTGTACAGCCCACACGGTGTCAACGAGGATCTGAACAACAACAACATACTTGTACGGCCCACACGGTGTCAACGAGGATCTGAACAACAACAACATACTTGTACGGCCCACACGGTGTCAACGAGGATCTGAACAACAACAACATACTTGTACGGCCCACACGGTGTCAACGAGGATCTGAACAACAACAACATACTTGTACGGCCCACACGGTGTCAACGAGGATCTGAACAACAACAACATACTTGTACGGCCCACACGGTGTCAACGAGGATCTGAACAACAACAACATACTTGTACGGCCCACACGGTGTCAACGAGGATCTGAACAACAACAACATACTTGTACAGCCCACACGGTGTCAACGAGGATCTGAACAACAACAACATACTTGTACGGCCCACACGGTGTCAACGAGGATCTGAACAACAACAACATACTTGTACGGCCCACACGGTGTCAACGAGGATCTGAACAACAACAACATACTTGTACGGCCCACACGGTGTCAACGAGGATCTGAACAACAACAACATACTTGTACAGCCCACACGGTGTCAACGAGGATCTGAACAACAACAACATACTTGTACGGCCCACACGGTGTCAACGAGGATCTGAACAACAACAACATACTTGTACGGCCCACACGGTGTCAACGAGGATCTGAACAACAACAACATACTTGTACGGCCCACACGGTGTCAACGAGGATCTGAACAACAACAACATACTTGTACGGCCCACACGGTGTCAACGAGGATCTGAACAACAACAACAACATACTTGTACGGCCACACGGTGTCAACGAGGATCTGAACAACAACATACTTGTACGGCCCACACGGTGTCAACGAGGATCTGAACAACAACATACTTGTACGGCCACACGGTGTCAACGAGGATCTGAACAACAACAACAACATACTTGTACGGCCACACGGTGTCAACGAGGATCTGAACAACAACAACAACATACTTGTACGGCCACACGGTGTCAACGAGGATCTGAACAACAACAACATACTTGTACGGCCCACACGGTGTCAACGAGGATCTGAACAACAACAACATACTTGTACGGCCCACATGGTGTCAACGAGGATCTGAACAACAACAACATACTTGTACAGCCCACACGGTGTCAACGAGGATCTGAACAACAACAACATACTTGTACGGCCCACACGGTGTCAACGAGGATCTGAACAACAACAACATACTTGTACGGCCCACACGGTGTCAACGAGGATCTGAACAACAACAACATACTTGTACAGCCCACACGGTGTCAACGAGGATCTGAACAACAACAACATACTTGTACGGCCCACACGGTGTCAACGAGGATCTGAACAACAACAACATACTTGTACGGCCCACACGGTGTCAACGAGGATCTGAACAACAACAACATACTTGTACGGCCCACACGGTGTCAACGAGGATCTGAACAACAACAACATACTTGTACGGCCCACACGGTGTCAACGAGGATCTGAACAACAACAACAACATACTTGTACGGCCACACGGTGTCAACGAGGATCTGAACAACAACATACTTGTACGGCCCACACGGTGTCAACGAGGATCTGAACAACAACATACTTGTACGGCCACACGGTGTCAACGAGGATCTGAACAACAACAACAACATACTTGTACGGCCACACGGTGTCAACGAGGATCTGAACAACAACAACAACAACATACTTGTACGGCCACACGGTGTCAACGAGGATCTGAACAACAACATACTTGTACGGCCCACACGGTGTCAACGAGGATCTGAACAACAACATACTTGTACGGCCCACACGGTGTCAAGGAGGATCTGAACAACAACAACAACTTACTTGTACAGCCCATATGGTGTCAACAGTGATCCATATATAACATGAATTCATTATTGTGTGTGAGACTTATATTGGTGTCGTTGTGAGACCTATGTTGGTGTCAGTGTGGTGTGTGAGACCTATGTTGGTTTGGCATGTGAGACCTACGTTGGTGTCGGTGTTACCTATGTTGGTGTCATTGTGAGACCTACATTGGTGTCGGTGTGTGTGAGACTTACGTTGGTGTCGGTGTGTGTGAGACTTACGTTGGTGTCGGTGTGTGTGAGACTTACGTTGGTGTCCGTGTGGTGCGAGACTTACGTTGGTGTCCGTGTGGTGTGAGAGACTTACGTTGGTGTCCGTGTGGTGTGAGAGACTTACGTTGGTGTCGGTGTGTGAGAGACTTACGTTGGTGTCGGTGTGAGACTTACGTTGGTGTCCGTGTGGTGTGAGAGACTTACGTTGGTGTCGGTGTGAGACTTACGTTGGTGTCGGTGTGAGACTTACGTTGGTGTCGGTGTGTGAAAGACTTACGTTGGTGTCGGTGTGAGACTTACGTTGGTGTCCGTGTGGTGTGAGAGACTTACGTTGGTGTCGGTGTGAGACTTACGTTGGTGTCGGTGTGAGACTTACGTTGGTGTCGGTGTGAGACTTACGTTGGTGTCCGTGTGGTGGATGAGACTACACAGGGCTGGCAGGATCTCCTGGATGGTCTCTATGGGCGGGGGTGGGTCCTTGTTGCGACACAGGTTCACAATGACCCAGGTGACGTTGCGCAGGAAGGAGATCGGGATCGACGGGTTGATGAACATGAGCAGGGGCTTCACCACGCCCAGACTGATGACATAGTCTCGACACTGGGGACCGTCACCTGTCAACACGACACAACAGGTGACACACGCGACAGACAGATGACATACACGTGGTGACGATACACAACTGATGACACACTCAATGGTTACTGCGTCAACACTGCACATGGCTGACAGGGCTGGTCATGTCCAGGACAGCTGTCTAATAGGGTCACTGAGGAGGGTTGTCGCTGATAACAGAGTAACACTAAGGGTAACCGAGTAGGTAACTGAGTATGTATAAATGACTACGGATAACTGAGTAGTGGTACTTGTCTAGGGGTAAATTAGTAAAGGTACCTCAGTACGGGTACTGAGTAGGGGTAACTGAGTAAAGGTAACTGAGTAGGGATAACTGAGTAAAGGTAACTGAGTAGGGGTACCTGAGTAGACGTAACTAAGTGGGGTAACTGAGTAGGGGTAACTGAGTAAAGGTAATTGAGTAGGGGTAACTGAGTAGGGTAACTGACTATTGGTAATTGACTATGTAGCTGAGTAGAGGTAACCATGTAGGGGTGGCCAGTCAGGTGTGTTGTTGGACTCGGTACGTACCTATGATATTGCCTAGTGCCCAGACGGCCTGCTCACAGACGTTTTGATGCGGCGACTCAAGTAGTCTCAGGAAGAGAGGAACAGCATCTGTAAGACAGGGACACGTCACGTCAACAGTGTCACATGAACAATGTCACATCAACAGTGTCACATGAACGCTGTCACATCAACGCTGTCACATCAACGCTGTCACATCAACACCTCCACGCCAACACTGTCACATCAATGCTGTCACGCCAATGCTGTAATATTAATAATTCAATAGTGACTCAACACGGTTATGTCAACAATGACTCAACATTACCATGTCAGTGCTATCTTGCCAACAATGACTCTTGTCAATGCTGTCAAGTCAATGACATCACGTTAACAATATCATGTCAACGCTGTCATGATAATAATCACAACATCGTCACATTAACACTTTCATGTAAGCACTAACAATGTAATAATTTCATGTCAATGGTGTCACACCAATGTTGACTCTCTAGTCAATGTTGATACTGACAAGTTCATTTTGAACATCAACAACGACATCAATGTTGGCACTGCCATATCAATTTTAGTGTCATGTCAATGTTGACACTGTCGTGCTGTTGCCCTGTCTTGTGCAATATGTCAACTGTCAGTGTATGGTGACAGGGGGCGCTGTGGCCTCTGCTAAACCAGGGTCTCTCAGGTCCATTGTCCACTGACTGGGGTCTCCGGGAATACAACAACAGACATCACATGCCTTCTACAGTCAAACTGACCAGGTACTGGCTTAGCAACTTCACCACTGTGCTGACTGAGTACTTACTGGCATTCACCACAGCCTGTGTCTGTGCTAACTAAGTACTTACTGGCATTCACCACAGCCTGTGTCTGTGCTAACTAAGTACTTACTGGCATTCACCACAGCCTGTGTCTGTGCTGATGTTCCAGATGCTATGTTTGTAAGTGCCCAGGCCGCCTCGAACTGCAGCGATGGACTGAAAGAAGAATAACAGCTGTGACATCGCTGTGACAAGCAGCACAGAGGACTAGACTAGGGAGGATGATATCACAAGTTCATTTTGACATCAATGTTGACACTGCCATATAAATGTTGGTGTCATGTCAATGTTGACACCCTCGTGCTGTTGCCCTGTCTTGTGCAATGTGTACTAGGTTACTTGTCACCACAAGTGAGACAGTGGACAAGGGAAGATATCTAACTTACTTGTCACCACAGATGAGACAGTGGACTAGACTAGGGAAGATATCTAACTTACTTGTCACCATAAGGTGAGACATTGGACTAGACTAGGGAAGATATCTAACTTACTTGTCACCATAAGGTGAGACATTGGACTTGACTAGTGAAGATATCTAACTTACTTATCACCAGAGGTAAGACAGTGGACTAGACTAGGGAAGATATCTAACTTACTTGTCACCATAAGGTGAGACAGTGGACTAGACTAGGGAAGATATCTAACTTACTTGTCACCAGAGGTAAGACAGTGGACTAGACTAGGGAAGATATCTAACTTACTTGTCATCGTAAGCAAGACAGTGGACTAGGATATGAAGATATCTAACTTACTTGTCATCGTAAGCAAGACAGTGGACTAGGATATGAAGATATCTAACTTACTTGTCACCACAAGTAAGACAGTGGACTAGGATATGAAGATATCTAACTTACTTGTCATCACAAGTAAGACAGTGGACTAGAATAGGAAGATATCTAACTTACTTGTCACCACAAGTAAGACACTGGACTAGAATAGGAAGATATCTAACTTACTTGTCATCACAAGTAAGACAGTGGACTAGAATAGGAAGATATCTAACTTATTTGTCATCACAAGCAAGACAGTGGACTAGAATAGGAAGATATCAAACTTATTTGTCATCACAAGCAAGACAGTGGACTAGAATAGGAAGATATCTAACTTATTTGTCATCACAAGTAAGACAGTGGACTAGATTAGGAAGATATCTAACTTACTTGTCGTCGCAGGCGAGACAGTGGACTAGAATAGGAAGGATGCCAGATGATATTAAGTCGTCTATTGGTGGGTTTCTGTCACTTGAGAGCAGCTTCCTGCAACAAACAAATAGCAAATCAACACACGAATATCACTCAGCATACAAACAACAACAACAACAACAACGTCATTTCTATAAACATTCCCTTATTTCCCCACAGCACTGAGCTGACCGACTGACCTTGCTGCCTGGACGGCACTGAGCTGTACGGCCGGCTGGTCGCTGGACGCGTTGGCTACTATGGTCTCTAGGGACTGGGTTGACGGCTTCTCACTCTCCTCAGAGTCGGTGCTGTCCTGCTGGGGCACGTTGCGGCGCTTCAAGATGTGCTCATCTCTCTTGTTCTGTCAACCCATCAACAACACGTCAACCACACATCAACCACACTCACAACACATCAACCACAGTCAACAACACATCAACCACAGTCACAACACACATCAACCACAGTCAACCACACATCAACCACAGTCAACAACACATCAACCACAGTCATCAACAGCACATCAACCACACTCAGGGTAGATCACTGTTGAAATCAAACCACATTATATGTAAACAACAGTTTAATAATATAATTATAATAAATTTTATTTAATATAGGGTCACATCCCATTACAAATTGTTCATGGCGCTTTACATGTCAACCTTTACATACATTAAAATACTTAACCCTGCAGGTGACCAAGAAAAATCCTCTGTGGCATACTGTTCCAATAAAAATCATAACTTCGCTAATATTGGTCATAAAAATATGAATGATGCATCATTTTAACGCTAAAAGGTTGCTCTATTATGAAATTTTTTTAATATCTGTAGAACAAATGAAAATCATGCGGATATTTGTATTTGAAATTGAACTAAAACAAATAAAAAATAAACACCCATTTCATCCTGCTGCCAGAAAATGATTGTGTGGATGGATATACTTCACCATTTAGACAAATGTAGATTCATATATTAGCTGCGAAATAAAACAAAAATGAAACAAATCCGTTGAGAACTATAATATTTATGATTTTTTCCGACATAAAAATACGTTGATTCAAGGCGGCTGATTGCGGCCGCGCTCGTTACCGTTGCAACCCACGCGATCGGCCGGAGAAAATACGCGCTGCTAATTTGGTGAATTTTCACCCAAAAAACGCCTCCAAAGTCAATCTAACTACATGAACTAATATAATAACCTTGTTTATGAATACTCTCAAGCATTTTGTCAAAATATCAATGCAGAAACTTGAGATAATCCAAAGGAAAGTCGCGAAGCGGATAAACTGTTGTTTACCGGCCGCCATTTTGTCTTCAACTTTGGTTCCGTGGGGGTCGATGGCGCCACATTTGAAATCACGGTTCTGATTGGCTGAATGGACCGAACCCACGTGGTTTATTTTTGGCAGATTGGCCACTCACAGAGCTTTCTTTTGATACCGAATGTGTGGGGGTGTCGACTTTATGAATGGATGTGTAAATTCAGGACATAGTAAAATCTCCCAAATATGGGCAGCAACTGTAACACGTGCTTTTTAAACTCTACTGCGAAAAATCTGTCACTGAATCTACGCAAGGAAAAATATACACGATCTAGAAAAATCTGTCAGCTATCCAATGATACCAAATTCTCGCGTGGCAGTTTAGTGTGATGGAAATGAAAATTGTTACAACAGAGGCAGGTGCATTTGGGCCGATTTTCGGCCCTGGTCACCTGCAGGGTTAAACATAAATACATATTAGCAGAATACACATAAATGCAGTATGTAAACACCAGTTTACCACCGTATGTAAACCACACTTGACATCAACTCATAATCTTGTCTGGGACATGTACGTGTCAAATTAGTGGCCTTGTCCTGTCACCTCATGAGTCACACTAGTGGCCTTGTCCTGTCACCTCATGAGTCACATTAGTGGCCTTGTCCTGTCACCTCATGAGTCATATTAGTGGCCTTGTCCTGTCACCTAATGAGTCAAATTAGTGGCCTTGTCCTGTCACCTCATGAGTCACACTAGTGGCCTTGTCCTGTCACCTCATGAGTCCCACTAGTGGCCTTGTCCTGTCACCTCATGAGTCAAATTAGTGGCCTTGTCCTGTCACCTCATGAGTCACATTAGTGGCCTTGTCCTGTCACCTCATGAGTCCCACTAGTGGCCTTGTCCTGTCACCTCATGAGTCACACTAGTGGCCTTGTCCTGTCACCTCATGAGTCACACTAGTGGCCTTGTCCTGTCACCTCATGAGTCACACTAGTGGCCTTGTCCTGTCACCTCATGAGTCACACTAGTGGCCTTGTCCTGTCACCTCATGAGTCACATTAGTCATGATTAGTGGCCTTGTCCTGTCACCTCATGAGTCATATTAGTGGCCTTGTCCTGTCACCTAATGAGTCACATCAGTGACCTTGTCCTGTCACCTCATGAGTCACGTTGATGACATTGCTGTCACCTCACCTGGCCAGCTATTCCATAGTGACCTGCATGACGTTTTTTTTTATACAAAAAGTTCAGCTTCAATGTTCAACCAAATTAATTCCAATTATTATAGAATTGTATACAGATAACTTTCATTGTTTGTGTTAACAAACCAGGGTTTCCTGAAAATATAATTGTTGTTGACACTTGACAGAGTACTCGTTACTGAGAGATAGTGTATTTTGCCTGGCCATAAAACTGGTTTTCCACATTGTTCTTGAGTAATTTTGTGAGAAATTATTATATTTACTAGAGATGGCATTAACACGCTGTATGCACATTAATTGTATAATTTTATGGTTAGTTTTGTTATGTTAATTGGAGCGGGAATTGGAATTGTATTTGACTGATTATAGATGGAATTGAAATAAATTGAATTGGAATTGAACAAAAATTGAATAGATTTTTCAATTTTTAAAGACCAGTTATATCTGCTCTGAGCCTAAATCTTTACTCGAAGACAGCCTTCTTATCTTACATCTTATCTTAGCTGGGGGCAGACAACTTGGATATGGCAACCCAACCATGAACTACATTGTGTGTTACTTATATAAGAATTGTGCATATCTCGACAACCTGTACACAAAATTATGTGAAATGAAAACTTACATTGTACACATAAATTACTATGTGAATCAATTATCCTGTTAGTTTCCTATCTTGAGGCGAAGTTCCAGGGTTACAAAGAAAACTAAGACATCAACTTCAGCATACTACACATTCACACCACCTCTCCAGAGTCTGAGTCCAACAGCAGGGCTCCTGATGCAAGCATTCCAGCAATTAGCACGAATAATAAGTTGCTCCCTAGATGAGCAATTAGTACCAGGAACAGGGAGCAAGAAGAACTGCTAGCATCAACATGATGCCTTGCACAGTAATTTACCAGTTTTTTTTCATGCACATGAACTTTTAATTTAAAAAGAAGGAAAAATAATGTGTAATAAAGTGTGTCTGCATTGCCCTACAATGTGGACACCCACTTCGCATAAATTTATTACATGACTTCAGCTTTTTTCAGCTGTCTTATACGCATGTCACTAGCCACCTACAGGTGGCGCCACCCACCTTGCGTAACTCAACAGTGACTTCTGTGCGCCGTCTTCGCATCTCCTGCAACAACCAAGACAAGAGTCAACAATATAGATCATCTCCTGCAACAACCAACGAGAGTCAACAACATAGATCAATCATTTCCCATAACAACCAAGACAAGGTGTTAAGTTATTCTGTTTGAAACTGTATGTTTAGACCATTTATTTTTAGTTTTTATCTTAGGTTATTTATTTTATCTTCGTGTACGTATTCATATTTTAGATTCAGTCAACACGTCATATCACTGCGAAGCGCTTTGACTAGCATTTATCACTTAAACACCGCTATATTAAGAAACAGAATTACTATAATTGTTATAAGAGTCAACATAGATAATCTAATCCTACATGACTACAACCAAAACAAAGGTTCTATTGTCACCAACAGGACTGATGCTAGCCAAAGCTCTGAGCAAACAGCAGCTCTACATAGACTCAGCTCAGCTTCCATTATAATAGTAAACTATTGCATTATTACATGAGAAATAAAATTAGCTGCACTAATAACAAGTCTGTCTTCTATCAGTGTTATATTCATTCTACTTCTTATATAATAAAGTCAGTTTACATTTTAAAAAATACTGGAAAACAAAACTACAATACAATTTTCTACAACCTTAATTGTAGGCCATTTTATGAGCTGAAACATTATAAAAACCTTTTTCATATTTAATACTGACAATTGAATAACTCAATGACACTTTGCATTAACATTTGCTTCGCATAACTGCACTGAGAGTAAGGTGAAGACAATGTTGACAGACAATATTTTGACAGGTGGCAGGGTGGGGTTTGTAACTTTAGGCTGTCTTCAGCATATGAAAACCATTTCTTGGTTATGGTTATGCCCGAGAGAACTGAGACTAAACCCTAGAGAAAGCTCATCGGCCAAACCATTCCAGGTTAATCCTAGAAACAACAAGAGCCTGGTCAGCCGAACGCAGTCTGCGGTATGGAAGGTAAGTGGTTGCATGATTAGCGAGATAGTGGGGACTGTTAACATGCATGCTGCCGTGCATCTAAGTCAACAGTTTATACTGAATTCGCTGTGCCTAAAGTAGCCAATGCATTTCTCATAATGCCTCGACACATGGTTGTTTAATTATTCATAAATAAAATGTAATAAAACGTGTTCTAGCACTTCTATAAAACGTCGTATTACGGGAACGTTGATGACAGTCAGTCGGATTGAAACCAGTGGCCTGTTGGGCCAGTAGAATTTAAAAACAGGTAGCCCAAACTGGGCGGACAGCTTCAAAAACATGCATCGGGACAGTGTTGTGTTCATTAAAGACACATCTCAACTTGATTGGCTAATTCAGCTCTGAGTGTTCTCAAATGTCAATAGCACTTTATGATTGGTTACATGTTTCTTGTTGGTAGCCATGGTAGGTGACTTAATACTATTAATATTGCTTGATGAACTTTGTTGTTGCAAGAGCCATTTTTGGTACCACCTAAGTCCACAGGAAATGTGTTAGTTTTTACAATTTTCATAAAAAATCAATAATTACTACAGTATATTCAGTTGTTGAGATATATAAAATAGATACCTTAACCCATTTTATCCGGAATACGATTCTAGTCGTAGTTACCCTTTTTATCCGGAATACGATTCTGGTCGTAGTTTGCACTTGGCACGGCTTCCCCGCACTCTGACGTTTTGGAATCCCATTGGCTGGTTAACACCGAATGTCGTCAGTATATCGGGATCACTAGGAAACCCATATTTTTCAACCAATCAGTGCCGTTCTTTGGGTATTTGCCGTCCAAAGTCGGCACCCCCAAGCCAAAGTGAAATCAAAGATGGCGTCGAGTCGCAAAGATCGTTAAATGTTGACGTATTTCGAAGGATAACTCCATTAATTTACTTCATACTGTTGATGACAAGAAGGCAGACACATGGATAGCCGATATAAGATGGACAGTTATGGTATTTGATGCGATATTTGTCCGTGAAGACATACTTTGAAGCCATCGAAGTGGGGTCGACCGACAACGGCATTCATTTTCGCTCACCGCGCATCACGGCCACGCCGGTTTTTTTGGCGCCAAACAAAGTTAAGATTATTTCCAACGATGGTAACTATTTCATCAATAAAGTGACGTTGAAATGTTGACCAACGTTGTTACTTTAGAGTACTTATTTATTAGTTATAAGAAATAAGCCACCGGCGCCACACGTTGGTGATTCAATCGACTGACATGGGGGTTATTACAAACAATTTTACATTATGAGATTATTATCCAAGATATGTGGACAAGTTGTATACCTTTGTTTTCAGCAGAGAGTAATGCATAAAATAAACTCAACTTGCTCATTGACATGCTGTCTCCTTCTTGGCGAAAATGTCAGGTGAAAAGTAATGTGACAAACCTCAACATAGGTTTGAATTTATTGGGCATGTTTTGTCATATGCCACATAAAATATATATGATAAAACTATGAGTTTGTCAATGCGACTTGATAGTTTATTTTATCTACTTTCTAAAGGTATATCACATTTAAAAATTGATTGAGAAATAATAAAGTTATGTCCATTTTAAATGAAGGCCTGTCATTTTTTAATGCTGACAAATTGATTTGAGGAAATGATCAGGAACTGGCTGCAACTCGTCTGCACTAGCTTCAGGATAAAATGGGTTAATAATGTTAATGTACACTATTATTAAATATTTTAAAAAGTATACTCGTACTTGTGCTCATGAAAACGTATTCATACTCATGTATTAACAATGTACTCGTACGCCTCCACCAGCAATGTACTCGACTTTGAATGCATTAATATGTACTCGGCCCAATGTCTGGTATCAAGTTATACAATAATTACCTTAACATTTATAAATTTCCCAATAAGATTATGCAAGTCAAAACAGTTGCAGGTTATATAATCATTTCAGTTGTAATATATATATATATATATATATGCAAGCAGCAGATTTTACAGTTTTTTACAATAGAGTACGACAAATGGTGTTGGAGCCTCTGCAATTGAACATGTTTTTAAGTCGGTTTGAACCCAGTAATGTGCTCGCACCTCTAGTTTCAGTGTTTGGTCTTGTAACTGAATAACAGAGGCCGACTGGTGCAGCCCACGGAACCCACTACCAGCAGTTACATAAAGTTAAACGGTTCATTCAGCCCACAAGAGCACAAATGGGTCTCCTACTGTTCTCTGGTTTGTGAAACGAATGGGCCTACCCTAATGTAGGCCGAAACGTCCAGCACCTACGTGTCTATAATCTCAAATATAATCAATATAATAAGTTAGGTTAAAAAAGTTATGTTATAAGTCACTGACATTTGTCATTTGATTTTTATTTAGGTTTGTTACTTTGTAGTTTCCCGAGCTTTCACGATAACGCGACTGGCTGTAATCAATTCACAACACTAATCTTGCCATACCAAAATCATAGGACATAATGTTTTTTAACAGCTACCATGCAAACAATCAGGGAAAGCTATTTCTTTTCGATTTCTTTTACAATCGACGACGATCGCATTGTTTGGCTTGTTTTGTTGGGCGTGAGTAATCTAAGTCCCACGTGCTGTTTAGTAAATACTTACGTCGGCGTCTTTTCCTTGGTTTTTAAAAAGATGCGTCCGCGTCTTATACATGTTGTCGGATGCCATTGTTCCAGTGAAATTAATAAAATACTAATAATACGCAATAATGCATCTATTTGGTAAAATTTTCAAAATGCCGACGTCTTCATGATAATTGTCCGACTGCTAGATAAAACCAGCTTTGTGATTGGTTGTCTTGTGCGACCCAGTACTGCTGCCTGGTGCACGGTTGTCAAGCAAAATGCAGGAACATAATGCTGTTATTGCGATATTATCAGACTATTTATTGCGCTGTATTTGTGGTTTATGTGGTCACTTGCTATAGATATACATTTAATCGAATAAATAAATATTAATATATATAAATGGACTGCGACTGTGTAAATAAACTGTCGGAAAACATCCAATGAAAACACGCGGTTCTGTGTGTGACATATATAGAGCTAGTAACCAAA
>OZ024867.1:39313404-39338404 GCA_964017155.1 Oasisia sp. SBJ-2009
AAGTTCAGATGTGTAAATGGATGATTCAGAACATTAAATTGTACAATTTGCTAAATGTGAGAATCTTCATTTTTTGGGTAAAATTTTCAAATATTCGAACATCATTAACAAAATGACCGATGTTCAACACAGACTCCTACCGCCCTGACCCTGCTCCTCTTTTCATCTGTTTCAGCTGTGGCCACCGACAATGGAACTAGTCCATGAGCCGGACATTGTGCCTGGGGTGGAGTTAGTCCAAGAGGATGACATTGTGCCAGACGTCATACACCAGATGTCACACACAGCTGATGAAGATGTCCAGCAGGTGACATCTGGCAGCAAAGATGGGGACGTTTCTGGGGACATCCTGTGCAGTACTGGGTCTGGGTTGTCACATGATGGCCGATGCGATGACACACTTGACACGTCCACTGGTGTCACCACATGTGACAATGTGGACCGCGTGGGCCGTGCACTGTGTAGTGCAACTCAGGGCAGGACAGGGACGTCACTCAGTGCAGATGACATGTCAGGATTGTCTGATGTCACCAAATGTTTGACAGTCATCAAACGTGAACCAGGGTTGTCTTATGGAGACCAGCTGGTGGCCCATTCCCTGTGTGACGTGACGCGGGGGATTGCAGAGACTTCATATAGAGACCTTGATGACAGTGCACCATGTGACGTGACACGGGTGAAGATAGAGACTTCATGTGGAGACCGTGATGACAGTGCACCATGTGACGTGACACGGGTGAAGATAGAGATTTCATGTGGAGACCATGATGACAGTGTGTCATGTGACGTGACACGGGAGATGACAGAGATTTCATGTGGAGACCGTGATGACAGTGTATCATGTGACGTGATGCGGGAGATGACAGAGACTTCATGTGGAGACCGTGATGACAGTGTGTCATGTGACATGATGCGGGAGATGACAGAGACTTCATGTGGAGATCGTGATGATAGTGTGTCATGTGACGTGACGCAGGAGATGACAGAGACTTCATGTGGAGACCGTGGTGACAGTGCATCATGTCACGTGACGCGGGTAAAGACAGAGACTTCATGTGGAGACCGTGATGATAGTGTGTCATGTGACGTGACACGGGAGATGACAGAGACTTCATGTGGAGACCGTGATGACAGTGCGTCATGTGACGTGACGCGGGTGGTGATCAAGACGGAGGAGGGTGGGGCGACGGAGGAGTACAACTGCATGCGGCGCTGGGTCGTACAGGAAGACGGGGAAACGAAGGAGGTGTTTGAAGTGACACGGGCTGACGCGTCACCAGATACAACCACCGGTGACCGCGACGTCAAACACCTGCACTGCACCTGGACGGGGCAGGACGATGACTCGGCCTGGTGGGACGGTCAGCACTACCCTGAGTTCCTTCCCTCGTCCACTGGTCATGTGGTGGGAGACGCTCCCTCTAGGAGCAGGAGAGGGAGACGGAAGAGTCGTGGGAAGACATCTATGGGTGTATCCGATGACGTGAAACCATTCACCTGTACAACGTGTGGGAAGTCGTTTTCCCAGCGTATCAACCTGAAGGGACACGAGAACACACACACGGGGCTGCGGCCGTATGCGTGTCACACGTGCTCTAAGTCGTTTGCACACTACAGCACGCTGCGAGCACACGAGCACGCACACACCGGGCTGAAACCGTACGCGTGCGAGAAATGCGGGCGTTCGTTCGGAACGAAGAACACGCTGAAAACCCACGTGCGCAGCAACACTTGTGTGAAACCATTCTCGTGTGTCACATGCGCGCGAGGGTTTCAAGACCCCGCCCGCCTCGAACGTCACCAACTGCTGCATTCTGGCGCGAAGGTGTTTACGTGTAGCACGTGTGGTCGGTCGTTTGCGCAGTCAAGCACGCTACACGCACACGAACGCACGCACAGTGGTGAGAAGCCATACGTGTGTGTCGTGTGCAATCGTTGCTTCAGTCGATCCACCAATCTCCGGACCCACGAACGCATACACACTGGCGTCAAGCCGTACACGTGTGACGTGTGTGGAAAGTCATTCGCCCACAAGTGCGGACTGAAGGCTCACACGACATCACACACGGGGGTGAAGCCCTACTCCTGTGACAGCTGTGACAAGACGTTTGTCAGCAAGTCGTCGCTGAACATCCACGAGCGCATTCACAAGGGCGTGCGTCCATACGTATGCGCGGCGTGTGGCAAGGCCTTCACTCAGTGTAACCATCTCAAGAAACACGAACGACACCACGCACGTGCGCTTGCGCGTGACCCGTCACACACGCACGGTGACACTGTCAACACCAGTGTCACGTCCGATGTCGTCTGTTAATTTGGGGACGTCACATGTAACAACTACATGCCTGTGTGCTATCATGACAACATGCATGTGTAACACCAACAATGCATACACTGTCCCTGGTTGAAGTCTAACATGCCAGACCGTGCTAACTTATTATCAGTAAAGTGCACCAATTCCTAGGTGCCGAGGTTCAGTCATTACCTCCCTGTGTCATTCACCTCTAATTTACCAACTGATGATGTAGTACAATTTACAAACAAAGATATTCATTTAGACTGGGTTACAGTATGTGCTTTTTTACAGTGGGTGTTGTTTTTACAGTGGGTGTTCTGTTTACAGTGTGTGTGTTCTGTTTACAGTGTGTGTTTGTTTATCTGTAGACTGCTATATGTCAAAGGTGCAGTGGTAATATTACATGTCTTTGATCATCAATCTGACATGTAATGTTGCATGTCACTGTAACTAGCCAGGAACTACAACTGCATACTGTAATTTTATAACTATTACATTATTACGCTAACATTATCGTAACATCAAAGTAAGTGCATCTCCTCTACAGAGTCAAGTTCCAGCTGCTGCTGTTCCAGATGTTGCTTCGGACCACACCCCTCTGGTCTGTCATAGGCCTCTTGTCTCTCACAGCCCTGTGCTCTGTCACAGCCTGTGGTCTGTCACAGCCCAGTGCTCTGTCGCAGCCCTGTGCTCTGTCACAGCCCTGTGCTCTGTCGCAGCCCTGTGGTCTATTGCAGGCATTTGCAGCCCTGTTGTCTATTGCAGCCCTGTGGCCTGTCGCAGCCCTGTGGTCTATTGCAGGCCTGTGGTCTGTCACAGCCCTGTGGTCTATTGCAGGCCTGTGGTCTGTCACAGCCCTGTGGTCTATTGCAACCATGTGGTCTATTGCAGCCCTGTGGTCTGTCACAGCCCTGTTGTCTGTCACAGCCCTCTGGTCTATTGCAGCTCTGTGGTCTGTCACAGCCCTGTGGTCTGTCGCAACCCTGTGGTCTATTGCAGCCCTGTGGTCTGTCACAGCCCTCTGGTCTATTGCAGCCCTGTGGTCTATTGCAGCCCTGTGGTCTATTGCAGGCCTGTGGTCTGTCACAGCCCTGTGGTCTGTCACAGCCCTGTGGTCTATTGCAGCCCTGTGGTCTGTCACAGCCCTCTGGTCTATTGCAGCCCTGTGGTCTGTCACAGCCCTGTGGTCTGTCACAGCCCTGTGGTCTGTCACAGCCCTGTGGTCTATTGCAGCCCTGTGGTCTATTGCAGGCCTGTGGTCTCTCACAGCCCTGTGGTCTGTCACAGCCCTGTGGTCTATTGCAGCCCTGTGGTCTGTCACAGCCCTCTGGTCTATTGCAGCCCTGTGGTCTGTCACAGCCCTGTGGTCTGTCACTGGTGATGTATGTAAAAAAACACTACAAGAGTTGGTGGGTATTTATAGTTATAATATACATTTCTGGTGCATACCATATGGGTCTTTCTCCTCGCTAAAATTAGCAAGTGATTCTTAGTTCATTACATAGCGCCCCTATAAATTAATGATTTGTTATATATAATATATATGTGTGTGTGTATGTGTGACTGTATTTATTAATATTTATAGCAAATGTGAAACATTCAGTGTACACACACAACCAAACACACACATATATATTGATTTATATTTAAGGAATGTATAGTTCAAATTGGTTATAAATATCAAAAGTTGCAATTTAACTTTCTTGTTGAGCCACAGTGTATTTTCTTGTTTGGAAAATGACAGCAGAATATATTTCTTTAATTTTCTATTTATGCTATTATCATATCTGGTGGACTATCAAATAAACTGGTTTCAGTGGACTATTTATTGTTTAAGTGTGCCCATTGATGAGGCATATTGTAGTTATTGTTTTCTCTGACTTATTTATTTAGTTATAATAAATATGAACTAGTGAAAGCACTGATATTTTCAGCCACAGTTTATTCTGTGATACATTTGCTGGGATTATGTTGGCCTCGGTTACCTAGGCTCCGTGAGATGGCAGCACTTTATAGGCCCTCACTGGGCCCTCACATGGATAACATTCAAAAGCCAGCTATGTGACCAGACGGTCTCTACTCAGCGAAGTTATGCGGCTGAGTGAATGTGTTAAGGAGACTAGGATTATGTGAACCATTGTGTGTTTCAGGTTGATTTGAGCATTCGATTGATTTATGCAACTGATTGATTTGTGCCTAGAAATGCACAACAAACCCTTTAATGGGCAAATGTGTCAGCTGATGTGATTGGCTGACTTTTTCAGCAACATTTGTTTCCTGTTGAGTCTACATGTTTCAGATGTTATGTATGTCATTGTCAGGACTTGTGGAGTGTGTGTCACTGTTTTGAATGGATTTGTGCAGACGTTCAGTGACATCGCCTGGACACTGTGTCACACTCTGTCTCCTGACACAGACTTATTTCTCCTAAATGTGGTCACATTTGTACATTGATCTAATACACAGTATATACAATTATACACAGCCAAATGCACAATGTTGTGATGCAGATTAAATATGTATGTACCTTGAATGGAGTTGGTGTCTCAGTTGTAGATAGTGTACATATTTACCTCACAGGAAATTTGTTTTGTGAAGATTTGGTGTGTCAGTTGTAGATAGTGTACATATTTACCTCACAGGAAATGAGTTTTGTGAAGATTTGGTGTGTCAGTTGTAGATAGTGTACTAATTTTGTGGTCTGAGTATTTTGACCACTTTCCGTTCCCTCCATCAACAGACCGAAGTATTGGTTGTGTGACATGGCAGGATATACAAGCTGGAGTGTGGGACAGTGTATGACATGTGACCAGTGCTCTGTCATAGAAGAAACAAAGGACAGTCTTGTTGTCAACCATGGCCAGCAATAAGTGAACGGCTGTGCACTGTTAGCTGCCATATCCCAGAAGCCACTTGGATCTATTTTTGAAATTGTATACAGACATAACATAGGGTATTGCTCAAGAAATATACACTTGATTAGAATATATGACATCCATTGCCCGGACTGCGACCAACATTACATAGGGGCCTACTGGGCACACGAATTTAACATCTATCGTGTCGTCAACCCCTATTGGTAGTAAGTGAACACTAGTTGAACACAGGCCACAGTGTTCAATGAGGGATGTAAAAATCCTAGACCTTGAAGAGAACTGGCACAGGAGAAAACTCAGAGGGGGAAGCCATCTTTAAACAGAGACTTTGGCCAAGAACTCCCACCGGTCATGCTACAGCCTGTGTCACATGATGTAAGTCATGTGACCCGACCGTGAAATTCAGTCCACTGAAGAAGGCTGTGAGAGACACCAAAAATATACAGAAAAAAATTCCTGAGAGGTTTTACTAATTTACAATGAACCAAGAAACTGGATAATTCACCAAAATACATTTTGCTCATAACTACAAAATACATGTATAGAACAAAGGATTGCATTTTTTACAAGTTTTAATTCAATCATGCAGTTACCATATTATTATGTTGCATGGGAATTATGAGTTTTATAGAATGCAACTTACAATTACATTACCGGCCTTACATTATGATACCCACTCTAGGACTAGGTTCTAATAAGACAACCAGAACAAATTCAAATATCACTACAAATGAAAAAAAGAACAAATTAAAATGTCACTCTATTTGCGTATAACATAAAAGTACTATTTTGTCAATTTCTTGCCACAATATTTCAAAACTTTGCAAATAAGAAAGATTCCCCAATTTTACGTGGGATACTTTACGACGATGTCAGTGGACACCGATGACATCTGCTCACAAGGTGGCGCCACTGGCGTTGTGTGCGGCCACGCGTGTCGACCTGTGACTCAAGCGCGTCGTGTCCATGGCTTGTCATCCACTGTGTCGTATGCTGAAAATACTCCGGGACGGCGGTAGGTTTGTCACCGACTGTGACGTCAGCGGGTCATGTCGATTCGTGCCGTTGGCCAGAGTAGGGGGGTTTACCCCGGAAGTAGCGAATCGCGAAAGTTTACTAGAACGGCACAGATCTGGCATGACGGTAAACACGAAATTTATGCGTGAAAAAGTTGTTTGTCGGTAACAGAGCGTGAGCGAAGTGTCGTCTGCTAATTGGCGTGTGGAATTATTAACGAAGTTACAACGACCGACGCGCACACGAGACACAAACTAAGACATAAGAAGGTAAGACTACGATGTTATTTCCTGTTTCGGATTCGTAGGTCTCCGCTTTCGACTGTTGATAGGTGTCATTTGTAGCACATATAGATGAATAAGGAAGACGCGACAAAAACATATCGTGATATGTCTATGGGCATCGATCACGTCATAAATTATAACATTTAATATTATTTATTTCAAAATTTTCTGTCTAAAAATCAAAACGGTAACTATAATTTTAGTGATATACTGGTGAATGAATGTTTATTGGTTTATTTAGAATCATATTAATACTAATTATACACCAATATTCTATGGTACTGTACAACACAATAAAAAACTAGGATGTAGTCTTCAAGTTTATATAGATATATCCAACATCCTAAAGACAGCTTATGTCGACCGATTATGCATATAGGACCGGCTTATGTAGACCGCTGTTTTATGTAGACCAAAATTGGTCTACATAAAGATTCAACGTGTTAGTTCACAACTAACACAATTGAATTTATCAGTACCATTGCTTGTGCACACAGTTCATATGACAGTGAAGTACTGTGCGTAATAAATTTTTAAATGAACAACATCTTAAGTGATTTTGAGCATGTTTTCTCCAGCGCCATGCATATTTTTGAGTATATTGTGTGCTGGGTTATGTGTACCGGGTCAAAGTTCTTATAAATCTATATTTATGGTATATACTGAACGAAGGGTTGGAGTTTCGTGTTCAGTGTATGATATGCGTCATACTGATGCAAAAGGCTATATTATTATGTGTAAATTAGTAAAATTTGCATTTTGACTTTGTTGTGAACCAATAGATCCCTCGAATATTGGCTTTGCCGTACTGTTGGGATTCGACTTAGTTTACATTTTGTAATGGTGCGTTACTGTTTACTAGACTCGGCGGTCCACTGCAAAAAAGGCTAAATAAATATATGCAGCTTTCGGCGTTGCTCCGGTCTACATAAATTGACATCTATGCATATGCGGTTTTATGTAGACCGATTTTTTTGCATATACCTTATTTATTGAAATATTTTGATGAACGTTCATTATGTGTTAAACATTAGTATTAGAAACAATGTTCCAGTTTTACATCTTTGGAAAATGTATTAAATAAAAAAATATGCCTGGTCTACATAAGCCGGACCTCCAGGCACTGGTCGACATAAACTGCCTTTAAAGCTGCATATATACATAAATTATATTGATATAATATAAAAGAGTAACATTATATGTAGAATTATATCATACTACATATTCAGATGTCGTAGAAAGTTATACAAATAGAGAAGGTGACACTTGGTTGTCACATCCACCGAGCAGGCTAAGGCACTGTGTCTAAAACTCAAAGAGTGCAGGCGATGTGTATGTTGGAAATCAACATGAGGCGTTTTGAGTGACAGTGATTCAAACAAACATAATATTTTATTGCATTGAACGACATTTTAAGCAACTCATCAAAGTAATCACCACAGGAGAGTTAACGAACAGCCCGTGGCATTTATACCAAAAACC
Source organism: Oasisia sp. SBJ-2009 (assembly GCA_964017155.1). Classification (NCBI taxonomy): domain Eukaryota; kingdom Metazoa; phylum Annelida; class Polychaeta; order Sabellida; family Siboglinidae; genus Oasisia; species Oasisia sp. SBJ-2009. The sequence goes on from OZ024867.1 coordinate 39,321,360, forward strand.
TTTTGTTGTTTTGCTGCATATTGATGAATTTACATTTATCGCGCATGCGCAGAAACGTCAATCGGAACATTTATAACACCGAAAAAACGTAAGCATGACACCGTAACTGTAAACGTTTGTGTTGTGTGTTGGCAGGCCACAGAGCCGTGAGATGACGGAGACCATCAAGATCTCCATAGAGGTGGACCAGTCGGTGATGGAGACTCTGCCACTGGTCCAGAGACAGAAGCTGTGTCGTCAGGTGAGGCAGGAACAGGTGAAGCAATATCACACCTGGGCGGACGCACTCACCCTCTCCAGCACCGCGGAGAGGCGGAGGAACGTGGCCGACAAGAAAGTGAAGGGAGTCAACTTTGAGCAGTCAGTGTGTGTTCTCGAGGCTACAGAGAGGTTCGAGAACCAGGAGGGTAAGTGACCTTTTATCAACCCCGTCCACCTGGTGCTGACACATACACAGTGGTGTTGTAGTTAGGGTGCGTTTGGAACTCCTCGTGACCCCTACTTGACCCAGTTGCATAAATTCACCAGTCGTCAACTGGAGGAGTGAGAGAACTTTCCAGTTCATAACCTGTGCTTGCCAATGCATTAGTCCTCCTAAACAGTGGCATGACAAAGGCTGCTGCTTAACAAACTGTCCACACAACACTATATGTGTAACACTAAGTACTGTGCAACACTATATTGGTGACACTTGCCACTTAGTATTGTACAACACTATACATGTGACATTACTATACCACTTCGTACTGTACAACACAATAAGTGTGACACTACTATGCCACTTAGTACTGTACAAAACTATATGTGACACTTCTGTGCCACTTAGTACCGTATGACACTATATGTGTGACACTTGTGTGCCACTTAGTACTGTACGACACTATATGTGTGACACTTGTGTGCCACTTAGTACCATACGACACTATATGTGTGAAACTTGTGTGCCACTTAGTATGGTATAACACTGTATGTGTGACATTTGTGTGCCACTTAGTACTGTACGACACTATATGTGTGACACTTGTGTGTCACTTAACCCTGACATCCTGCTTCTCAGTGTCTCAGTTATTTATAGCTCTGTAAGTCAGAAGCTGATGAAATAGAATATGGTGAAATATCAACATTACTCACTGCATGTGTGCACAGTAGATAATGACCACAGGATATTTATTTCAAGTACGCATGAGTAAACATTTGTCAATGCATTCATATACGCAATCCAAATCTGGACTTGCTTTTCGTACTGGTACTATGTGTTTTTTCTTTAATGATCTTTTTAGCATTCTTAGTGTGTTTAGTTTTATGTTGTTTTGTTATTTTGTTGTCTGTCCTGCAACACTCCTGTTATTTTGTTATCTGTCCTGTAACGCTCCTGTTATTTTGTTATCTGTCCTGCAACACCCCTGTTATTTTGTTATATGTCCTGTAAAACTCCTGTTATTTTGTTATATGTCCTGCAACAGTCCTGTTATTTTGTTATCTGTCCTGTAACGCTCCTGTTATTTGGTTATCTGTCCTGCAACACCCCTGTTATTTTGTTATATGTCCTGTAAAACTCCTGTTATTTTGTTATCTGTCCTGTAACACTCCTGTTATTTTGTTATATGTCCTGTAAAACTCCTGTTATTTTGTTATCTATCCTGCAACACTCCTGTTATTTTGTTATCTGTCCTGCAACACCCCTGTTATTTTGTTATCTGTCCTGTAATACCCCTGTTATTTTGTTATCTGTCCTGTAACACCCGTTATTTTGTTATATGTCCTGTAAAACTCCTGTTATTTTGTTATATGTCCTGTAAAACTCCTGTTATTTTGTTATATGTCCTGTAAAACTCCTGTTATTTTGTTATCTGTCCTGCAACACTCAAATACATTGTATGTAGTTTTGTCAGAAGTTCACTATGTAGTGCCCTTTGTGTATGTGTGTGTGCGTGTGTGCGTGTGTGCGTGCGTGCGTGTGTGTGCGTGCGTGCGTGCGTGCGCGCGCGTGCGTGCGTGTGTGCGTGTGTGCGTGGTGATTCAGATCACAACATAGTTCAATTAGATTCCATTAGATGAATGTCATGTAAATCATGTTTTTTCATGAGCATTTCTAATAAAATGCTACAGTTTTGGTACGTCATTTGAGTGAATGTTGGTGTTTTGTTGAGATTAGTCTGTGGTTGTGTGGGTGTTAATGTTAGAAGGTTCACAAAGTTGGTGATACAGTGTTGATATATTTGTTGATATTTGCAATGTTGATTGTTGATGTGTTTGTTGATACTGAGGATGTTGACAATGTTGACAATACAGTGTTAATGTGTTTGTCAATGTTGACAGTGTTGACAATCCAATGTTCACAGTTGGTGTGTTTGTTAATATTGACAATGTTGACAGTGCAGTGTTGGTGTGTTTGTTAATGTTGACAATGCAGTGTTGGTGTGTTTGTTAATGTTGACAATGCAGTGTTGGTGTGTTTGTTAATGTTAACAATGTTGGCAATACAGTGTTGGTGTGTTTGTTAATGTTGACAATGCAGTGTTGGTGTGTTTGTTAATGTTGACAATGTTGACAGTGCAGTGTTAGTGTTGACAGTGTTGACAACAGTGTTGGTGTGTGTGTTAGTGTTGACAGTGTTGACAGCAGTGTTGGTGTGTGTGTGTGTGTGTGTGTGTGTGTGTGTGTGTGTGTGTGTGTGTGTGTGTGCGTTAGTGTTGACAGCAGTGTTGGTGTGTGTTAATGTTGACAGTGTTGACAGCAGTGTTGGTGTGTGTTAGTGTTGACAATGTTGACAGCAGTCTTGGTGTGTGTTAGTGTTCACAATGTTGACAGCAGTGTTGGTGTGTGTTAGTGTTGACCATGTTGACAGCAGTGTTGGTGTGTGTTAGTGTTGACAATGTTGACAGCAGTGTTGGTGTGTGTTAGTGTTGACCATGTTGACAGCAGTGTTGGTGTGTGTGTTAGTGTTAACAGTGTTGACAGCAGTGTTGGTATGTGTTAGTGTTGACAGTGTTGACAGTGCAGTGTTGGTGTTTGTTAATGTTGACAATGTTGACAATGCAGTGTTGGTGTATTTGTTAATGTTGACAATGTTGACAGTGCAGTGTTGGTGTGTTTGTTAATGTTGACAATGCAGTGTTGGTGTGTTTGTTAATGTTGACAATGTTGACAATGCAGTGTTGGTCTGTTTGTTAATGTTGGCAATGTTGACAATGCAGTGTTGGTCTGTTTGTTAATGTTGACAATGTTGACAATGCAGTGTTGGTCTGTTTGTTAATGTTGACAGTGTTGACACTTGTTGTTGTTGCAGTGGTGCAGTCCCTGGAGGGTGGGGGTTGTGAGCCTGACGTCTGTAGTCCTTCTGGTGCCTCTCTCCTACACAAGGTCAGTAGGTCAAGGTCACAGTACCAGCAACACATTTTATATTTAGTTTCCCATTTTGTAGTGCCAAAGTGGTCATTGTATTAATTTCAGTGGGAAATCAGCAAATCTTGTGTACTCCAATGTTGCCATGGTGTGACAGCCGAGTGTCAGGATGATTTTGAATGTGCTTTATGCAGCTTGTTTGACGATCCTGTTGTAAGTACATAGATGTAAGTATAAACCTTGTGAAAATATATGTCAGATAGTAGACCATCTGGATCAAAGATGCATTAAAGTAGACCATCTGGGTCATGGATGCATTAAGTAGACCATCTGGATCAAGGACCATTGAAGGACGGATTAAGTAGGCCATCTGGATCAAAGATATATTAACTAGACCATCTGGATCAAATACGGATTAAGTAGACCATCTGGATCAAGGATGGATTAAGTAGATCATCCGGATCAAGGACGGATTAAGTAAACCATCTGGATCAAGGATGGATTAAGTAGACCGTCTGGATCAAGGATGGATTAAGTAGACCATCTGGATCAAGGATGGATTAAGTAGACCATCTGGATCAAGGACGGATTAAGTAGACCATCTGGATCAAGGATGGAGTAAGTAGACCATCTGGATCAAACATACATTAAATAGACCATCTGGATCAAGTACGGATTAAGTAGACCATCTGGTTCAAGGACGGATTAAGTAGACCATCTGGATCAAGGATGGATTAAGTAGACCATCTGGATCAAAGATGCATTAAATAGACCATCTGGATCAAGGACGGATTAAGTAGACCATCTGGATCAAGGACGGATTACGTAGACCATCTGGATCAAGGATGGATTAAGTAGACCATCTGGATCAAAGATGCATTAAATAGACCATCTGGATCAAGGATGGATTAAGTAGACCATCTGGTTCAAGGACGGATTAAGTAGACCATCTGGATCAAGGATGGATTAAGTAGACCATCTGGATCAAAGATGCATTAAATAGACCATCTGGATCAAGGATGGATTAAGTAGACCATCTGGATCAAGGACGGATTAAGTAGACCATCTGGATCAAGGACGGATTAAGTAGACCATCTGGATCAAGGATGGATTAAGTAGACCATCTGGATCAAAGATGCATTAAATAGACCATCTGGATCAAGGATGGATTAAGTAGACCATCTGGTTCAAGGACGGATTAAGTAGACCATCTGGATCAAGGATGGATTAAGTAGACCATCTGGATCAAAGATGCATTAAATAGACCATCTGGATCAAGGACGGATTAAGTAGACCATCTGGATCAAGGACGGATTAAGTAGACCATCTGGATCAAGGACAGATTAAGTAGACCATCTGGATCAAGGACGGATTAAGAGGCAGACCACAGAGGATGGTTGACACTTAGCAGTCTGGGTCATTGTAGAGTTGTGTATAAGGAACTGTTATTGATGTCCCTATGCTACCTTTTTGTCCTCTGTGTCCACATGTCTGTCCTGTGTGTCCTGCAGTGCTGTGCCAATGACAACGTGGCCTTGGCGGAGGTCGTACTGTCATACGCTGTTGACGTCAACAGCCAGGATGACAACGGTTCCACTCCACTGCACTTTGCCTGCGGCTACGATCATCCGGAACTTGTCCAGCTTCTGTTGGAGGTAAGTCTCTCCTGCACTACAGCGGAACCTCTCTAGTAGGGCCACCTCTCTTTTAGGGACAACTTGTCATTTAAAGATGTACCTTTACAATCTTGCCATAGCTCCCTGGCGTATCAATCAATCTGGTGACAACTGGAAATGTTTATTGACTCTGAGATCGATTAATCTGTTTGTATTGATGCACCTCTGAGTGTTGTTTTTAAGGATTTAGGCGCAGTATAAGTTACCTAATTATTATCATTATTATCAACTGCAGATAACTTGTCCCCATGTGGTATGCAATTTTAAGATAAAGACTTGAGTTCCACCAACAGATGACAGTGATGACTCAACTGTGAAATATGTCAGTGTTTGTTGCAGCATGGCGCAGATGCCACCATTGCAGACTTCGATGGCAACTTCCCGTCCGACTACGTCGGAGGAGATTTTGAATGTCAGCCAATCATTGAAGAACACTTGAAAAAGTTAGGTAAGTCACGCAAATATATTTACCCTTATCATAATTTATTACATAGACAATGTGTGCAGTTGAAACTGTAGAAATATCATATTTAAATGTATATTTAGAAACAATTCCATTTCATTGACATACATTTTTAGTACCTTTATTAATGTATTTCATTCCACCTCTGTATAAATACTTATGTTTAACATTCAATCTTATTCTGTTGATCTGTTTATATAAAATTAAATATTCCTAATTTCTGTTTATTTCAATTTAATCGTTAATTATACAGTATTACCTAATATTTATTTAAAAAAAGAAGAAGTTTTCATAGCATTTATTTATGCACCTGTTTTATCTACTTGTTACTGTTTCATATTGTTTTCCTTTTTACCTGTTTCTACCTGTGTCTCCCTATATATATATATATATGCATGTGTCATCATGCATGTTCACCTGTGTTCACCTGTGTTCACCTGTGTTCACCTGTGTTCGCCTGTGTTCGCCTGTGTTCGCCTGTGTTCGCCTGTGTTCGCCTGCGTTCGCCTGCGTTCGCCTGCGTTCGCCTGCGTTCGCCTGCGTTCACCTGCGTTCACCTGCGTTCCCCTGCGTTCACCTGCGTTCCCCTGCGTTCACCTGCGTTCTCCTGCGTTCACCTGCGTTCTCCTGCGTTCTCCTGCGTTCACCTGTGTACCTGTGTTCACCTGCGTTCTCCTGCGTTCACCTGCGTTCACCTGCGTTCACCTGCGTTCACCTGTGTTCTCCTGTGTTCACCTGTGTCACCTGTGCAGGAGAAGATGGGGTGTCTCTGGAGAAGACGAGGAAGGAGAGACAGACCAAGATGTTAGAAGATGTCAAGATTGTGCTACGAGATAAACTTGACGTCAACCTGCCCCTTGATGATGAAGGAACCACTCTGGTAGGTGACCAGCCTCCGTATCACTGGCTACATGTGCACAATACCACATTTATTATAATTATTAATAATACAAATGATATGTTATATTAACCTGGATCATTCCGCACGATTACATTAACAGGCTAATCCACAGAGTCACATACTCCAAAGTTACGATAGTTGTTGTCAGCAAGTGTCACATTGTCCCAGTACAGAGAGAGTTGTTGTCAGCAAGTGTCACATTGTGACAGTACAGAGACAGTTGTTGTCAGCAAGTGTCACATTGTGACATTACAGAGACAGTTGTTGTCAGCAAGTGTCACATTGTGCCAGTACAGAGACTGTTGTTGTCAGCAAGTGTCACATTGTGACAGTACAGAGACAGTTGCTGTCAGCAAGTGTCACATTGTTCCAGTACAGAGCAGACGTGTTAAGTCTCCCACTTTACGCGGGAGCCTCCCGCTTTACGCACCCATCTCCCGCCCTCCCGCGCGTGAGACGAAATCTCCAGTTTATGATTCGTCCTCCAGTTTCTAATGTTGTAACCTCCCATAATGCCCCTTTTTATAAATAAATATATCCACGATTTACATCGTTGTGGAACCGCTCCATATCACCAATCTATTTCAGTTACTAATTATACTTTATTTTTACTAATACAACCGAAGAGCGTAACAGGCATTTTAATTGGGTGGGAGCAATCACGTGGATCGACATGGCGCCATCGAAGTCGAAAGCAAATTCGAAGCCAGCACCTCGTTCTACTTCAAAGAAGAAACATGTCTCAAAGTTTCTCCAAGCGTGAGTCGGCGATCTGCACTGGATCAGCAGAAGCGACCGAGGGTTGTCACCTGCGTTTTGCTTGTCGTCCTCAATGGTTCTTTTACATCCCAAATTGAGACGGGACCGACATTTATGTGATTCTCCGATTCACGAGGGATACACAGTCCCCAATGTAAAATGTTGAGAGCCAGATTTTTATATCACAATTGCCGGTACCGGGGATCGAACCCGTGCCGCCGGCGTGGCAGGTGGATGTGGTAACCACTACACCACCCGCGGTCTCGTTCTACTTGCTCAGCAAGTTTGTGTGGAGTGCCACCATTAATGTATGTTATAATGCTTTTTTTCTTTTAAACTAAAGATTGTGCAATGGCCAATGCCATTTGTGTCTTTGTGGTGGTTCTTTTTAATGTAAAGTGTCTACCATTTAGGTTGGTTTTAGTGTTCTATTTGCTCAGCAAGTTTGTTGAGTGCCTTCATTAATATATGTTCTTATAATGTGTTTTTCAGAGGATTGTGCAATGCCAGTTGGTGTTTGTGCTGGTTTGTGAATATAAACTTTGTGGCAGTTATGTGCATATAATCGTTGTCATTGTTATGGTGTTATTGCATGTTGTATTTATATTTAGATAATTTTCAAATAGAGAATTGTTTTACATATGAGTGTTTGTGAATTTTGCATTCCACCGCCGGGCAATAGCATCGATATTTGATTAGCTCGATTTTATGCTAAAATCTCCAGTTTTGTCATTTCAGAAACTTAACAGGTCTGGTACAGAAACAGTTGCTCTCAGCAAGTGTCAGACTGTCCAAGTACAGAGACAGTTGCTGTCAGCAAGTGTCAGATTGTCCCAGTACATATGTACATAACGACTGCAGTCAGCTACAGCTGTACACAAAGAGTGTGTGATTTGTTGATAGCATTTGATCACTTTAGAAAGGAGTTGTGATAACAATCAATACAATTCCTGCCAGGCATTCAGCTCAAAGTGCTCAATGACATTGTGTTAAAGTTGATTGACAGCTGCTATAACTGTAGCCACTGTCTGATAAGATCGACCTGGATTCTTTATCCAAACACTTGTAGCACATTCACAGACACCCATAGCACTTTTCATTCACATACACATTATACAAGCACTTGTCACATATTTACAAACACATTATCCAGATACTCATAGCACATCCAAAACACATTATCTAGGCACATTCACAAACACAGATACTCATAGCACATTCACCAACACATTATCCAGATACTCCCAGAAACACAGTATTTAGATACTCATAGCACATTCACCAACACATTATCCAGATACGTTTGGTATTTTGGTGGTAAAATTAACCTTCCACTCTGGTTTTTCGCTGGTGTAATTCAGATTATTCCAGACTACCTTCCTACTGCAAAAGTGCTCTAGACTTGTGAGGTAACTGGCCACCCGGTCTGGGGGGGGGGGGGGTAACTGTAATGTGGCCCTGTTTGTTAGCCGGTGTATAGAACAACGACAGCTAGGAACCAATCAGCTTGTTTCTGGAACCAGCTCACAGGGGAGGGAAATCCCCCGTTCAACTCTTTTTGCCTGACTGAAAGCGTCATTGTAACAGCAGGGGTGATGTTATCTGTAGATTACAACACGTCGTCCCCTGAGGTCTGTCCTGGCCTGTTTGAGGCAGCACTAAGTAAACTAGAGTCTTACAGGTAGGTAGGTAAATTTCCAGTGTTTTCTCGGGTTTTTTCCGTTTTTTGGGGGGGGGGAAATAAATTGATTGATTATTTAGTTCCTTTATGTAGGAGAAGGTGCGTCTGTTGACAACTGTCAGGACCTGGAGTGTCACATATGTCACCAGCCAAACAGGAGTAGGGTGACATGTCACCTCAGTCTTGACACCATAAAGTTGTTGTACACAGAGAAAACAGGTTGATCCTTTGCTGTGATCCTTCACTGTGATCCTTTGCTGTGATCCTTTGCTGCGATCCGTTGCCATGATCCTTTGCTGTGATTCTTCACTGTGATCCTTTGCTGTGATCCTTCACTGTGATCCTTAGCTGTGATCCTTTGCTGTGATCCTTTGCTGTGATCCTTAATATTAGCTGTGATCCTTTGTTGTGATCCTTCAATGTGATCCTTCAATGTGATCCTTCAATACTAGCTGTGATCTTTCGCCATGATCCACAGTCAGTGCACACCTACGAGGGAACAGGAAGTCCTGGACAGTGTCTGTGGTCCTGGTCTGGAGTGTGTCATTGGAGGGCAGCAACATGTCACCAAGAGTCCCTCACTGTGACACTACATGTACTTACATAAGGAAGGAGGAAATGTGACAGTCACAATACCCAGTGGTCATGTGACACCCACATTACGCACTGGTCTCTTCTTTGTGTTGATAATCTATTAAATCAGTGAATTACTTTCACTATGAATACGTCCTGCTACAAGGCTGACTTGTCACCTGTGTCACTATAGAGACGTCAACGCAAGACTTGCACGGTGTGTTGACACTCGACACTCGACACCACCACACGTGGAAAAATCTGCAGTCTAGTTCAGTCACTGTTGCCTTAGTTCACCGAGGAGATGTGTAGATGGTGGTAGATCCGTACGATGTCTGGTGGAGTGATGTGTCCACTGGTCACAGGGCCGTCACAGTCAGGCTGTGACTGAGTGTGTACAGTTGACCGTGTGTCATCAGGCAGTGGTCCTTCCTTCAGACAGGCTGCTTGTAATATTCTACTACCAGGTATTTCATGATCAGTTTACCTTTACTCTCTGACAAGTAGGACGCTGTCAGTCGTCTCAGTGAGACAACTGCCACTAGATGGCGACACAATAGTTATTCTATAAATAACTGTCACTGTTGTGGCCTCATGCTATGATTGTTGTTTGGCCTCACAATGTGGGCCTATGTTGTGGCCTCACAATGTGGCCTCAAGTTGTGGCCTCATAATCTGGGCCCAGGTTGTGGCCTCACGTTGTGGGCCCAGGTTATGGCACAAATCTGTGGAGTGTTTCATTAGGGTCTACCCTGCGGATTGGGGGTGTTATGTCTATCTTGCCACTGTCACGTTTACCTACCAGTGCTACATACAGAAATGAAGGTATAACTGTTACAACTTCATTTGAAGTTTTTTCAGTTGCCATGCCGACTCTTTGGAATTCACTTCCTGACAACGTAAAATCAGCGTGAAATATTGTTACATTTCGCTGTCACCTGAAAACTCTGTTTAACAGCCGCTGTCCTCCCTGTCACATCATCTTAGAGGTTGACCACATCTACACACTACATCAACCACGATGACACTTAGCCACTGTCTTGTGGTACCACTCAGGTTCTCTGAAGATGTTGATTGACATTGTTACTAAAAAGTATCCATTTCTTCTTATTATCCAATGCCACTGTTGTTTCTGCCACAGCTGCACAAGGCCTGCTACAACGGCTACCGCGATGTTGCTAAGTTACTGCTCCAGAAAGAGGCTACGGTCGACATCCAGACAAGTAGTGGCTGGACCCCGCTACATGTGGCTGCCAAGTTCTCGAAGGTACGGGGTAAAACAGTAGGTGGTGGTATTTGTCATGGGATAAAATAGTAGGTTATGTGTTTGTCATGGGGTAAAATAATAGGTGGTGGTATTTGTCATGGGGTAAAACAGTAGGTGGTGTATTTGTCACAGAGTAAAATACTAGGTGGTGGTATTCTCATTCTCCATGAATGGGTACTTGGCTATAGACTGTGATGAATATGTGTGTACAAATAGTATTTGTGCATTAATTTCAGTATGGCTGAATACTTTCCAGAGACATGAACACAATGTTGGATTGATGAGATTGATGAGAGTAGAGTGTCAGTTGACCAGGGCCAGTGACCACACGGTGTGCTGTTTAAGACCTGACCTTTACCCTTATGTGTTTCCTCCCTCCGCAGTTGAAGATTGTGAAACTGCTGCTGAAGCACGGGGCTGACGCGAGTCAACACAACGAGGCCGGCAAGTCGCCCTTCGCCCTCGCTACCTGCCCCGACGTCAGGGAACTCCTGCTGAAGGCACAGAACAAGAAGTTCACCTCCCAGATGAGTCAGGACGAAGACTATGAGGAGGAGGCAACCACACCCAGCGCTGTGTGAGTAGCACCCTCCAGTTGTTACGTCATCAGGCTAAGTTATTTATTTATCCTTATAGTTAGTTGGGTATTTAATGTGTGTGTTCATATATGTATATGTTCTGAATATATATACATACATACATACATACATACATACATACATACATACATACATACATACATACATACATACATACATACATACATACATACATACATACATACATACATACATACATACATACATACATACATACATACATACATACATACACACACACACACACACACACACACACACACACACACACACACACACACATATATATATACAGTGTATATATATATATATATAATATATATATACATACATATATATATATATATATATATATATATATATATACATATATATATATATGTGTATATATATATATATATATATATATATATATATATATATATATATATATACATATATATATAAATATATATATATATATATGTATATATATATATATATATATATATATATATATATATAAATTAGATAGTACTCTGGGCAATGTGTGTTTAGTCAAATGTTTCAATCTAGTTAGGGTGACATTTAAATAATGCCAACTAAGTGATTGTGTTGCAGCCAACTGCACCATAAGCCTCTGTCTAAAGTGACAGTTAAGGTTATAACCCTGAAACCCTGAAACCCTTCATGTGATTGTTACAGCCAACTGCGCCATGAGCCTCTCTCCAAGGTGGACCAGTTGCAGGAAGCTGAGAGCAGGTTTGGTGACCTTCAGGACGAGGAAAGTGACAACGACCTTGACGACGTTGACAGCAGCGAGATGATCTATGAAGACACCCTGTCCTTTGCAGATGATCTGGATCAACCAGAGACTCCGGTAGGCAGTGTGTTTGATGTGATGACCTGTGTCATTACACACAGTAACATTATCACATGTGCATGTCTAACTGTTGCGTAGCCTTATGTGTTCACCCGATTACTTGTGGGTAGGGGTGTGTCTCTCTTGCACATGTCCTTGCCCCCCCCCCAAAAAAAACCTTGAAATTGTACCTGAAATTGTACTTGAAATTTACTAACAGCAGATGGTCATAACTGTAGAATGTATATCTATGATGCAAAAGATATCAGACAAGACAATGATATCCGACAGTCAAGACAATATATTATATCAACTGTAACAATATAAAGCATGCATTTCCAATTTTTGGCATGTAAAAACACAAATGGCACATCGCCACCATCCTTCTATATTGTCTCCATGGGTCATGTAGATGTGAGTACCACACAAGGCATAGACAAATAATGCCTAGACAAATGCCAAGTTGCATTTTGGGTAAAATACACACACACGCACATGCACGCACGCACACACACACATACACATGCACAAACACACACAGCCTTTATGTTTTTTATGTACACCAAACAATACTTAATAGTTCTTTACAAAGATATTTGCCCAGACACAAACTGTTACATATGCATTTATCCCCACCCCCCACCCCCCACCCCCCACCCCCCGCCACACATGTCCTTCTATAGTTAATCATCTATACACAGTAACTTCAGTATAGATTTGTGTACCTCCTTGGGAGTAAAATAAATGTTTAGTTATACATACAAATGAGTGGGTCACTCTCCATTCAGTGGCTGTTGTAGTCGTCTTAATGAAAATCTCCTAACAAAATGTTATTGACATTGTTGTTTGTTTATATATTACCTTCTGTCAAACAAAGATGTTCCAGGTCTTGTATTTGTCTGACGTGTGTAGATGTCATTCCACCTGTAGAAGCTGGTAGCCCGCAGTGTCACCCCCGCCCCGGCTGTCACCCCCCACCCCGAGGACGACCTGGCCAAACTGTCTGAGTTGACAGAACAAGTCATGCGCGTCCACTTACAACAGAGATACTCTCAGGACAAGATCTATGTGAGTACACAAACACTAATTTAGGACAGATGTATTCAGAGGACAAGATCTGTACGCAAACACTCATTTACCACAAGGATACTGACAGGACATGATCTGTGTTACCACACATGCAGTGACAGGCGGATCCCGTGGTTCCTGTGTGGTATATGTGGATCTGTGTTTTGTGTCAATAGATATCTTCATTTGACTGATTACTAATGGCAGCAGGGCACCGTGGCATAGTGGCTAGAGGATCACAGTCTTGGTAGAATGATTCCAAATCTAAACCCTGGAGATTTGTTTTGAACCTGGGACAAATTCACTCACTTTTTGTTCCTCCAGTTTAATCAGCTGTACAAAGGAATACCCACCTACAGACAGTGCTGATGCTTTTGTATGAATGATCTTAGTGCATTAACTGCCGAATGGCTGACTGTATCCCAGAGAAGTTGAGATGGTGTTTGATTAAAGAAGTCTGCCACGGAATACAGTATACAGTGCTTTTAACAGTTCTGTTGGCTGGATGCCATGTAGTATTAGAACAGCCTGCTATTTTGAACATAACTATTCAAATCTTTATTGTTTCTGCTACTTTTTAAAGTGTCACGCTTCATTTGGCTTCAGACAAACGTTGGGGACATCCTGATTGCGATCAACCCATTCAAGCGCATGCCAATCTTCACAAAGCAGGTAAATGTGTCTTCCTTCAGTGCCATGTCTTTTGGAACTGTACATCTGTACATACAACATCACTTGTGTACAACATCTGCACATACAACATCATTTGTGTACTACAACATCTTCACATACAACATCACTTTTGTACAACATCTGCACATATAGCATCACTTGTGTACAACATATAGCATCACTTGTGTACAACATCTGCACATACAACATCACTTGTGTACAACATCTGCACATAGAGCATCACTTGTATACAACATATGTACATACAACATCACTTGTGTACAACATCTGCACATACAGCATCACCTGTGTACAACATATGTACATACAGCAACACTTGTGTACAACATCTGTACATAAAACATCACTTGTGTACAACATCTGTACATACAACATCACTTGTGTACAACATATGTACATACAACATCACTTGTGTACAACATATGTACATACAACATCACTTGTGTACAACATATGTACATACAACATCACTTGTGTACAACATATGTACATACAGCATCACTTGTGTACAACATCTGCACATACAACATCACTTGTGTACAACATCTGCACATACAACATCACTTGTGTACAACATATGTACATACAACATCACTTGTGTACAACATCTGCACATACAACATCACTTGTGTACAACATCTGTACATACAACATCACTTGTGTACAACATATGTACATACAACATCACTTGTGTACAACATCTGTACATACAACATCACTTGTGTACAACATCTGCACATACAACATCACTTGTGTACAACATCTGTACATACATCACTTGTGTACAACATCTGCACATACATCACTTGTCTACAACTGAAGCCCCACTGTATATAACTACTGGCCATGTTTGACTGTGACAGATCTCGACCCAGTACCACAAGTGCGCCCCAGGGTGTAGCATGTCGCCCCACGTGTACGGGGTGGCGGAGAGGGCCTACCGCGCCCTCATGAGGACCCAGGGCCCCCAGTGCTGCATCATCTGTGGTGAGAGTGGCAGCGGCAAGACTGAGTCGAGCAAATACTTCATCCAACACCTCGTCTCCATCACAGCTCAAAACAACTGCAGCAAGCTCTGTACCAAGATCAAACAGGTGGGGCTGTCATGTCTGGTGACAGTGGTGACAGTGTAGTGACAGAGGTGATGGCAGTGTAGTGACAGAGGTGATGACAGTGTGGTGACAGAGGTGATGACAGTGTGGTGACAAAATTGATGACAATGTGGTGACAAAGGTGATGACAGTGTGGCAACAGAATTGATGACAATATGGTGACAGTGTTGTAACAGAGGTGATGCCAGTATGATAACAGAGGTGATGACAGTGTGGTGACAGAGGTGATGACAGTGTGGTGACAGAGGTGATGACAGTGTAGTGACATAGGTGATGACAGTGTGGTGACAGACAGAGGTGATGACAGTGTAGTGACAGAGGTGATGACAGTGTGGTGACAACCAGAGGTGGTGACAGACAGAGGTGACAGACAGAGGTGATGACAGTGTAGTGACAGAGGTGATGATAGTGTGGTGACAAACAGAGGTGATGACAGTGTGGTGACAGAGGTGATGACTGTGGTGACAGAGGTGATGACAGTGTGGTGACAGAGGTGATGACAGTGAGGTGACAGAGGTGATGACAGTGTGGTGACAGACAGAGGTGATGACAGTGTGGTGACAGACAGAGGTGATGACAGTGTGGTGACAGAGGTGATGACAGTGTGGTGACAGAGGTGATGACAGTGTAGTGACATAGGTGATGACAGTGTGGTGACAGACAGAGGTGATGACAGTGTGGTGACAGACAGAGGTGATGACAGTGTGGTGACAGAGGTGATGACAGTGTGGTGACAGAGGTGATGACAGTGTAGTGACATAGGTGATGACAGTGTGGTGACAAAGGTGATGACAGTGTGGTGACAGAGGTGATGACAGTGTGGTGACAGAAGTGATGACAGAGGTGATGGCAGTGAAGTGACAGAGGTGATGACAGTTTGGTGACAGAGGTGATGGTTGTGTTGTAACAAAGATGATGACAGTATTGTAACAGAGGTGATGACAGTGTGGCAACAAATATGATGACAGTGTGGTGACAGAGATGATGACAGTGTGGTGACAGAGGTGATGAGGTAGAAATATAGTAAGGATAGTGTTGGTCACCATCACACTGTTGTGAAGTTAAACTTGTCACTTAACTTCTGTTGTCATCAATTGTGGCACTGCATATAACAGATATTGAGATATTACAGATTTGTCACACAGATGTGATTTAAAATAATTTTATCAAACTATGCAATAAAACAAATATTGTGCACTGTCAGTGACATGTTGGTAAACAAGACAGGTGACACTTGTCACATTTTGTCACATTAGACAGCATTGCATCTCAAGCATGCTCAAGCAGACATTTCGTCCTGGTTTAGGTTAAATAAAATAAATGTTATTCATCATATGTTTGCCATTCATGTGTTGATTACCTGTGATTACAATCACTGGGGGGGGGGGGGGGTGTTTCAGGCTAACCCTCTATTGGAGGCATTTGGCAACGCCAGGACACAGATGAATGACAACTCAAGTCGCTTCGGGAAATACATAGAACTACTTTTTAGTGGGGATGGACAACTCCACGGAGGTGAGTGAAGTGGTTCTGACACAGGCAATGGTGATATGATGTTTAAACATAATGGTTTGTTTGGTCTCTAAACGTATTGGTAAAATTATGACTGAAAATTCTATTTCTTTGATTGTGTGAATTCTTGAAAATGATGCTTCATGAACTGATTACAAGCAGAGTAATTGTAATCAGTAATATTCATTCTGTGTTGTTGTAGCTAAGAGCTAAGATCATGAGTATCTGTGTTGTTGATCTTGCAGCTATGATCCTTGAGTATCTAAGATTCATGCATATCTGTGTTGCTGTTGCAGCTAAGATCCAAGAGTATCATTATGTGTTGTTGTTGCAGCTAAGATCCACAAGTATTTGTGTGGTTGTTGCAGCTAAGATCCATGAATATCTGTGTTGTTGCAGCTAAGATCCACAAGTGTCTGTGTTGTTGCAGCTAAGATCCACGAGTGTGTGTGTTGTTGTTGCAGTTAAGATCCCCTAGTGTCTGTGTTGTTGTTGCAGCTAAGGTCCACGAGTGTGTGTGTTGTTGTTACAGCTAAGATCCACGAGTGTGTGTAC
>OZ024867.1:39343404-39353404 GCA_964017155.1 Oasisia sp. SBJ-2009
GTAACTGAAGCCTTGTCAAGACAGATGTGTTGTGATAGATGTGTTTAATGTTGTAATTGAAGACTTGTCAAGACAGATGTGTTGTGATAGATGTGTTTAATGTTGTAATTGAAGACTTGTCAAGACAGATGTGTCATGATAGATGTGTTTAATGTTGTAATTGAAGACTTGTCAAGACAGATGTGTTGTGATAGATGTGTTTAATGTTGTAATTGAAGACTTGTCAAGACAGATGTGTTGTGATAGATGTGTTTAAAGTTGTAATTGAAGACTTGTCAAGACAGATGTGTTGTGATAGATCTGTTTAAAGTTGTAATTGAAGACTTGTCAAGACAGATGTGTTGTGATAGATCTGTTTAAAGTTGTAATTGAAGACTTGTCAAGACAGATGTGTTGTGATAGATCTGTTTAATGTTGTAACTGAAAACTTGTCAAGACAGATGTGTTGTGATAGATCTGTTTAATGTTGTAATTGAAAACTTGTCAAGATAGATGTGTTGTGATAGATCTGTTTAATGTTGTAATTGAAAACTTGTCAAGACAGATTATGAACTTTAATCACGAAAACCTCACATTTTTTTCAATGCAATCCCATGTCAAAATTAAGCAGGATTCATAGCTGAGATATCAAAGAATCAGTGGGAATTAGTCTCTTAAGTATCTCTTAAGTATCCGCAAGATGGGGCCACCGCAAGAGGCTTTATCTCCACCGGATACTTTCAGTCGGGGAGGAGACACACGGGCGCTTTCGGATGCGTGCGGTCTAATGGGTTAATAAAATACATGATCGTAAAAGGGTGCCACTGAACAGATCCTGAGAGGAAGTGAGCCAGTTTAAATAAAAGTGTGTTGAGGACAGTGTTGAGTTTAGTTGGAGGGTTGTGACAGATGTGTTGTGACAGATGTGTTGTGGCAGGTGTGTTGTGGCAGGTGTGTTGTGGCAGATGTGTTGTGATGGCAGATGTGTTGTGGCAGGTGTGTTGTGATGGCAGGTGTGTTGTTTGTAGATGTGTATCAACATCGCCAACGAGCAGCTACAGCAGTACTTCAACAAGTACGTCTTCCAGATGGAGAGAGACGAGTGTCTGGCGGATGGACTCCAGCCCCTCACTGTGGAGCCCAGGAACAACGAACGCACTGTCAGTCTCTTCCTGGGGGTGAGTTTCTTTTCCTAGGGGTGAGTCGCTGCTTCGGTGGGTGAGTCTATGTTCCAGGGGGTGAGTCTCTGTTCCTGGGGTGAGTCTCTGTTCCTGGGGGTGAGTCTCTGTTCCTAAGGGTGAGTCTCTGTTCACGGGGGTGAGTCTCTGTTCCTGGGGTAAGTCTCTGTTCCTAGGGGTGAGTCTCTGTTCACGGGGGTGAGTCTCTGTTGCTAAGAGTGAGTTTCTGTTCCTGTGGGTGAGTCTCTGTTCCGAAAGGTGAGTCTCTGTTCACGGGGGTGAGTCTTTTGTTTCTGTGGGTGAGTCTATTCCTAGGGGTAAGTCTATGTTCACGGGGGTGAGTCTCTGTTCACGGGGATGAGTCTCTGTTCTTGGGGGTGAGTCTTTTGTTTCTGTGGGTGAGTCTTTTTTCCTGGGGGTGAGTTTATGTTCCTGGGGATGAGTCTCTGTTCCTGGGGTGAGTCTCTGTTATTGGGGGTGAGTTTCTGTTCCTGGGGATGAGTCTCTGTTCTTGGGACAAGTCTCTGTTCTTGGGGGTGAGTCTCTGTTCCTGGGGGTGAGTCTATGTTCCTAGGGGGTGAGTCTCTGTTCCTAGGGGGTGAGTCTCTGTTCCTGGGGGTAGTCTCTGTTCCTGGCAGGGAGTCTCTGTTCCTGGGGGTGAGTCTCTGTTCCTGGGGTGAGTCTCTGTTCCTGGGGTGAGTCTCTGTTCCTGGGGTGAGTCTCTGTTCCTGGGGTGAGTCTCTGTTCCTGGGGTGAGTCTCTGTTCCTGGGGTGAGTCTCTGTTCCTGGGGTGGGTCTCTGTTCCTGGGGGTGAGTCTCTGTTCCTGGGGTGGGTCTCTGTTCCTGGGGTGAGTCTCTGTTCCTGGGGTGAGTCTCTGTTCCTGGGGTGGGGTCTCTGTTCCTGGGGTGAGTCTCTGTTCCTGGGGTGAGTCTCTGTTCCTGGTGTGAGTCTCTGTTCCTGGGGTGAGTCTCTGTTCCTGGGGTGAGTCTCTGTTCCTGGGGTGAGTCTCTGTTCCTGGGGTGAGTCTCTGTTCCTGGGGTGAGTCAGATCTGCACTAAGTAGAGCTGGTTTTTTGTTGGAGTCTGTCAGGAGCTCTGTGAACCATCCTAACAGTTGGATACTTTGTTCAATAAGAACTTATCTATTAAACTTGGCATTTGCAGGACTTTCACAGAACAATGTAAACATTGTGTTAAACTGTTCTATCGACACAGGTTGTTTTCCATCATGGCTTTATGATGTCACACACACAGATCATTTTGACACAGTTTCACTTTCGCTTTGTTGCAGCCAATGGGTGTCCTGAGTATCCTGGATGAAGAAACTAACTTTCCCAGAGCCACAGACCGCACCCTGGCCACCAAACTACACGCCGGGCCAGGTGGGTGCTTGTGACTCACTAGGCCAGCAACACAGTCAGGTGGCCCTAACACAGTCAGGTGGCCCTAACACAGTCAGGTGGCCTTGACACAGTCAGGTGGCCCTGACACAGTCAGGTGGCCCTGACACAGTCAGGTGGCCCTGACACAGTCAGGTGGCCCTGACACAGTCAGGTGGCCCTAACACAGTCAGGTGGCCCTAACACAGTCAGGTGGCCCTGACACAGTCAGGTGGCCCTGACACAGTCAGGTGGCCCTGACACAGTCAGGTGGCCCTGACACAGTCAGGTGGCCCTGACACAGTCAGGTGGCCCTGACACAGTCAGGTGGCCCTGACACAGTCAGGTGGCCCTGACACAGTCAGGTGGCCCTGACACAGTCAGGTGGCCCTGACACAGTCAGGTGGCCCTGACACAGTCAGGTGGCCCTGACACAGTCAGGTGGCCCTGACACAGTCAGGTGGCCCTGACACAGTCAGGTGGCCCTGACACAGTCAGGTGGCCCTGACACAGTCAGGTGGCCCTGACACAGTCAGGTGGCCCTGACACAGTCAGGTGGCCCTGACACAGTCGGGTGGCCCTGACACAGTCGGGTGGCCTTGACACAGTCAGGTGGCCTTCACACAGTCAGGTGGCCCTAACACAGTCAGGTGGCCCTAACACAGTCAGGTGGCCCTGACACAGTCAGGTGGCCCTGACACAGTCAGGTGGCCTTGACACAGTCAGGTGGCCTTGACACAGTCAGGTGGCCTTGACACAGTCAGGTGGCCTTCACACAGTCAGGTGGCCTTAACACAGTCAGGTGGCCCTAATACAGTCATGTGTCCCTAATCTTGTCATATGGCCCTAACCAAGTAATGTGGCCCTAACCAAATCATGTGGCCCTAATGCAGTCATGTGGCCCTAACCAAGTAATGTGGCCCTAACCAAATCATATGGCCCTAACCCAGTCATGTGGCCCTAACCCAGTCATGAGGCCTTAACCAAGTAATGTGGCCCTAACCAAATAATGTGGCCCTAACTCAGTCATGTGGCAGAATTGTAACGTACAGTGAGCACCATTATTCCACCTAGTGGGGAGTGGCACAAATTATGCTGATTGGCTGGAAAAGGTATAAGTATTATTTATTTGAAAAAGCACCATTATTGCATTGATAAAGAAACTTTATTTTTATTTTGAAAATAACCATTTTTTGTGTGCTTGTCATTTAATGGGTAGATGTAACATTTATCTCACTCACTATCAATTATTTATTTCACAGCTGATGCTGTTGAATAACCTGTATTGTTAAGATGGTTTACTTCCTATTGTATTTGACCATATTTATTTTGTATTAATGTAATGTATATCAGTTTTATTGTAATGTTTATCAATTTACTATGAGATATTTTTTAGCATCTTTGAGTGAGTATTTTACATGGATAATAATAATAATAATAATGATAAGAACATTTATAAAGCGCCATAAATCTAGACATATCCATTCGGAGGCGCTGTACATGAGTAAGTATACATGTGTCGTAGAATTATAATAATAAGTTTGTTAAGGTAAATAAAATACATAAAATATGTATAAAAAAGTAATAGTAATAAATAATAAAATAAATAAGTTAGCTAAAGATCATTATTAAAATAAATGGTATATTGATAATAAAATAATGAGTATGACATTTTGTAAAATTAAGAATCAATGTAAAACATGTAGAAGATAATAAATAGGTAAAACAATACAAATTAAATAAACTGACAGGTGTCTACACTTCATACACAGCCCGGAATAGGTGTGTTTTCAACAGTCTTTTGAAAGTCACGAGGCAACAGGTTTTCTTCATCTCAGCAGGGAGAGAGTTCCACATTCGTGGACCAGCTACTGAGAACATTCTGTCACCGTATCATGGTGCATAATAAATGGTTATATATTATTACTGTTATTACCTTGACTCTCCCTCCATGTGTTACAGGCAAGCAGTCGTCTGACATCTACCGTACCCCGAAGGATCACGGCCCTTTATTTGGGGTGATGCACTACGCAGGGATGGTGACCTATGACCTCCAAGGGATGCTCGATAAGAACAGGGATGCCTTCCCCAAGTCGTTCTCCTACCTCATGCGATGTGAGTCGGTTAGGTTGACCAACCACGAGTGGTTTTATAACCAACCATGGGTGTGGTTTATAACTGACCATTTGTTTGGTTTTATAACCAACCATTAGTTTGGTTTCATAACTGACCACGGATTTGGTTTTTAACTGACCATGGGTTTGGTTTTATAACCAACCATTTGTTTGGTTTTATAACCAACCATGGGTTTGGTTTTATAACCAACCATTTGTTTGGTTTTATAACCAACCATGGGTTTGGTATTATAACCAACCATTTGTTTGATTTTATAACAAATTTGATTTTATAATAAATTTGACTAAACCAGCTGATGTTGGTCACATGATTAACCCTCATCTTCCCAGTCCCTTGTCCTTTGTTATAATTAACCCTCTTCTTATCTATATCAGATTTATTCATCCCTTTCCTAGTATCAGAATTAACTCTATTCTTCCTTATGGCATTCTTACAGTGTCTTCTCTGTCATTGTTTTTAACCCTATTCTCCCGTATAAGAATTAACCCTCTCCCTGCCATGTGTTCAGCGAGTGAAAGTCTGCTGGTGAAAGAGATGTTTCAAGCCAACATCACGCGGACGGGCTCCATCGCACCCTCCATGCGACAGACGAGGGAGCGGCGAGTATCTCGGGCAGTATCCAACAAGCGCCAGTCTCGTATCCCTGATTTCAAGTCAGCGCGAGAATTCTTCCGCGTAGGCAAAACTGGCACAGGGAAAAAGGTAGAATTTATTTACTTTGTTGGTTTTGCGATGAACTTATTTAATTGTGTTTAAACTTTGATGTTTAGATGGTGTAGTTGGAGTATCCTGATTGTCTGAAGTAAAAGATGTAATTAACGCTGAGGTGTTTATTATAAATTTCTTATGAAAAATATTATATTAGAAGACTGTTTTAAAAACAAGATATATCTGTGTTGTTTTGTTCCAAACAGTGAATGCCTTCACTGTAAGCATTTTGAGAGAAGCAACAAGAGAGCTGATTGGCTGAGGAAGATGGTTATATCACAAAAATAAATATTAAATATTACGTAACGACACATTCCTAATCTGTAGACATTTGTTCATACTTTGTGTTGCCAGATTAAGGATTTTTTTAAAGACGGATTAAGGAGTTTTTAAACAGATAGTAAGGAGTTTTTTAAAGACAGATTAAGGAGTTTTTTAAATGCGTAGTAAGGAGATTTTTTAAAGACAGATTACGGAGTTTTTTTAAGACATAGTAAGGAGTTTTTAAAAGACAGATTAAGGAGTTTTTAAAGACAGGCTATGTACATAATGGGAAATACGTGTTGACAGGAGCAGAAGAAAGCAGGCCCGAGACAGAGGTTGATGTGTAAGGGCACCCCTACTGTCGCCTACCACTTCAAGGTCAGTCCCCAGTGACCTCATACAAGTCTTGGTCAGGCTGTCTTTGACCCAGCCACGGCTGTGCACATGTATGGACCAGACACAGCAGACATCGCACCAACTGCAGCCTCACAGCTGGCTCACAGCCCACAGGAGCTTAAGAAACACACTCTGAACAAATATAACATTAGAAAATATTATAAGGAAAGGGGAAATAATGTATATGTATGTATGTATGTGTGTGTGTGTGTGTGTGCGTGCGTGCGTGCGTGCGTGCGTGCGTGTCTGCATGCGTGCGTGCGTGTGTGTCTGTGTGTGTGTGTGTGTGTGTCTGTGTGTGTGTGTGTGTATGTATATTTACACATACATACACACATAGACATTAAGAATTATATACATAACACACTGAATGAGACAGAACAAAATGAACAAAATTAATAGCAAAATGACCAAACCAATAAATTTCTAAAAATACATAAAATAAATAGAAACAGGAAGTAACACATATTGCCCACTGGACAAGACCTAGGATGTGACATGTGTTGACGTCTGCCTCCAGAACTCCCTGCACGAGATGATGGGCAAGATGAAGGCTTCTGCTCCACACTTCATCCGCTGTATCAAACCAAATATGGGTCGGAGGTCGGGCGACTTTGACCCGACCTACATTGATGCCCAGTTGCACTACACAGGGATCTTTGAGACAGTGCGCATCCGCAGCGAAGGGTACGCGATGAGAATCACCTTCGATGACTTCCTCTCTAGGTGGGTGAATACTTGATCTCCTAGTTGGTGCTTGTAGGTATGACGTCATCAGTTTGTGTGCTCGTAGATATGACATCATTATTTTGTGTGTTCGTATGTGCAACATCATCAGTTTGTGTGCTTGTAGGTATGTCATCATCAGTTTGTGTGCTTGTAGGTATGACATCATCATTTTGTATGCTTGTAGGGATGACATCATCAGTTTGTGTGCTTGTAGGTATGACATCATCAATTGGTGTGCTTGTAGGTATGACATCATCAGTTTGTGTGCTCGTAGATATGACATCATTATTTTGTGTGTTCGTATGTGCAACATCATCAGTTTGTGTGCTTGTAGGTATGACGTCATCATTTTGTGTGCTTGTAGGTATGACATCATCAGTTTGTGTGCTTGTAGGTATGACATCATCAGTTTGTGTGCTTGTAGGTATGACATCATCAGTTTGCGTGCTTGTAGGTATGACATCATCAGTTTGCGTGCTTGTAGGTATGACATCATCAGTTTGTGTGCTTGTAGGTATGACATCATCAGTTTGTGTGCTTGTAGGTATGACATCATCAGTTTGTGTGCTTGTAGGTATGACATCATCAGTTTGTGTGCTTGTAGGTATGACATCATCAGTTTGTGTGCTTGTACGTATGACATCATCAGTTTGTGTGCTTGTAGGTATGACATCATCAGTTTGTGTGCTTGTAGATATGACATCATCAGTTTGTGTGCTTGTAGGTATGACATCATCAGTTTGTGTGCTTGTAGGTATGACATCATCAGTTTGTGTGCTTGTAGGTATGACATCATCAGTTTGTGTGCATGTAGATATGACATCATCATTTTGTGTGCTCATAGGTATGACATCATCAGTTTGTGTGCTCGTAGATATGACATCATCAGTTTGTGTGCTCGTAGATATGACATCATCAGTTTGTGTGCTCGTAGGTATGACGTCATCATTTTGTGTGCTTGTAGGTATGACATCATCAGTTTGTGTGCTTGTAGGTATGACATCATCAGTTTGTGTGCTTGCAGGTATGACATCATCAGTTTGTGTGCTCATAGGTATGACATCATCAGTTTGTGTGCATGTAGATATGACATCATCATTTTGTGTGCTCATAGGTGTGACATCATCAGTTTGTGTGCTTGTAGGTATGACATCATCAGTTTGTGTGCTTGTAGGTATGACATCATCAGTTTGTGTGC
Organism: Oasisia sp. SBJ-2009; assembly: GCA_964017155.1. NCBI lineage: Eukaryota > Metazoa > Annelida > Polychaeta > Sabellida > Siboglinidae > Oasisia > Oasisia sp. SBJ-2009. Next base: position 39,351,372 of record OZ024867.1, read on the forward strand.
TTGTACGTATGACATCATCAGTTTGTGTGCTTGTAGGTATGACATCATCAGTTTGTGTGCTCATAGGTATGACATCATCAGTTTTTGTGCTCGTAGATATGACATCATCAGTTTGTGTGCTTGTAGGTATGATGTCATCATTTTGTGTGCTTGTAGGTATGACATCATCAGTTTGTGTGCTTGTAGGTATGACATCATCAGTTTGTGTGCTTGTAGGTATGACATCATCAGTTTGTGTGCTTGTAGGTATGACGTCATCAGTTTGTGTGCTTGTAGATATGACGTCATCAGTTTGTGTGCTTGTAGGTATGATATCATCAGTTTGTGTGCTTGTAGGTATGACATCATCAGTTTGTGTGCTTGCAGGTATGACATCATCAGTTTGTGTGCTCATAGGTATGACATCATCAGTTTGTGTGCATGTAGATATGACATCATCATTTTGTGTGCTCATAGGTGTGACATCATCAGTTTGTGTGCTCGTAGATATGACATCATCAGTTTGTGTGCTCGTAGATATGACATCATCAGTTTGTGTGCTTGTAGGTATGACGTCATCATTTTGTGTGCTTGTAGGTATGACATCATCAGTTTGTGTGCTTGTAGGTATGACATCATCAGTTTGTGTGCTTGTAGGTATGACGTCATCAGTTTGTGTGCTTGTAGGTATGACATCATCAGTTTGTGTGCTTGTAGGTATGACATCATCAGTTTGTGTGGTGGTCCCACGAAGGAGCTGCCAGCCATGTCCAGTAAGGAGAAGTGTGTGCGGCTGCTGAAATACTGTCAACTCACAGACTACCAGGTCAGTGCAAGTTCCACGCACACTCCACACTCCACACTCCACACTCCACACTCCACACTCCACACTCCACACTCCACACATCACACTCCACACTCCACACTACACACTCCACACATCACACTCCACACTCCACACTACACACTACACACATCACACTCCACACTCCACACATCACACTCCACACTACACACAACACACTCCACACTACACACTACACACTCCACACATCACACTCCACACTACACACTCCACACATACACTCCACACTTCATGTATCACTCTCCACACTCCACACTCCACACTCCACACTCCACACTCCACACTCCACACTCCACGCATCACACTACACACTCCACACATCACACTCCACACTACACACTCCACACTACACACTACACACTACACACTACACACTCCACACATCACACATCACGCTCCACACTACACATTCCACACATCACACTCCACACTTCATGTATCACACTCCACAATCCACACATCACACTCCACACTACACACTACACACTACACACTACACACTACACACTACACACATCACACTCCGCACTTCATGTATCACACTCCACACTCCACATTCCACACACCACACATACACTCCACACTCCACACATCACACTCCACACTCCACATGCCCTAGGGCGTGTCTCAGACCCCATGTTGACGCCAGGGATGTGTCTCACAAAAAGACCACAGTGTCTCAGTTTTATCTAAGCCTCATTCTGGTGTGTTTTCAAAAACTATCCGCAAGATGGCGCCACTACACAGTCTTGCACCACTCGGTTATTTTGGGCAGTGTTTGCTGGACAGACAGCTAGGACTCACTTGGGCAGCTTGAGAGTGACTGGACTAATTGGTCAGTTAGTGGGTGTATAAACTCATCAGTATTTATAGCCTTCTCTTATGAACACAATGTCCACATGGAATACTTCTCTACCCGTATATATAATGAATAATAATTGATACAACAATGCCAGGTAAACTGTAAGCTAGTGCAAAAATATACAGGGTTTAAAAATAAACAGTGTTTAAAAATAAACAGTGTTTAATCAGGAAAAAATACGGCCAACCTTTGCTAATATTGCTAATTTATTTCATAATTAGTCTGTAGTTGACTTGATAACACCAGTGAAATATTTAGTTGCATTACAAGATACAAAAGAGCTTTATTAAATGGTAGAGTAATGGAATTGCAACACATGTAAAACTG
>OZ024867.1:39355904-39360904 GCA_964017155.1 Oasisia sp. SBJ-2009
TCAGCTCCCACCGTGGGCCGCCCCAGGCTACACAAGGCTGTGGTGGGGAGGCGCCCATCTGGAGGGAAACTCTCCCTTTGTCCGTTGCCATGGCAACGCTATTTTCCTGGCAGTTAGCTGAGGCAGTCCTCAGTTGTGGTACGGAGGCAGCGTGGGATGGTTCTCACTTCCTGGGATTGAGGCACGGATTAGGAGATCGGTGCAGGGAGGCTGAAGGTAGGGAGTGGGGAGTGGGGAAGGAGGAGGGGGAATTGTGGGGGAAGGAGTGAGAGGAAGGGGTGGGGAGTGATGTAGTGCACATCATTGACATCAGCAGTTTGGCAGCAGTGTATGTGACAGTGTCTCTGGCCTGTGGGACAGTGTCATTGTTGGTGACAGTGTCATCTGTTGTGATAGTGTCATTCGTGGTGACAGTGTTTTCAGTGGTGATAGTGTCACCAGTGGTGACAGTGTGATTAGTGGTGGTAGTGTCATCTCTGGTGATAGTGTCATCAGTGGTGACAGTGTCATCTCTGGTGACAGTGTCATCTCTGGTGATAGTGTCATCAGTGGTGACAGTGTCATCCATGGTGACAGTGTCATCGGTGGTGGCAGTGTCATAAATGGTGACAGTGTAATATGTGGTGACATTATCATCTGTGATGACAGTGTAATCTGTAGTGATAGTGTCACCAGTGGTGACAGTGTCATTAGTGGTGGCAGTATGTGTCATCTGTAGTGATAGTGTCATCAGTGGTGACAGTGTCATCTGTAGTGATAGTGTCATTAGTGGTGGCAGTGTCATAAGTGGTGACAGTGTCATCGGTGGTGATAGTGTCATCACGGGTGATAGTGTCATCTGTGGTAATAATGTCACCAGTGCCGTGGTGACCGTGCCATCAGTGGTGATAGTGTCACCAGTGTTGTGATGACAGTGTCATCAGTGGTGACAGTGTCATCAGTGGTGGCATGGTCATCAGTGGTGACAGTGTCATCATGAGTGACAGGTGACATGGAGATAGACAGGTGACGAGAAGACAGTGACAGGTGATGACAAGACAGAGACAGCTGACAAGGTGACAGGGAGATAGACACAGGTGACAGTGGGAGACAGTGTGTGTGAAGTGACGTAGCAGTGATATTGGCAGTGACAGTGGCCAGACTGTGACAGTGGCCAGACTGTGACAGTGGACAGACTGTGACAGTGGCCAGACTGTGACAGTGGACAGACTGTGACAGTGGCCAGACTGTGACAGTGGACAGACTGTGACAGTGGACAGACTGTGACAGTGGACAGACTGTGACAGTGGCCAGACTGTGACAGTGGACAGACTGTGACAGTGGACAGACTGTGACAGTGGCCAGACTGTGACAGTGGACAGACTGTGACAGTGGACAGACTGTGACAGTGGCCAGACTGTGACAGTGGCCAGACTGTGACAGTGGACAGACTGTGACAGTGGACAGACTGTGACAGTGGCCAGACTGTGACAGTGGCCAGACTGTGACAGTGGACAGACTGTGACAGTGGCCACACTGTGACAGTGGCCAGACTGTGACAGTGGCCACACTGTGTATGTGACACTGTTGATTGTGCGGCCGGCCACAGCCTGTGATATTGTCACATGTCACGACTGGCTGTATTGATTGCAAGCACAGAGGCTGCACATTGTCACCAGTGATGGATGTCACTATTGTCATAATGTGCCACTTTTTGTGACACTGTCGATGTCAGTCACATGTCAGTGTGTCATTTGTTTGTGAAATGTCAACGTTAAGGTCCATTCAGTTCTGACTGAGGAATGAGGTGAATAAGTGACTCTATATTTACATGAAGTGAAGGAAGGAGGAAGCAGTATCTGATAATGTTTCTGACGTGATCACCCAACTAGACATGTGTAGCGATGGCACAGTTGGTCAACAGGTGTTACGACATGATACACTTTTTTTTTTTGTATGATTCTATGTACATTTTATTGTAATGTGTGTACACGCCTATGAACGGGCTGGTCCTGGAGATACAGCACTTTATAAATGCTTGTACTACTACTACTACTACTACTAATAATAATAATAATAATAATAATAATAATTCATTGTAGTATGATTTACTTACTTTGGAGCTTTTTTGTCGAAGCGAGTACGAAGTTTCGGTCCGTCAGCTACCGACCTTGTTCACGTACTGGTGTCTTGTCTGAGGCAACACACGTGACACCAGTACGTGAACAAGGTCCGTATAGCTGACGGACCGAAACGTCGTACTCGCTTCGACAAAAAAGCTCCAAAGTAGTTAAATCATACTACAATAAACCATTCTTGGAGCCATGAACAATATATTTACTATTCAATATATTGTAGTAGATTCCCTTGGTAATTGTTCCAAGGTTCACTATGTGCTGAAGTAGATTTTTGTTAAACCACTATTGCTTTTGGTGGAACTTAAATAAAACAAGGTTGTTTCATAGTGGAAAGTATGTGTATTTTTCATGCAAATAAAAACTAAATAATTTCATTAAAACATTATATAGATTTTGTTACTGCTAGCATTGTTTATATATCCAACTGACTGGCAGTTTGTAAATTGACGTTCAGAATGAAAACAACATTTTGGGATGTAATGTTGTTTTAATAAATTCAATGACTCTTTGAGTATTTAAATTGGCTTTTATCTGTATTATTGGACTGTGTCTTCCCGGATATGTTTAAAAAAAAAATTGCCCTTTGAAAGTCAATCATAAGGTTGATATCTGCAAATATGATTCAGATTAAATTAAAAAAAACCTCTAGTTTGTATTAATGAATGAATTAATAAATTATATTTTAAAACAATAGTTGATTAAAACAGATTTGGATATAAAAAATACACACACTAGAATAAATCAGTTATGTTTAATTTACACTGTAACATTATATCATTATAAAAAGTCAGATCTTGTAGCCAGGGTTTTGTCAACAGTCCCAATGTTTGTCTTCCAGTGTAGAGCCCAGGGGGGTGTCTTGTACAGGGGGGTGTCTTGTACAGGGGGGTGTCTTGTACAGGGGGGTGTCTTGTACAGGGGGGTGTCTTGTACAGGGGGGTGTCTTGTACAGGGGGGTGTCTTGTACAGGGGGGTGTCTTGACAAAGAGGTTGGCATCCTGTGGGGGAGAGGAAAAGGGGGTTAAAATACCAACAAAATAAAGCAACCAAGAGTTAGTCCCTGTGTCTATGAGGATGACATGTGGTTTCAGTGGACTCAACAAAGTCTCCTTATATAGGGGAGTGTAGATCTAATTTAATTTGACATTTGTCAACAGATTCCGGCGTGACAAAAGAACAAAATAAAAAGCAGTTGTGATTCAACACATACACATTTGAATGTCTTCAGAAATTGTCAACGTTAGCGTCAACATAAAAAACATTGCCCAGTGTCACCTGTCAACTGGCTCACGTGTGCCACATGTTAACATCCAGTCCACAGGTAGGACTGTTGATGTCACAGACCCCCCACATGGTCAATACAAATATGGCAGTCCCTGACTGACCTGAGACTGACCCACCCAACAGGTGTGGACTCAGCAGACTCAGCCCTGGGCCAAGTCTTTGATCCCTAATCCAGTCCTTATATAAATATCTCTCCTCTCTTGTGCCTCATTATCACTGTCAGACTTACTTAGTGATGGAGAAAGAGATTTGTAGGAAGTTGTGCTTAAGGCGCATTAGACACAACACACACTGTTGTTTCTGATGTATTGTTCTATAAGTGAATAAGTGAATCAATTAGTGACTCAGTGCTTAGGTCAGTATGTCTGAGTCAGACTACCCCCACAGCTACACCACTGCCTGAGTGTGTAACCACTTCATCCTATGTCTGTGTATACCAGCTTGAAGGAATGGAGTCATGTCAGGTCACATCAAAGTTATAGAGGCAGAGATATCCTCTCGCTTGACCAGTGACCAGTGACTACTGCCACTTGGCAGATGTAGTCACAAGGTAATTCATTAAAACGTATGTAAATGGCATTTACTTGTTTGTCGAATAATAATTAAGAACATTTTATGTTAAAAGATAAAATAATAACAAACAAACAAATACACACACACACACTCTTTCTCTCTCTCTCTCTGTCCCTCACACACACACACACATGCACATGCACACGCACACGCACACGCACACACACATTTAGTTTTCATGCAATAACTGCAGTACTGACTAAACGCTTCCGTATACCTCCTGCTGGTGTCAGTTGGAGTAAAGAGCGCCACCAGTGAGTGAAATATGAGACACCTTCAGGCAGTCCACAGAACTACATCACCATCTTTTTACCAGCGTGTGTCTGAGAACTGGAACTGGTATTCGGCAAATGTCTTTGACGGAATCCGCTGTGCCATGTGGGCTGTCAAATGCAGCTGTTCTCTGGTCTCACCACTCACCACCCCACCAACCTACCTGGCTGCAGTCAGAGATCTGGTGTTGCAGTTTATACTGCTTACAAACCTGCTCATGATACATCACATATTGTGGTGAACATTTCTGTACCATTGCAACATGTCTGGATGTTGAATTTTCTAAAAAAAGTTGAGATGATGTTTGAATGACCAGGTGTGCCAGGGATGAAAAGTAAAGTGCTTTGAGCAGTCCTGAGGACTGGATAATTATTAGCAACACAATCCTGAAAACAGGGATCTATGCCACATCAGTGTATGCAGTGGAGGGAGGGAGAGAGGGAGGGAAGGAGGGAGGGAGGGAGGGAGGGAGTGTGGGAGGGAAGGAGGAAGGGAGAGAGGAAAGGAGGAAGGGAGGGAGGGAGGGAGGGAGTGTGGGAGGGAAGGAGGAAGGGAGAGAGGAAAGTAGGAAGGGAGGGAGGGAGGGAGTGTGGGAGGGAAGGAGGAAGGGAGAGAGGAAAGGAAGAAGGGAGGGAGGGAGGGAGTGTGGGAGGGAAGGAGGAAGGGAGAGAGGAAAGGAGGAAGGGAGGGAGGGAGGGAGTGTGGGAGGGAAGGAGGAAGGGAGAGAGGAAAGGAGGAAGGGAGGGAGGGAGG
>OZ024867.1:39373404-39383404 GCA_964017155.1 Oasisia sp. SBJ-2009
TACCTCTGGTTCCACCCAACCCCCAAGGGTTGCTTGAAATATTATGAAAGTAGATGTAGAATTATATTTAAGTTCCACTCTCACAGAAGACACGTACTGTCAGTGACAGACCAGCTAAGTTGTCCCGTGGCATGTTCAGGGTTGACAGAGTTCTGTGTTAAGAGGTGATATTTATTTAAGAGACTGAAATCTAGTCTGTGAGCTCTTAATAATATCATAAGAACAGTGACTGGTGACATGGCCACACACAGCCTTGTCACAGAGAGTCTCAGAGCAGGTCATGTCTAGACCCCTGACAGTGACTTCACAGTCACTCACAGCCAGTTCAACACACCTCACAGTCACTCACAGTCAGTTCAACACACCTCACAGTCACTCACAGTCAGTTCAACACACCTCACAGTCACTCACAGCCAGTTCAACACACCTCACAGTCACTCACAGTCAGTTCAACAAACCTCACAGTCACTCACAGTCAGTTCAACACACCTCACAGTCACTCACAGCCAGTTCAACACACCTCACAGTCACTCACAGTCAGTTCAACACACCTCACAGTCACTCACAGTCAGTTCAACACACCTCACAGTCACTCACAGCCAGTTCAACACACCTCACAGTCACATACACAACCAGTTCAACACACCTCACAGTCACTCACAGTCAGTTCAACATACCTCACAGTCACTTACAACCAGTTCAACACACCTCACAGTCAATCACAGCCAGTTCAACACACCTCACAGTCACTTACAATCAGTTCAACACATTTCACTGTTACTCACGACCAGTTCAACACACCTCACAGTCACTCACAAACAGTTCAACACACCTCACAGTCACTCACAGCCAGTTCAACACACCTCACAGTCACTCACAGCCAGTTCAACACACCTCACAACCAGTTGTAGAGCGCAGTGGCTCAGGGGTAGAGCTTCGGACTCTCGACTACGAGAACCCGGGTTCGAATCCTGGCTGCGGCGTTAAAACCTTGGGCAAGTTTTTTCACTCTACATTGCTCCAGTTCACTCAGCTGAATTAAATGAGTACCTGGCTATAGACAGTGGTGGATATGTGTACGAGCAGCCTTCGCGCATTAATTGTAGCATATGGCTGGATGTTTCCCAGAGAAGCCGAGATGGTGTCTGAGTGAACAGGTCTGTCAGGGAAGTAAAGTGTAAAGCGCTTTGAGCGGTCCTGAGGACTGGATATTGCGCTATATAAGAACGGCCTTTACCTTTACTTTTACTCACAGTCAATCACAACCAGTTCAACACACCTCACAGTCGCTCACAAACAGTTCAACACACCTCACAGTCACTCACAGCCAGTTCAACACACCTCACAGTCACACACAGCCAGTTCAACACACCTCACAGTCACTCACAACCAGTTCAACACACCTCACAGTCACTCACAGTCAGTTCAACACACCTCACAGTCACTCACAACCAGTTCAACACACCTCACAGTCACTCACAACCAGTTCAACACATCTCACAGTCACTTACAACCAGTTCAACACACCTCACAGTAGCAACGCCTACATATAGAATACTGCTTGTGTGACAAACTTGTGAAGTCTCTGTCTGCTGCTGAGTGTGAAGTCTCTATTGTTGTGTTTCTTTTCTTGTGTTGTTCTTGGTCTCTAACAAGTGTTTGTTCCCATGTTTCAGCCACTGTCCAACCAGAACACAGCGGTGTGTCACCAGGTGAGTGGACGACTGCTCTAGCACAGTTCAGTTCTGTATACGCACATGAAAATAAATGGATATTTGAAGTATGACTGACTCGATTTAGTCGTTCTTTAAAATATCCTAACAGTGTTATTAGCAGATGTCACATGACCACAGGTGTGTCACATGACCACAGGTGTGTCACATGAACACAGGTGTGTCACATGACCACAGGTGTGTCACATGACCACAGGTGTGTCACATGTACCACGTAAATATAATGACATTTTAAAGTAACTTGTATATAAAAATCTGAGATGTTACAAATTATATTAGTTGTTTCCCTCTTAGGCTGTTTAAGGTTCACAGTGATTGGTGCAAATATTGTGTTAATTATATGTTAGCAACTTGAGGAGTCACAGCAAGCAGTGACACTAGGTACACATTACCCCAGAGTGGACGTCCTCATCTCCCACTCAGCATCATTCTTTGCTGTATTTATTGACTTGCATGGAATCTTTTGAATGGAATTTGGAATCTAATTTGGAATCTTTCTATTTTCTATTGCAGCCGCCTCCCGTTCATCACAATGACGTCAATGAGGAGGTGAGTAAAGACAGAGGACACAGGAGAGGGGACAGGGGACAGGGAGAGGGGACAGGGGACAGGGGACAGGGGACAGGGGAGAGGGGACAGGGGACGGGGAGAGGGGACAGGGGCAGGGGACAGGGGACAGGGGACAGGGGACAGGGGACAGGGGACAGGGGACAGGGGCAGGGGACACGGGAGAGGGGACATGGGAGAAGGGACAGGGGACAGGGGACATGGGAGAGGGGACAGGGGACACGGGAGAGGGGACAGGGGACACGGGAGAGGGGACAGGGGACAGGGGAGAGGGGAGAGGGGACAGGGGACAGGGGACAGGGGACAGGGGCAGGGGACACGGGAGAGGGGACATGGGAGAAGGGACAGGGGACAGGGGACATGGGAGAGGGGACAGGGGACACGGGAGAGGGGACAGGGGACACGGGAGAGGGGACAGGGGACATGGGAGAGGGGACAGGGGACATGGGAGAGGGGACAGGGGACACGGGAGAGGGGACACGGGAGAGGGGACAGGGGACACGGGAGAGGGGACAGGGGACACGGGAGAGGGGACAGGGGACATGGGAGAGGGGACAGGGGACATGGGAGAGGGGACAGGGGACACGGGAGAGGGGACACGGGAGAGGGGACAGGGGACAGGGGATACGGGAGAGGGGACAGGGGACACGGGAGTCATGTTGAGGACATGGGGAGACTTAGCACACTCCCAAAAGGCCATGTGACCCAGTACACATGACAATCCCATTATCTTGACATAAATTAGTCTATCCCACATTGCCTCACCGCCCTCATGTGTAAAGTGACAACAATGTAAACATAGGGTTTATAATCACAATGTCCAGTGGTAGAGTCACAGTGTCCAGTGGGAGAGTCACAGTGTCCAGTGGGAGAGTCACAGTGTCCAGTGGGAGAGTCACAGTGTCCAGTGGGAGAGTCACAGTGTCCAGTGGGAGAGTCACAGTGTCCAGTGGGAGAGTCACAGTGTCCAGTAGGAGAGTCACAGTGTCCAGTGGACCTCTCTATTAAGGTCGGTCTTAAGATAGACTGAAGCGTCCTCAATGGACAGGTGATTGCATCAGCTACATGGATTAGTTTTTTCTGTTCTTTCATGGTAATACATTGGGAGTGCCATAGTTGTCAGGTGGCTGCATTAGTCAGGTAACCATTGAATGAGGTTTGATTGCTTTTAAATAGTGAGCACAGATGGAATAATTTCAGCAGTGGTTGCTATGACAACAACAGTCATGTGTTGCTATGAGTCCCCCCTATGCCATTGGCCTCTATACTGTATGTGATAAGTGTGATTCACTGGAGATATGCCTGTAAGAAACGACTACATATGTGTGAGCTTTGGGTTACAAGTGAATGATTTATATACAGGCAGGCACATGTATATGTATATATATGTATACACAACCTACACCAAATTTTAATCAACCAATGCTTAATTATATAATAATATACTGTACTTTGGGTGAACCAAACCCAATCTTCTTCTTCCGTCAGTTACGTCTTCCCTCAGTGTGTTGGGTCATCACTGCTGTGTTGTCTACTTGCGTGTACTTGTCCTCTCATTGGTGATTTCTTTCTCCCCCAGCCACTGCCGGCGCCACCTGGTGAGGGCCAACAGAAGGAGAGGGTGAGTACTGGGGTAGACAACTACAGTCTGTGCTGTGGTGGGGTGGGGTGGGGTGACTGTGATGTCACTTCTTACCTCAGACTCCACCAGTTCTTGAAGGGTTGATTAAAATATGTAAGTAGAATACATAAGATTTAAACCCCTGAATCTGATATTTCCATTGGTCAAGTTCATTTAGTATACCTTATGAAAATACACTTTGATTTCACTCAAATATTGCTTATATTACTTACGTGATGTATATTGGCATAAAGTGTTTTTTATTTATTGTGATAATTATGGTTGTTTACATAATCAATATTTGATAAAATAGTTAAAAATATTGGGGTAAACTCTCCAGAAATATACACTGTCACCAGATGTGACTGCCCCGTACTGTCAACTGTCACCAGATGTGACTGCCCCGTACTGTCAACTGTCAACATTGGTCACTGACCTGACACGAAGGAAGTTGTCACTAACGAGACATGCTCTTTTACTTGGTACACTAAAAACTTTAATAGCAACATCAGACAAAATCAAATCAAACATAATACTTATAGTGAACTTAACGTAGAGTGCAATGGCTCAGGGGTAGAGCTTCAGACTTGTTTGAATCCTGGCTGCGGTGTTAAAACCTTGGGCAAGTTTTTTCATTCTACATTGCTCCAGTTCACTCAGCTATATAAATGAGTACCTGGGTATAGACAATGGTGGATATGTGTACGAGCAGCCTACGTGCATTAATTGTAGCATATGACTGGATGCTTCTCAGAGAAGTTGAGATGGTGTTTGATTGAACAGGTCTGCCAGGGAAATAAAAATGTAAAAGCGCTTTGAGCAGTCTTGAGGACTGGATACTGCGCTGTATAAAAACTTACATTTTTTACTAACCATTGTGAGATCAATTGTGAGAGGGGATTTTAGATATGAACATTTTTCAAGGCATCTTGAAAACTGTTCACATCGAAACAATAGTCACTGACGTGTAATATTCTTTTGTTTATTTCATTCTCACTTTTGGTCCTGTCTTATTCTGTTTTAAGTATTCTCTTATAAATGCTCTCATAAATGCTCTCACAAATGCTCTCATAAATGCTCTCATAAATGCTCTCATAAATGCTCTCATAAATGCTCTCATAAATGCTCTCACAAATGCTCTCATAAATGCTCTCACAAATGCTCTCATAAATGCTCTCACAAATGCTCTCACAAATGCTCTCATAAATGCTCTCACAAATGCTCTCATAAATGCTCTCACAAATGCTCTCACAAATGCTCTCATAAATGCTCTCATAAATGCTCTCACAAATGCTCTCATAAATGCTCTCACAAATGCTCTCATAAATGCTCTCACAAATGCTCTCATAAATGCTCTCACAAATGCTCTCACAAATGCTCTCACAAATGCTCTCACAAATGCTCTCACAAATGCTCTCACAAATGCTCTCACAAATGCTCTCACAAATGCTCTCACAAATGCTCTCACAAATGCTCTCACAAATGCTCTCATAAATGCTCTCACAAATACAAATGCTCTCTCATAAATGCTCTCATAAATGCTCTCACAAATGCTCTCACAAATGCTCTCACAAATGCTCTCATAAATGCTCTCACAAATGCTCTCACAAATACTCTGACAAATGCTCTCACAAATGCTCTCACAAATGCTCTCACAAATGCTCTCACAAATGCTCTCACAAATGCTCTCACAAATGCTCTCACAAATGCTCTCATAAATGCTCTCACAAATACAAATGCTCTCATAAATGCTCTCATAAATGCTCTCATAAATGCTCTCACAAATGCTCTCACAAATGCTCTCATAAATGCTCTCATAAATGCTCTCACAAATGCTCTCACAAATGCTCTCACAAATGCTCTCATAAATGCTCTCACAAATACAAATGCTCTCGTAAATGCTCTCATAAATGCTCCCATAAATGCTCTCACAAATGCTCTCACAAATGCTCTCATAAATGCTCTCATAAATGCTCTCATAAATGCTCTCACAAATGCTCTTCTGTTCCCAGTCACCGCTGCCTCCACTCAGGGAGGAGAGTGAAGAGGTAAGCACAGAACTCTACAGGAAGATAATGTATTTATAACTCCAGAAATACACAACACAGAATCATTGTTACAATAGTCTAAAACCTACCCAAATGATGCATAACTAAGAAAAATAAAATATATGCAATAACAAGGGACAGAAGACCCCATTAAGACTGAGTATAGTTGTTGTCATAGGAACCACCCCGTGAATTAACAGGGAATAAAAATAACCAATAAAACAGAAAACATTATTTCTGGAAAATTATTATTTTAAACAGCAACTTTATAGACCTCACTTTGACGATAATGTCTAAAAGTTAAGAATATTAGTTTGAATATTTGTTAGATCAACAGCGTATGTAATTTTGTGTAACATTAACGATGCTTTGACTATGGCATAAGGAGTTCTTACATGTGACATGTCTGTGTGACATGTGACATATTTATCTTTCTGTCAGATCCTTCTGCTGTTTTATTTTAATTAATAATTAATAATGCTTTTTTTAAAATAAAATTGCCATTAAGGATAGCACAACATTACAAGGTTTTTCAGAATTGCTTAGCAGGATTGTGACTAGGTCTCTAAATTATATTCATTATATGCTGGTTCTAAATTCTCTGCACTGGCTTAAGTCTGATATCATATCATCTTTAAGAACTATAGCATTCTTACCAGGCAGTTTTCTGTAAGCAGCCATCGTATTTACATTCTTTGCTTATTCCTGTAAGAAAACCTGTACAGCTTCAATCATGTAGTTGTGATTAACTTTGACCAATACTGAGAGGGTCAGAGAGACTAAACTGTTGCTAATGTTAGAGCTAGTACTGGGAGTTTGGCTGTTGCTGTGGGTGCACCTACTCTTTGGAATGTACTTCCTTCTAGTGTTAAATCTGTTGAAAATATTGCTAAATTCCGCCGTCATTCAAAAACACACCTTTACAACCTTGTCACCAGATTTATGTGCAATAAAAGTTACATAATCATTATTATTATTGCCTTTCCATGTCATGTCATTTCCATGGTCGTGTCATCCTAACCATGTTCAACCTTCCCTCCACAGTCTCCTCCAGTCAGTGAGAAGGTAAGTCTCCTTCCACTATGTCTAAGTGCTGTATGAAGCCACAAGGCCGCACAAAAGTAATTCCTGGTTTCTCATTTATAATGGGGTGCTGCAGTTTTTTGGAATTTTAAAAGTATAGTTATTCATCTAAACACATGGTCCAGCACAGTAAGTTAAAACTATGATTTATATCATGCTGAAATAATGGTGACTTTGTCTACAAGTTTGTCACTTGTCAGAAATACACTTTGCATATATATCCAAAATGGCTGCTTCTCAAGGATTGCCACAATGATACTCGCTGATGTGTCTGAAAATAGAAACTGTTGCACTCGTTGTCTTTGGCACAGTTTGGATGAGAAACATGGAGTTACTTGACATTGTCTTAGTGTATTCCTGGTGCTTGGCGTGTGTCTGGTCTTGACCGTCTGTCTGTGTGTCCAGTGTCCACCTCTAGCAGTGGACACAGGCGTTGGTTCAGAGACACCTCACATTGACTCTCAATGGCTTGACCCTGCTAACTAGGCATTGGTCAAGACCTGTGGTCAGGTTGTACTGACCGTCACCAGCAGTGTCCATGTGATCACCATTTGAGGGTCCACTAAATAGACAGGTGGGAGTGTTGTGTATGTTGGGTGTGGTCAGTACCAAGAGAACAGTGACATACATGTACACTTTGTATACAACCATCTAAGATGGTTATTTTTATGTAAGAGTTCAGTTATATTTGTGGACGTGTTTGATCAGTTTAGAGGAATAATTTTTAAAAGTTTCCTTTATGACATAATTATTATTTGAAACTCTCTTTTTGATGAGTCTTCATGAAGAATTGGTGTGTTCATCACAGGTGGCAGGTCAAGCTGACTGTATCACCCGTGACTCTGTCTATGACCCTCTCAGACTGTCACACACATGACTCTGTCTGTGTCCATCTCAGACTGTCACACACACATGACTCTGTGTCTCTCTCAGACTGTCACACACATGACTCTGTCTGTGTCCATCTCAGACTGTCACACACATGACTCTGTGTCCCTCTCAGACTGTCACACACATGACTCTGTCTGTGTCCATCTCAGACTGTCACACACATGACTCTGTGTCTCTCTCAGACTGTCACACACATGACTCTGTGTCTCTCTCAGACTGTCACACACATGACTCTGTGTCTCTCTCAGACTGTCACACACATGACTCTGTCTGTGCCCATCTCAGACTGTCACACACATGACTCTGTGTCCATCTCAGACTGTCACACACATGACTCTGTGTCCATCTCAGACTGTCACACACATGACTCTGTGTCTGTCTCAGACTGTCACACACATGACTCTGTGTCCCTCTCAGACTGTCACATACATGGCTCTGTGTCCATCTCAGACTGTCACACACATGACTCTGTGTCTCTCTCAGACTGTCACACACATGACTCTGTGTCCCTCTCAGACTGTCACACACATGACTCTGTGTCCCTCTCAGACTGTCACACACATGACTCTGTGTCCATCTCAGACTATCACACACATGACTCTGTGTCTCTCTCAGACTGTCACACACATGACTCTGTGTCCATCTCAGACTGTCACACACATGACTCTGTGTCTCTCTCAGACTGTCACACACATGACTGTGTGTCTCTCTTAGACTGTCCCACATGACTCTCTCCCTGTCCCACTTCACAGCAGCTCTTTTAAGTCATTTAAATATATTTCAATATTTCCAGTGCACCTGCTACCAAGTGTAAACTATAACAACATTTAATGTTTTATATTTTCTTATGTATGGAGCAGTAGAGAATATTCATGCTGTAGGCGTATGCCCCGGGGTTTAACATTTCCTTTTTGCCTGTTTTCTTTTTGCCACATCCATGTGGTAATTATCCTTCCATTTCCTACCCCTGTGGTTGCCATGGCAACACTGATGACTTCCTCCCATCTCTGTCCTCAGCCTCTGTATCCAGGTGTCTGTGTCAAACAGTCTCAAGTCATCACAGTATTTTTTATTGTCAAACCTTCTTAAGTTGAGACAGTGGTTTAGTTGTGACCTCCTGATGTAGTTGACACTGGGTGGACAGTGACGTGACGTGCTGATGTCTGTCGACCACCCAGACACAGTGTCGTTGTCTCATCCTCTCAGTCTGTGACTGTAGTCAGAGGAGGGTAATCACCCCACACAACACCCTCTTTCATGTTGTATCACCCCACTTGTGTTTCCTCTAAACTGTAGGTGTCTTCACACACAAAAACTGAAGTTTTGATGTTATCTAGACAGAATTTACTTCAGACACGCCACATCTATGGATAGACTGAAATAGACTGAAGTTTGCTAATTTGTTTGAGGTTGGAATAACAGGTGTCGTCTGTGTGTGGAGATAGCGTCTATACACAGACAGAGCCAGCTTTGTCATAGTTGTAATCACAGGTTATTATACATAGACATCCTTCCCTTGTTGTGGTTGGTGACATGTCTTCCGTGCGTGTCTTATGACAGTGTTTACACTGGACGTGATTGTCCTAAAGCACACACAATAGGCTTTGTAATTTCACACGTGCTTCCTGTGTGTCATGTAAGTTTTCCACCTTGTCTATTATCTGTTTCAAACTGGGAAATGGTGATACAAGTACATGCGAAATTGTCTACATGTGATAGAACTATACAGCGGTGTATTCACATATACACTTCTATCACTGTTGTGGAGCAGTATAGTAGGACACAATGTATCTATAGTAGAGCTGATGGTTTATTCACAAACGTAATGTCATAAAACAGCAGCATGAGAAAGAAACTGTACATGCACAATCATCTTATTTCCATAGCGAACCTCTAAAAATATAACTAACACATCAAATGAATAATAAATACAAACAAATCACAAGAACATGTAAAAACTGGCTCATGAGTTGATAAACTGTTATCAGTACGTATGTGTGATATCATTGATAACAAACAAATCCAGTGTGTCACTAATGACCACTGGCATAAGTTCA
>OZ024867.1:39385904-39400904 GCA_964017155.1 Oasisia sp. SBJ-2009
GTTTTAATTTAAAACACATTTATTTATCCTTTAATTCATTAAACTTTTAACAATGTAAATAATATGTTAGTTTTAATATAAAACACATTTATTTATCCTTTATTTCATTAAACCTTTAACAAAAAATTCGCTTCAGATAGTGTAACATTTTGCAATATATTATCGACACTTCACTGGGTAATATTAATTTTTGACATAATCTGTCCTGACAGTTCCTTCAGTAACAGGGTGTAGAACTGTAGGACAAGACAGGAACTTATGCAAGGGACTATACAGATACATTCACTGTGATATGATGTGATATGCAATGGCTAGAGTCCATCTTGTAGAGTCTGTCTATAAATGAGAGATATGTGACCGTGTGTCCAGGGTCTGTAGTTGCAACACAGTCATCCAGTCGGGATGTGTAAACAGGATCTACACTCTCAGAACTTCATGCTGTTGGATTGTGATCACTCATGTGTGACCACTGATCACTCATGTGTGACCACCACTCCTGGGAGTGTACACTCACACTCACGGTGGTGACCCATTCCTTCTTTAAAGTACGAATCGTGATTATGTGTGCCGACATTAGGAGTTTGTTTGGTCATGATAGTATTATTAGACATGTATCCAACTACAAGATATGACACAGCATTGAGATTGGTGTGAATGTGTATTACCAGTGTAATAGACAGGGTGGAATAATATTTATTTGGGCACACATTTAGTGTGAATACCAGGTAGTATACTAGATAGGGTGGAATAATATTTATTTGGCCACACATTTAGTTGTGCAAGGAATCACATCATCATCATCATCATCATCATCAACATCAACATCAACATCAACATCAACATCAACATCAACATCAACATCAACATCAACATCAACATCATCATCATTGTACATTCAACAGTATCACTGTTATATTCATGTACACGATACCGCTGAATAAATGCAATAAATAAAAAAGTACTTTTGATATTAAATGCCCCCATGAATTCAAATTCAGTTACTTTTTAACACCCCCAATGATATTAGAGTTTAAATTAATGTGAGATGTTAGAAACATGTTAGAAACTGGCAGCCACTGTCACTCAGCATCTGTGTGTTACGAGAGAACAGTTAGTTAGGGCAGATATCCAAGACTCTGGTCCTGTCATGCAGCCGTAGCCCTGTCTAGGCTAGTGTGTGCCCAGGGAAGGCAGTACATGTCATTACAGGGCGTTGCAGTGCCACTGTTTTTGTACTGTTTTTCCCTTTTGTATTTTTCCTTTTGTTGTGTTTTTACCTGTCACCGTGGAGTGTGATGGAGGCTAGAGCTGTACTGTCACTGACACTGGAGCTACTGGTTCTGTCTGTGACAAAGGAAGCACCAAGGACCATTGTGTCCACCTCTGTCTGTCTGTGTGTCTCAGTTACTCAGTTGTGTCAGTTTCATCCCCTATCAATGGGAGTCTGTTCTATTGTAATCACCCTACCCTACCCTACCCTCAGCTAGATCATATGTTCCAGTTACCCTACTCAGACACAATGGTTTCATGTTGCACTCGGAGCTACGTCACTAGGTAATAACCCCCACCCCACCCCACCCCCACCCCTAGTGTGGTATGTTTAGGTCTCCCACCCACAATGTCCCTTTCACCACTGCTCAGCGCTTGCTTGAATCGTTCAAGCATGACCACAGGGTCGGCCATGCATGGCATACAACCGCCATTGCTGTGCAGTGTCGACAACGTCTTAGGAGTAGCTACGTATGTCACAAGTGAGCTCCGTGTCACCGACGCGTCATCGTCACAGTTTCACACATATACTTGGAGTGAACACATACAGTGGATATATACTGCAGTGAGTACAGTGAACACGTACAAGAGTGAGTGCAGTGAATACAGTAGTGAGTGTCAACAGTGACTCGAGAACAGGAAGTCAAAAAGTGCACCTTCAGTGAGTCACACCCCACACACACAGACAGAATGGTGTCACTTGTCACAGCCGTCGGACGTGTGACATCTCACTGTGACAGTCGGGTCCTTACTGAGGACATGAGCACACCGTCACATCGTCACCAAGTGTCCCCACAGTGTCTCTGCCGTGGATGTTGACATTGACACCTATCTGACACACGTCGGACTGTGTTGACGCGTGCCGTCACCATTCGTGTCCGTGGCACCACTGTTGAGTGTCGTGTCACACCTGTATCGTGTCGTTACTGGTGACACCTGTGTGGTGACATGTAATCACCGGTCAGTGTGGTTGTCACAGGTGCTTGACCACACAAGTGGACAGTGACCTGTGTAATTGACCAGTTTGTTGTCGATGTCAATTACCTGATGACTTGTGTCATCACTGACAGGTGATGTCACCCCAGGGATTATCCACGCCACGGATGAGGGGGCAACAACGGGATTACCACGACCACCAGTAGGTGTCTCCACTGCATGAGTCGAGAGAGCGATCAAAACTGAAACTGAAACTGAAACTGTCCAGTGACATCTGAAACAAGGAAGTGAGTTCTCTTGAGACTTCAAAGTCCTGTGATGTAACAAGACTTGTGGACAAGGAAAAGGAAGGGAACTCTGCTGGGGGTATTTACCCTCCAGGTAGGGTTAGTGAGGCTGTATAACGCGGCTGTCCACTCAGATGTGTGTATGGCCACAGTGAGTGCCACGGACAGTTGAGTTAGACCCCAAAGACACGACAGTTTAGACCCCAAAAGGGTTGAAGACATATAAAGTTGATTTAGACCCGAGAAGGGGTGAGAAGACATCATGTTGAACAAGAAGAAGAAGAAGGAGAAGGAGGGCAAGAAGACAAAGAGGCAGCCCTCCTTCTCCCTCCCCCGCAACCCCTACCGCTACAAGTACGGGGCGAGGACACCAGGGGGCCCCATGGTGGGGTCATGGACGGCGTTGTCTCGCAGTCAGCAGGGACTCGCTCAGTCCGACCTCAGGCTCAACTATTCCAACGGACTCATGTGTCTCAACACTCAGATCGCTCAGGACCTGAGCATGGCTGAGATCAACGAGTGGATGAGGATCCAGAAGGTAGGTGTGGGAGATGATCTCTGGATCACTCACTCAGCTGAGGATCTGCTACTGTTGTTGTTGTCGTCAACAAATGTGGTGACAACAGTGGAGGGTTAGAACATGTGTTTGTGAATGTGAAACTAGAAATACTTTGGGATGAGCTTATTCAACACAAGAGAGATTATCCAACATGAGAGAGATTATCCAACATGAGAGAGATTATCCAATAAGAGAGAGATTATCCAATACAAGAGAGATTATCCAATATGAGAGAGATTATCCACCACTCCTGTCACCACTCCTGTCACCACTGACCACATCACCACTGACCACTGACCACATCATCACTGACCACTGACCACATCACCACTGTCCACTGACCACATCATCACTGTCCACTGACCACATCACCACTGACCACATCACCACTGACCACTGACCACATCACCACTGACCACTGACCACATCACCACTGACCACTGACCACATCACCACTGACCACTGACCACATCACCACTGACCACTGACCACATCACCACTGACCACTGACCACATCACCACTGTCCACTGACCACATCACCACTGACCACTGACCACATCAGTTCCTAGAGAGTGAGACAGCTCCTTAAGTTGTCTCTCAGTCTCACAGGGTCCATTTCACTAATGTTGTTAAGAACTCTTAAATCTGAATTTGCAATGTAAAATCTATTTTAACAGTGTTCTTGAATACCTGAAAACTGTCAACACCATGACGCACCAACAGGACATTGTCACTGGTGTGTCAGGGATATAGTGTCCACAGTAATATGGCAACGGATATTTACATTTTGAAAAATATTATTTGGTTTACACTAAATTTTCCTTAAGAGCTCTTCATCACGGCAAAGTGGTCTTAGCTAGTCTTAGTTGCAGCAGAAAATCTGGCATGTTTTCAAACATCTGACATTTGTTTTTCTGGTAGTTACATATATTTGACGGGAGTAGAAGAAATATAGACAGAACAGAAAGTCATGATTCAGACAAAGGCAGTCATCAAATGACTAAAGCTGAGAGGAAATTGATGCATGGAATTAGGAAAACCCACTAAGGAGGTATTTAGGTCATGTGACAAACAAGAGATCATTTCTGATCATTTCACTAACAGTCATGTGAGGTTATTTGCTCTTTAACATTTATTTCACTCCTTAAAATTATCTCATATTTGAAAATGGTGATGTGTCATAGAAATAATGTCCCCTACGATGTAGTGGTCGCTTTTTATATATTAAAAATATTCTAGATTTAAGATTGGAATCTGTTTAATGGCGGATCATCCTTATGACCAGTCATAATGAAATATTCCCCAGAGCATCTCCTGACAACTGGGAAGATAACTGGGAGAGACCCAGAAGTCAGTGAGTTGTTGGACTCTTCTGTTACTGGGAGACTCCATGAGAGAATTGTTTCAAAATATCTGTCAGATTGTGAAAATGAGGGTTTGGGACATCCCAGTGCAACAAGAGGCAAATATAGCCATGTTTGAAAGCGTAAATTAATGTACGAGAATTTCTTCTCTCATAAAACTCACACCTGCGTGACTGGAAATATTTGGCAGGTCGCCCTGATAGAATGCATTGGATAGATCTACACATATTAAGTTATGACAGATGTAGTATTTTGTTATGCGGCTATTTATACACTCCGTTGACACACCTGCCTGTAGGACATGGTGGCTCTGTGGCTAGGATGCCAAACTGTCAATCACATGGGACAATGCACTTGTAGTACTGGATAAGTCAGTTGATAGAGCCTGGGATTGACTCCTGTGCAGCTATTTAGAAATTTGGACACATTTGTCTACTTTACATTGGTCCAGTTTACTCAGCTGTTTGAAGGAGTACATGACTATAGACAATGGTGGATATTTGTGTATGAATACTCTTTGTGGACTGACTGCCGTGTGGCTGAATATTGACTGCAGAAGTCGATGTGGTGTTCGACTGAACAAGTCTAAGTGGAAGTGAAATATAAAACACTTTGAGCAGACATAATTAGATGGATACTAAGCATTTTATATCGAAGTCTGGTGACAAATGTACTAAATACATGGACCATTGTTCATCAACATATCCTATTTTTTTAAACATCGGTAATACTTCAGTATATATTATACAATAAAACATTGACAACACTTCCTTATGTATTGCACAATAAAATGTAGAGTTTGTAATGTTTAATTTTCCTTTCCATCTCCCCAGCAGGCTTTCATAGTGGGCATGGTAAGAAAAGTAATGAGAAGATTATAAATAATCCTTTAAAAAATTAAATATTTGTAACAACAGTTTAGAGAAGGTGCTAACTGACATGTTTGTTATGATGTCTACACTACAGGTGATCATATCAGGTGACAAACCTCTTGTCATATGCATGACATATCATGAGACATGGGACATATGATTACATAAGTATCAGTACACACAGACTATCAACATCAACATCAACAGGTGTTCTCTTATATTATATAAATATTACAGTATGAAATTTTTCGAGGCATCTAACTGCATTTGGTGTTTGTACAGCAATGGCAGAAGGTAAAAAGGTAATATCTTGTAGTATTGGTCACACCAGTTTCAGTGACAGAGGTACAGAAATACATTCATATTTAGCAGAGACAACAGCCACAGTGGACAGTGTTTGACACAGATAGCAGTCGTGGTCTGGGTGACATCACAATGAGGGTAGGAGTTACTTTAGTCGAAAGTCTTTATACACACTTAATGGGAATTCAAGTTACAAACACAAATGTGAGCATGTGTCATTGAAGCATTGTACCTGATATGAACTATGACGGTTGACATAACACACAGTGACAGACACCATTTCACTGACGCAAAGAGCTCATAAAATCCATCATTAAACGGAACCCATTGAATTTAAGGAGCTTTATTGAAAATTTAAAAGACACTGCTGTGTCACAGAGTCACATCATGGAAAGTGTCACAGTGGCACATGTTGTCTGTATTGACTCTTCTTAATATACCAGGTCATGCACTGTTAAGGAGCATTTTAAAAAGCAAAATCATGTGTGACATGTGACCCAGTTTGATGGTACACCTGTAATAGAAACACAACTCCGCCAGTGAGGGGCGGGGCCCACAAACTCATCATTAACGACGCTATCACTGGACACCATATAATAAATAACCTGTTAAATAGTAGCATAAACTTGGTCATTACATTGTCTCTTTGCTAGCAGCATTTCAGCCAAGAATGATGTTCTTGTGAGTTTGGTGAGATCTGAAGTGAAGGTGCAGGTATTTCCTCCCAATGATGGCAGAATTGTGGGAACGAGTCGCTTTTGTGTGTCACTTAAACACAGCTGAATGCTTCCAAATGTGTCTAAGCTGTTTTAATCTTTGGTGTAGGTGAAAGACTGCTTACGTAAGGCCATGTGAGTGCATCAGATAAGACTTCCACTGGGTGGGTTTGTACAGAGGATTAATGTAAAATACATGTACATAATAAAAAAACACTTAGAAGACAATGTTTCTATAATTCCCTGCTGCTTTCTCGTCTCCACAATGTCTGTTGTTCTGTTTACCAAGACACTTAATCAGTACTTCTAATTGTGAATTTGTCACATAAATTATCATGATGACGATTCTGGCTGTATCACCAGTGGTCATTTGTTGAATAATGACATCAGAAGCTTCCTACAAGTCACATGACAAGCAAGTACTTTGTCACATGACCTCAGGCCAGTCAATTGGGCAGTTAATTGTCACCAAGAGTTGACACGTTATAATTACGTATTAATTACGAAATGTGTGTCAATTAACGTATGATTCTGCCCAAGGCACAGATGTGGCTCACTCCTCCAATTGTAAGGCAGTAAATCAAACTGTTTGGTTTAAATTATTCAGGATTGGCGAGTCAATTAAAACATCGCACAGGTAATTGAAGTGTAACTGAATATTAGTTGCTAATTAGTGTGTAATTAGTGTGTAATGACTGACAGTGCTACAGTGACATGGATGTAGACATACTCAGTTGTGTGGCTGGGTGGCTTGTGGTGATACTGTGGACATATCTGGTAGGTGTGACTCTGTCTCTGGTATTGTACACTGACTGTCTCTCTATCATCTCTGTGGTACGGAGACTGGTGGCCCTGTGCCTGTGTCTGTGATTATCTTACATCAGCTGACGTTTATTTTGAGCCGCTATCAGGAAATGGCAATATTACACGTACACAATCAGGAGGTGTTTCCAGCTCTGTCTGCAGCAGTTTATAGTTTATATACACACAGTGTATAGGGTTTAGGTAGAGGTTTAACTGTTAACCCCCTGTTCCTGTAAGCTGCCTGTTGTAGCAACTGATAGTTGACGACTTAGAATTGATAGTATTCATTGATTGTATGGTGGTTGTGTGTAAGATGTAGGTGACTTCTCAAGACGTCTGTCTCTACAACACTTGGCTGTATCAATCAGAGGAAATATGATCTGTGTTGAATCTCACAAACATTAATTAAGATTGTTGTTGTATAACTGAGGAGTCACAGTTAAGTTACTAATGGAACACAATGCGACACAGGACAGTAACCAGAGTAATAAGTTTGGTGACATATGACACTGTCACGTATCTACTGAAGACATAACTAACCACGAGCCTCCACTTCACGAACAGTTCAGGATCTGTTTCACAGCAATAAGGAGCTCTTATAAAGAAATTAATCGTTATGTAGGATCCAGGGTTAAATTGTGAGCTTTTTCAAAATGCAACAAGTCATCCCTGTATGCGTCAATGATGACACTGTCTGTGACGTGCTGGTGGAGATGTCCACACGGTGACAGTTGACAGTTGACAGTGCTGTACACAATTCAGTGTTAAGGAGCAAAATATATTTAAAGAGTAAAATTAGGCTTAAGAGCTTAAACCATATTCTAGTCACTTGACGACCTTCATTTTCCCACCAGTTTGTCTTGTCATCACAAGATACCCTGTGTGTCCTCACTTGTCATTCTGTCCTGTAGTTTCAGTGTCTGGGTTTAGTCTTCATGTGTTATTTTCCTCTTTGTGTCTCTTGTCCTAAGGATGTCTTCTACATTTCTCTCTCCTGTCTGTGAGAGTCTGGAATGTCTGGTAAAGGACCACATTTCTTGTGTTCCTCACTGTGTGTTTGTGTATTCAGGTCACCTCTCTCACTCAGCCATTGTTGTAGGTATTTGTGCTGCAGGGCTGGGGCTGTCAGTGCGGGACATTCTTTCCAATAGGCTGAGACATGAGTTGTGATGTGAAGTGTTGAGTCAGAATAACAATGTGAATGGATGACATAACTCATGAGTAGTGTAGACCATGTGATTACATAGGGGCTAGGGGTTCTTGAGGGTTCATGGCAGAATGTTGGTTTTGTGTCTGAAGCATAAAAAGTCAATCTTTCGTTAAATAAAAAAAATATAATGCAAAAAACCGCTGTCATATCATCGAAGATTCTATTTGCATGAGACATTAGTGAAAGTTTCCTAGTGGTGCACCCTGGTGTTGACAGTTTCCAGTATTCATCACAAGTTATTGGTAAGGAACAACGTTTATATTAAAGAGCAAATTCAGACTTACGTGGCCTTACACATGATAGCGAATATGTCTGTAGCTGTCATCCTTGACTGGTCACGTGTCATGTTTAGCTGGTCATGTGTCTTGCTTCATTGGTCAGATGTCATATTTCATCTGTCAAATGTCATAGATCTGTTGGTCACACCTCAAGCATTTATGCAGTAAAGATGTTCCCAGTTACCTATTTATTGTTATTTCCTTGTATTATGTTATGATCAAGTGTCTGTAAAATCTTATCGGGGATGAGCACAAAGTCATCTCCATTCCCGTATAAAACACAAAATGGTGATCACATTGCACTGGTTGTCCTTGAGAGTCATGTCATGTGTTGTGAATGTCTTCTTCTAGAACGCCTATGCCCGCTGCAAGAGGGTGTCAGTGGTACCCCATCAGGTGGGTCACTTGTCGAGGTGAAGCCTAACTTGTACATGTCTATCTGTATGTGTCCGTCCGTCCGTCCGTCCGTCCGTCCGTCCGTCCGTCCGTCCGTCCGTCCGTCCGTCCGTCCGTCCGTCCGTCCGTCCGTCCGTCCGTCCGTCCGTCCGTCCGTCCGTCCGTCCGTCCGTCCGTCCGTCCGTCCGTCCGTCCGTCCGCCCGCCCGCCCGCCCGCCCGTCCGTCCGTCCGTCCATATATAGCTGTGTCTATTTGTGTCTTTATGTATGTCTGTGTGTCTATATGTATCTACGTGTGCCTATAAAATTATGTATGTCTGTGCATATAGCCATCTGTCTCTGTGAATATCTATGTGTGTAAGTGTATATATTATATATATATGTGTGTGTATGTAGATATATGTATACATGTGTACCTATGTATGTATGTATGTATGTATGTATGTCTATAAGTATGTCTGTGTTTATCTATGTCATTGTATCTGTATGACTTCAGTCTATGTGTCTGTTAGCATAAAGCAGTCCATTGATTACATACTGTGTATTTATAAAAAAAAAGTATAATCTTAGTTACTAAGAATCTCTACACAAATAATTCAAATACTTTAACATTTCCATCATATGATAATATCAAAATGTTGGTTATGTATGTGAAATTAACTCATATAGTAGGTGTGTCATCTTATGTCACGTGTGTCACCTTATGTCACACGTGTCGCCACATTTCACCTTATGTCACATGTGTCACATTATGTCACATGTGTCACTGCTTGTCACACATGTCACCTCATGTCACATGTGTCATCTTATATCACATGTGTCACCTCATGTCATATGTCACCTCATGTCACCTGTTCAGCACATTGAAACTGTTTCACCTAATTTAATCTCATGTCACCCTTGTGTGCCAGGGTCACTGTGGCTGATTACGTCAGTGCCTTGTGTCACCAGTGTCACCTCTTGTCACCAGTGTCACCTCTTGTCACCAATGTCACCTCGTGTCACCAGTGTCATAAACATGTCATCTGTGATTCTGTTTCAGCCGGTCCCAGCAGCACCTCATAAAATGGTACGTCACATGCAAATGTCTTCTTTCTTCTTTCTGCAGTAAACACAACTGACTCAGTGCCTGGTGCATCTAAATGGCTGCCCCAAGAGACTGACTGTTTGTGTATTGAATATGTTAGTATATTTATGTACAAATATTGCAAAACGAGTACATCATTTCTCTGTAGAACCAGTTTCCCACCACTGTCACTAACCCACACACCTGTGACAGTCACTCATTGTCATCTAACTACACACCTGTGACAGTCACTCACTGTCATCTAACTACACACCTGTGACAGTCACTCACTGTCATCTAACTACACACCTATGACAGTCACTCATTGTCATCTAACTACACACCTGTGACAGTCACTCACTGTCATCTAACTACACACCTGTGACAGTCACTCACTGTCATCTAACTACACACCTGTGACAGTCACTCATTGTCATCTAACTACACACCTGTGACAGTCACTCACTGTCATCTAACTACACACCTGTGACAGTCACTCACTGTCATCTAACTACACACCTATGACAGTCACTCATTGTCATCTAACTACACACCTGTGACAGTCACTCACTGTCATCTAACTACACACCTGTGACAGTCACTCACTGTCATCTAACTACACACCTGTGACAGTCACTCATTGTCATCTAACTACACACCTGTGACAGTCACTCATTGTCATCTAACTACACACCTGTGATAGTCATTCACTGTCATCTAACTACACACCTGTGACAGTCACTCATTGTCATCTAACTCACTGCTAATAATAATAATAATTTTTTATTTATAAAGCGCCGTATGTCCAGAAAACCTTTATGCTCAGAGGCGTGTACATACAACATTTGTAACATATAAATGTATAAAATATGATTAATCAATTAAAAAGTCAAGTTGTTTAAATGATAATAAATAATTAATTAAATATAGTTTCTAAAACTCGTAGTGTATAAGCTCAGCTGATCAGCAATAAATAAATATATAAAATAAATAAGTAATTAAAAATACATATATATATATACACTGTATATATATATATATATATATATATATATATATTATATATTAATAAGATATTAAAACAATACACTAAAATAGTTTGGGAAACTATAATTACGGTTAAAATAACTTCATTGTGACAAGAAAACCTACAAGTAATTTATAAATGCTGCTTTAAAAAGATGTGTCTTTAAATTCGACTTAAAAAGTTCAAATGAGTCCATATGACGCAGACTGTCTGGCTGTAGGTGGAGAAGGACTCGCCCCAGAGTGACGAGGGTTATTACCCCACGGACCAGAGTAGTGTGAGTACCGGCAGCCAGGTGTCACATGACAGCGGCATTTACCAGAACGAACGGACTCCGCCGCGGTACGACTCCCACATGGTGGCGCCACGTGAAGTTGTCGAGTACAGCGGCAGTTACGAACGGCAACTCCCCACGCCGGAGGTCACGACCCCGTGTTCACCGACACACACCCGCCCCATGTCTCCCCGCGCCCCTTGTCCTCCCCCCCAGAACATGAAACCCCAACTAGTGTATGACCTCTCCGTGACCCCGACACCCACCCTAGTGCGGCCCCCTACCTCCCCCCGTGTGCCCCCTGTCATCGCGCCGAAGCCGTCGCCCCTGTTGCGGGGTCCTTCACCTCTGACCCCGACTGGTGGCGCCCTCGAGGTGGATGAAGATGACCCGTCACTGTCGCCCTTCGAGAGGTTTGGGGTGAAACCCCGCAAGGTATCGACTTCGTCCAGCGTCAGTTCGGGAGACGGTTCCCACGCAACGCCCCCTGGTGGTCGTTTTCCGCAGACACCGCCGCAGTCAGCACCGCTATCACCACCGCTACCACCACCGCCACCACCGCAGCAAGCACCGGCGGTGTCAACGCCACCAACGGAAGGACTGCCACCGCCGGATCTTGCGCCGCCACCACCGCCACCACCACCGCCGGCACCACCACAAGGACTGCCACCCCCGCCTCCGCCGGCACCACCACTTCAAGGTCTGCCACCGATGAAACTGCCAACATCTGTGGAAACAACGTCTCGGACGGCCATGGGTGAGTCACTGTTCACTTTCATGGGGTTTGTTCTGGGGCAACTGTCTTGTTAACCCTGCACTTAGCAACACTTCTGGTTGTAAAGTTAAGTGTCCTACATTTATAAGTATTAAGTGAAATAATACTTCTGGTTGTAAAGTTAAGTGTCCTACGTTTATAAGTATTAAGTGAAATAATACTTCTGGTTGTAAAGTTAAGTGTCCTACGTTTATAAGTATTAAGTGAAATAATACTTCTGGTTGTAAAGTTAAGTGTCCTAGATTTATAAGTATTAAGTGAAATAATACTTCTGGTTGTAAAGTTAAGTGTCCTACGTTTATAAGTATTAAGTGAAATAATACTTCTGGTTGTAAAGTTAAGTGTCCTACGTTTATAAGTATTAAGTGAAATAATACTTCTGGTTGTAAAGTTAAGTAGTTTACATTTATCAGGATCAAGTCAAGTAGTACTTCTGATTGTAAAGTTAAGTAGCCTACATTTATCAGGATCAAGTCAAGTAATACTTTTGGTTGTAAAGTTAAGTAGCCTACATTTATCAGGATCAAGTCAAGCAATACTTCTGATTGTGAAGTTAAGTAGCCCTCATTTATCAAGATCAAGTCAAGTATTACTTCTGGTTGTAAAGTTAAGTAGCCCACATTTATCAGGATCAAGTCAAGTAATACTTCTAGTTGTAAAGTTAAGTAGCCGACATTTATCAGGATCAAGTCAAGTAATACTTCTGGTTGTAAAGTTAAGTAGCCTACATTTATCAGGCTCAAGTCAAGTAATACTTCTGGTTATAAAGTTAAGTAGCCGACATTTATCAGGATTACCAGTTTAATTTACCTGGGACCAGCGCTTTATGCAGGATAAAATGATTGCCAGTCACACATGTTTTGGTGGACACATGGATCTTAACTGTTAAGCCAGCTTACAAACTTTCAAATGTGTCTGATGACCTGAAATGGGCTACAAACACACGTGACACCATTTACACTCACTTTGAAGGCATAACTAACAATATCTATGGTTTTGGAAGACCTTTTTTTTCTCCTTCATTTTTTACCCCGTCCACCCATATTTCTACCCGTCCATATTCATTTTTACCCGTCCAAAAGACGGGTGGACGGGTCTCTACATAAACCTGACTCCACTGTTCTTGCTGGGCTAGTGACTGTGGCGCCATCTACCAGGTAATGGGTTGTCTTAGTAGCGCCATCTGCCAGACACTGGTGGACCCTGTTGCTCCATGGGTAAAATATAACTGATGCACTCAGTTGTTTGGGTTTCAATAGAAATGGTGTAGAGAGGAACCCAGAAGTAAACATCTTTAACTCCTTGCTGATTGTATGAAAAAGAGCAGCATAATGTATTTATTGCAAAAGAACATAAATCAGAAAGATTCTTAGATATCGATTCTGTTGTTGGCTTTTATGATTTTTAAGACCAATTTGTGACTAGGCAACAAATTAAACACATTTGAGTAATATCACTTTGTTGGTGAATCAACAACCAAAATCCCAGCGACATTGGCTCAGTCCTTCCATCAAAATAACTTATAACTGACATGACTCAGAGTGTGTATAGATCTCGATGGTTACTGTGTCATATTTGTGATATTAGAAGGACTCAATCCAGTCAAGAAGTTTGAAAAGGAAATATTTTAAGATGACTATTTGTGTGAGAGATGATGTATTTATGTATTTTATATTCATTAAATAAAATTGCTACTGCATAAGAGTTCACACAGTTGTGATCTTGTCATACACAGTAGATTTACAAGCAGCTGCAGCTATTTACCACCTTAAACCGATTAGACGGAGGCATACGGTAGTTGACAGGGAAATATAAGGTCCTGGAGGAAGAGAGAGGGTGTGTTCAACACACGACACACTCATGGGACACTGGATGTGTTCAACACACGACACACTCATGGGACACTGGATGTGTTCAACATACAACACACTCATGGGACACTGGATGTGTTCAACATATGACACACTCATGGGACACTGGATGTGTTCAACATACAACACACTCATGGGACACTGGATGTGTTCAACACACGACACACTCATGAGACACTGGATGTGTTCAACACACGACACACTCATGGGACACTGGATGTGTTCAACACACGACACACTCATGGGACACTGGATGTGTTCAACACACGACACACTCATGGGACACTGGATGTGTTCAACACACGACACACTCATGAGACACTGGATGTGTTCAACACACGACACACTCATGGGACCCTGGATGTGTTCCTGTCATCCAGGCCTGCTGTGTCCTGGGAGACGTGTCCTACTGACCTGCCCCCTGGTGGCCAGGCCTCTCATCTCATCTCGTCTACTGCGGAACCTGTGGTATTGATTTATGGTGACCTCTTTCTCATAGCTCCTGCAGCCACAGGAAGAGGTGGAGGAATTATGACTGTCATCACTGGACGGTGATCAGGAGATTGTGTTAAAATCTTCTGGGCCGTTGTGCTGTACACTCTGTTGAAGACCAGCTTGTGGTCAGTGTTTAGTTGTGGTCAGTGTTTAGTTGTGGTCAGTGTTTAGTTGTGGTCAGTGTTTAGCTGTTTGTGGTCAGAATTTAGTGCTGGGTCGTCAGACAGACCCTGTCAGTTACACTGGACGTGGTTTATGCAGAAGACTGTAATTAGCAGTGTTGGTAATTAATATTTAATTAGCCGCGGTCTGTTCCTTTGTGTCGGAGGGAAGGCATTGTTCACGGGACTGAGTGGAAGGGTGGAGAGGGAAGGAAGGGAGGAGGGAGTGTGGTCAAGGCAGGGACAGTCATAGTCATAGGGGAGCTGTAGGTGGATGGTATTGCAGACGTACAGACGGACAGACAGACCGCGGGGAAGTGTGTGTGGGATGGCATA
>OZ024867.1:39403404-39433404 GCA_964017155.1 Oasisia sp. SBJ-2009
GTATTTGTGTGTGTGAGTGTGTGTGTGTGGTGTGTGTGTGTGTGTGTGTGTGTGTGTGTGGTGTGTGTGTGAGTGTGTGTGTGTGTGAGTGAATGTATGTGTGTGTGTAAGTGTGTGTGTGTGTGTGACAGAGAGAGAGATAGAAGGAGAGAGAGAGTGTGTGCGTGTGTGCATGCATGTGTGGTGTGGGTGTGTGTGTCTGTTTGTGTGTGTAAGAGAGAGTGAGAGAGAGAGAGTGTGGGTGTGTGTGTGTTCATATATATATGCTTACGTATGTACGTACGTACGTACGTACGTACGTACGTACGTACGTACGTACGTATGTATGTAGGTATCTCAGTATCTCATGTGGTTTCCTCCAAACAGCCCAAACTTGAGCTGATGCAGAAGTTTGTTGTGCTTCTTGTGCGCATGCGTTAGGTAATATGTTTGCTTGTTTGTTATAGCTAATGTAACTTGGATATTGTCGTATTTCTTCCTAAACAACCTATCTTATTTGGGCGTAGGATTTGAACAAGTATAGACTTGCATTGATGGGCCACTACAAGATTATAAAATACACCCTACCTAGAAAACTGTAAATATCAACAGGTGGGAAACTCAGAAAATAAAACACAAATCTGGTGAACGTTTATCTTAAATCAGTAGGGTTATTTATGGCCCGACATACATTTGCTAGTTTTTCTTGTGTTTGTTGCTGTGACTAAAGCAGCAGTAATTGAGGTACTCAATATAGTCTCCACCCACCAACATCGCCTGTGCTACACTTATGAATAAACTATGACCAGCTGGTGCAGACACAGGTATTGTACAGTCACAACACCTGCTGACTGCAGCCAGCCAAACCACAGTCTACCTGAATGCCAGACAGCTTTTGGTTGAGGCTGTTCTTTGGCTTAGTGCTTTCTTCCTGGCCTTTATAGCCAGATTAGATTCTATGAAAGAAATTATTTAACATGGCTAGAAACCTTTTTTTAAATAAATAATTTATTTATTTATTAGTTATTTATTATAATGTTATTATTATGTATTTATTATTTCTTTGTTATAATATATATATATATATATGCATACATACATACATACATACATACATACATACATACATACATACATACATACATACATACATACATACATACATACATACATACATACATACATAGATATATGTGTATATATATTTATATATTATGCATGCATATATATTTATATTCTCTTTATTATATATTTATTATTTATTTATATTTTTTGATTGATTTTAAAACAGTTCATTGTTTAGTTTTGGTCAGTTAAATTGAGTAAGTATTGCAGGTTCTTTATTTTACATATGTTATTTGATTCACAAATATATATTCAAATTCCATTGTGATTATGTCTTTCCTGTGTACTTCAGTACAATTTACTTATAATATGAATAGGTAACCTTTTATTAAATATTGAATATGGCCACACATCATGGGTAAAAGAGTTGTAGAGCTTCGTACTCTCGACTACGAGAACCTGGGTTCAAATCCTGTGCTGCAGTGTTTAAACCTTCAGCAAGTGTTTTCACTCTACATTGCTCCAGTTCACTGAGCTGTATAAATGAGTACCTGGCTATAGACAATGGTGGATATGTATACGAGCAGCCTTTGCGCATTAATTGTAGCATATGGCTGGATGCTTCCCAGAGAAGCCGAGATAGTGTCTGAGTGAACAGGTCTGTCAGGGAAGTAAAGTGCAAAGCACTTTGAATGGTTGTGAGGACTGGATACTACGCTATGTAAGAACTTGCCTTTTTTAATGAATCCTGAGACACCAACTGGTCCCCAGTGGTTGATGTGACCTGGGGTATCTGTGTACATTCCAGGTGAGCCCCCCCCCCTCGCCCTGCCCTAGGCTGGACAGGTGCAATTATTTTGTAGAAAGAGGGTACAACTGACTGACTGCCCCTGGGGTTTGGGGGAAGGTGATACTGGATGTTGGGTGATACTGGATGTTGGGTGATACTGGATGCCAGGGGGGTCTTATGGAGGGGGGGAGGGGGGGGGGGGCACAGTAACTACCAGTCCACATATAAGGGTGGAAGGCTTGTAGATTGTGTCATCAGATTGCCAACACAAGAGTGCAGTAGTTGTCACCA
Source organism: Oasisia sp. SBJ-2009 (assembly GCA_964017155.1). Taxonomy (NCBI): domain Eukaryota; kingdom Metazoa; phylum Annelida; class Polychaeta; order Sabellida; family Siboglinidae; genus Oasisia; species Oasisia sp. SBJ-2009. The sequence goes on from OZ024867.1 coordinate 39,405,530, forward strand.
GTGTCAGATCAGATTCCTGGCATGTGGCATAGTGGTTGGAACATTATGTCTGACTGCTGATTGTGTCAGTGAGTTGTAAACTCAACACAACACATCACATATGAAGTGTTGCTGGCTGTAGGTGTTTAACATAGAGGCAGGTGTGATATACATTTCCCAATCTTGTGATTTGTATAAACCATGACCAGATCTGGCCGGTGTGTGTGCGTGCGTGCGTGCGTGTGTGTGTGCATGCGTGTGTGTGCATGCACATGCATGCGTGTGTGTGCATGTGTGTGCATGTGTGTGCATGTGTGTGCATGCATCCATGTGTGTGTTTTTTAGATTCATTCTCTTCATACACTCAGGTGAGTGTTACAACGAGTATACAGACTCACAGCACAGCTGGTGTATGAAGGCATGTTGTTTATGAAGGCATGTTATTTGCGCCAGCCACGGATTCTATAAGTTGTTTTCATTTAATTAGCTCTGACTGTGACACTCCCTGAGGCTCAAGTTAACTCGGTCTACTTGAGACCAGTATATAAGGTAATAGACTGTACCTTACTTTATACTTTATATCTCAGTTCTGTGTACTTGTGCAGTGTTTTACACGAGAGCTGAAAACCTGACAGTTAGTAGACTGTCAACTACATAGATGTGATCGTCAGTAGAACCTTAAACCAAAGCTAATTAATCCATTGCTTAAACTCTCTATGTGGTGTTCAATAGGACATTTAGCTGTGTTGACATGGTGGTCAGTATGACCCTAAATTCTTTGATGATCAGTAGAACTGAATATTGAAGATTTAATGACCATGAATCCACATAATACACGCCCCTATAGTGTCCACAGTTATAACACAAAATTGTTTGGTGTCCAGCATTTTCTTATTGTACAACTTTGCTTGAGACTAGATCCGACAATGTAATTTTAATTTTGTATGATATTATTAATTACAAAATACTTCCATTGAGTAATGATCAGTTCTTATAAACTACACACCTACACCACTACACACCTACACCACTACACACCTACACCACTACACACCTACACCACTACACATCTACCACTACACCACTATATGCATAGTTTACTACACACCTCCAATACTACACACCCACACTACTACACATGTTTACTAGAAACACACACACACGTCTTTACACATACAGGTGTGTTAGGGTTAAGTGCCCCAAAGTATTGGGCTCTAAAAGCTATGTAATGCCAGAGGGGGGTATTTGCCTGGGTGACATGAGCCACTGAGGGGGGGGGGAGGGTGGTTATGTTCCTGGAGGGGAACCACACAGTGGCATGTACATGAGGCCAGACCTTCAGTTTGTTGATACTTGAACGAGTCGGATTTATTTCAACATTTGCAGTTAGAACGTGTTTTAACAGAAGAAATAATAATTGAATAATTATTAGTTATTATAAGTACATTGTACTCATGAGATTGTGCTCATGAGATTGTGTTCAAGAGATTGTGCTCACGAGATTGTGCTCGTGAGATCGTTCTCTTGAGATTGTGCTCGTGAGATTGTGTTCACAAGATTGTGTTCGTGACATTGTGATCATGACATTGTGATCACGAGATTATGTTCATGAGATTTTGTTCGTGACATTGTGATCATGACATTGTGATCACAAGATTGTGTTAATGAGATTATGCTCGTGAGATTGTGTTTGTGAGATTGTGCTCGTGAGATTGTGCTCATGAGAGTGTGTTTGTGAGATTGTGCTCATGGGATTGTACTCGTGGGATTGTGCTCCTAACATTGTGCTTGTGAGATTGTGCTCATGAGATTGTGTTCGTGGGATTGTGCTCGTGATATTGTGCTCGTGAGATTGTGTTCGTGAGATTGTGTTCGTGAGATTGTGTTTGTGAAATTGTGCTCATGGGATTGTACTCGTGGGATTGTGCTCCTAACATTGTGCTTGTGAGATTGTGCTCATGAGATTGTGTTCGTGGGATTGTGCTCGTGATATTGTGCTCGTGAGATTGTGTTCGTGAGATTGTGTTCGTGAGATTGTGTTTGTGAGATTGTGCTCATGAGATTATATAAATGCACTGTCACTTGCGTGTCGTCTGCCTCAGAGAGACGACCAAAGGTAGCGCCCCCTAGTGACAGCCGTGGAGACCTGCTGAGTCAACTCAAAGGCACCCTGGTGCGACCCAACTCGTCCTACCCCGATGTGCTGAACCTGCCGTCCACACTTCTGGGTCAGAGTTCACAGGTCACCGCCTCGAACACAACAACACCGATTTCACCCCCACCGGTAGCGCCATCTGGCAAGCGACCTCCGCCACCAACACTGCCGAAGAAAGGAGGTAATGTACAGTGCAGGTTGTGGTGCTTTATAAGGCACAGTCGATTTAACCAGACTCAACTAAGTTGTAATCATAAAGAGTAATGCTCAAGATAGAAATACACATTTGCACATATACAGGCATATATGCATGCATGCATGCACGCACGCACGCGCGTGCACGCACGCACTCGCACATGCACACGCACACGCACATGCACACACACACACACACACACACACTGAATTTCAAAACCTACGTCTCTGTGAGTCTGCGGGTTACTCTGGCTGTAAACAACTGAATAGTCTCTGGGCCACAAGTTCCTGATGGTACCTACTCCACTTGTCTGCTGGCAAATACACTTGTTGTGGGCTCATTCTGAGCCCTGCCTACACCTGTATGCTGGAGGAATTAAGAAGCCAAGATGTGGTGTTTTTGTCTGACAGATTGTGACACTCGTATGTGACTATGATTGTATTTGTGCAGTGAGCTGTGGTTGGCAGCCATCACAGACAGGTTGAAGTAGTCTCTAGTTATGTGATTAATGTTAGATGCTATTGATCAGTCATATTCACAATACCTTTGTATTGGCCTGAGGCTAGCTACATGGCTACACAGATATGAGTCGATAGAGAGCCAGAGGCCAGTACAAAGACGCTATGAATAGAATCAGTCATCACACTTTTATTAATTAAAAATGTTCTCTACATTCTTGGGGGTATCTACGGGCATTTAATTTACTCTTGCACCAACATTTGGCACTTTCAGCTGGCAATGGTTTGACTATAAATTCCCGTGATTATTTGTCATGCAACAGCGTGACATGTAGGTGACTGTGGGCGCAGGTGTTGGAAACTGTCACGTGTCACAGTCAGCCTCTTTCAAGAACCTAAATTAAGTTATGTATGTCCAGTAACAACGTTGATGAATCACACATCCAATTATTTGAAAATTCAATTTTCAACATGTAAACTAAATGTTTATTCTAGTGTTGTTGGACAGAAGATGGATAAAAGTGTAACACTTATATAATTAGAGTTTCACCATGAACTGCCATAGTTACGTGTTGTACAAATACCTACAATATATTACAAACTATGTAAATTCCAATTTAAAACAAAATAATTCAAAATACACCGCCTACACATTATATCATTCGAGTCATTTTGATGTTGTTTCCTAGATCCAACACATAACTAGAAGACAGAACTTTTGCCTTTCCCCAATGTCACATGGAAGTGCCTGACACGCTGCTATTGTGCTGAAGTAGGAGGCAAATTGCGATATTATTAATTGGCCGCTTACATCAATGATCAATACACCACACACAGAGTCGATTAATAATGGAGACTGTTCCATCGGCTGCTCTATGGTTCCTGTCTCTCTGGCTTACATAACTACCCGTGACAGTGATTGTGACACAATCCCCCCGCAGACAATGTCACCAATGGGGCTAGTTCTGTCATGTCCATAAAGACTGGTCATTAGTATATTGATGACCGTCACGTAATACACTGGGTGTGGTCAGTCTTGGACACACAGTCACACAGCCCAGGTGTATCAGTGAATCTTGACCACTCCAGGTGGCTACTAATCGACCAGGTAACTTGTCTACCTGGATGTTTGTTTTTGTTAGTTCTGTGCCAGGTATTTGTATATGATAACTTAAATGCACACCTTTTAGAATCCACAATCATGAGCTTTAAAACAATACCTAATTTGTTGAAATGTTTTCAGTATTTTTATGTATTGCTAAAATTGACGTAGACTTTAGAAAGCAATGTTTTGAGAAACAATTGTTCAAGTTCTGTGCTGTTGTTGTTCTATCAAACATTGGGCAAGTTCGTTCACTCTACATTGTTCCAGTTCATGCAGCTATATGAAGGGTTCCTGGCTACAGACAGTGGTGGATATTTTCTGTGAATTGTCCACGCTGTGTGATTGACCAGGTCTGCTTGGGAGTAGAGTATTAAGCACCTGGTCAATGTAGACAACTGGATACTGAATATATGAATCTATAGGAACTAGTCCTGACTATAAAAATAGATGCATGTGTCTTGATGGTTGTCCTGACACCCCTTTATGTGACAGTCCCACTGAGACAGTAAATGACAGTCGTTGTTGGATGTGTCGTCTACCATTGCTAGATCTGTTGGTTTAAGTAGAATATTCTGTGTTTACAGCAGCAGCAGCAGCAGCAGTAGCAGCAGCTGTAGCACCAGCAGCAGCAGCACCAGCAGTCAGCATGCCCCCCACCAATGGGGCAAAGCCCACCGCCCCAGTGAGTGTGGACAACAGTGACCAGGAGATAGGTGAGTGGGTCACTTCATTGTCACTTTACACTTGTCACTTGTCATGGACAACTTCTGTCGACAAGTTGACATTTCTGAAAGAACAACATCAGAATCTACCCCTCTGTGTGCCACTCTCTACCTCTGTGTGTGCCACTCTCTACCTCTGTGTGTGCCACTCTCTACCTCTGTGTGTGCCACTCTCTACCTCTGTGTGTGCCACTCTCTACCTCTGTGTGTGCCACTCTCTCTACCTCTGTGTGTGCCACTCTCTACCTCTGTGTGTGCCACTCTCTCTACCTCTGTGTGTGCCACTCTCTCTACCTCTGTGTGTGCCACTCTCTCTACCTCTGTGTGTGCCACTCTCTACCTCTGTGTGTGCCACTCTCTACCTCTGTGTGTGCCACTCTCTACCTCTGTGTGTGCCACTCTCTACCTCTGTGTGTGCCACTCTCTACCTCTGTGTGTGCCACTCTCTACCTCTGTGTGTGCCACTCTCTACCTCTGTGTGTGCCACTCTCTACCTCTGTGTGTGCCACTCTCTCTACATCTGTGTGTGCCACTCTCTACCTCTGTGTGTGCCACTCTCTCTACCTCTGTGTGTGCCACTCTCTCTACCTCTGTGTGTGCCACTCTCTCTACCTCTGTGTGTGCCACTCTCTCTACCTCTGTGTGTGCCACTCTCTACCTCTGTGTGTGCCACTCTCTACCTCTGTGTGTGCCACTCTCTACCTCTGTGTGTGCCACTCTCTCTATCTCTGTGTGTGCCACTCTCTACCTCTGTGTGTGCCACTCTCTACCTCTGTGTGTGCCACTCTCTCTACCTCTGTGTGTGCCACTCTCTCTACCTCTGTGTGTGCCACTCTCTCTACCTCTGTGTGTGCCACTCTCTCTACCTCTGTGTGTGCCACTCTCTCTCAACCTATCTCTCTCTCTACCTCTATGTGTGCCACTCTTTCTACCCCTTTGTGTGCCACTCTCTCTCTCTCTCTCTCTCTCTCTCTCTCTCTACTTTTCAGTGTGTCACTCTCTCTACCTCTCTTTCTGTGACACAGGACACAGGACATAACTGCCCAGGTTTTTAACAGTGGTGGGTGGACTCGAGCCACTGGCCTCTGGCCAACTGTCCAGGACAACCACCGGTCTACACGTGTCAACATTAGCAGGAACAGAAGACAGATTCACCCGTGTGACAGTCTCAGACACCACTCAGTTGTCACACTGATCTATAGAGGACACTCAAACTGACCACACCTGTGACATACAAACCAGTTGACCAATGTACAGCTGACAAGTGTGGACCAGTTCAAACTTGACCACTCTGTTGCAGACAGGTTTTATTTATTTACATCATTTTATCAAGCAGCATTTAGTAATTATGTCATTTAACTGTTTCCTGCCGCACACAGACGCAGTCAATCACCAGCCACATGTGTCTCTGTAAATTAAGGTGGGCGACTATTGCAAGTGTGACAACAGTGTCGCATAATTACATTTGTCAGCAGTCGTTGCTGGCATTTGACAAAAATGTGGCTGGAACATCTGCTGCGTTTGGATATTTATGTGAGGCCGGCAAATTGACAAGTACAAATGATGGTGGTAAAACATGGGTCTAGCAGCGGGAGACTAGACAAATGGAGTCACTGCTGGTGTCTACAACACTCAGGCAGTCTTTGTAGAGGAGTCTTTCTATTGCTCTGATTCTACTGTGACAAGAAGACGGATCTCAGAAGTGTTTGATTCATTCACCAGATGGCACCACCCAATGACAGACCAGGTGATGAGTGGCCACAACACAGGGCTTTTTATGAAAATGTCTTCATTTGTGATTACTGAATATTATTCAGGATAGTTCTATTTATATATTTATCCCTCAGCCCAGTTGCCAGGTGATTGGGGACCATATCAGTAAGGGAAACTCGTCCTTAAAAAAAGCATTGTTAAATTAAACAATTGTTTTAAAGAAAAATATCCATTCCCATATTACAGTGGACACTATTTCCATGACACACCATGACAATGTTCCACTGTGGCATCCTGGTGTTGATCACTGTTAAGTTTAAAAACTGATTTTAAAGTGTAAAATCAGTTTTAATAGTTGTAACAATGTTACTGAAATTCCCTGGTCTTCCTGATCCATTATCCATATGGCTCTTTGACGTGTGAAAGGTTTCAGTCGTGTTCCTTGGGTAATTATTATATTAGTGTATTTTGAGAACATTTATTGTGACAGTATAGACTTGTAGGCGAGACTGCCTGTGTCAGCTTGTGTCCAGCTGTCACCTCATGAGGACATGTGACACACCCACTCAGTGACATAATCAGGTGGCATCTGTCACCAGCGTCGACTCAGACGTCACCTGGTGTCTGTGTGAAGTAGTGTCACAGTTGGGTAGGAACACGCACAGTTGACACATTGCTGTGTCATTGAGGTGACCAGCATCACTGAAGACGGACATTTTTGTGGACACATGTCACACTGTGTGCAACGTGATTCTACTGTACTGATCTGTACTGTACTGATCTGTACTGTACTGATCTGTACTGTACTGATCTGATCTGATCTTGAGTGAGCCAGTTTGTCAGCTGTCAACCAGGCGATGTGACGGTCCTTGGAGTGACACTGTACTTGTGGTACGGACTGGACACTGACCGTGACAGACAGCTCAGGTGACTGTGGACACAGTCTGATGGAGTGAAGGGATTTGAACGAGAGAAGAATGGAGGAGAGCACAGTGGAGACGGAGAGAAGAATGGAGAGCACGGTGGAGACGGAGAGCAACTGCTCCATGGAGGATGCGATGGTGGTCGTGGAGGATGTCCTCCGGAGATCTTTGGGGATCACACGGGACTCACACGCTGGGGACAGTCAGGGCGATGAGATAGACGCACTCGGTCAGCACTTATGGTCATCATCTTGTGGTCACTTTAGTCCACACACCAGTGGTCAGAGGGTGGATCCGTGCATTCAGTGTCACCTATAAAAGTGTTTGGTTAACAGTGTTTTTTATGAATGTGTCTTTGGCTATAAAGAAAATTCGCTGTAGTTTGTAAATTGCTTGTAATGGTGTTTGCATTTTAACACAATGTTCAGCATCATTAATATTTTATAAATATATTTGTTGTTTCTCAGAAATGTAAATATAATTTATGTATGCATATATATATATATATATATATATATATATATATATATATATATATATATATATATATATATATATTGGAAGTTCATGGTTGGTTGAACAAATACACCAGAGGAATTTAGGTTTTAATATATAATATATATATATTATATATATATATATATATAATATATATATATATATATATATATATTAAAACCTAAATTCCTCTGGTGTATTTGTCTGTCTAACCAACCATAAACTTCCAACAATTAGACATGCACAAAGAACACAGTCAAACAAAGATTAAATCAATGTGTAACTGCCTCTCATAGTGCATTTGTTAAGGCATCTGTCATTGTGTTTGTAGATGTCACACAACTGCCTGGGTATCAGCCGGTGCTTGAAGGCTGTGTCGCGTGGAAGGCAGCCCTCATTGACAAGAAGAACAAGGAGCTCGTGGAGAAAGAAAAGGTAAGTCTCAATATTCCATGAGTCTGCTAGAAAGATGACAATTGTGCTGCCATACTTTTTGTGTAACAATGAGACTTACTTAGCACCAGTTTCGTAAGAAAATTGCGGTGCAGTGAAGCTAAGGGTGTTGTAAGTAATCTTGTGCAAGTTAATTAAAATTAATCAATTGATGGACAGAATGTTTCAGAGACTCGGGAGAATGCAAAATATTTTAAATTAGGTTTATCGAAATGAAACATTTACTACTGACTTAACATCAACAGCGAGTGAGTTCCACAGGGCTGTTGTAGTAATGGTATAAACTACAGATGTATTAGTTATTTAGCTTCGTGATCACCTGATGGTGTATAGTTTGACAGTTCGCTGTCGACTCATGGTAACACTCGATCTTGGATTAATTCACAGATCTGTGTGTAATAATTATTTACATTTTAATATTCCATCAATAAAATAAATTTACAAAATGTCTGTATGTAACACATAATGTAAAAGATTAAAACACTTACTGCACAAAACGCCACCTGGTGACTAAATGGCTGGTAGACAAACCGACAATAAAAAATAATTTTGTGTGTAACGTGTTTCAATATAAGTTAAATAAGTTAATTTCAAAAGCATAGCATTATTCCTTGATAAAGGTTTATTTGCATTAAGTGTTTTGTTCCTGTGTCGGTCTGAGAGCCAATCGTCATTTCTACCCAGTTCTGATATAAACTAAGCCACCCACAAGGTAACCATCTAACTCTGTAAGGGTAACTGACGAACCGAACTAAACAACATACTCCAGGCCATTGAGTGGTGAACCAGTGCTGCCATCTCATGGCGCCTGGAAAATCGATTTATTTTGAGGGCAAAGTAATGGTCAGGCATTCGCCAGGTGGAGGCACTAGTTCACAATCCTGTACCAGTGACCATTGCTGCTCTGTCAGTTAGTGCAAATGACAGTGTCAGCAGTTGACAATGTCAGTATGTGAGACTATGTGTGAGACTGTGCATGAGACCGTGTATGAGACTGTGTGTGAATCTGTGTGTGAATCTGTTTGTGAGACTATGTGTAAGACTGTGCATGAGACCGTGTATGAGACTGTGTGTGAATCTGTGTGTGAGACTGTGCATGAGACCGTGTGTGAGACCGTGTGTGAGACCGTGTGTGAGACCGTGTGTGAGACTGAGACTGTGTGCCGTGGTGTTGCAGGAGAGACTGGTGGCGGTGCGGGTGGAACAGGAACGGTGGAAGGGAATCCCCGACTGGAAGAAACGACTCATGATAGAACAGGAGAAGAAGAAACAGGCAGACATGGTAGGTCACATGACTTATGTAGCAGGTCACATGACTTATGTAGCAGGTCACGTGAGTTATGTAGTCAGTCACATGACTTATGTGGTCGGTAGGTTACAAAGTTTACGTGGTAGGTCACATGACTTGTGTCGTAGGTCACACAACATCGAAGATGGAGTAGTGAATGTGAACTGTTTACACTAAGACAATATTTTGGTAATTATATTTAGGGTGTAAGTTGTGTCATATCGTCTGTCTCCAAGGGACGTCAGCCGGGTGTGTCTGGACACAACTGTCCTGTGTCATGACGTGATTGTGTGATGACATTTGTGGGAATGTGTACCTTAGAACTCAATTTGTTGCTGGCAGCAGACACCAGAAGCAAGTACAACCACACAAAAACCAGCCAAAGTCAGACCCTAAAACTCAGGTCAGTCAGGTACAGAGGTGGAAATGTAGTCCATTCATGGTTGAGGGGAAACACGGAGGCTTATAATAAGTAGAAAACATGTAGCAAGTAGAAAACTTAAAACAAGTAGAACACTTACAGTAAGTAGAAAACTTATAACAAGTAGAAAGCTTATAAACTGTAGAAAGCTTATAACAAGTTGAAAACTTATAACAAGTAGAAAACGTATAACAAGTAGAAAGCTTATGACAAGTAGAAAACTTATAACAAGTAGAAAACTTTTAACAAGTAGAAAGCTTACAAACTGTAGAAAGCTTATAACAAGTAGAAAGCTTATAACAAGTAGAAAGCCTATAAACTGTAGAAAGCTTATAATAATAGACAGTTAAATAAAATGCATATCATTTTATCACAGAAAGCTTATAAATATAGGAAGCTTATTAAAATAGAAAGCTTGTAAACACGTGAAAGCTTCTAAAATGTTGAAAGGTTATAAAGAGGCAGAACACTTTTAAAAAGTAAAAAGCTTATAAAAAGCAGAAGCTTATTAAATGCAAAAACCTTATAAGCAGTAGAAAGCTTTCATATAAAGGAATTTTTTGAAATATAGAACGGTTATTAAATGTAAAGCACTTATAACAAATAGAAAGTTGATAAAAATGCAGCTTTTGAAATGTAGAAAGCTCATAAAAAGTTGTGAAATGTCTTTGTCTCTCTGTCACTTTCTCTAACCCATCTTCGAAAAAAACATGTGGGTTGTGTTCTATTCCAGTGTCTCATGTTGTGTTCTATTCCAGTCTCTGACGTTGTATTCTATTCCAGTCTCTGACGTTGTATTCTATTCCAGTCTCTGACGTTGTATTCTATTCCAGTCTCTGATGTTGTTCATCCTCCTTTCTTTGTGCTATTCTTCAAATGCAGATGTTTTCGAAAACTTCTTTTATTTTCTACCAAAGCCGTTGTCATTAAACCACATATCTGTTTAATATGATTGAAACAATAGACTTGTGCAATGTATCTTCTCCCCCTGAAAAGACTTGTGCAATGTATCTTCTCCCCCTGAAAAAACTTGTGCAATGTATCTTCTTACCCTGAATAGTCTTCTTCAATGTATCTTCTACCCCTGACTAGACTTGTCCAATGTATCTTCTCCCCCTGAATAGACTCATTCAATGTACCTTTTCAATGTATCTTCTCCCCCTGAATAGACTCCTTAAATGTATCTTCTCCCCCTGAACAGACTTCTTCAATGTATCTTCTCCCCCTGAATAGACTTCTTCAATGTATCTTCTCCCCATGAATAGATTTGTCCAATGCATCTTCTCCCCCCTGAACAGACTCCTTCAATGTATCTTCTGATTCTTCTCCCCCTGAATAGACTTGTCCAATATATGTTCTCCCCCTGACTAGACTTTTTCAATGTATCTTCTCCCCCTGAATTGGCCGGGTGCAACAAAGCAAAGAATTTCAACACCATCAACAGAGAAACATGAACGTAATCCTGCCCCACTTTAGCTTGAAGATTCCTATTTTGCTAACTACTTAAGTGATCAGTTTAAGTAGGTCTGTTTTTTGATGAAACGAATTAGAAATAACACGCAGATGAACCTCCGAGTTTGACCTTTAATTCAGGCTGTAGGACCCGGTAGCAATCGAGAAGTTGTACTAATGCTGACGTTGGCACATTTCAGGGTCCACAAGAGTTGGAACGACAGAGGAAGGAACAGGAGAAGGCCAAGCTGCAGGCCATGCCTGACTGGAAGAGAAACCTCGTCACGAAGAAGTGCAAGGACTAACCAGCCGACAGTCTTCGGTCACATGACTGGTCACGTGACTGGTGCCAAGACTGGTCACATGACCGGAAGAGGAACCTCGTCGCCAATAAGTGCAAGAACTAATAGACAGACAGACATGCCTCGCATTACTGGTCACGTGACTGGTCAAACCAGAACTCGGGCCAGGGTTGTGGTCAACGGCTTGTGCTTGGAGTTATGTGCATTTTTCAGTACTTGTACTTGCCAAAATATCAAGTGCGTCTCAGGTGTATTTAATACACAGAACGCTGCTGCATAGCAACCCGCCTGTGCATGACACATTGAATGTCCACACTGTCTGTATCTCCAGTTAATGTTGTATATTTTCGAAATAGTCAACAGTTGGCACCTGGCGACGTCATAGTTGATCAGTCGTTATAACTGAAGTATTTTGTGCTTGTTCTCGAACCCGTGTACTCGCAGCTGTACCTGACAAGACGTATTTGATCTCCAATCGTCACTCCAGTCGTGACGTCACTATCTACCCCTGACGTCACTTCCTGTCACAGACATTTGTACATTTCTCACTAAAAATGCCCCAGATTTGGGGACACGGTCTGTGCGTGTTTGGGGACGTCAACAATAGGTGGAGACGATCTGTGCTTGGTGACGAGAGACCGTTTGCCAAAGATTGATCCACTTGATGTGCAGCCATTGTTTGTGCATGCATGAGCAAGCGTCTCACGGGAGCGGTCGTGTGTCAAGCGCGATGACTGTCGTGGTGTTTACATTCGCCGTAGATATTGTCAAGTGTAAAGAGAGTAATTGTAAATGACGTAGATGCTGTAAAGTGTAAACAATGTAAAAGACGTGCACGTTACAGATATGTTGTCAATGTTGTCAATGTCTGTCACATGTCGTCAGCGTGTCTACGACTAGGTTGACAGCGCATGAATTCGTGAATTAAGTACCTGTAGTTTCATCTTCGTAGTTTACACTCACCTTGAAATATATTCTCCTGTATTGTTGCTATTTATTGAGGCAGACTAACGCGTTGCATTAGGCTTACTTTTGCTTGATCGTCATTGGCCTTTACCATTCGCTAGTTTATTTATCACAAGTCGTTCATTTCGATATATTCACAATTATGCATAACTACTGCAACTTAGAACTGAGTTATTTTGTTGATTCTTTGTAATATAATATAGAGGACTGTTTGTGGTCTGTTGTTTCTGAGAAAATAGCTTTGGTCTTGCCGACGACGTCAATGGATAGACAAAACAACTCGCACAAGCGCCAGCTGGCTAGACTCACCAATAGTGCCCTCTTACGTTCAAGAGGCACGTTGGTGTCGTGAAGTTCAATGCATATGTAATTTATATATAAAAAATACAAACTACATCCAATCCATCACCTGATAATGGAATGTTTTTGTAATTCTAACAAAACAGTTTAACTCGTATTATTAGACTGACATACATTTGTTTTGTCCTAGTTGTTTCCGTTCGAAGCCGTGCGAGATTCTTGTGAATAGTTGCACAGCAATTCTACACTGTATTACTTTGTCTTGTATCTTTGCAATTTAAATAAACATCATTATTATTATTGTTGAAGGGTCGGCGTATGGAACAATATGTAATGCAACATTGAATAGCGTCAATGTTCTTGTACAACGTCACGAATGTGTGAATGGTACTAGACATTGGCTGGAGTAAAACCATCTCTTCCGCGAGTAGCGAAGCCCGAAGCAATCGTTTTAGTTCCTTCGCCGTCCACTAGCCTTTTCCACAGTCCACCGCCAATGTGTGCGTGTGCGTGTGCGTATGCGTGTGTGCGTGCGTGCGTGTGACCCAGATCATGTCGTCAACTGGTTGTGATTTAGGCGTTGTTCTCGACAACCGACTTGACAAGTATCAAACCTACGTCATGCTGCCTGCTCGAGTGTATTTTGTATATAATAATATTAATATTTATTATTTATAAAGCGCAATATCCAAATATGCTCAAAGCACTGTACAATAAAATATAAAGCTATTCATTATGTGTTAAAACTAATATTATTAATAATAAATACAACTGTAAAATTAGCTTTCAGGTAAAAAAATGTAGAAAGGTTAAATTATTCATATTAAAACTGTTAATTAAATATAATATAGAATTAACGACGATGAGTAAAATAAATAAACCAATGAATAAATAAAACTAATTAATACTCTATTTACATGCAAAACACATACTAAGCGATGGCATATATAAATTTCAATACAAATGTGTAAAAATAAGATAAGATCATTGATAATTTAAAGTACTAGTTCTCTCGTATTCTTCAAATTGTTATCACTAACTATTTATATCATAGTGTTCAACGCAGGCTAGTCGATAAAATAATGCATGCCGAATAGAAATCGATGTATGATATTTGTAATAAATCAAAAAACTTATCGAACCTTCTTACCTCACTCAGACGCTACGGTATTTATCTGAAGCCGGCATAACAAAACTGTACAATTCTGTATCTGCTATAGACGAACATGTTTGGCATGTTGTGAAACGATGTAGATAGTTTAGTGTGGACAGCGTGGTGATGGTGCGACAATGAACTAACAATCAATCGTAGCGTAGCTATTAATATTTTGTGGTAGATTGGCTAGTCAACTGATCAATGGATGACGAATGTCTCTACAAGTTTTGCTACAGTTGCTCAGACAATGAAAGACTCCAGGTGAGTCAGAGCTGTGATAGACTGCACAATATTATGAAAGACAGTGAAACACCAGGTGATGACATACATTCAGATCTTCAGATAAAATTGGAAAGTGATCCAACGTATCAGGGTAAAGATCTAAAGAACCTAAATCGATGGATTCCATCGTATCTTGTGAGAGAAACTGAAGAGAAGCATAAGAATGAAGATGGAACCGAGAAGTCAGATGCCATAGAACGCAGAATGAAGGATAAATGCGATGAAAGGGCAGACGAGTGGGCTGATAATGTACTTGGGCGGTTAACTTGTCTCACACGCTGACGCGCGTTACCACACATATTGTTATGCCAGATTCTTCAGCGGGCGCTCTCTTCCAGGTAATACCAAGAAAGAACCATCAAACGATATCCCTCGTAGTCTTCTAGAGTTGCTCATGAAAGATATGCAACGTCAGCGATCTCAGAGGTGGGTCTCTGTTTGGTTGATGGAGCGGTATGTGGAGCTCGGTGGGAAGCGTATGCGGCGTTCCACATTAATCAACCTGATTTGTGAGAATGTGCAGGATCTGGTTGTGCTATCAGCTCGTGGCTACCGATCGGTAGTCTTCCGCGACAGTACTACTGCCACTCTGAAAATGGTCAAGGACAACGATGAGGATGACAGTCTGGAGACTGCGCTGGATGTACGTGGTAGCAACCCACATCAAGAAGGAATGTTCGATGATGGATTACAAGCATCGGACATACCATACGAACACCTCGTAACAAAATCTGCACCGGATACTCTCCAGCAGTTACTAAGGGAAATATCCATTGGTGAACAATTTCTTCCCTCTCTCCTCATTGGAAAAATCACCAACAGCGCCATCAAGAAACACCCTACCCCATTCCAAATCGTGCTCGGGGTGTACTTCAACAAAAAGAAGACGGTCAAGCACATGCATGACTATTTCGTCTGTTGTTCGTATGATGAGTTCCTGCGCTTCAAGAAATCCTCGACAGTGGCAAAATACCTCCAGATTAGCAATGGCCGATGGCAACCAATAGAGTGAAAGGACATGTTCAAGTCATAGTCGACAATTGTGATGTTGAGCTGAGTAGCCCTAATGGGTTGGTGTCCACTCGTGACATGGCGACCATCGAGACACATTCAAAATCTCCAGTAGAGCCAGTCCCAGACACGATGCCACGTTTTAGCAAGGCTGAGATGTCCAATCCCATTTGCTTCGATGGGGAACATGAGATAATCCCATACAGTGCTAGAAAGAAACCACTCCCTCCATCTCTACCCCAGCATGATTTGCCTGATGAGTACTTCGAAGTTCAACGCATATCCTATGAGAGGCTGGTGTGAAGGTTCTGAGTGCAGATAATCAACATATTTCAAATACTCCTCCAACTGAGACAGCATTCAGAGAGAATGCCCTACATGGTCATCTCGCGGTGGCCATCTGGCGGGATTGCCTCAAGACAGACCCTCCTGCCCTTGACCCAACGAAGCATGGGTGGTACCATCCTGAGGGCAGCGCCGCTCTTTCCCCAACTATCGTCCCTTCAGACAGTCCTCAAGCTCCTGCTGAGCTGCTGAAGCTCTTAAAATATGGCTGCAGCATCGAACCACCGTGTCCAACCAAGAGGTGTAGCTGCAAGGCAAATGTACTAAGCTGCACAATGTTCTGCCACTGCAGAGGGGATGGGTGATTGCAACACCAAATAGACCATCTAACTGTATTAACAGGAACATTTTGAATGACACTGCTAGACGTTAATGATTAGTTATTTCAATGCACACAGACGTGTATGTGTGTGTGTGTGTGTGTGTGTGTGTGTGTGTGTGTGTGTGTGTGTGTGTGTGTGTGTGTGTGTGTGTGTGTGTGTGTGTGTGTGTGTGTGTGTGTGTGTGAAATAAAATTTGATGTAACAGTAGAATCATATTTCCAAGTTAATATCTTGTAAATTTCTATCATGTCTCCCCTAAGACGATGGTATGAAAGAGTTGGTAGGTTTAATCGTATTGGGCGTTCTTTATAATCACGTTCTTTATATCCAGGAATTAATTTAGTTGCTCGACGCTGAACATGTTTAAGTGCTGTTATGTGTTTCATTAAATACGGACTCCATACCTGGTTTGCATACTCAATGTTTTTTTCTCTCTTGCCTCTTTCTGCAGTAGTCGCTCCTTCTCTCCTTCTGTCCTTCCTGCTCATGTCATGTTTTATGACCATTTCACTGAATGCCTCACCTCTGGTTTCCAGTTTATGCAAGTTTTTCATAACTGAGGCTTTTTTGTCTTCGTATGGAAAGGTCACAAGCAGGGGCCGGCTTCTTGCCTCGTCTATCCCAGTCTTGTTTTTAGCTTTAGTCTATATGGAAAAGATTAATGATCTAACTCTGTGGACGACGAGAGACAACTGGTGTAGAGATGTGCGTTTACTGCGCACGGTGTCATGAATCACCGATGTTTACGTATTTTATGAGCAAACGTCGGGTCATTGCACTTCGTGATTGCACATAATGAATGGCGGACTGAACCGGAACTTCAGCGCCATGTCATCTCCTGTTGGAGTCTTTCGGCGTCACACGTCATCGTAGGGTCGACTTGTCTGTTGTCTGACCGCTCCACTGACGACTTATACGAAGACAGACGGACGTCTTGGGGGGGGGGGGGGGGTCGGGGCCTGTAGGGGTTTGTTTGGCGCAGTGCAGTATTCAGAGCTTTTTAGAATCTGTGCACTGAACCGTTCACGTTCAAACAAACAGCCCTTGGCTACACATCGAGGGGCACTAATCCTACGTCCAGCCTCTGCCTCTACATTGATGATGTAGTAACCCCGGCTGCACTGACATTGTATAAAGTCCTCGTCATCTGTCATTTCTCGTTTGCATCATGTGTGCCAAGAGCCATCATCATCATCATCAGCGAACCAAGCTAGCGAGGATGACCTTTCCATGAACTGTCAGTGTCAATTATTTTTAATGAAAATCAGTCTTCTTCTTGTTCTTACATTACGCAGTATCCAGACGCCTCGACCGACTGATGAAGACGCGTTACACAACATTAATAGTCACCTCCGTCTGTAGCTATTTATGCATCCGTACAGCTGAGTGAACTGGGGCAATGTAGAGTGAATTTGGCCACAATTCCACACGGCAGCACAGGATTCGACGACGGGTTCTCTTAGTTATCGACAGTCCGATGATCTAGCCACTGCGCCACTGCGCCACTGCGCCGCTGCGCCGCTGCGCCACTGCGCCACTGCGCCACTGCGCCGCGCCGCTGCGCCGCTGCGCCGCTGCGCCGCTGCGCCGCTGCGCCGCTGCGCCGCTGCGCCGCTGCGCCGCTGCGCCGCTGCGCCGCTGCGCCGCTGCGCCGCTGCGCCGCTGCGCCGCTGCGCCGCTGCGCCGCTGCGCCGCTGCGCCGCTGCGCCGCTGCGCCACTGCGCCACTGCGCCACTCTACTTCACTATTGAATAAGTGGATATCGAAGAAACACTGGCGTATTCAGGATTTTTTACTGGAAGGTGTGTTGAGTATAAACATATTAACACACACTACTAAGAGTTGTGACGTCACCTAACTCCACTACTAAATACGGCGGAATATATATGTAATAATTATTGTTATTAACACATACGACCGATATAAAATGACTTAGCTACACTCAGAGAGTTGTGACGTCACCCCACCCACCAGTAAATACGGCGGGAGAAAACGTAACAATTCACTTTCCCTTCATGTATAAAAACTAAACTATTCACTGTGGCTTCATTCCTTAATTACTCCTAT
This sequence comes from Oasisia sp. SBJ-2009, assembly GCA_964017155.1. Lineage (NCBI taxonomy): Eukaryota > Metazoa > Annelida > Polychaeta > Sabellida > Siboglinidae > Oasisia > Oasisia sp. SBJ-2009. The sequence continues at coordinate 39,423,645 of OZ024867.1, forward strand.
TCACCAACCACAAAACAATTGTGTTGTTTAAAAATTGCAACCAAACGCTGCCCGGTGGCGGATTCCCTGAGACAACATCATCCGACGCACACTACACACACACACACCCAAACACACACACACACACACACACACACACACACACACACACACACACACACACACACACACACACACACACACACACACACACACACACACACACACACACACACACACACACACACACACACACACACACACACACACACACACACACACACACACACACACACACACACACACACACACACACACACACACATACACTCACGCGTACTTTTGGGTGTAAGATAATTACGCTCACTGAGTGGGGGTGTTCGTTTATCATTTACGGTAGCTGTGCCTCTTTAAAAAAACTTCCACCCAGTAGGTTCAATGACATTTGTTCCGTGGCTAGTTCGCGTGCAGTAATCGACAAGGAGACAGCGCGATGACGGCGGACGAAGCCCAAAGGTAGGCCTAGGACAGTTTTAGGAAACACATATACATTATTACAGTGGCTCGGTTTTCGTTAAACATGTCTTTACATTTGTTACAACTAGTAACATCGCTGTGCAGAATGTGGCGATTTACGGTTGTTTTAAGGGTTGATGCTCGGACGGCATTTCTTTACCCTACGAATGTAGCGATTAACTAAAGATAAAAAGAGGTGTAAAGTAAACAGAATTAGGGTGATTAATATCCGTAGATTAAGACAGGTATTACTGGAATGCAACTCGGCTCACCTGACTGCGTTGAATTGAGCAGGTTTACTCGACACGGATGAGTACCAATCGACTGTGACAAAACAGACGTCGCTCCTCAGAGTTAGATCATTAATCATTCCCCTAGATAAGAGTGACAAGCGGTGGATGTGGGGGAATATCAAATTATCAGATCGCTCATACGTATTCGATACATAAACGACAGTTTGAACGACAATTAAGCAACACTGGCTAACTGATGTCGGTAAATAAATAACATGCTAATTATGTAGAAAACTTGGTGCAGAAATTCAAAAACGTAATGTGTGCGTAGTCGCAAACAGAGGGTTAATACACCATGTTATACGCACTTCACCATGCTCAAACATATTTTCCATCAATGACCCACCCTGTATGACGAAAAAGTCAAGTCTGTTGTAACATGAATTGGTAGTAGGGTGCAAAAAAGGTGCTTTAGTTTGGACAACATCACAATCAATAAAAATACATATTTTGGGTCTATTTATGGACCCTTAATCAATATCGGTACAAAACTGCCTAAAATATATTGCTACATGTCCCTTTCAACGAAATACATTGATATAACTACCAATTCTAAAAAAATAACAGGGCTGATTTAATAAAATAAGCAATTAACTGAAAACATAATTTTTTCAAAGGTTGCCGCACACAAACGGTTACTTCAGCATGTTATACAAGTTTGTTGCAACTACAACATCGTTTTTCACATACTGGAGATTCAGATGGTCAAAATGAGACAGGTCCCAGCTTGTCACACTTCCGGTAGGGCTATCTCCTAAAATAGAGACCTTTTTCAGCGTCGGTCGCTGCACTAGTTGTACCGAACACCACCCAGAAACCCCATTACGACGGGTTACGTCGACCTTACGCGGGGCACACTAAAAGGCGGACCACATTACGGCCTTAAGTGGGCCACGGTACATGGCGAGACTCCGCTCGACTGGAGCTGATCGGGGACTGGACAAAAACTAATAATCTAACGATGGATGACAATTGTAGCTTCCGACTGATGAATACTAGGACAATCAGGTCATAACTATCTTGTGTTATACCCTTAAATATCTGATTTAAAAGTGAGTTTACCACACTATCATACAGCGATTTTCGTAGTGTAGATACTAGACATAATATTACGCCGTATGTGTCTTTTACGGGATTATTTTGCATTTTATATTGCTATACGTTGTGGTTTCGATAAGCACTTATATATGACAAGTTGTCTAAATCCACGTAATCACAGCAGATGTATACCTTTGCCCCAAACAGGTAGTACTGCACGAAAAATGGCATTTTATTAGTCAAGATCGCCAAACACAAGTAGTTGCATCTAATGCTAAGGCAACCACCATAACAATCGATTACAATTCATGATTTCCGTGATCATTGTCACGGGCAAAATGTTCCATTGCTTCTGCTTGTAATAATCCTTCGGACAATATATTTTAAGTACGCTATCTGGGAACAGATCGATTATTACAACCAAAACCAAACCATAATCCTATATGTTTTCATGGAGAATATGGACATCATGCCCCCAAGCCAACTGCCCCAGCCTCGTTTTCGCGCACGAGACTTACACGCCCTATTGGCAGACGGCGTGGACACGAAAGACCACATTCACAAAATTGCCACCGATCGAAACGCTTCATGTTGACAAGCTTTGGTGTTGTTTGCGCGTGCGATCGTGAATATTGGAGACTTTTATTATTGTGTTGTACTAACAATTTTAAATGTAATTCCGAATGGTGTTACTTGTATTTATAAAATGTTAGAAATAAATTAAAACGCTAGGCCTTACTGTAATTACCTCTACGAGTATTTGCTCAGTCAAAAACAGAAGTCCCACATTCATACGGCAGCGTCATACTGTCTGTTTATTTAACGGAGAAAAAAATATTTCTGTCAATATTTTCATACCCTTTCAATATTTTAAAGAAGAGAGAAGGACTAGAGGACATGGAATTGAATTAGCAAAGAAGCAAATTCACATTTTCACAAAGAACAGTAAATGAATGGAGCAGATTATCAGCTGATTGTGTAGGTGTAATATGTAATATGTTTAAAAATAAAATCAACATATACCGAAGAAGGCCGGGGAACATTTAGATAGATAGGTTGGACTCTCGATAAGCCAACGGGCTTCCTTGTCCACCTGCCATCTAGAGTTGATTCTCTAGGTGGCAATCTTGTTAAATCTTGTCTTGTTCAATCTCAGATTGCACTGCTAGCTGCATATTTGTAAGTGGGTGGGTGAGTAGTTCGTGTTATTGAGGGTTATTTAATAGAATGTTCTTCACTAAGATCATGGACATTGTATCTGAGGCTAGCTGTCTTTTAATGTAGCACTCGCCTAACGGTACATCTTTTCATAGGACATTAATTATGCACTTGTTATTGGATGCCGGCTTTTGGTGAGGACAGCTGAATGTTGATGGACATTATCCCTTCACAAGTGTACGTTAATTGTAGGTCTATTTATTACTAGTACTGAGACTCATTAATACTTCTACTTCTTATTACAATCACACACGTTTTATCACCCCCATTAAAATTAACACTGATATGACCTATAATAGGTATACAAAAACAAAAGAAATTATGACAGAAAATATAAATTAAACAAATATAAAAACTAATATAACTCTAATAATAAAATCTATTTGAATATAAATGTAATAACATAAGCATTATTAATACAACTTTAATAGCATAAACATATTATTTAAATTTAATAACATTAAACATATTAATATAAATGTAGGACATGCCCAGCAAACACAGGTAAAAATATAGATATTGTCGCTTCTAGGGTTTTAATTTTTAACATGGTATATATATATATACATATATATATATATATACGTTTTATTACACAAATATATATATATATATATATATATATATATATATATATATATATATATATATATATATATATATATATATATATAGTCATTGTTGTAATGAAATAGTTATACTAAGAACATACTGTCCACTTATGTATTTAGCTGTTTTGGCGAAAACAAAAATCAAACAAACAAACAACAAGAATTGTTATTTCGCCTTTCAAACATGTTATATGCTATCTTGTAGTAAGGGGGTAACATTTTCTTATTACACGTATGTTATTATTGAAAGACATCTCAACATCACAAGAACTCTGTAAAAACAGCAAGTATAATAACGCACGTAAACATGGAGCGTATAGATCGGTGGCATCTTTGTGAATGTGGTCTACCGTATCCGCGCGGTCTGTCAGTTGTGGCCCACCTTTTAGTTTGCGCCTCTTACGCGATCCTGATGGATAAATAGCACAGCAAAACAAACTGGGTTCGTGTATCGAACTAACACACGTAACCTAGTTTCAGCCAATCCGTAAGTCGTAGCGAGCACGGCACAGAGATCCCATTACAACCACCAGAAGCTGCCAATTAGGCTACTGGGATTCGAACGATCGAGTCAGTTCGCCTGACACATGTTGGGAGTGCACAGCTAGAGTAGATCGAGTTTCAGTCCAGGTTCAACGTTGAAGCGGAAACAACGTCTGCTTGCCACAGGCATATAATTTCCTCTCTAATTGTTATATATATATATATATATATATATATATATATATATATATATATATATATATATATATATATATATATATATATCTGTTATTTCTATTTGTTGTTTCCTCTGACATTTGTAAATAAATCTGTGCTGACTGCAAACAGTGCTTCTGACTCAGATCATTCGCGGAACGTTTTCGGGGCTTCGCAAATTTAACAAAGAAATTATAAGTACTTCGTTACATTTAGAAAAAGTACACACATTTGAACTTCGTTACAAGTAAAACTACTTCCCAAAAAAGGTACTTCGTTACTCAAGAAAAGAAAACTTTTCTACTTAAGTAAAGTAACGAAGTAAATGTACTTCGTTACATTACGGCTCTGATATATATATATATATATATATATATATATATATATATATATATATATATATTAATAAATATATATATTTGTGTGTAATAAAATGTATATATATATATAAATATATATTTGTGTGTAATAATATATATATATATATATATATATATATATATATATATATATATATATATACCATGTTAAAGATTAAAACCCTAGAAGCGACAATATCTATATTTTACATGTGTTTGCTGGGTATGTCCTACATTTATATTAATATTTTTAATGTTATTAAATTTTAATAACATTTGTATGTTGTTAAAGTTATATTAATAATGCTTATGTTATTAAATTTATATTCAAATAGATTTTATTTTTACAGTTATATTAGTTTTTATATTTGTTTACTTTATATTTTATGTTATAATTTTGTTTGTTTTTGCATACCTATTATAGGTCATTTCAGTGTTTATTTTAATGGGGGTGATGAAACGTGTGTGATTGTAATATGAAGTATAAGCATTAATGAGTCTCTGTACTAGTAAATATATATATATAAATAAATAAATAAATATATATATATATATATATATATATATATATATATATATACACACACAAAAACACACGCACGCACGCACGCACACACGCACGCACGCACGCACGCACGCACACACGCACGCACGCACACACCACACACACACACACACACACACACACACACACACACACACATTTAGGTGTGCATGAACGGTTGAGTCGTGTCTTTGCCTTGTGATGCTTTTGTGTGATATCCTTCTACTGAGTAATGGTTTCCTGTCTACCTAAATGACTTAGGCATACTGACCCGTCCGTGCGGTGTGTTAAAATGGGTTACGCTTAGCCCTGTTTTGCGTTGTAATGTGATCTCTACGACTTACGGATTGGCTAAAACTAGATTACACGAAACCCCGTTTTGCGGTGCTATTAACCAATCAACAACGCGTCAGATCGACGTAATGGGGTTTCTAGGTCGTGCTCGGTACAACGTACGGACCAATTATATTAATGAGCTCGACGCTTCAGTGATACGAGAGGGGCTTGACAGCATTGGCTTTCTGCCGTGCACTAGCGTCACTGTCACCAGCCCATGTTGACTTGTCGGTATCATGTGTCAACTGACAGCGGCCTGAGCGACCCTTTTCTACTGCTGTGTTCTATTTATATCGATGAGTCGCTCGTATGTCATCGACACAAGGCAGCGACGTGTCAAGACAGTTTGAACGACAGTTTTCAGACGAAAAAAGATCCGAAAATATATAACATTCCTGCATCTAACAAGGCCGCGCTAGAGATATGAAAACCGACTGCCACCTAAACAAGACAGCTACAGATATGAAAACCGATTGCCACCTAAACAAGACAGCTACAGATATGAAAACCGACTGCCACCTAAACAAGACAGCTACAGATATGAAAACCGACTGCCACCTAAACAAGACAGCTACAGATATGAAAACCGACTGCCACCTAAACAAGACAGCTACAGATATGAAAACCGACTGCCACCTAAACAAGACAGCGCAACTCGATGTAAAACTACCTCTAGGTAGAAGTACCTAAATCTTAAATATAAATAGAAGTTTAAATAGGTAGAAGTACTTAAAGACAGAAGTACTTAAATGTGTAAATTCCTACAGGTAGAACTACATAGATGGATAAGTACCTAAGAGTAGAAGTACCTAAAAAAATAAGTAATACGCGATATAAGTACCTTTAAGTATAGATATATAAATACATAGAGATTGAAATAAACTACACGAACACAGAGGTTATATATATATATATATATATATATATATATATATATATATATATATATATACATATACATATACATATACATATACATATACATATACATATACATATACATATACATATACATATACATATACATATACATATACATATACATATACATATACATATACATATCCCAGATAGCCAAACGATATTGGCCCAATATCGGCCCGATCTCGGCCATCTCGGCACCGACATCGGCCCGATCTCGGCATACGACATCGGGCCGATCTCGGGCATCTCGGCCCTATGTCGAACCGAGATAGACGACATCGGCCCGATCTAGGTTTTGCACATGGGATCGATCTCGGTCCGATCTCGGCAATCTCGGCTGCATCTATAGCATGCCTAGATGAAACCGATATAGCCTAGATGCAGCTGAGATCCCCGAGATCGGACCGAGATCGGACCGAGATCGGTGAGATCCCCGAGATCGGACCGAGATTGGACCGAGATCGGCAATCTCGGTTTCAGCTAGGCATACTGCCTAGATGAAACCGATATAGCCTAGATGCAGCTGAGATCCCCGAGATCGGACCGAGATCGGACCGAGATCGGTGAGATCCCCGAGATCGGACCGAGATCGGACCGATCTCGGTGAGATCCCCGAGATCGGATCGATCTCGGCAATCTCGGTTGCATCTAGGCTATATCGGTTTCATCTAGGCAGTATGCCTAGATGAAACCGTTATAGCCTATATTACTTGGATACACTATAGGCTAGCTGTGTGTGGCTTAATGAATAGGTAACAAAGAATGCAATGACATATTTTGTTTTATTTTCATCACACAGTGGCAAAGTTTCCGAGGTTCTTCTCTTAGCCCTGTCCCCATTCCAGTCTTTGGGCCCCATGAACCATTTGGACAGACACTTCTGGATGGCGTTTTCTGTAGGGCCTACGAGGTGTCTTCATTTCTCCTGATGTCTTCTGCAATTAAAATGAAAGAGACATTAAGCTAGATACCATCTATATTTAACTAATATCACAGACTGAGCAACAAAATAATTGTTTACAAAACTATATATATATATATATATATATATATATATATATATATATATATATATATATATACATGGTTTTGTAAACAATATATATATATATATATTCAATTTGTGGCATGAATTTATATGCGCACGCTTGATTCTGTTGAAGATGATATACATTTGTTTTTTATATAATTGTTTACAAAACTATATATATATATATAGTTTTGTAAACAATTATATAAAAAACAAATGTATATAATCTGCTACAGAATCAAGCGTGCGCATATAAATTCATGCCACAAATTGAATATATATATATATATATTATATAGTTTACAAAACTATGTATATATATATATATATAGTTTTGTAAACAATTAAACAAAACTATATATATATATGTATATATATATATACACTATATATATATATATAGTTTTGTAAACAATTATATAAAAAACAAATGTATATAATCTTCCACAGAATCAAGCGTGCGCATATAAATTCATGCCACAAATTGTATTGAATTGAAATTTATTTCAACAAACAACTACTACATTATAAATACAGTGCATAAAATACAATATAAATTGTTGAAAAAAGGGTAAAAGAAGTACAATACTTATCATGTTTACCCTTATAATTTCTTAATTTCATACATAAAGCATCTGAACAATGCAATAGAATGTGCGACAACACTATTTATATGTGTAACCATACAGCATTTAATAAAAAAAGACATTGTGACATTTGTTGAAGAGAAAAACAAAAAACAAAATCTTTACAACAATAAACAAACTGAATGTTTATTTTTTTATCTAATTTATGTTAGCAAAAATTATCTAGGACTCTAACACATAATTATTCAACAGTCTATTTGTATAACACTTTTTGAAATGATGAATTTTTTACAACTAATCAGTGAATTATCGAAGGAGTTCCAAAGTTTAACTCCAGTAACATAAATGCACATACTTTTTAAGTTAGTACGTACATAGATTTGCTTGAACTTGCATTTATACCTGGATGAATATCGAGAGTCATGTATTTTGAACAATTTTTGTACATTCATTGGTAATATATAATGATATGCCTTAAACATAAGTTTTTAGCTTTACAAGATCTGGTAATTTAAGAATATGTACATTGTGAAAGAGTAAATTTGTGTGATCAAGTCTTTTTGCACCACAAATTAATCTTGTAACTCTTTTCTGTAATAAAACTAAACAATGAATATTTGTAGCATATGTGTTACCCCATACTTCAGCACAATACATAATATAAGGCATGAAAACAGAATAGTTCAAAATATGCATACCATGTTTGTTAATCAAAGAACTGGCTCTATACATAATAGCACAGCATTTTGACAGTTTAGATCTTACTGATAAAATGTGACTTTTCCAGTTTAATTTGCAATCAATTAATTACTACACCTAAAAATGTTCTGGAATGTACTCTATTGATTTTCTCCTTATTTATTCTAAATCAAATGATTTGTTAATCTAGAAATGTACAAAGGTTTACGGATTTACAACAAAATAAATGATTAAACGTACCTTCTCCACTGTAGCTGTGCTTCTCTCTAAATCCTCTATGGCAGTGCAGTCAAGATGCATGGAACCTAGTCTCAAAGGTCACTCACTACCTCCAGAGTTCCAGGCCTGGGAGGCTGGACTCCCCAGCTGGACTACTGTTACATCACTAGCATTGGTGTCACTGGGGCTGTAATCACTGATCTCTCCACGGGGTATCATCAGGCTAGGCTAAATTTAAGGACCTTGGAGTTCATTGACAGTTCAAGCTATATTCAACTGTGAGAAGACATGTTTTGGTATAGTTTTGTTACAAAATATACTAATATTGTTTTGAATATATTTTCACAGACTGGAATTTCTTTGGATGTTAAAACTGTTTCTTCTAAAGATTATTTTCTTAGAAGAGTTTGTTTTTATAAAAAAAATTGTTTTTAAAAACACTTACGTGCAGGGAATATTATGTAGGTACACCCTTGGTTGTGTTTTAGTAGGCCCTATGACAGACGGCGGGACAATCTGATTATAGTGGCGCACAAAATATTGGAAACATTTAATAAAAAATAAACACATCTAAACTCGCCCAAATTCTCTACTAATTACATTCACCACAATTAATGCGATATGTATTAAATTAGCTTTGCATACGTTCACATTTATAAAGGATAACAACATTATATTTACTGCCAAACCCTTGCTGCATATAACGAC
>OZ024867.1:39443404-39448404 GCA_964017155.1 Oasisia sp. SBJ-2009
GTAGGTGAAGTGACTCGAAACAATAATATCGTTTTTCTGCCACTGTTACACGACTGTTTCCTCGGATATTGTGAACAAACAGAGCCTGAATGATCAGCGCATAACAGGGATTGTGTGTCTCTATACTTGCCGCTAACTTTGGGTCGCTGTACGTAAGTCTCCTCCGTGGCACAGATATGCATTATGTATAAAATATATTTATATTATACATTTCGTTCCATTGACCCAGCAAGTCTCAACTCGTATGTTATGCATAAAGCGGCAGCCTGTGAACGGGCGACCCATGGCGACCCATGTCACGCCAGTTGTGTTTTATCACTGCCATGTCACCATGTCACGCCAGTTATGTGTTACCAATGCCATGTCACTTGAAGTCACTTCGTTTGAGCCTGCGTTGTTCCGCGTCTGCTCGACCAGGCGACGTCAGGCGTCAGCGAAGAGGATCCACGCTGGAAGTCGTGTGAGGCTTTAACCCACGCGGTGTTCCCAATGGCCGTGGGACGTATGTTCGTTGATAAATATTTCGACAAGACAGCCAAAGTCACGGTAAGTTCTGGTCGCTGCGTGTGCCACAAATCTGCTCGTCTCTGACTGGAGGGTTGGCAAGTGATAGATGACAGTTATGGTGGTAGTGTATTTAACAATTCCTAGAAAGAACGCAAGGTCGTTACGTGAATACCACAACTTTGTCTTCAAACGGTGGCATCTTCGTTTTGTAGGTGTGGCTCGTTTTATGTTCAAAATGACAATATTAATAATTGTAAAACTTCTATAGCGCCTGTATTCTTACCAAGGTAGACGCAACAAACACAATTAATCAGCTAGTCATACCCGGGGACAGGCAAAAGTTGTAATTGGAGCACGGAACCGCCGAAAAATGTATAGTGGGAAAGCAATTTCAATTGTAATCGAGCATCATACAATATTTTGTGGAAAATTCTGATCCAACGTCTAGGAAGACATTTGTTTGAAGTATGAAACTATCCAAAACTCGATAGAAACCTTCACCACGATATTTAGTGTACGTAGGCCGATGAAATGATGAATGATCTGAGGGAAAGTTTTACGTCGATGATTACTGATTGTAGGCCGATGAAACGATCCACGACTTGAGAAAAACCTTCACCTCGATATTCACTGTTTTTAGGCAGACGAAATGATCCGCAATTTGAGGGAAGCCTTCGCCTCTATGCTGGCTGAAGCAACCTGGATGGACAAAGACACGCGCAAATTGGCTATTGCTAAGGTACTGACTGTAACGTAAAGATCTGTCGAATGTGCTGTGAATCTATGTCTGTAAGGGCAAATACCGTTAGGTCATTACGGCAATGGGCTATATGGCAAAGCATATTGGGAAATGAAAATCTTTTGCACAGCCTAGGTTTAAAGGTGTACACTGTGGCAGCAGTTACAATTGTTTTATTAGTCTATTTTATTCCTCTATTATAACAATTTATTAGTAAAAATCTGAGTTCCAGTCGGTACCTGAATATATCGTTCAGGGAGTGTTGTTATAGTTTAATGAACTACGTCGCTTGCCAAATAAAGGGCTGTATGTTTCGCCGTGTAGGGTGAATGCTAAAGGCTTTTTCGGCGGTGTTCCAAAGTCTCCCACTTGAGTTGTCGTCAGATGTCATCATTAATGACACGCTGCTTTCACGACCATCGTTACTCAAAACAAATCTTGGTGCTGACCGTTGAGTGAACTATCACTAGGTCACTTCGCTAAAGAACTGCCAAATTGCCGGCCAGTCAGACATGTTAATCAGGTTAGACAGGTCAGATAGGTCAGACAGGTCAGATAGATCAAATAGATCACACAGGTGAGACAGGTCAAACAGGTCAAACAGGTCAAACAGGTCAGACAGGTCAGACAGGTCAAACGGGTCAGATAGATGTCAGGTCAGATAGATCAGACTGGTCAGATAGATCAGACAGGTCAGACAGGTCAAACAGGTCAGATAGATCAGATAGATCAGACAGGTCAGACAGAAGGTCTTCTGCATTGTGACCTCGCCTGTGTCTGTGGGTTGTTATTAAATTGATACCAGACAAATAGCTGCGAGATTTGTCGAGAAAGGAATAGTATAGCATTTTAAGTAGTGTTCGTATAAAACTATATATGCCTTTCAGAAATGTCATTAATGTATTTTGCGCGCGCACACACACGCACACACACACACGCACGCACGCACGCACGCACGCACGCACGCACGCACGCACGCACGCACACACACACACACACACACACACACACACACACATGTAACGGCTTATCACTACTGTGTTACAATATGAATAGGCCAAAGCGATGAAGGTGGAAATTGGTTACCCCGAAGATATCATGGATGACGTCTTCCTGGACAAGATGTACCGAGGGGTGAGACGAGTCCTCATTTGGTGATTGCGCTGTTAGGTCAGTGAATGTTGTCGACGCCATTTCAGTTGTCAACAAGGAATACGTGCTCAGTATGTTGGTGTTGTGTTGTTGTTGTTTTTATTGATATTGGTGTTGTTGCACTTGTTTCGTCCTCGCCTGTTTCTGCATGTCTGCGTCAGTGTGGCTTTGATACTGATCATAATTTTATATCTTGTGTTTCATTTCCTTTTCTCCCCTCGTCGTTCATGCGCTGCTGGCTCCACCTAGCGACGCCACTCCGCACTGTGTGTTATCCCATTGTTTAACATCAACAGACTATTGCCTCTCTTCTTCCATCACCTCTACGCAACTCTTCCCTTCTGCACAATGTCGCTTGATGTCAGATAAAGCACCATTCGGCAGCGAGGCTGCTCTTGCGCCGAACAAGTAGCGCCCTGCCTCTGGCATGTCCTTAACTAGCCGTGGAAGGCACGCAGCCTCACGTTTCTATTGTCGCCCTTACGTGAAGCTGTGCGTGACGATTTAACCAATTGCCCGCACACACCGATTATAGTACAGCGTCCAGCCTTCTCCTTGCCTGACAATAAGTAGCATTCAAATACCATTCACATACAATTCAAATACCGTTGATACTATTGAATGGTACTTAAATGGTCCTAGGGGGTAATATGGCCATGGGTATTTGAATGTTAACTGACTGGGCTTTTGAATAATGTTTGGGATTCTTTGTACCGATCTGTGGTATTGAATGGTATTTTAAATTTCCGTTGAGAGTACCACTGAGTCCTGCTGATATATATCATTGAATGGTCCAATGGTACTGAATGATACTGAATGGAATTCAATGGTAATCAGTGGTATACCATTGGCTCTTTTTTGTAAGGGTTCTTCCCGGCGTCTGTTCTTTTTGTTTCCCGTCTTCTCCCGTTGTACTACAGGTTTAGTCAGGTTTGGTCGACACCTCAGAAACTTCTTCTCAGGCGAACACAAACAACACCACACAGAAACGATAACTATTAAATAACCATAATTTAAAGTGTTTGCATTATAGGATGTTATGTGTTATGTTTGCGTTATCAAATCACAAAAGAACGACGTTACAAACTATGCACATATATTCCTGCACACTGGCACATATATAAAATAGTAACTCGGTCCCAGCCAACAGAACCGGTATATTACATCATGACTTTATGTAAAATGCCCGAATACCATCGAAAGGTTCCAGTTAACAGTGTCGCAGACAAAGTCGTTTCGACACCTTCATTAAGTCTAAACAAAATACGACTGTTACAAAACACATTGCACTGACATTGAATGTTTCTGACAGATCCGTCCGCGCGAAAACACCTACTTCGAGAACCTCATGAATATGTGGAACAATGAAAAGAGAGAAAACTTGAAGAAACTTTACGAACCCGTCGACAAAACCCCGTACGTTCACCTTCGTTGTATTGTCATCAACTGTCGACGTTGCGATGAAGTCAACCAAATCCAAGTTCTTAACATTTGTTCTTGCCGAAAACGTAAAAACAGGTCAACTATGAAAATGGCCGCGGTTCACGGCACAATTCAGAAATCCGTAGATCTCCATCGTTCGAGTTTTGAAATCGTGATAATCGAGATTTGACGCGCGTCTCAACTGTTAGGTCCTGTTTATTTGTCGTCAATCGCAAAATCTCCGTCCGCTTGAAATGGACTTCGCAAGATGGGGGATGGTTTTTGGTATTTGAAGTCCATTTTGTATGGATGTAGGACGAGGCGTGTAAATCGTAAACTGAATACGTCACTACAAATATGACATGTAGACTAGGGTGACTCGTCGTGACATGTACACTAGGGTGACTGGACGTGACATGTACACTAGGGTGACTCGACGTGACATGCACATTAGGGTGACTCGACGTGACATGTACACTAGGGTGACTCGACGTGACATGTACACTAGGGTGACTCGACGTGACATGTACACTAGGGTGACTCGACGTGACATGTACACTAGGGTGACTCGACGTGACATGTACATTATGGTGACTCGACGTGACATGTACACTAGGGTGACTCGACGTGACATGTACACTATGGTGACTCGACGTGACATGTACACTAGGTCTAGGGTGACTCGACGTGACATGTTCACAAGGATGACTCGACTTGACATGTACACTAGGGTGACCCGACGTGACATGTGCACTAGGGTGACTCGACATGGTATGTACTCTAGGGTGACTCGATGTGACATATACACTAGGGTGATTCGACGTGACATGTACACTAGGGTGACTCGACGTGACATGTACACTAGGGTGACTCGACATGACATGTACACTAGGGTGACTCGACGTGACATGTACACTAGGGTGACTCGACATGACATGTTCACTAGGGTAACTCGACGTGACATATACACTAGGGTGACTCGACTTGGTATGTACACTAGGGTGACTCGACGTGACGTGTTCACTAGGGTGACTCGACATGACATGTTTACTAGGGTTTCCAAAAAGCGAATACAAATCGCCAAATATATCATCAATTTGTGGTGTTTAGTACATTGTCTCACATAGAACAGTTAATGTTTTTATGCATGTCTTAACACTCAGTTTTATTTTTTCAGCTT
>OZ024867.1:39450904-39465904 GCA_964017155.1 Oasisia sp. SBJ-2009
GTCCTCCATACATGTTCTGATATCTGCTGCTGTTTTGAGACTAGTATCTCGCTGGAGCTGGTCGATAAAAGTCAAAGACTGGCCGCCTCGTGAAGCTCGTCTCTGCGTCGGTTCCCATAGAACGAGGTTGCTTGCAGCCAGTTCAAAGCGTCGGACACAGTGTCCTGCCATTCGAAGTCTTCCCTTCCTGATTGTTGTAGTGATTCGAGGGAGATCTCCATAGAGGACCTCATTCCTGACCATATCCCTCCATGTAACGTTGAACACCATCCTGAGCATACTTGTGTAGCAGCCATCAAGCCGAGCTTCTTGCACTGCAGCAAGATTCCATGCCTCTGAATCATATAGCAGGATGGATTCCACCGAGGCCATGAAGATTGCTCTTTAGAGGTAATCAGGCATGGCAGAGTGCCAAATATTCTTGAGGTCGTGGAGTGCACTTCATGCATGGGCCTTTTGTACCTGGATGTCCTTCTCTGTCGAGCTGATGTAAGATCCAAGGTACATGAAGTCCTCCTTGACTGCGAGTATGGTGCCATTTTTGGTTGTGGTCTTGGCCTTATCGTTGATGTTGAATGTGATTACCTCAGTCTTCCTAGCATTCAGCTATAGGCCCATCTTCTGGCACTCGCCCTCCACACTAAGCAGCATGTGCTTTCTCGACGGAGTCTGACACGAGTGCGATGTCATCCGCGAAGTCGAAGTTCGTCTATATCACTGGCCTGACCCGTCTGCTCTTCCCTGGGGTGACTGTGAACCCAAATTGTTCCTCTTTCTCGTGATAGCACGACTTAGGGCGTAGTCGAGCACGATAACGAAGAGGTAGGGGACAAGGGTGTCACCATGCAAGACACCTGCGAGAATTGGGAAGGTGTCTGTATCACCATCAGGAGTCAGGACCTTGGCCGAGGTGTTGTCATATACATCACTGATCGACTGTACAATGCGTGCTAGGATTCCATAGGCTCGAATAATTTTCATGAGTTTCCCACGGTGGATTGAATCGAAGGCATTCTCGAAGTCAATGAACGTCATGACAGCTGGAAGAAGTTTCCTCTTCACACCTTCGATGATGTATCTGAGTGTCAGTACTTGTGAGGTGGTGGTTCTCTTCTCCCTGAATCCATTCTGGTTAATACGTAACCAGGGTCAAGTTTAAGGGGAATTCTGTTGAGAATCATCCTGTTATACACATTGGCAACCACAGAGCGGAGGCTGATCCCTTTGTTGTTTGTCTTAGTGAGGTCTCCAGACTTGGGGATGGGAATGATGTTGTTGATTGTCTAATGCCGAGGAAGTTCGCGATCCGTGAAGGCTTTGTTAGAGGTGTGGAGTACCAGATCATCAATGAGTACCCATTTTAGCACTTCTGGTACCATCCTCACCACAGCTCTTACCTGCTTTCAACGAGCCCTTTGCTCTTTGGTACTCCTTGGAGTGAATGGTCCATCATCGATCTGTAGGTCCTGGAAAACGGATTATATTTCCTCATCCTCATCTTCCACCACTGGGGGATTGCCTAGGAGTTCCTTGAAGTGATTATATCAAGAACTGACTCGATCTTCAGCAGGCTCTCCAGCAATCTGGCTAGGTTGTGATGAATTCTTGCGTGAGAGTTCCCTGACGAGGCCCCATCCCTTTGAGCTCTGGTTGTTGGTGTGGCTGTCATCAATGGCCTTGATGTTACTGGCTAGGTCTTCTGCCATGGCCTCATCATAAACCTTGAAGAGTTGCTCTTTCTTCCTAACATAGTCGCGCCTCCATCCTGCTTTCCTTCAGCCACAAAGTTGGTGTAGGCATCCTCCATTTCCTGTCTAGCCTTTGCAACTCTGGAGACGTCCGAATAGAGTTTTGATTTCTTCCTCTTGGGTACAGGTGTTAGTACCTTCTGAGCAGCCTCTTCGTGCGCTTTTACACAGCGTTCATATCTTGCTGTTGCATCCTCTTTCTCGTCTAACATTTGGAATCTGTTCTTCACTTCCACTGCATACCTATCTTGGAGTTCCATGTCACCCTCTAGAGCCGTCCAGACATACTTCACCTTCCCCTCCAACTTCTGCTTTGGTGCCCTTAGACTGAGCCTCACCTTAGCAGAGACCACACCGTGATCAGAGCCCACACTAGCGAAGGAGTTGTAGGCTTGGGTGTCCATGATGCTGTCTTGCCACTTCCCGCCCACTAGGATGAAGTCGGTCACTTATTGACGCTGCGACCGCAGTAGTAGATTCGGCAGCCGATGGCGACTCGCTTCAAATGTAATTAAATGTCCACTGTATGTCCATTGTCGAACATTTCGATAGAACACATTCTCGAGCCATTGCGACGTTGTCCGCGTTGATGTCGACGTGTCCTTCGATGAAAGTTGACCATCACGTTTTGATTGTTTCTAGAATGATGGACAGTGACATGTTTCGGCGAATTCGATGTATTTCCTCCGCTATCTCTGGGGCGCTTCTGGCATAATAGACACTCTTGGTTTAAAAACTGCCAAATTGGCCATGAACGTTGTGGTATGTTGTTGTTCGTCTTGGTTGAGAGTTTCGTATACGGCAAAAGGTGGCGACACCAAACAGCAAACCAGCGCCACCAAATGGAACCCGGATAAACAAAGCTAGCGTATCGCGCTCAAATAATTATTTATATTAATAATAGTGTTATTAAGCTAGTTTAATAAATAAATTAACACTCTAAAACTACTATAGGGTGTCTTTTTTGTACGCCTAGCCGTAGGTAAAGTAGTGAGACAGATGCTACAAAACCAGAGAAACACGAACCTTGGTTTGGATAACCGAGGCTAAGCGAAGTCTAATCTAAGCAAAGATCGCGCAAAGAAAACAGTTATTATACAGACAAACTCTACAATAATGTTTTAGAAAACAATTCACATTTGCTGTTATATATATTTTTTTAATAATCAACCACGCCTAAGTCAAGTTATGCAGCGAAGCGCTGTAGTGTTAGCTCCCGTAAACTACGACGTCATCGACAACGATGTTGCGCCTTCGTCTCGACGTCATCAAATGGACTCGATATCGAAGGTATCGACATATCAAAGGTATCGAAGGTATTGAACAGTGGGCGTTCGATACCAACAATATCGAAGTATCGCGATACCACTAAATATCGCTATCGAACTTTCACAAGTATCGCGATACTTCGGTATATCGAATATTGTTATATCGAATATCGTACAGCACAAATGCTTATATATGTATTACATATATATATATATATATTATATATATATATTATATATATATATATATATATACATATATATATATATATATATATATATGTATATATATATATATATATATATATATATATATATATATATATATGTATGTATATGTGTGTGAGTGTTTGAGGATAACATCGCGATAATTCACGTTTTGCCCACGAACATACGCACACGCTCACGCACACATACACCAACCACTGCAATTATGTGTCTCACAGTTACGTTGTTCATCTTACCAGGCCATACGTTTGACTCACAGTTGCATGGTCATCTTACCAGGCCGTCAGTTTGTCTCACAGTAACATAATCAATTAACCAAGCTATCAGTTTGTCTCACAGTTGCATGTTCATCTTACCAGGCCGTCAGTATGATCTGCACGGCAACCTGAAGGTGTGGTGGCCGAAAAAAGTGGTGGATGAGTTTACCCGGAGGGCGCAATGCATTGTGGACCAATACAGTAACTACACCGTTCCGGAAGTTAATCTTAACGTACGTAAAATGTAACGAATGTTGTCGAAACAGTTGTTTCCATTTACCTGTCGATTTTGCTGTTTAAAATGAATTTTGATCCTCAGCAGTCGTCTTGAATACCTGAAAACTATCACGCGCCAGCCAGACAATGTCACCGGTGTATCATGGATAGATTGTCCTGTGTAATATGGAAACGGATATGACGTCACATCTCAGCATCCGTAAAAGCACGGCAAACATATGCATATTTCAAAAAGCCCACTGGCGTTGCATAAAGAGTGGAATTTCTAATTCGTTTATTATTATTTTTTGGCTTGGTTGGTAAGACTATAAATATAAGGATGTGATATAATATGAATTTAAGCATTAGGTGTTTTGATTCCCTTAATGCAATGCCAGTAGGCTTTTTGAAATATGCATATTTTGCCGCGTTTTTCCGGATGTTGGATTGTGATGTCATAGCTGGTAAACTCATTAAATATGAACATTCAGCGGGGTCTGCGGCCAAGCCGCATTTGGTATAACATTTTAAACATATATTTTTATGTATTTTCAAACACACTCAAACGTTACATATAATAGTATACTTAATGTATATACAACAACAGAAATTTATATAATGTCTTGTTATTCCCTTTAAGCACGTTAACGCTTCCCGGTGAATCCGAGACAGTGAAGTAAAACAAAATAACATGTTAATGAATGTATTGAATGCCATTTTAAACAACTCTTCACAATAATCACCACAGGAAACAAACAACCCTTGGTATTTGTATCATAAATGCTTTGCGGTTTGCTGCACACTGGTCATTTTACATTTATCGCGCATGCGCTGAAACGTCACGGGGATACTGATTAACGCCCGGAAAAAGGTAATCGTGACCCCAACTTGCAAGGATCTTATAGTTCCCCAAGCTATAGAGTCCTTCGTGACACGGTGTGTGACTTGCCGTTATACTATGTTACACTCCTTGACGTCTTATTGCAATGATCGGGTCCACAGATCAACGGGAAACTGACGCTGGGTGAGAACATCGCAGACGCCGGCGGACTGAAGGAGGGGTTCCTCGTGAGTAACACGTGTCATAACACACATACTCTGTGTCAAAACACACCTAGCCTGTATCATGTCACATCCACCCACAACACATTGTCTCGTAACACACCTACCCAGGCTCTTACCTATACCTGCTCGTAACACATCTACCCCGTGGAGGAAGAGAGGGAGGCAGGGACTGTGGTATGTATGAAAGGAAGGTGGGAAAGAGGGAAAGGGAAGGAGAGAAGGGGATAGGAAGGGAGGCAATGCGAAGAAGGGGGCAGGCAAGACCAGAGGTACGGGGAGAGTGAGGGCATGAATGTTGAACAGAGGGAGGGAGGTAGAGAGGGGAGGCAGGGAAGAAGGAGGGAAAGGAGGGATGGAGCGAAGCAAGTAAAGAGGAAGTGAACAAGGGACCCATTGGGAGAGGGACGCAGGATGGGTGGAAGGGACGGAGACAGACAGGGAGGGAGGGAGGGAGGGGATAGGGAGGGAGAGTAGTAATATAGGAGGTGATATGCCCCCCATGTTGTTTTCGTCAGCCATGACGTCACAATCCACCGATCCTTGGATGGAGTATTTCCCGTCATATCTCACTACCCTAGATCCTCGGAAAGCTACTGATTGAGGTTCTAGATGAATGCTTGATCCTAATCATGAATGAATGAATGAATGAATGAATGAATGAATGAATGAATGAATGAATGAATGAATGAATGAATGAATGAATGAATGAATGAATGAATGAATGAATGAATGAATGAATGAATGAATGAATGAATGAATGAATGAATGAATTAATTAATTAATTAATTAATTAATTAATTAATTAATTAATTAATTAATTAAAAGTAATTACTTAATTAATTAATTAAATGTAATTACTTACTTAATTAATTAAAAGTAATTAATTAATTAATTAATTAAAAGTAATTACTTAATTAATTAATTAAAAGTAATTACTTAATTAATTAATTAAAAGTAATTAATTAATTAATTAATTAAAAGTAATTAATTAATTAAAGGTGCTGAAAGACCCTAATAAAACAGATGGGTTGCAGTCGGCTACCATCCGCTCAAGTAGTAGCCCCATGCAACGTCCAGTTTCCGTTGTGCATACGCAGTGCTCGAACAGAGTTCATGATATGACATTCAAGAGATGAGTAAATGCTGTATTTTTACAAAAAGACGCGAATAAAAATTTCGATATCACTACTTATTCTTGACAGCTGTTATATTGTGCGATTGCGTTGAAGCAATATGGTCATTCAATTATTATTATTTAGTTTACGAATTTACATGTACACGTGAGTTGCGATACTGTCGTGTTATCGGTATAGCGCGTGCTCTACTTCTGCGACCGACCGTGTTGACACGATATGCGCTGCTAGCGTCCAGAATATACCAAGAACACAATGTATTTATGATTACTAATGGTACGTTGTTCAGAATCTGTCGCAAATTAAAAACCTTCGGCAACGTTACGATCGTTAAATTGGACTGAACCAGCCGATAGCGAATCCTGGCTCCAATACTAAAGTCTACGCCTTATGTTCAGAGCGCACCAATCGTTTTGGACCGAATCCACCGCTGATAACTCACCCCTTTACCACACCTATCACCACAACCACCACTACCACCACTACCACTACCATCCCAGTATCCTGGTTTTAAGCGAAGTCTTTCATTTTATAAACCATGATGCCCTATGAATGATTCCACAGCGGTATGTCTGTTCGACATAGTTTACCAACATAATTTGTGTCCTAAACGATGACAACCAGTGACATGCAGATAAGAATTCTAAGCAGTGGATTTGCCAATGTGTTATACATAGATGTGTGTTAGCATCAAACAGTTCTACGTCTTCCTTGCTGTAAGCACTGCAACTTATGAATGCGAAATTGCAAATAACTGATAATTAGTTAATTAATTATTAGGATCAAGCATTCATCAATAATCTCAATCAGTAGCTTTCCGAGGATCTAGGGTAGTGTGATATGACGGGAAATACCCGATCCAAGGATCGGTGGAATGTAACGTCATGGCTGGCAAAACAACATGGGGGTATAACACCTCCTATATTACTACTAGGGAGGGAGGGTGGTGGCTGTAATAAACAAGTCTTAACACATCTAAGAGATCTATGCATAACACATGTCTCTCGTCTAAATGATATATCTAATGTATGGCGGTCCAAGTTTTTGGTGGTTTACCTCGCTCTGTCAGCCCAAGTGTGTAGTCGGTTACCTCGCTCTGTCAGCCCAAGTGTGTGGTCTGTTACCTCGGTCTGTCAGCCCAAGTGTGTGGTCGGTTACCTCGCTCTGTCAGCCCACGTGTGTGGTCGGTTACCTCGGTCTGTCAGCCCAAGTTTGTGATCGGTCACCTCGGTCTGTCAGCCCAAGTGTGGTCAGTTACTTCGGTCTGTCAGCCCAAGTGTGTGGTCGGTCACCTCGGTCTGTCAGCCCAAGTGTGTGGTCAGTTACCTCGGTCTGTCAGCCCAAGTGTGTGGTCGGTTACCTCGGTCTGTCAGCCCAAGTTTGTGATCAGTTACCTCGGTCTGTCAGCCCAAGTGTGTGGTCGGTTACCTCGGTCTGTCAGCCCAAGTTTGTGATCGGTCACCTCGGTCTGTCAGCCCAAGTGTGGTCAGTTACTTCGGTCTGTCAGCCCAAGTGTGTGGTCAGTTACTTCGGTCTGTCAGCCCAAGTGTGTGGTCAGTTACTTCGGTCTGTCAGCCCAAGTGTGTGGTCAGTTACCTCAGTTTGTCAGCCCAAGTGTGTGGTTGGTTACCTCGGTCTGTCAGCCCAAGTGTGTGGTCAGTTACCTCGGTCTGTCAGCCCAAGTGTGTGGTCGGTTACCTCGGTCTGTCAGCCCAAGTGTGGTGTCGGTTACTTCGGCCTGTCAGCCCAAGTGTGTGATCGGTTACATCGGCCTGTCAGCCCACGTGTGGTCGGTTGCAGGCCTACAGGAAGTGGGTGAAGCGCCGAGGCAAGGAAGAAGACATTCTGCCCGGATTAGGACTCGACAACAACCAGTTGTTCTTCCTTAGCTTGGCCCAGGTAAGACTCTCGTGGACACTAGTAACTTGAAGTGTGTTGTATTATGTTTTCGTTTTGTGTCTAGTTGAAGTGTGTTGTGTTTTCATATTGTGTTCTATTGGAAGTATATAAGGTGTCCTAGTTGAAATGTGTAATGTGTCCGTGTTGTGTCCTGGTTGAACTGTGTATGGTATTCTTGTTGTATCGTAAAGTAGCCGTGTTTTGCCCTAGGTGTAGTTGTAAGGTTGCCGTCTTGTGTCCTAGGTGTGGTGTGTAAAGTGGCCGTCTTGTGTCCTAGGTGTGGTGTGTAAGGTGGCCGTCTTGTGTCCTAGGTGTGGTGTGTAAGGTGGCAGTTTTGTGTCCTAGGTGTGGTGTGTAAGGTGGCCGTCTTGTGTCCTAGGTGTGGTGTGTAATGTGGCAGTTTTGTGTCCTAGGTGTGGTGTGTAAGGTGGCCGTCTTGTGTCCTAGGTGTGGTGTGTAAGGTTACCGTCTTGTGTCCTAGGTGTGGTGTGTAAGGTGGCCGACTTGTGTCCTAGGTGTGGTGTGTAAGGTGGCCGTCTTGTGTCCTAGGTGTGGTGTGTAAAGTGGCCGTCTTGTGTCCTAGGTGTGGTGTGTCAGGTTGCCGTCTTGTGTCCTAGGTGTGGTGTAAAGTAGGCGTCTTGTGTCCTAGGTGTGGTGTGTAATGTGGCAGTCTTGTGTCCTAGGTGTGGAGTGAAAGGTGGCAGTCTTGTGTCCTAGGTGTGGTGTGTAAGGTGGCCTTCTTGTGTCCTAGGTTTGGTGTGTAAGGTAGGTGTCTTGTGTCGTAGGTGTGGTATGTAAGGTGGCCGTCTTGTGTCCTAGGTGTGGTCTGTAAGGTTGCCGTCTTGTGTCTTAGGTGTGGTGTTTAAAGTGGCCGTCTTGTGTCCTAGGTGTGGTGTGTAAGGTGGCCGTCTTGTGTCCTAGGTGTGGTGTATAAGGTAGGCGTCTTGTGTCCTAGGTGTGGTGTGTAAGGTGGCCGTCTTGTGTCCTAGATGTGGTGTGTCAGGTTGCCGTCTTGTGGTGTGTAAGGTGGCAGTTTTGTGTCTTAGGTGTGGAGTCTAAAGTGGCCGTCTTGTGTCCTAGGTGTGTTGTGTAAGGTTACCCTCTTGTGTCCTAGGTGTGGTGTGTAAGGTGGCCGACTTGTGTCCTTGGTGTGGTGTGTAAGGTAGGCGTCTTGTGTTCTAGGTGTGGTGTGTAAAGTGGCCGTCTTGTGTCCTAGGTGTGGTGTGTAAGGTGGCCGTCTTGTGTCCTAGGTTTGGTGTGTAAGGTGGCAGTCTTGTTTCCTAGGTGTGGTATGTAAGGTGGCAGTCTTGTGTCCTTGGTGTGGTATGTAAGGTGGCAGTCTTGTGTCCTATGTGTGGTATGTAAGGTGGCAGTCTTGTGTCCTAGGTGAGGTATGCAAGGTGGCAGTCTTGTGTCCTAGGTGTGGTATGTAAGGTGGCAGTCTTGTGTCCTAGGTGTGGTGTGTAAGGGGGCCGTCTTGTGTCCTAGATGTGGTGTGTCAGGTTGCCGCCTTGTGGCCTTGGTGTGGTGAGTAAGGTAGGCGTCTTGTGTCCTAGGTGTGGTGTGTAAGGTGGCCGTCTTGTGTCCTAGGTGTGGTGTGTAAGGTGGCCGTCTTGTGTCCTAGGTGTGGTGTGTAAGGTGGCAGTTTTGTGTCCTAGGTGTGGTGTGTAAGGTGGCCGTCTTGTGTCCTAGGTGTGGTGTGTAAGGTTACCGTCTTGTGTCCTAGGTGTGGTGTGTAAGGTGGCCGACTTGTGTCCTAGGTTTGGTGTGTAAGGTAGGTGTCTTGTGTCGTAGGTGTGGTATGTAAGGTGGCCGTCTTGTGTCCTAGGTGTGGTGTGTAAGGTGGCCGTCTTGTGTCCTAGGTGTGGTGTGTAAAGTGGCCGTCTTGTGTCCTAGGTGTGGTGTGTCAGGTTGCCGTCTTGTGTCCTAGGTGTGGTGTGTAAGGTGGCCGTCTTGTGTCCTAGGTTTGGTGTGTAAGGTGGCAGTCTTGTTTCCTAGGTGTGGTATGTAAGGTGGCAGTCTTGTGTCCTTGGTGTGGTATGTAAGGTGGCAGTCTTGTGTCCTATGTGTGGTGTGTAAGGGGGCCGTCTTGTGTTCTAGATGTGGTGTGTCAGGTTGCCGCCTTGTGGCCTTGGTGTGGTGAGTAAGGTAGGCGTCTTGTGTCCTAGGTGTGGTGTGTAAGGTGGCCGTCTTGTGTCCTAGGTGTGGTGTGTAAGGTGGCCGTCTTGTGTCCTAGGTGTGGTGTGTAAGGTGGCAGTTTTGTGTCCTAGGTGTGGTGTGTAAGGTGGCCGTCTTGTGTCCTAGGTGTGGTGTGTAAGGTGGCCGTCTTGTGTCCTAGGTGTGGTGTGTAAGGTGGCCGTCTTGTGTCCTAGGTGTGGTGTGTAAGGTGGCAGTTTTGTGTCCTAGGTGTGGTGTGTAAGGTGGCCGTCTTGTGTCCTAGGTGTGGTGTGTAAGGTTACCGTCTTGTGTCCTAGGTGTGGTGTGTAAGGTGGCCGACTTGTGTCCTAGGTTTGGTGTGTAAGGTAGGTGTCTTGTGTCGTAGGTGTGGTATGTAAGGTGGCCGTCTTGTGTCCTAGGTGTGGTGTGTAAGGTGGCCGTCTTGTGTCCTAGGTGTGGTGTGTAAAGTGGCCGTCTTGTGTCCTAGGTGTGGTGTGTCAGGTTGCCGTCTTGTGTCCTAGGTGTGGTGTGTAAGGTGGCCGTCTTGTGTCCTAGGTTTGGTGTGTAAGGTGGCAGTCTTGTTTCCTAGGTGTGGTATGTAAGGTGGCAGTCTTGTGTCCTTGGTGTGGTATGTAAGGTGGCAGTCTTGTGTCCTATGTGTGGTGTGTAAGGGGGCCGTCTTGTGTTCTAGATGTGGTGTGTCAGGTTGCCGCCTTGTGGCCTTGGTGTGGTGAGTAAGGTAGGCGTCTTGTGTCCTAGGTGTGGTGTGTAAGGTGGCCGTCTTGTGTCCTAGGTGTGGTGTGTAAGGTGGCCGTCTTGTGTGCTAGGTGTGGTGTGTAAGGTGGCAGTTTTGTGTCCTAGGTGTGGTGTGTAAGGTGGCCGTCTTGTGTCCTAGGTGTGGTGTGTAAGGTTGCCGTCTTGTGTCCTAGGTGTGGTGTGTAAGGTGGCCGTCTTGTGTCCTAGGTTTGGTGTGTAAGGTGGCAGTCTTGTTTCCTAGGTGTGGTATGTAAGGTGGCAGTCTTGTGTCCTTGGTGTGGTATGTAAGGTGGCAGTCTTGTGTCCTATGTGTGGTGTGTAAGGGGGCCGTCTTGTGTTCTAGATGTGGTGTGTCAGGTTGCCGCCTTGTGGCCTTGGTGTGGTGAGTAAGGTAGGCGTCTTGTGTCCTAGGTGTGGTGTGTAAGGTGGCCGTCTTGTGTCCTAGGTGTGGTGTGTAAGGTGGCCGTCTTGTGTCCTAGGTGTGGTGTGTAAGGTGGCAGTTTTGTGTCCTAGGTGTGGTGTGTAAGGTGGCCGTCTTGTGTCCTAGGTGTGGTGTGTAAGGTTACCGTCTTGTGTCCTAGGTGTGGTGTGTAAGGTGGCAGTCTTGTGTCCTAGGTGTGGTGTGGTACATCACGGCCGAAGAAATACCTGACGATGTTGAAGACTGATACGCACGGTCCAAGAAAGTTCAGGTATGAATCTTCGGGAATTGTATTTAACATACTGCGTGAGTGAGAGAGGGAGGGAGGAGGAGTGGGAAGGAGGCAGGGAGGGAAGGGTGGAGGGAGTGATGAATGGAGGGAAGGAATGGTGAAGGGCGGAGGGAGTGAGGGAGGGTGTGGGGGGAGTAAATGAGTGAGAGAGGGAGAGGTGAGGGAAAGAGAGAGGACGGGGAGATAGTGAGGGGACGGGAGGGAGGGAGGAAAGGAAAGAGGGAGCGAGTGCTGAAGGGAGGGAGGGAAGGGGTGTGGGAGAAAGGGAGGGAGCACGTAGGGAGTGAAAGTGTGTGTCAGTTACTAACAACAATGACACTACAGTACGATGACTGTTGCCATCAGTTAGACAAATTCTGTTCATGTCTAATATTCCTGTGTAAGTGACCGCCAGTGACACTCGCGTTATTGCCCTGTGTTTTAGAGTGATCGGTTCCGTGTCAAACTCCGAAGAGTTCGCGCATGCGTACAAGTGTCCGGTCGGCAGCAAGATGAATCCCGCCAAAAAGTGCGCCGTCTGGTGAGAGCAGGGAGAACTACAACGCGAACGGCAGAAAGACCTAAAACTAACGAGTGATCGAAATTATGACGAATCAACCTGAACTCAATGTTTCCTAGAAGAAATCAAACACTACACATTTCTGGACTTCTAGATTCACCTGTTTCAAACGAAGACTATCCACAGTCTAGAAGGTGACATGACGTTGGAGGTAATGACCAGCCACTAAGTGAAATGGCCGGAGCTGTTAAAAGTTCGCTAACTAAGCAATACAATGAACGTTTGATGCAGCAGCTTGCAGTGCATTAGACACCCAGAGTGTATGGAGTCTTGTGGCAGTTGGTGCGTGGTGATGTAGCAATTACGTGTTATATAGCGGCTGTACTGAGAGCTTAACGTTAACTCGCTTGAGCAGAGAAATCTGCTTGTAATGGTATAATGCAAACGAACCAGTTAGACTGACTAGACTGACTAGTGGGAAATATAATGAATCATAGACAGTCGACAATGCTTTGTCGTAGAGTGTCGGATATACGAACAGCGCATGCGTACAAGTGTTCGGTCGGCAGCAAGATGAACCCCGGCAAAGCGTGTGCCGTCTGGTGAGAGCAGGGAGAACTACATATCGAAAGCCAGAAAGACCTACAACTTACGAGTGATCTAATTTATACTGAATCCACCTAAACTCGATGTTTCTTGGAAGAATCAAGAAACAACACGTCCGTTTGGTTGCACAATGTCGGTCAGACAACTAATCGCTCGTGTAAACGGACATTCACATTTTCTGGACTTTTAGATTCACCTATTTGATAACTAAAACTTTCGATAGTCTAGCAGATAAATCTGCTTGTAATGGAATAATGCAAACGATCTAGTTAGACGTGGGACTAGTGAGAAATATAACTATTGATAGACAGTCGGCAAAGTTTCGTCGTAGAGTGTCGCACATGAAATACGAACAGTTGACAAAAATATGACTTCCTTGTAGTGTGTCGCACAAAATATATATATGTATATATATATATATTATATATATATTTATTATGTATATATATAAATATAATATATGTATATATATGTATATATATATATATATATATATATATATATATATATATATATATATATATATATATATATATATATATATAGTCGACACATTTTAGACAGTCGGCAAAGCTTTGTCGTAGAGTGTCGCATATACAAACAGTTGACAACAATTTCACTTCCTTGTAGTTTGTCGCACATCAAATATATACAGTCGATAAAGCTGTCACTTTGCCGTAGAGTATCGCATATCAAATATAAACCGTCGACAAAAATGTCACTTGGACAGAGTGTGTCGCACACCAAACGTGTGGTGTGTTTTGTAGGCAGAAGCTAGACGTGTGTAACATGGAAGGACTTGTAGTGACAATGCTGCTATGAACGAGACGACGAACAACATCCAACAGATATAATGTTTGCCACTTTGTGCGCAGGTGGAGGTACTTAAGTCTTTTGTAATTGCTTCTAAAAATGTAATATTTATACGCCAGATATGTAATAAAGAAACATGCGTTTCTCTTCACTTGTTATTGCTTTGTGATGTTGTGACGTCACGAAACCAGGGAGACACAGTGACGTCACGAAACAAGGGAGACATGGTAAAGTGACTAAACGAGGGAGACACAGAAGCTAGAAGCATGCAGTTTTTGCTGCTGGAACTTGCGTATGTTGTGTGCCAAAATCACAAGGCCTACACATATACGAGCAGTGCTGCCTTTCTACGCTATGCGCTCCACTGTGATGCGCACTAAGACTGTACTAGCTCGACAGATGTTGTTACGTAAGAGGAGCCAATCCATTCAAACCCTCTGACTGTAGTCAGTGGACGAAACGCTACTGCATTGACTGTGTAATACAATGGTGTAATCGTTGTGTCAAATATTGGAACTTTCACGTAAAAGCCGCTGATACATATTGTATACATTGTTCGTGTCAAAGCAATGAATCCGGATAGAGCTAGCGAACACGTACTAAGAGTAAGAAGTAAGATATATCCAACTTAAATAAAAATTATCCGATATATTTTCAGTAAATATAGAATGTCATAATAAAGTCTGAGCGGCGTAGTAGTCTTTTAACTATTCAGTTACTCAGTTACTAAATCAATAAATTAACCATTTCAATTGATCGACCGATCGACCAATAAATTTAGAAAATCCATCAATCATTAATTTATTCACTCGAATCAATTATCCAACCAGGCAGCCCGATTGTAACCATTTATTAGACACAGATACAATTAACAAGTCGGGACTATGCCCTTGTGCGAGTTGAAGGAAATGTAGTTAAGTTCTGCTCCGCCTTGACACACCTTAAATGTAGCAGTGTTGGTTCACGTCTGGGCAATGTAGTCGGAATAACAAGCCGTCAGTTGATGCCGCCTTCTCGACGATTTTTAATGTAATTCACTTTGTCAGCAACATGAGTCCTTTCAATATAAACCATTACTTAGAGATCAGAACATGTTAAATGCGCTAATTTGGAGTTTGCGGTGCAACGCGCAAGATAATCGCAAATCGCGTGAAAGTTCGACGTACAACCACACGTGCGCGCGGTCACTCAGTCTCTGCCACGGCCCTCCACGGTCGCCCTGTAAAACATTACGCAACATAAACATGTTATGGGAGCGCCAGCGACCGATGTCGCCTCAATCGGCGCAGCAACTTGTCTCTTGTTTCGACCGCATCTATTCACACCTCGAAGTGCTGACCCAAGAATATGATCGGGCACCCAGAACGTGTTTACAAACACACCGAACGCTGATATCATCATGTGTATTTATTATTATATACGAATACACAGTGCGATGTGTACATATTTGCAGATACTTTATATACCGTGAAACTTGACGCATATACAGTAGTCGGTAGTCCCCTTCTTATACCACCCCCCGTCATCGGTCACCCGAAGTATACGGCCACAATTTCATTGCAATAGCGTGTTCTAAAACAAACTACACATCACCAGCGGATACCCGGCTAACGCGGCCAATGGTCAGGGTTGCATGAAGAAT
>OZ024867.1:39470904-39473404 GCA_964017155.1 Oasisia sp. SBJ-2009
TCGGTGACTCGTGACACCGTGCGCCACCGTGCGCAGTACACGCACATCTCTTCACCAGTTGTCCCTCGTCACCCACACAAGCTCACGCCATTTGTACTGCTGGTGTCTCCAACTCGGTGGCGGTCGTCGACGCACGCACGCACGCACGAACGAACGCACGCACGCACGTACGCACGCACGCACGAACGTACGCACGCACGCACGCACTCACTCACTCACTCACGCATGCACACATACACGCATTCACGCATACATACAAGCACACACGCGCGCGCGCGCGCACGCGCACACACACACACACAAACACACACACACACATCCACCCACCCACACACACACACACACACAAATAAATACGCTCACTGGGTGGGGGTGTTCGTTTATAATTTACGGTAGCTGTGCCCTTTAAAGATATCTTTCACCCAGGTAGTCTCAGTGACATTTGCTTCGTGGTTAGTACACGTGCAGTAAGCGACAGGGAGACAGCGCGATGACGGCGGACGAAGCCCAAAGGTTGCTCAGGTTTCGTTAAACATGTCTTTACATTTGTTGCATCGCTTTGCAGAATGTCGCGATTTATAGATGATTTAACGGTCGGTGCTCGCACGACATTTTTTTACACTTCGAATGTAGCGATTAAATAACAATAAATGGACATATTCTACGTATCTGACGAATGAAGTTACAAGAACTATCGTTTGGCTTGTCATAGTGTTCTTCTTCACAGGTGTAAACAAAAATTAGGGTGATTACTATCCGTAGATAAAGACAGGTGTTACTGGAATGCAACTCGGCTCACCTGACTGCACTGAATTGAGCAGTTTTACTCGACACGGTTGAGTGCCGTCGACGGTGATAAAACAGACCACGTCCCTCGTATATTATCTACACACGAGGCAGCCTCGTGACACGACATATAGAACGACAGTATCCAAACGAATAAACGATCCTAATATGCATGCCATTCCTGTATCTAACATGGCCGCGTTACAGATATGAAAACCGACTGCCACCTAAACAAGACAGCTACAGATATGAAAACCGACTGCCACGTAAACAATACAGCTACAGATATGAACACCGACTGCCACCTAAACAAGACAGCTACATACATGAAAACCGACTGCCACCTAAACAAGACAGCTACAGATATGAAAACCGACTGCCACCTAAACAAGACAGCTACAGATATGAAAACCGACTGCCACCTAATCAAGACAGCTACATATATGAAAACCGACTGCCACCTAAACAAGACAGCACAACTCGATGTAGAACTACCTCTAGGTAGAAGTACCTAAATATTAAATAGAAGTTGAAATAGGTTGAGGTAGAAGTACCTACAGACAGAAGTACTTAACTGTGTAAATTCCTACAGGTAGAACTACATAGATGGATAAGTACCTAAGTCTAGAAATACCTGTAGCTTATAAAAAATAAAAAATAAGTACACCGATATATTTTGTAATAAATACATAAATACATATAGGATGAAATAAAGTACACATAGAGGTATATATATATATATATATATATATATATATATATATATATATATATATATGTGTGTGTGTGTGTGTGTGTGTGTGTGTGTGTGTGTGTGTGTGTGTGTGTGTGTGTGTGTGTGTTTGTGAGGTAGTGTGTAACTGCATTCATGCGCGTATCTGAGCGCGCGTATGCATGACACGTGCGTTTGATTTATAGTATCAGCGTATTACGCACTCATTTCTACTTGCTATTTCCTGAACTGACTTGAGTAATTTCCAATGCTATGTAATGAACGTATTGCTTGCACCGATAACGGCATTTGCTATTAACGTCATGTTATGTGTCGTGGCGTGATGCATTGCACTTAGCTCACTCTGCGTCACACCCCTACACCCAGCGTGCTTGATTACAGCTCCCCCTACACCAAGTATGTGTGTTCACATCTCCACTCAGAGTATATATTTATAGCTCCCCCGACATCCAATATGTGTTTACACCTCCTCTGATATGAAGTGAGTGTTTACACCTCCCCTTACACCCAGTGTATGTGTGTTTACATCTTCCCCTACACCCAGTGTGTGTGTTAACACCTACCTCCCCCTACACCCATTGTATGTGTTTACACCTCCCACTACACCCAATGTCTGTGTGTGTTTACACCTCCCCCTACACCCAGTTTGTGTGTGTTTACACCTGCCCCTACAACCAGTGTGTGTTTACACCTCACCGTACACCCAGTGTGTGTGTATACACATCCCACTACACCCTATGTGTGTGTGTTTACACCTCCCCCTACACCCTGTGTGTGTGTGCTTACACCTCTCCCTACACATAGTGTGTGTTTTTACACCTCCCCCTACACCCAGTGTGTGTGTTTGCACCTCCAACTACACCCAATGTGTGTGTGTTTACACCTCCCTCTACCCCCTGTGTGTGTGTGTGTGTTTACACCTCCCCCTACACACTGTGTGTGTTCACACCTCCCCCTACACCCAGTGTGTGTGTGTTTACA
>OZ024867.1:39480904-39500904 GCA_964017155.1 Oasisia sp. SBJ-2009
CCCACATTCCCTCCTCCCTCCCACCCTCCGTAGATCTACTTCAAGAGTTTGTTCTTAATTGTCATGTATTCCAAACAGTCTATACATTTATATATTATTATCGTCGAACTGAATAAACTAGCTTTTATGTCTCCTCTATCAAGCTCCTTCCCTCCCTTCCTAGACTCCGTCCCACCCTCCCTCCCTCCTTCCTTCCCTTCAGCCTTAATTCCCTCCCGCCAACCCTCACTACCTCCTTCCCTCGCACCCTCAATCCAGCCCTCACTCACTCTCTCTCTTCATCCAGTCATTCAGCCCTCCCTCCCTCCCTCTCCCACCCTCCCTCCCACCCTCCCTCCCTCCCTCCCTCCCTCCCTCTCCCACCCTCCCTCCCACCCTCCCTCACTACTTCCCTCCCTCCCTCATTTCTTCCCAACCCCTCTCCTACCTCCCTCCCTCCCACCCCCTCCCTTCCTCCCATCTTCCATTCATCCCTATGCAGTTTGGGTAATTTTCTGTCGTCCCAAGAGATGTGATTGAAGGTTTGTGACATAATAAGAAATGACGTTGCCGACATTTACTGCGTCACGTGAGCATTGACATTTGTTCACAGGACAGTAGCCAACTACATCATTTGGAATGTCGTCAAGTCAGGCGTGTACTATTTGTCAGACGCTGTGTTTGCGGACATCTTGCAACGTTATGAACGGGTGAGTAGGTCACGTGACTCCAAACAATATGTCGTTTTTCTGCAACTGCTACAAGACTATCACCTCGGATATTATAAACAAACAGCCCGAATGATCAGCGCATAACAGGGATTCTGTGTTCTTATATTAGTCGCTAACTTTGGGTTACTCCGTGGCACAGAGATACAATTACTTATAAAGTGTATTTGTGTTACACATTCCGTTCCATTCACCCAGCAATTCTCAACTCATACGCTATACAGAAAGCGGCAGCATGTGAACGGGCGACCCATGACGACCCATGTCACGCCAGTTAAGTTTTATCACTGCCATGTCACCATGTCACGCCAGTTGTGCGTTACCAATGCCATGTTACTACGTCTAAGCCTGCGTTGTTACGCGTCTTTTCGTCCAGGCGATGTCAGGCGTCAGCACTAAGGAGCCTCGCTGGAAGACGTGCGCGGCTGTTGCCCAGAACACCTTCTCAATGGCCGTGGGACGTATGTTCGTCGATAAATATTTCGACAAGACAGCCAAACTCACGGTAAGTTCTGGTCGCTATGTGTACCACAAAATTGCTCGTCTTTGGCAGGATGGTAGGCAAGGGATAGATGACAGTTATGATGACACTAATGATGGTAGTGTATTTACCAATTCCTATAAAGAACACAAAGGTCGTTTCGTGAATAACACAAATGTGTCTTCAAACGGTGGCAGCGTCGTTTGGAAGGTGTGGCTCGTTTTATGTTCAAAATGACAATAATAATAGTAGTAAAAGTTCTATGGCGTTTGTATACAATGTGAAGCTCAGAGGAGCACTAAATGAAATCAATTGGCTAGTTGAAAATAAATAGTGGGAAAGCAATTTCAAACAAATATGTTTTCAGTATTTTACGAAAGATAAAAGAACAGTAAATATACTTATTTGAAATTGTATTCAAGCATCGTAGATTAATTCAGGAACATTCAGATCCAAAGACCGACTCGTCTAGGAAGAAATTAATTTGAAGTTTGAAACTACCCAAAACTTGATAGATACAGTCGTTTCGTTATTCAATGTTTGTAGGCCGATGAAATGATCTAAAACTTGAGTGTATACGTCACCTCGATGTTTAGTGTTTGAAGGCCGAAACATTATCCACGATTTGATTGAAAATTTCACTTCGATAACTACAGTTAATAGGCCGATATAATGATCCATGACTTGAGGAAAACCTTCACCTCGATATTTACTGTTTGTACGCTGATGAAATGATCCAGCACTTGAGAGAAACTTTCACCTCGATGATAACTGTCTGTAGGCCGATTAAATGATCCACGACGTGAGAGATACTTTCACCTCGATGATTACAGCTTGTTGACCGATGAAATGATCCAAGACTTGAAGGAAACCTTTACCTCGATATTTACTGTTTGTAGGCAGATGGAATGATTCAAGACTTGAAGGAAACCTTACGTCGATATTTACTGTTTGTAGGCAGATGAAATGATCCGCGACTTGAGATCCGCGACTTGAAATAATCTACGATTTGATGGAAGCCTTCTCCTCAATATTTACTGTTGCAGGCAGATGAAATCATCTAC
The DNA here is from genome assembly GCA_964017155.1 of Oasisia sp. SBJ-2009. NCBI lineage: Eukaryota > Metazoa > Annelida > Polychaeta > Sabellida > Siboglinidae > Oasisia > Oasisia sp. SBJ-2009. Next base: position 39,483,157 of record OZ024867.1, read on the forward strand.
GATTTGGTGGACGGCTTCACCTAGATATTTACTATTGCAGGCAGATGAAATAATCTACGATTTGATGGAAGCCTTCACCTCAATCTTTACTCTTTGTAGGCAGATGAAATAATCCACGACTTGATGTAAGCCTTCACCTCGATATTTACTGTTTGCAGGCAAATTAAATAATCTACGATTTGATGGAAGCATTCACCTCGATATTCACTGTTTGAAGGCAGATGAAATGATCCAAGAATTTAGGGACGAAATCAGCTCGATATTTACTATGTGTGCAGGTGAAATGAACCACGACTTAATGGAAGCCTTCGCATCGATAGTTACTGTTTGTAGGCAGATGAAATGATCCGCGACTTGAGAGAAACCTTCACCTCGATGCTGGCTGAAGCAACATGGATGGACGAAGACACGCGCAAATTGGCTATTGCTAAGGTACTGTAAGGTAGCGTTCTGTCGAATCGTGCCATGTCTATACGGGCAAAATCCGTTAGGTCATTACGCCAATGAAGGGGGTAGAGCTATACTGCTATGCATATTGGGAAACGAACATCTTTGTCCAGCCTAGATTTAAAAGTGTCCAGCCTGGCGGCATATATAACTGTTTTATTAGTCTATTTTATTCTTCAATTATAACAAAAATATATTTCTATAAGTCTGAGTCTCAGCCGGCACCTGAATAAATCGTTCTCGGAGTGTTGTTAATTGAATGAACTACGTCGCTAGCCAAATAAAGGGCTGTATGTTTCTCCGTGTAGGGTGAATGCTAAAGGCTTTCTCGGCGGTGTTCCACAGTCTCCCACTTCAGTTGTCGTCAGTTGTCATCATTAATGACATGCTGCTTTCACGACTGTCGTTACCCAACACAAATCTTGGTGCTGACCGTTGAGTGAACTATCACTAGGTCACTTCGCTAAAGAAGGGAAGTTTCTTCGCTACGCATCTGCCAAGTTGCCGGCCAGTTAGACAGAGACAGGTCAATCAGGTCAGATAGGTCAAACAGGTCAAAAAGGTCAGATAGGTCAGACAGGTCAGACAGGTCAGATAGATCAGATAGGTCAAACAGGTCAAACAGGTCAGATATATCAGACAGGTCAGACAGCTCAGACAGGTGAGACAGGAAATGTTCTAATTTGGGACCTCACCCGTGTTTGTGTGTGTATATATATATATATATATATATATATATATATATATATATTATACATAGTATACATATATTATATATATTGAATATATTATATATATTACATATATTATATATATTATATGTATTATATATATTGTATATATTATATATATTATATATAATATTATATATATATATATATATATATATATATATATATATATATATATAATATTATATATATATATATATATATATATATATATATATATATATATATATATATATAGTTTGTAGGTATGTATTTATGTATATATAATGGCTTATGACTACTTTGTTACAATGTGCACTACTCTTGGAATAGGCCAATGCGATCAAGGAGAACATCGGCTACCCCCAAGTCGTCATGGACGACGTCTACCTGGACACGAAATACCAACAGGTGAGACGAGTCATCATTGGTGATTGCACTGTTATGACAGTTAATGTTGTCGACGCCATTTCAGTTATCAACCAGGAATAGGAATAGATGTTGGTGTTGTTATTTTTGTTTTTATTGATATTGGTGTTGTTGCTGTCGTGATCATAATTTTATATCTCGTGTTTTCATTTCCTTTTCTCCCTTCATCAATCTTGCGCTGCTGGCTCCACCTAACCAAGCCATTCCGCACTATGTGCCTTTCCATTGTTTAACATCAACAGACTACTGACTTGTTAACATCAACATATTACTGACTTGTTAACATCAACAGATTACTGACTTGCTAACAACAAAAGACTACTGACTTGTAGCACCAACTGGCCATCTTCTTCCGTCATCTCTACGCTGCTTTCATCTTCTTCACAATGTCGCTCGATGTCAGATAAAGCACCATTCGGCAGCCAGGCAAGTAGCGCCCTGCCTCTCTCATGTGCTCCACTGGCCGTGGAAGACACGCAGTCTCACGTCTCTGTTGTCACGTCTACGTGAAGCTGTGCGTGAAGATAACCAATTGCTTAATGTCTAGTCACACATCTGCTAGAACACAGCGCCACGCGGGTACTATGGCGTCGCTGCCTTCACATTCTTCCCGGCGTCGGCTGTCTCTGTCTTCCCGTCTTCTCCCGTTGTCGGCACAGGTTTAGTCAGGTTTGGTCGACACCTCAGAAACTTCTTCTCAGGCGAACACAAACAATGCCACACAAAAACGATAACTATTAAATAACCATATTATTTTATATAATATATATAATGCTTTAGAGGATGTCATGACCTTGTGGTGGTATTTATGTTAAATACAAACTTTATTTAGAGCCTATCAAGCACTCTCATATAGACAACCAGTATATCTACATTCCATGCTAACTACAGCAAGAAATTCCAGACAGCTACGCTCAACCAGTAGTAACCTCTTTACATTCCCCGGGTGAAAACGAAAGCTGGGACCCAAGCTTTCTCGGTTTCCACACCAACTTTGTGGAATTCGCTTCTTGCCAGTGTTAAATCAGAAGGTAATATAGTTTCATTCCGTCGAAGTATCAAAACCTATCTCTTTAATGCTGGCTATCCTCCTTAGCGTCCTAGCATCTTCATCCATCAATTGACGACTCACGCATTGTGTTACGATTACGGGTTTGCTTAATCCCTTGGCTTTAGCGCGTCATTGGGCTTGATGTTCGAGGATATTGGCGCAAAAGAAGTATATTATTATTATTACTACTATTAAATGCCCGAATAGCATCGAAACGTTCCTGTCAACAGTGTCGCAGACAAAGCCGTTTCAACAGCTTCATTAAACACAAACAAAATACTACTATTACAAAACACATTGTATGTTTCTGTCAGATCCGTCCGCGCGAAAACACCTACTTCGAGAACATCATAAATACGTGGAACATTGCAATGAGAAGAAACTTGAAGAAACTTGAAGAACCCGTCGACAAGACGGAGTACGTTCATTTTTATTATACTGTCATCAACTGTCGACGTTGCGATGAAGTCAACTAAATCCAATTTCTTAAAATTCGTGCAGAAAACACAAAAACAGGTAAACTATGAATATGGCCACGGTACACGGCATCTCCATTGTTCGAAATCGGTGAAATCGAGATTTGACGCGCGTCTCAACTGTCAGGTCCTGTTTATTTGTCGTGGATCGCTAAATCTCCATTCTGTTGCAATACGCTTCGCAAGATATCTGATCTTTTTGATATCTGAAGCAAGCATTGTGCGGATGAAGGTACAAGCATGTTAGTCATAAAGTGAATATGTCACTACCAAATGTGGCATGTATACCAAGGTGATTCCACGTTACCTTTTCCAAAAATGCGAATAGAAGTCGCCAGAAAATATTATAAAATCCATGGTACATTGTCACTTAGAACTGTTAATGTGTTTGTGTATGTCTTAACTTATTTTGTTTTATTACTGTACTATCTTAGTGAAAGAGAGTAAAGCTACTGTAATTTCTCCTCATATTGAGGGCTCGCTTTCTGTAATTGTCGTTGGTTATGATGATTACGTAATAGTGTGACTGTTTTTGACGCCAGGTGGACAATGGGCCCAACTGAAGTGAACGCGTATTATGGTGAACTTAAAAATGTCATTGGTAAGTACAAGTTCAGGGTTTGTGACATTCGGTCAGTCTGTAAACGTTTCGATGTATAACAACCATGACAACATACGTTTCAGAGACGTAACACCTATACAAGTGTTAACGTATACTATTACGTAAAAACACATAATGATATAATATGTTCTATTATATACATACATACATACGTACATACGTACATACGTACATACGTACATACGTACATACGTACATAGGTACATACGTACATTCGTACATACGTATACTATTACGTAAAAACACATAATGATATAATATGTTCTATTATATACATACATACATACGTACATACGTACATACGTACATAGGTACATACGTACATTCGTACATACGTACATACGTACATACGCACATACGTACATACGTACATGCGTACATACGTACATACGTACATACGTACATACGTACATACGTACATACGTACATGCATACATACATATATACATACATACATACATACATACATACATACATACACACACACTCGCATACAGGCACACACGTAAACATAAATACACAGATACATACACACACATACGCTCATACATACTCACATACAATACAGTGCAGTGCAGTGCAGTGCAGTGCAGTGAAGTGCAGTGCAGTGCAGTGCAGTGCAGTGCAGTGCAGTGCCAGTGCCAGTGCCAGTGCCAGTGCAGTGCAGTGCCAGCGCCAGCGCCAGCGCCAGCGCCAGCGCCAGCGCCAGCGCCAGCGGCAGCGCAGCGCAGCGCAGCGCAGCGCAGCGCAGCGCAGCGCAGCGCAACGCAGCGCAGCGCAACGCAACGCAACGCAACGCAACGCAACGCAACGCAACGCAACGCAACGCAACGCAACGCAACGCAACGCAACGCAACGCAACGCAACGCAACGCAACGCAACGCAACGCAACGCAACGCAACGCAACGCAACGCAACGCAACGCAACGCAACGCAACGCAACGCAACGCAACGCAACGCAACGCAACGCAACGCAACGCAACGCAACGCAACGCAACGCAACGCAACGCAACGCAACACAATACAATACAAACACTTTATTGTCCCGAATCGGGAAATTCATTTTGCAGCGTTCGTCATCATAACATATAAAATACAGAGTAGAGAAGTAAAAATACAAATAAAATCATTAGTAAAATAGTATGTTAACATTAATCATAATAAAATACAAGATAAATCTATAATATAATTTTAAAAGTAATGTTATAATTGTAATTGTGTAAAACAAAATACAACATACACATATAACGTCAGAGGTGGATTATCGTTTAGAATTTAGAAGTCGTTTTGACATTGGCATGAATGCATCTCGCTTTCTATTTGTTTTGGATATTATAGTTCTGAACCTTCTGGACGAGGGCAGAAGGACGTACTCGTTATATAGGATGTGTGTGCTGTCATTAATTATTTTATTGGCTTTACGGAGAACCTGCTTTTCGTACAAAGCAGTGACAGAGGTTTGTTTGAGGCCGGTTATTTTGCTACTAATATTTACAACGCGCTGCAATTTATTCTTGTCTTTCTGGCTAACGTTCCCAAACCAACATATAAAAGAAAATGTCAAAACACTCTGGATATAAGATATGTAAATCATGGATAAAATGGTGTTATCAATATTAAAAGAACGAAGTTTTCTGAGGCAACAAATACGCTGCTGGCATTTCTTGTACGTGACACTGCAGTGGCGGTCCCATTTCAACTTACTGTCAATTGTGGTGCCGGAGTATTTATTCTCGTCAACAACCTCTACCTTGTTATCGTGGATGACAGTATCAGACTGGGATGGAGGGTATTTCCTAAAATCAATGCACATGTCTTTGGTTTTGGTAAGGCCGCCCTGTCGGTTACATCGGCAGCCCATTAAAATCTCACGCGGAGTTGAAGGACTGAATAGTGCTGCCACCTCACGGAGTCTGGTTAATCGAGGCTGAGATCAGCCAAGACTCCGAGTAAGAGCCAGTCGTCAGCCACTGTTGTTGTTCATCCTCGCGCGCCACGGGTCGCTGCTGCTGTTTACGTTTGTAGCACGCAGCACTACCTCTGGCTGAGCCATTGGCAACACGCTTAATACAAGCACAACCTATGAAATCGTTCACGCAATGTTTCTAAAGCGTCTGGTCATGTGATATAATTGTGGGTGCTTTCACCGACCCGCTGCTCGTGTTATTTGCAGTGGTTGAGCCGTAGAAGATCATGTTCGAACACACAAGACAATCCAGCCACTGCTGCGATTTGGTAGATGGGTTCCCATAAATAGTTTATCTATTTTCATATTGTGTCGGGTATTTGCCCTCCCCCCCCAGTGATACACTCGCGGTTGGTGAATTTAATAATCTTGTTCGACTCGACATTGCATTCTGCACTTCGTGATGAATATGACAGCGCGAGTTTACTTAGCAAACATCAGTATCCGAGGATATTATTGTGGCTACATCACACACACACACACACACACACACACACACACACACACACACACACACACACACACACACACACACACACACACACACACACACACACACACACACACACACACACACACACACACACACAACACACACACACACACACACACACACACACACACATGCTTGAGTAGTGCATAGTGATTTATAATTAACAAGTTGAGTAATAATATATTTTTGCGATTGTTCCTAAATTTCAACTGATTTTACAAACGGCGGTGGCGCACCCTAGCGTCGCGGTTGGACAGCGGGTATGTGGTCGACCGTAGGACAAATTTGAAGTTACTGGGTATAAAACGTCCTCGTTGACGCAATAGCAACCCTGATCCCTGGTCGTAATGATCTAGTGAGCGGGGGGATAATGCTACTTATGCGCGGGCAACCGCACAGTTTCTGTGAGTACACGTATCCGTTGCGAGGGACGTTAGTCACTGTCGAATCGAGACAAACGTATAACGTGAGTTTTGTCTTTCAGAGTTTCCTGCTGCAGTCCTGCAGCCGCCGATGTACAGCAAGACCTACCCGAAGTACGTGTGTCTTTACTTGGCCGTGGGTTTACAACCTTACACAACAGAGCCAATGGTCTACCACTGATCACCACTGAATAATATTCAGTATCATTCAGTACCATTGGACCATTCAATTATACTTCAATATGAATGAGTGGTACTCTCAACGGTAATTTAAAATACCATTCAATACCACTGAAAGGTACAGCGAATCATAAATATAATTAAAAAACCAATCAGATACCATTCAAATACCCATTTGAATGGTTTGAATGGCCGGCTCGGGAGTAAGGGGGCGCCGCGTTGTTCCTGTAGAGGAAATCCAACTAGGGGTGTCCTGTAACGATGTACAAATAGTGTCATGTAACGAACTTCAAATAGCGTCATGAGTCGATGTACAAATAATGTCATGTAACTATATACAAGATGTGCCATGAAACGACTTACAAATAGTGTCATGTAACGACTTATAAATAGTGTCCTGTAGCGATATACAAATAGTGTCATGTAAAGACCTACAAATAGTGTCATGTAGCGACGTACAAATAGTGTCATGTTGCGATGTACAAATAGCGTCATGTAGCGACGTACAAATAGTGTCATGTAGCGACGTACAAATAGTGTCATGTAGCAATGTATAAATAGTGTCATGTAGCGATGTACAAATAGTGTCATGTAGCGACGTACAAATAGTGTCATGTAGCGATGTACAAATAGTGTCATGTAGCGATGTACAAATAGTGTCATGTAGCGATGTACAAAAAGTGTCATGTAGCGATGTACAAATAGCGTCATGTAGCGATGTATAAATAATTCGATAAATGCGAGAATAATCGGCATAAAGAGGCCTACAATTTTAATAAGTATATTTTGTTTTAAAGTATAGTTTTTTAAAATCTAAATTGACAATACTTTTCTTTACTTTGTGAGTGAGTGAGTTTATTTGGTAAAACATTATAATACATATAAATATAATATTTACCGAGGATAGACACATTAAAGCACACAACTTGTTTCCAATGTGGTCCTCAAAAAAAATACTAATACTTTGTTACTGTTGTTTACTTGGAAAAATATCTTAGTCACAATATTTCCGTGTGTAATCGCATATCCTAAATGTGTCACATGTCTGTAAATAACGTGTAATCACCGCGATTCATCTGTTTGTATAGAACATAGTTATTTTCTATTAGTGGCTGTTAATTGATTCGGGTTCGTATAGAGTCATACGGTTGTTTTTTCTCGGAATTGTTTCCAACTGTAGTTAAAAATTCCAATGGTAAATGCAGTTTTGATATTACTTGCAATTTCACTCAGGTACACTATCGAAGTAATTCAGTCAACACTTATTATGTGTATTTCCTGTGTAGATGTTTGAATTACGGTGGAATCGGCGTTGTAATCGGACACGAAATAACTCACGGTTTCGACAATTTAGGTGGGTGGCTACTGCGTTATTACTGCGTCATTGTTACGGTCTGTAAATATGCATACCAAAACAATTATGTATATGTCAGTGTGTATACGTAAATATTATGTATATATATATATATATATATATATATATATATATATATATATTATATATATATATATATATATATATATATATATATATATATATATATATATATATATATATATATATATATGTAAAATGCATGTGTCTAAAATTATGTCTATGCATATTTATATAACTATGTCAATTTATATATATATATATATATATATATATATATATATATATATATATATATATATATATGTGTGTGTGTGTGTGTGTGTGTGTGTGTGTGTGTGTGTGTGTGTGTGTGTGTGTGTGTGTGTGGATAACATCGCGATAATACCCGTTTTCCGCACGAACATACGGACACGCTCACGCACACATCGCACCGATACATATATACCTGCAATACTTTGTCTCACAGTTACATGATCATCTTATCAGGCTGACAGTTTGTCTCACAGTGACATGTTCATCATACCAGGCCGTCAGAATGACCTGCATGGCAACCTGAAACAGTGGTGGCCAAAAAAGGTGGTGAATGAGTTTACACGGAGGGCGCAGTGCATTGTGGACCAATACAGTAACTACACCGTTCCGGAAATTCATCTTAACGTAAGTAAAATGTAACAAATGTTTTCGAAATAGTTATTTCCACTTACATGTCGATTGTGCTGTTTAAAATAAATTGTTATCCTCAGCAGTCGTCTTTAATAACTGAAAACTGCGCCAGCCAGACAATGTCACCGGTGTGTCATGGAAAGATTGACCTCTGTATCATGGCAACTGATATTTGCGTTTCTAAATAACTCATCATATTTAAGAATGAATTTGGTTTAAAGATGGAATCTCCTTAAAACCGATTTGTCTTATTGAAACGGTCCCCGGTAACTTCGACTTCACATTCGGCCTGACCGACTGATCTGATGTCAGTGACGTCAGTGAATTGACTGACTCTAGACCTGACGCTGTACGGCCTGTAGTGTGGCGTTTGCGTTGTTCGTGACGTAAAAACGTATCCGGGTTACGTTTCTGCGCATGCGCGAGTCAGTCGTTGTCATTAGCTACCATTAGGTACTTTACCGACTCCGGGTGAATCTCATATTAAATAAATCGTTAGTTTGACATATATTAGCCACGTATAACCGTTCAGCAAAGTCATCTGGCGCAAATTAACACGAGACAAGCAAGTCCGCCATAACCTGCGACAGTGACGTAATCAATCGTAAAACGTTAATGTATTGAACAACATTTTAAACAACTCTCCACAATAATCACCAAAGGATAATTAACAAACACCCCTTGGTATTTGTATCATAAATGCTTTGCGTTTCGCTGCACAGTTATGATTTGACATTTATCGCGCAATCGCTGAAACATCTCTCGGATACTGATTAACGCCCGGAAAGTTGTAAATGTGACCCCAAGATTCGTATAGCTACACAAGCTATATAATCCTTGATGATACTGTGTGTGACTTGACGTCTTATTGCAATGATCGCGTCCACAGATCAACGGGAAACTCACGCGGGATGAGAACATCGCAGACGTTGGCGGACTGAAGGAGGGCTTTCTTGTGAGTACCACGTAGCATAACACACAAACGCTGTCTCAGAACACACCTAGCATACCACATCTACCCATTACACTCTGTCACGTAACACGCCTATCCAGGCTCATACCTATACATGCTCGTAACACATCTACCCCGTGGAGGAAGAGAGGGAGGCAGGGACTGTGATATGTATGAAGGAAATGTGGGAAAGGGGGAAAGGGAAGGAGAGAAAGGGGATAGGAAGGGGACGAATGCGACAGGCAAGATCAGAGCTACGGGGAGAAGGAGGGCGTGTGTGTTGAAAGGAGGGAAGGAGGGAGGGGGAGGGAGGGAGGAAGGAAGGAAATGAGGAAGGATGGAAAGGAGGGGTGGACCAAGGGAGCGTAGTAGCTAAAGAAGAAGTGAACTAGGGACCCATTGGAAGAGGGATGCTGCGTGGGAGGCAGTGACGGAGATAGACAGGGAGGGAGGGAGGGAGGGAGGGAGGGGGGAGGGAGGGAGGGAGGGAGGGAGGAAGGGAGGCAGGGAGGGAGAGAGGGAGGGAGGGAGGGATGGTGGCCGTATTATAGAAGTCATAACACATCTAACAGATCTACACATAACACATATCTCCCGTCTAAATGATATATCTAAGGTATGGCGGTCCAAGTGTGTGGTCGGTTACCTCTGTCTGTCAGCCCAAGTGTGTGATCAGTTACCTCGGCCTATCAGCCCAAGTGTGTCGTCTGTTACCTTGGTCTGTCAGCCCAAGTGTGGTCGGTTACCTTGGTCTCTCAGCCCAGGTGTGGTCGGTTACCTTGGTCTGTCAGCCCAGGTGTGGTCGGTTACCTCGGTCTGTCAGCCCTAGCGTTTGGACGTTTACCTCTGTCTGTCAGCCCAAGTGTGTGGTCGGTTACCTCTGTCTGTCAACCCAAGTGTGTGGTCGGTTACCTCGGTCTGTCAGCACAAGTGTGTGGTCGGTTACCTCGGTCTGTCAGCCCAAGTGTGTGGTCGGTTACCTCGGTCTGTCAGCCCAAGTGTGTGGTCGGTTACCTCTGTCTGTCAGCCCAAGTGTGGTCGTTTACATCGGTCTGTCAGACCAAGTGTGTGGTCGGTTACCTCGGTCTGTCAGCCCAAGTGTGGTGGTTTACATCGGTATGTCAGCCCAAGTGTGTGGTCGATTACCTCGGTCTGTCAGCCCAAGTGTGGTGGTTTACATCGGTCTGTCAGCCCAAGTGTGTGGTCGGTTACCTCTGTCTATCAGCACAAGTGTGTGGTAGGTTATCTCGGTCTGTCAGCCCAAGCGTGTGTTCGGTTACCTCGGTCTGTCAGCCCAAGTGTGGTCGGTTACCTCGCTCTGACAGCCCAAGTGTGTGGTAGGTTATCTCGGTCTGTCAGCCCAAGCGTGTGTTCGGTTACCTCGGTCTATCAGCACAAGTGTGTGGTAGGTTATCTCGGTCTGTCAGCCCAAGCGTGTGTTCGGTTACCTCGGTCTGTCAGCCCAAGTGTGGTCGGTTACCTCGCTCTGACAGCCCAAGTGTGTGGTCGGTTACCTCGGTCTGTCAGCCCAAGTGTGTGGTCGGTTACCTCTGTCTATCAGCACAAGTGTGTGGTCGGTTATCTCGGTCTGTCAGCCCAAGCGTGTGTTAGGATACCTCGGTCTGTCAGCCCAAGTGTGTGGTCGGTTACCTCTGTCTGTCAGCACAAGTGTGTGGTCGGTTACCTCGGTCTGTCAGCCCAAGTGTGGTCGGTTACCTCGCTCTGACAGCCCAAATGTGTGGTCGGTTACCTCGGTCTGTCAGCCCACGTGTGGTCGGTTGTAGGCCTACAGGAAGTGGGTGAAGCGCCGAGGCAAGGAAGAAGACATTCTGCCCGGATTAGGACTCGACAGCAACCAGTTGTTCTTCCTTAGCTTTGCCCAGGTGAGACTCTCGTGGACACTAATAATGTCCTACTTGAAGTGTATTATTTGTTCGTTTTGTGTGTAGTCGAAATGTGTAGTGTGTCCATGTTGTGTTCAATTGGAAGTGTATAAGATGTCCTAGCCGAAATGTGAAACGTGTCCGTGTTGTGTCTTAATTTGAATTGTATAAGGGAATCGTGTTGTATCGTAATAGATAAGGTGGGTAAGGTAGCCGTGTTTTGCCCTACGTGTGGCGTGTAAGGTGACCGTCTTGTGACGTAGGTGTCGTGTGTAAGGTGGCCGTCTTGTGTCCTAGGTGTGGTATGTAAGGTGGCCGTCTTGTGTCCTAGGTGTGGTGTGGTACGTCACGACGGGAGCAGTACCTGACGCAGGTGACGTCAGATCCACACAGTCCAAGAAAGTTCAGGTATCACTCTTCGGGAATTGTCTTTCACGTGCTGTGATGGAGGGAGTTGGGGAGGGAAGGGAGGATGTGAGTGAGAGAGGGAGGGAAGGTGGAAGTGAAGAATGGAGGAAGGGAGGGATAAATGGAGGGATGGAGGGATGGATAGAGGGCACAGAGAGTGGGGCAGGGGTGGGATGGAGTAAGTGAGTGAGAAAGGGAGGGGAAGGGACTGACTGAGGGAAGGGAGGGAAGGAATGACGGGAGAGAGGGAGGGAGGAGGAGGGGGAAGGAGGCAGGGAAGGAGAAAAGGAATGATGAATGGAAGGAGAGAGTGGTGACGGGGCGGATGGAGTGAGGGAGGGAGTGGGAGTGGGAGGCAGAAAGTGAATAAGAGAGAGAGAGAGAGACAGAGGGAGAGAGAGAGAGAGAGAGAAAGAGAGAGAGAGAGAGAGAGAGAGAAAGAGAGAGAGAGAGAGGTGAGGGAATAAGAGAGGGGAGGGAGGTAGTGAGGGAGGGGAGGGAGGGAAGTAAGGAAAGAGGGAGGGAGTGCTGAAGGGAGGGCGGGAAGGGCTGAGGAGAAAGGGAGGGAGGACGTAGGAAGGGTGCGAGGAAGGGAGGGATTGTGTTATTACTAATAACTATGACAACACAATACGAAGACTGTTGCCATCAGTTAGACAAATGAACCTGTTCATGTCTAATATGCCTGTGTCAGTGACCGCCATTGACACTCGCGTTATTGCCCTGTGTTTTAGAGTGATCGGTTCCGTGTCAAACTCCGTAGAGTTCGCGCATGCGTACAAGTGTCCGGTCGGCAGCAAAATGAATCCCGCTAAAAAGTGCGCCGTCTGGTGAGAACAGGGAGAACTACAACGCGAACGACCTAAGACCTACAACTAACGAGTGACCGAAATTATAATGAATCCACATGAATTCGATGTTTTTTAGAAGAATCAAAAAACGACGCGTTTCTGGACTTTTTGATTCACCAATTTCATAACTAAAATGTCCAATAATCTAGAAGGTGACATGACGTTGAAGGTAATGACCAGCCACTCAACGAAATGGCCGGAGCTGTCACGTGTAGTCTCGTGACCTATCGTGAAGTGACGAAATGTGAAACGTGACATTAGTTGACGGCAGTTAACGATGTGATTATTGTTTATTCAATTTAGGAACGGTGTGCACACTGCCAATATTTGTATTAGCTTTTGATAAATGGGAAGATAATCATATATAATTAATATCAGAACAGTGTTAGGCCATTAAATGTTCGCGTTTAACGTCAAGACAAGGCTAACTAAGCAATACAACGAACGGTTGATGCAGCAGCTTGCAGTGTATTAGACAGCCAGAATGTGGCAGTTGGTGCGTGGTGATGTAGCAATGCCGTGTTATATAGCGGCTGTACTGAGAGCTTGACGTTAACTCGCTTGAGCAGAGAAATATGCTTATAATGGAATTATGGAAACTATCCAGTTAGACTGACTAGTGGGAAATATACTGAACCATAGACAGTCGGCAAAGTATCGGATATGCGAACAGATGATAAAAATATATCTTCCTTGTAGTCTGTGGCACATCAAATATATACAGTTGACATAGCTGTCGCTTTGCCGTAGAGTGTCGCATATGAAATATAAACCGTCGACAAAAATGTCACTTGGACAGAGTGTGTCGCACCCGAAACGAGTGGTGTATTTTGTAGGCAGAAGCTTGACGTTTGTAACATGGATGCACTTGTAGTGACAATGCTGCTATGAACTTGACGTTTGTAAATGGAAGCACTTGTAGTGGCAATGCTGCTATGAACTTGACGTTTGTAACATGGAAGCACTTGTAGTGACAATGCTGCTATGAACGAGACGACGAACAACATCCAACAGATATAATGTTCGCCTCTTTGTGCGCAGGTGGAGGTACTTAAGTCTTTTTTAATTGCTTCTAAAAATGTTAGGTTTATACGCCATACAAAGATTTATACGACATACAAAACATGCGTTTCTCTTCATTTGTTATTGCGTTGTGATGTTGTGACGTCACGAAACCAGGGAGACACGGTGACGTCACGAAACCAAGGATATAAAATGACGTTACGAACCCAGAGAAACACGGTGACGTCATAAAGCCAAGGTGACACAGTGACGTCACGAAACAAAGGAGACACGGTGAAGTTACTAAACCAGGGAGAAAAAGTGACGTCACGATAGCAGGGAGACGCAGTGACGTCATGAAACTACGACGACGCAGTGACGTCATGATCTCAGAGAGACACGGTGACGTCACGAAGCCAAGGGACACAGTGACGTCATGAAACCAGGCAGATAAAACCGCTGTCAACACATATCAATTCTAATCAAAACCAGCAAACTATACGGCTGGACAGATATAGTTCAAAACTGTCAAATTTCTAGTGAGTAGTGCTCGCTTACACATGATTATTTACATGAATATAACTACATTAAAGAAATAAAATGTTGAGTGTATTCAGAACAAAATACTTGTCACTACAAATATGTGATGATATCGGCACAACGTGAGATCTCAAAGTTACTTTGTGTGTGCGTGCGTGTGTATAAAGGCAAGTCTAAAAAAGGTAAAGGCAAGCTTTTATATAGCGCAGTATCCAGTCCTTAGGACCGTTCAAAGCGCATTACACTATATTTCCCGGACAGACCTGTTCAGTCAGACACCATGTCGGCTTCTCTGGGAAGCATCCAGCCACATGCTACAATTAATACGAGAAGGCTGCTCGTACACATATCCACCACTGTCTATAGTCAGGTGCTCATTTATACAGCTGAGTGAACAGGAGCAATGTTGAGTGAACATTTGCCCAAGATTTTAACACCCCAGCATAGCATTCAAACCCGGGTTTTCGTAGTCGAAGCTCTACCCCTGAGCCTTTGCGCTCTACTGTGTGTGTGTGTGCGTGCGTGTGTGTGTGCGTGCGTGCCTTTCGGGCGTGCGTGTGTGCGTGTGTTTAATTTATTTAATTTATTTAAATTTTTTAAATCATCAACGTGCAGCGAAATAACATAACATTTTTGGTGTTATTGCCACGGGCTGTTCGTTAACTCTCCTGTGATGACAACTTTGAAGAGTTGTCTCAAATTTCATTCAATACATTAAAATATTACATTTGTTTAAATCTCTATCACGGAGTATGGCGCACTAACATCAAAACATGCCTCACAACTTGTTTGCCTCGCGTTAATTTGCGATAAGTAACTTTGCCGAGAAGTTATATACACCATAACGAGCAGCACGTAGTAAATATACCATACATGCTTTGTCGTTTCGCTGCACATTGATGATTTTACATTTATCGAGCATGCGCAGAAACGTCAATCGGAACGTTTATAACGCCGGAAAAAATGTCAGCGCTACACCGCAGCCCGGCAAGATGATTTTTTACTAAAGTAAGATCAAGATGCCCCCGTCCCCCACCGATCGACGCCCGTGCATCTGAGCACATGTTGTTCCAGGGTATGGGGGGGGGGGGTCAGTGACAACATCACGTGACTTATCACACGGCTCCACGCGAGAATCAAAACCGTTTTTGTCAACGTTACGCTCTCAGCTGTATAAAGGTTCTAACTCGGTCAGTGGCGATATCTCAGCTACCTCATATATAGGCATCGCTTTGGATGTAAATAAACCCACGCACTTTGATATAGATATGTATACAGTTCGTACAGTTATTTATAGAGTACTGAAACGTTAATGCTATTTGGGGTGCATCTCATAGTTTTTTTTTTCAATTTATCAAATGTAATACGGTTATGTGAAGTAGTTTATATATTTTGGTTTCTAACTTGAGAGCAATATTAATCTAGACGCAGATCAACTAATCGCCATGTCCAAGCCTAGGCTAGGCAATAGGCAATATTTTTCATGAAACAGGATTCAATAAATTCCTACGTACCCATGGTGCATGGTTGGAATATGCAAGGCGAGCACATGTGCATGCGAATGTTTGATCAGGGGATGTAGTCTTAGACCCATTCATCCCAAATCTTTGGAGCCTGAATAGCACCACCATGGTGGCCGATTGTTGTCAATGCAAGCCAAGGAAACACCAGCTACAGAATTCAGGATTGGTTTAGTTTTGCAGCTGAGGCAATGCAGCTGTGCATTGCAAAAATCTTTTTCATTTAGGTGCATATCCATGAACATCTAGTGTGGCTACATGACCGTTTGCATAGGGCATCCTGGGGAAAAGTTGTGCCGTTGCCCTCGGAATCTCAGTTTCTGAGCCATCTCTCTACTCCATCTGCTTTGCAGTTACACTCCACGACAGCAAGATGTCCTTTGTCATTTGCCTATCATATGATTGACAAGTGAAAAGGTTTTATGACAGTTTCCAGAAGACAGGGGAGTATTTGTGGAAGGTAGTTTTCATGCATAGAAGCCAACATGCGCTTCACAATGCCGTGCAATTGCAGTGGATGTTGGACGGGGGTGGGGTGGGGTGGGGTGGGGTGGGGTGAGGGTGGATGCTACGGCATAATTTTGAAATCAACAAACCAATGTTCGTTTCACAAAATATGTAAGAGCCATCTTTAAATCGTTACCTCCAAACATCTATATTTCCACATCAGCTTCACGGTTCGACGATACGTAGATCATAAGACATAGGGATAACAGGCTCTCTTAAGATACAGATATAATACTGTTTCATGGGGGCCATCTATTAGAATAATGGATAAGTCAAACGTAATACAACACATAATTACTTATACAAATGTTGTATTTTGACAGCAACCTCTTAAGCTATGGATATAATACTTTTAGAGATTTTGTCGGGCGCCATCTCCAAAAATGGCGGATATTACAAAATGGGATATTTGAAAGTCAATAAACGTTAAAAATAATACAATTTAAATAGTCGTATCTAAAAACCTTACATCTTGCTTCAATGTGTTGGCTCTAGATTACGTAGTTCTAAAGATATTATGGGTAAATGGCTGAGCCGGACGCCATCTTTGCAAATGGCAGATATATGAATGTTGATGAAGGTCAATTGGATATTGGTGTATATCGCTATCTACCATGCTTTTTAATGACATCAACATTACTGCTTAATGTGACGTATGTTTTTTTTAGATATTGTGACATATGTATTGACGACCGCCATCTTTACAAATGGCATACGCGAAAGCCGGAAAATTCCAAAAAAATTTTTTTTATGAAATCCTTGTCCCATAAAACATATATCCGCACTCCACAATTATTTCTCTACATGAAACAGTTATTAACGTATGGCGAAATAAAATGTGGCGGCCATTTTTAAAATGGCCGCTACATTATTATGGGACCAAATAGTAAAAATGGCAACAACGGTTTTTAAGTTCTATATACTATTTAGATGATTTTGTAACTTGTTGCCAATATTATGCCCCAAAATAAGCTTCCTTTACAATTGCCGACGCACTAGATGGCAAGCACGAATGAAACGTTGTGCGTCATTGTGACGTCATGAACAAATACGCGTGCGTCATCAGGTGCATTTCGTGCGTCGTTTACGCACCCACGTGCGTAATGGGGAAGAGTGCTTGGTGACATAATTGTGTCTCAAGCACCAATGCAGCATGATGTAAGTAAATACAAAGAGTGACTGTCATAAATCAACAGCAGCAGCAAAGAAACTGGTTAACACGTAACATTATATACTTATTATGTTATGT
>OZ024867.1:39508404-39520904 GCA_964017155.1 Oasisia sp. SBJ-2009
GCAGGGGCAGGGGCAGGGGCAGGGGCAGGGGCAGGGGCAGGGGCAGGGGCAGGGGCAGGGGCAGGGGCAGGGGCAGGGGCAGGGGCAGGGGCAGGGGCAGGGGCAGGGGCAGGGGCAGGGGCACGGGCACGGGCACGGGCACGGGCACGGGCACGGGCACGGGCACGGGCACACAGACACACAGACACACAGACACACAGACACACAGACACACAGACACACAGACACACAGACACGAGCACACAGTCACGGGCAGGGGCACGGGCACGGGCAGGGGCACGGGCACGGGCACGGGCTCGGGCACGGGCAGGGGCACGGGCACGGGCACGGGCACGGGCACGGGCACGGGCACGGGCACGGGCACGGGCACGGACACGGACACGGACACGGACACGGACACGGACACGGACACGGACACGGACACGGACACGGACACGGACACGGACACGGACACGGACACGGACACGGACACGGACACGGACACGGACACGGACACGGACACGGACACGGACACGGACACGGACACGGACACGGACACGGACACGGACACGGACACGGACACGGACACGGACACGGACACGGACACGGACACGGACACGGACACGGACACGGACACGGACACGGACACGGACACGGACACGGACACGGACACGGACACGGACACGGACACGGACACGGACACGGACACGGACACGGACACGGACACGGACACGGACACGGACACGGACACGGACACGGACACGGACACGGACACGGACACGGACACGGACACGGACACGGACACGGACACGGACACGGACACGGACACGGACACGGACACGGACACGGACACGGACACGGACACGGACACGGACACGGACACGGACACGGACACGGACACGGACACGGACACGGACACGGACACGGACACGGACACGGACACGGACACGGACACGGACACGGACACGGACACGGACACGGACACGGACACGGACACGGACACGGACACAGACATATAGGGACAGAGAGAGACAGAGAGAGACAGAGTGTGATGCTGAGTGGTGCTGTATCTGTTGTCACAGCTCACTATACCGGAAGCCGTGAGACGCAACCAGATCATGGCCCTTTATCACAAGTTTACAGTCGACGAGCTGTACGTCAACGTCACAGACGTAAGTACCTAAGGTTTAAATCCGTAGGCATAGGGGCGTTGGAGTTCCCCCTCAGGGGGGACTAGGTTGTTACCGCGTGAGGTGTTTTACGTACAATGACAAAAAACTACACATTTGTAGTTGTCGTACTGCCTGCCAGTGATGACGTCACTAAATGTCTGTGCCCTAGACTAATCCACTGTCGATTGCAGGCGATAGACTGGCGGCGTCTATTCCGTTTACTCTTTGGTGAGGTCAATATGACAATCGACGGGTCTCAGCTGGTCGTTGTCTACGGCCCAGCGTTCTTCAAAGACTTGGAGCAACTGCTCGAAATCACACCTAAAAGGTAACGCTTTCTGACCCGGCCGCTCTAGTTCAAGAGTGTGTTCTTGATTCGCATGTATTGCACACAGTCTGTAAATTGATATATTATTATCGTCGATCTGAATAAACTATTTCTTTATCTCTCCTCTATCAAGCTCCCTCCCTTCCTGCCTCCCTCCCTCGCTCTAGCCCTCTGTACCTCCCTCCATCCATTTTCAAGCTGTAGTCTTTCCCGGATGTCCTGATAACCGAGATGTGTTGTTCGAGTTTCGGCTACCGAAACCGAACACTTTTTTAATCGAAGTGACCATGCTGTTTCACGGATACAGTTGGGGGACTTTACGGTCGTCTCAAGAGATATGATTGAAGGCTTGAAAAAAGACACTGTTGATATTTACTGTCTTACTTCAGCATTCATATTTGTTCACAGGACGGTGGTCAACTACATCTTGTGGAAGGTCGTACAAGCCACTGTTTTTCATTTGTCAGACGCAGTGTTTGGGGACATCAAACAACGTTTTAAACACGTGAGTAGATAGAGTCAGTCGAATGAAAACTGTCGTTATTCTGCAATTGCGACGTTATCGTCTTCTCAAATATTATAAACAAACACACCAGTTCTTGAGAGGGATTGTGAGATACAATTACTTATTAAGTATATGTTATATTATACAAGCCACTCCAGAAATTCTCACTTGAAGTGAGTACGTTTGACCGCGCGTTGTTCTGTGTCTTCTCCTCCAGGCGATGACGGGGACCAGCACCGAGAAGCCACGTTGGCAGACGTGTGTTTCTACAACCACTGGCGCATTCAGCATGGCTGTGGGGCGCATGTTCGTCGATAAATACTTCGATAAGACTGCCAAACTCACGGTAAGATCTGCTCGCAGCTTGTGTCAGCAAATATGTTCGTCCCAAATTGAATGGTCTGCCGGCTGACACAGTTGTTATTGTAGTATGTATACGTATATACATTATATATATATATATTTTATTATTTATATATATATATATGTATATATAAGTATATGTTTATATATATATATATATATATACATATACTTATATATACATATATATACTTATATATATATATATACATATATATATATATATATATATATATATATATATATATATATATATATATATATATATGCATACACTGTATATATATACTTATATATGTGTATATATATAATTATATATATACATATATATATATAATCGATTATTTATACATATATATATATATATATATATATATATATATATATATATAAATATATATATATATAATTATATATATATACGTATATATATACACACATATATACATACATATATCTATATAATATATGTATATATACATACATGTATGTATATATACGCATATATATATATATATATATATATATATATATATGTGTGTGTATACTTATTGCTAAAAAAGGAACAAAACGTCGATACGTGAACACCATACCTCGCTTCTCAAACGTTGATGCCGTCGTCTGCCAAGTGCGGCTCGTTTAATATTCAAAATGATGTAATCGAGTGTGATAGATTAATTCGTGGAATATTCTGATCCAGTGTCCGACCCGTCTAGGAAGAAATGTGTTTGTAGGCCGATGAAATGAACCAAAACTTGAGGGAAGCCTTCACCTCGATGATCAGCGTTTGTAGACCAATTAAATTATCCACGACTTGACGGAAATTTTCAACTCCATGTTCACTTTCTGTAGGCCGCTGAAATGATACATGCCTAGAGTGACGCCTTCACATCGATATTCACTGTTTGTAGGCCGATGAAATGATTCGCGATTTGAGAGAAACCTTCACCTCGATGCTGGCTGAAGCAACCTGGATGGACGAAGACACGCGCAAATTGGCTATTGCTAAGGTACTGTAAGGTAAAGATCTGTCGAATCGTGTTATGCATCTATATCTATATTAGGCAATGACCGTAAATGGGATTTCGCCCGTGGCTATGGATTGTTGAAATGAATTTATATTAGATAAATAGCTGTGACATTTGTCGATCAAGGAATAGTATAGCATTTAAGTAGTGTTCGTGCATAGCTCTATATAGAAATGTCAATAATATATTTTAAACACACACACATATATATATATATATACAATGTATATATATATATATATATATATATATATATATATATATATATATATATATATATATATATATATGTATAAATAATCTACACACACACACACACACACTATATATATATATATATATATATATATATATATATATATATATATATATATATGTGTGTAGATTATTTCAACCTCTATGTATTTGTATATTTATACATAAATGTACTTATATATCGAAGTACTTATTTATCTCGAAGTACTGTTTTTTTTATATAACTTTAGGTACTTCTACACTTAGGTACAGTTAGGTACACTTATCCATCTATGTAGTTCTACCTGTAGGAATTTACACATTTAAATACCTCAACCTATTTCAATTTCTATGTTTGCACCTTTTTGAAAAGGCCAACGCGATTAAGGAGTACATTGGCTACCCCAAAACGCTCATGGATGACGTCTACATGGACACGAAATACAAGGAGGTGAGGTGATTTCCCTTGATGAAGGCACTGTTATGTCAGTGAATGTTGTCGACCCCATTTCAGTTGTCAACAAATGAATACGTGTTCAGTGTATTGGTGTTTTGTTATTGTTGTTGTTGTTGTTGTTATTGATATTGTTGTAGTTGTTGTTGTTTCTTCCTCATCTGTATCTGCCTGTCGGAGCGAGTGGAATCTTGATAGTGATCTCGTTTCCCTTACCCCCTCGCTGTTCTAGCGCTGGTGGCTCCACCTAGGGGCTCAATTCCGCATTATCTTTCTTTCCATTTTATTAGCATCAAGAGATTAGTGACTTGTTAATATGAAGAGATTAGTGACTTGTTAACCCCAATAGACTATTGACTTGTTAACATCAAGATACTACTAATTTGTTAACATTAAGATATTTTTGACTTGTTAACATCAACAGACTACTGAATTGGTTGGTAACATCAACATACTACTGATTTCTTAACATCAATAGACTATTGACTTGTTAACACAAAGAGACTGCTGACTTGTTAACATCAACATACTACTGACTTGTTAACATCAAGAGATTACTGACTTGTTAACATCAACAGACTACTGACTTGTTAACATCAACAGATTACTGACTTGTTAACATCAACAGACTACTGCTTGTTAACAGCAACATACTACTAACTTGTTAACATCAACATACCACTGACTTGTTAACGTCAAGACACTACTCAGTTGTTACCATCAACGGACGACTGACTTGTTAACAACAAAAGACTACTGACTTGTTAACAACAAAAGACTATGACTTGTTAACAACAAAAGACTACTGACTTGTTAACAACAAAAGACTACTGACTTGTTAACAACACAAGACTACTGACTTGTTAACAACAAAAGACTACTGACTTTTAACAACAAAATACTACTGACTTTTAACAACAAAATACTACTGACTTGTTAACAACAAAAGACTACTGACTTGTTAACAACAAAATACTACTGACTTGTTAACAACAAAAGACTACTGACTTGTTAACAACAAAATACTACTGACTTGTTAACAACAAAAGACTACTGACTTGTTAACAACATAATACTACTGACTTGTTAACAACAAAAGACTACTGACTTGTTAACAACAAAAGACTACTGACTTGTTAACAACAAAAGACTACTGACTTGTTAACAACAACATACTACTGACTTGTTAACAACAAAAGACTACTGACTTGTTAACAACAAAATACTACTGACTTGTTAACAACAAAAGACTACTGACTTGTTAACAACAAAAAGACTACTGACCCTCTTCTTCGATCACCTCTACGCAGCTCTTCTCTTCCTCACAATGTCGTTCGATGTCAGACAATGCACCTTTCGGCAGTCAGGCTGCTCTTCCTCCGACCAAGTAGCGACAACTCCCTGTGCCCAGCCTTCACGTTCTTCGCGGAGTCTTCTGTCTCTCTCTTCCCTCCTTCTCCCGTTGTCTCCACATGTTTAGTCTGGTTCGGGCGACACATCAGAAACGTCTTCTCATGCGAACATTGACAACAATAGCACAGAAAAGATGAAATTACATAACCATATACTGTGTGCATTGGAGAATCTCATGACTGTGGTGGTATTTATGTTAGATGCCCGAATTGCATCCACATTTTGTTGTCAACAGTGTCGCAGACAAAGACAATAAACCTTGCACTGACACAGAATGTTTCTGACAGCAACGTCCACATGAAAACACCTACTTCGAGAACATCATAAATTGGTTGACCGTTGCAACAAAAGAAAACTTGAAGAAACTCAGCAAACCCGTCAACAAGAATGAGTACGTTCGTTTTCAATACATTTGTCATCAACTGTGAACGTCGCGATGTGGTCAACTAAATGCAAGTTCGTGCCGAGAACACACAAAAACAGGTTGAGAAGCGCCCATCTATGACAATGGCCACGGTTCACGCCACCATTTAGAAATCCTTAGATCTCCATCGTTCGAGTTTTTAAATCGGGGAAATCGAGACTTGACGCGCGTCTCAACTGTTAGGTCCTGTTTATTTGTCGTCAATCACAAAATCTCCGTCCGCTTGAAAGGACTTCGCAAGATGGGGATGGTTTTTGGTATCTGAAGCAAACACTGTATGGATGTTTGACGAAGCGTGTAAATCATAAACTGAATACGTCACTACAAATATGACATGTACACTAGGGTGACTCGACGTGACATGTTCACTAGAGTGACTCGACGTGACATGTTCATTAGGGTGACTCGACGTTACATGTTCACTAGGGTGACTCGACGTGACATGTTCACTAGGGTGACTCGACGTGACATGTTCACTAGGGTGACTCGACGTGACATGTTCAATAGGGTGACTCGACGTGACATGTTCACTAGGGTGACTCGACGTTACCCTAACACTTCCAATGGCAAACATAAATCGCACAACAAGTCATCAATTTGTGGAGTGTAGAACATAGTCACTCAGAACAGTTAATGTTTTTGTGTATGTCTTAACAGGCAGCTTTGTTATTTAAGGTAATTATTTTATTTTAGTGTATTTTAGAGTAATGCAATTGTAATGCACACGTGTTACTATAAGGCCCCTCATATTGGGGGCTCGGTTTCTGTCAATGTCGTCGAGTATGATGATTACGTAATAGCGTGACTATTTTTGACGGCAGATGGTTAATGAGCCCGGCAGATGTGAACGCGTATTATAATCCACTTAAAAACGCCATTGGTAAGAACAAGTACAGAGTGTGTGACTCTGTCACTTATTCGGATTCAGTCGGTCTGTAAACCTTTCGATTTACTACAGTCTAAACTACATAAGTTTCAAAGTCGTAACACCCATCCAAATGTTACCGTACACTCTTACCTAAAACACATACTGATATACGTATATTCATATATACATACATACATACATACATACATACATACATACATACATACATACATACATACATACATACATACATACATACATACATACATACATACATACATACATACATACATACATACATACATACATACATACATACATACATACATACATACATACATACATACATACATACATAAATGCATACATGATACGATATACAAAACGTCCTGGTTGACGCTTTAATAACCCTGACCTGTGTAGTCGTGATCGGGGGGGGGGGGGTGATCCTGCTTATGCGCGCGCAACCCCACAGTTTATGTGAGTACACGTATCGGATAGGAGGAGGGAGGCGTTGGCCACCGTCGAATCGATACAAACCTATTAAGTGTGTTTGTATTTCAGCGTTTCCTGCTGCAATCCTGCAGCCGCCGATGTACAGCAAGACCTACCCGAAGTACGTGAGTCGTTACTTGGCCGTGTGTTTACGTCGCAGTGGTCAATGTAACGTGCTGACTCACGTCTAAGGGCCTCACCGCGTTGTTCCTGTACAGGAAGTCCAACCAGGGTTATCATATAAAGATGTACATATCATCACGAAGGCACTGAAAACATATCTTTTCAAAGCTTACTTTGAGTAATACATGGACATATTCTGGGCGAATTGACTGTATACATTGTATGACACTTTTATGAAACTCTTTTGTTATATTACACGCAGCTGTTTTTTATTGTATATACATTTTTAGAAACTATACTTTACACTGATAATGATGTCACCGTATTTTTAACACTATAATGAATGGTAATTATATATATTAAAAAATCTAAAATGTTGCTTTATTAGCATTAATAGTATTGTTTTAGCATGGTGTTTTACTTGTGTAACACAAACACAATGATCGAAAAACGCCACGAGCGCCACCATGTGGCGGATATCAGCGCAATAAAAATTGCCATTATTATTATTATTATAAGCTTCGATACAACACGTCAGTAGTTTGTTTTCAAGTAAGCAGCATGTACAATTTTAATAAAGTACATTTATTTTAAAGTAAAGTTATTTTGTTATCGACAGTGACAATACTTTCGTTTGGCTACTTGTATTTACTTCGCGAAATATCTTAGTTACAATACTCCCGTGCATAATCATAAGGGGAGATCTTAAATCTATCACATAGCTATAAATAACATGCCAGCTAGGCGATTCACCGGACTGTGCCTGGTGGTATTTGCATATAAAATAGTTATTCTCTATTAGTGGCTGTTAACGGATTCAGGTTCATGTAAAGTAATGGAGTTGTTTTTGTTTCGGATTTGTCCCATGTCGAAATGAAAACGTTGAATGGTAAATAATGTCACTTTTACATTTAGAAGTCATTTTATGTCCTACAAAAGGGAGTGTAATATGCCATAATAATTTTGATGTGAGTTACTTGTAATTTCACTCATGTGCAATAGAGAAGAAATTCAGTCAACACTTACTATGTGTATTTCATGTGTAGTTATTTGAATTACGGTGGAATCGGCTATGTCATCGGACACGAAATAACTCACGGTTTCGACAATACAGGTGAGTGGCTACTGCTTTATTACTGCGTCATTTTTACGGTATGTAAATAGGTATAAAAAACAACATTGTATATACGTAAATAAATAAATAAATAAATAAATAAATATATATATATATATATATATATATATATATATATATACAATGTATATGTAAACAATAATGTTTATGCATATACATAAATATTTATATGTTTGCTTATATATACATATATATATATACGTACATTATATATATATATATATATATATATAGTAATATAATTAATGATATAGGTGTGAATGTATCACATCGCGATACTACGCATATTCCCGTTTTGCATACGAACACACGCACACATGCACATGCACATGCACATGCACATGCACACGCACACGCACACGCACACACACAAACACACACACACACACACACACACACACACACACACACACCAACTACTGCTATTTGTTGTCTCACAGTTACATGTTCATCTTACCAGGGTGTCACTTTGACTCACACTTATATGTTCATCTTACCAGGCCGTCATCAGTTTGACTCACACTTACATGTTCATCTTACCAGGCCGTTAGTTTGACTCACACTTACATGTTCATCTTACCAGGGTGTCAGTTTGACTCACACTTACAGGCTCATCTTACCAGGCCATCAGTTTGACTCACAGTTACATGTTCATCTTACCAGGCCGTCAGTTTGATCTGGATGGCAACCTGAAACAATGGTGGCCGAAAAAAGTGGTGGATGAGTTTACCCGGAGGGCGCAATGCATTGTGTACCAATACAGTAACTACACCGTTCCGGAAATTAACTTGAACGTATGTAAAATGTACAAAAAAAAAACGTTATGGTAATACATTTTGGAATTATATGAAACACTGCCGTACAGACCACATAGGGGTATCACCACTCAGGCAAAATGGAATCCTACATTCACATCTCAAAGGTAAAACAGAGATACTCAATCAACAGTTTCAGTCAGTCTTTACAGGTGACCAAGGTCACCTAGAAACCATTCTATGCCTGTATATAGCTCTACCAGCAATGCCAGATACATAAATTACAGAAACTGCTATACTAAAACATCTAAAAATGATTAAACCTTATACAGCTCAAGGATCATGTAATACCCAAGATTTAAAACCAAAACTGCCAAAATTGCGCCGTCATTTACCTTAATCTTTGGAAAATCATATGTAACAGGAAAAGTCCCCACAGACTGGTTAAAAGCAAATGTCTCACCTATCTTTAAGAACGACCAAAATATATCTCTTCCAGTTATAGATACATCTGCTTGACGTATAACATCCAAGCTAATGGAACATATCTCGGTTAGTAACATAATGAAAAATGCACAATCACAAACGTTCTTTATCATCTTCAACATATCGTTCGATCTCATGTGTCATGAAAGACACAACTTATTCAATTTACACATGACCTAGTCACCAATATGCAATCTGGTGCACAAACGGATGTCATGGTGATTGATTGTTGTAAAGCATTTGGTAATGTCAGCCATAGCAAACTAATTCACAAACTCCATCAATATATTATTATTATTATTACAAGCATTTATAAAGCGCCATATCTCCGGGATCAGCCCGTTCATAGGCGCGTACACACATTACAATAAAATGTATATAGAATCATACAAAAGATATCTAAAAATGTATAGCATGGTATATATACATGTGCATAGCTAGGTATAGGATATTGTTTCTAAGATTGCGTAAATATAAATGTTATAACAAAAATTAATTTTAAAAGTAAAACATAATTATTATACAATAAAATAATAATACCGAAATTAATATTTAAAATAAATAAATATGTATATATTTATTTAATATAATATAACTAAAGCAAAACAAATTCCTGGATTAAAGATTTTTTAACCGACAGATCCAAGCGAGTCATAATAGAGGGCGAGGCCTCCTCTGAAGTCCCGGTAGCACCAGGAGTCCCTCAAGATGCTGTACTTGGTCACTGCCTATTCCTCTTTTGCATTAACGACTTTCCAGAAAATATTACTTTTACAGTTAGACCCTTTGTTGATTACAACATAGTGTATGCAGCTCTTAAGTCTCAGACAAACACAGCCCGGCTCAAGGAAGATCTTCACAAACTTGATTAATGGGCATAAAACTGAAATATGAAATTCAATTTGGTAAAGTGTCATGTCATTCATGTAACACAAACAATACTGTCATTAATACCCAATACATGCTTCATGGGCAAATACTCGAAACTATCTCACAGACAAAATATCCTGATATACCAACAACTTCAGTCGTTCGGTGAAATGCTCACATAAATAATATGTCTTTAAAAGTAAATACATCACAAGGCTTCCAAAGCAGATATCTCAACGTTTCGTCAATTCAAATACAAATCCAGGCTTACATCACCTGTTCAGACCCATCTTAGAAAACAGCTGCACTTCCTGGGAGCCCTACACCTTTACAGAGACAAACCAACTAGAAATGATCCATCGTCATGCACTTCGATATATCCTACATCGCCAACATAATACCTCAAGTGTAACCGACATGCTCCTGACATTAGCATGGAGCTCCCTTTCCGCCCGAACAACTCACGCCAAAACATATCTTATTCCTGTAAACATAGTTACTATGAAACAGCATTTCTTGTCTTACCTTATCCCTCACTCCAAATGTAATGACCACTTGTATACCCGCCTGTATCCTCAGCATATTGAGGCTAAGTGGTATCCGGAAGAATAACAATAATGTTGTCGAAATAATTGTTTCCGTTCACCAGTGGTGCGGCGGTATCAAGGATCTTTCTGCAAATAAGTTGAATGGTAGCTGTGTGATTGTATGCACCATTTCACTAACGTCAATCAGAGCCCTTCAGGCGATATTGCTCTTTAAAATCAATGTTAATCTTTAACACTCAGCCATCTTGAATACCTGAACACTGCCAACACCACCATGCTCCAGCCAGACACTGTCACCGGTGTGCCATGGAAAGGTTGTCCTCTGAAATATGGCAATTGAAATTGGCCCTTTGAAACAACCCATTAAATGTAACAATGGGATGGGTGTTCTTTAAGCCGGGAACTCACTAAGCATCGGCCGGACGTCGTAAGGCATCGGCCGGGCATCGGTTATATAACTTCCAAAAATCGTGGCATCGGCCGGGCGTCGAGCGTCGAGCCGATGCACGCACGACGTCGACCGGCGGTATCAAATATGTTTGATATTGCCGGCCGGCCGACGCCCGGCCGACGCCCGGCCGGCAGATCTTCTGAGACATTGCCACAAAAGCGGCAGCAACCAAAATCGGCATGAATTCATCCTCTGAGTCCGCCATGATGAACTTTTGGATGTAGGTCACCTGGGCGAGCATATTGAATCCCTCTATGGAAAAAAATCAAACTAATTTGAATTTAAATTAATCGCGCTTAACTTACGAAATCGGCCGGGCGTGTGTGTTCCAAATATCGTAGCATCGGGCGGGTAACGGCCGGCCAGTCGGCCGCTTCTGTGAGTTCCAAAATGACCAAACCGGCCGACGGCCCGATGTTCCCACGACGCCCGGCCGATTTCTTTTTTCGTGCGTCGGCCGGCCGGCCGGCCGGTTCAGTGAATTTCCGGCTTTAAAGATGAAATCTCCTACGAACTCTTTGTCTTCGTGAAACGGTCCCCGGTAACTTCGACTTCACCTTCAGCTAGACCGACTGATTCGACGCCAGCGACGTCAGTGAATTGACTGATTGTAGACGTGACGCTATTATGTAGCGTTGACATTTTTCCGGGCGTTTAGAAAGTATCCGGGTTACGTTTCTGCGCATGCGCAAGTCAGTGGTTGTCATCCCGCATCCCGCTGAATATCATATTAAACGCATCTTGTGCGTGACTTGACGTCTTATTGCAATGAACTGATTGTAGACGTGACGTTGTGTGTGACTTGACGTCTTATTGAAATGATCTTAATGTAGACGTGACGTCGTGTGTGATTTGACGTCTTATTGAAA
>OZ024867.1:39525904-39528404 GCA_964017155.1 Oasisia sp. SBJ-2009
AGGGAGACACAGTGACGTCATGAAACCAGGGAGTCACAGTGACGTCACGAACCAGGGAGACACAATGACGTAACGAAATTAGGTACACATAGTTACGTCCACGAAACCAGGGAGTTACAGGTACGTCACGAAACCAGGTAGACAGAGTGACGTCACGAAATAAGGAAAACACGGTGACGTCACGAAACCAGGAAGACACAGTGATGTCGCGAAACCAGACATATAACAGTGTTAACATCTATCAATTATGATCGAAACCAGCAAAGTAAACGACTGAACACTGAACAGATCTAGCTCAAACCTCTCTCAAGTTTAAGTTTTGATTTACACTCGATTACATAGGAATATTTACACAAATTTGACTTTATTAAAGAAAGAAAATGTTCATAGTATTCAGAACTCAATACTTGTTACTACAAATATATGATTACATTTGCACATAGTGAAACCTCATAGTTACTTTGGGTGTGTATGATGTAGCCACAACAATATCCTCGTATGCAACTGATGTTTGCTATGTGTGATGTCGTCACTACAATATCCACGCAAGCAACTGATATTTGCTATGTGTGATGTAGTCACTACAATATCCACGCAAGCTACTGATATTTGCTATGTGTGATGTAGTCATTACAATATCCACGCAAGCAACTGATATTTGCTATGTGTGATGTAGCCACTACAATGTCCACCTAAGCTACTGATATTTGCTATGTGTGATGTAGCCACTACAATGTCCACCTAAGCTACTGATGTTTGCTATGTGTGATGTAGTCATTACAATATCCACCTAAGCAACTGATGTTTGCTATGTGTGATGTAGTCACTACAATGTCCACCTAAGCTACTGATGTTTGCTATGTGTGATGTAGTCATTACAATGTCCACCTAAGCTACTGATGTTTGCTATGTGTGATGTAGTCACTACAATGTCCACCTAAGCTACTGATGTTTGCTATGTGTGATGTAGTCACTACAATGTCCACCTAAGCAACTGATGTTTGCTATGTGTGATGTAGTCACTACAATATCCACGCAATATACTTATGTTTGCTATGTGTGATGTCGTCATTACAATATCCACGCAATCTACTGATGCTTGCTGTGTGTGATGTAGTCACTACAATATCCACGGAATCTACTGATGTTTGCTTTGAGTGATGTAGTCACTACAATATTCACGCAATCTACTGATGTTTGCTTTGAGTGATGTAGTCACTACAATATCCACGCAATCTACTGATGCTTGCTGTGTGTGATGTAGTCACTACAATATCCACGGAATCTACTGATGTTTGCTTTGTGTGATGTAGTCACTACAATATCCACGCAATCTACTGATGTTTGCTTTGAGTGATGTAGTCACTACAATATCCACGCAATCTACTGATGTTTGCTTTGAGTGATGTAGTCACTACAATATCCACGCAATCTACTGATGTTTGCTTTGAGTGATGTAGTCACTACAATATTCACGCAATCTACTGATGTTTGCTTTGTGTGATGTAGTCACTACAATATCCACGCAATCTACTGATGTTTGCTTTGAGTGATGTAGTCACTACAATATCCACGCAATCTACTGATGTTGGCTTTGAGTGATGTAGTCACTACAATATTCACGCAATCTACTGATGTTTGCTTTGAGTGATGTAGTCACTACAATATCCACGCAATCTACTGATGTTTGCTTTGAGTGATGTAGTCACTACAATATCCACGCAATCTACTGATGTTTGCTTTGAGTGATGTAGTCACTACAATATTCACGCAATCTACTGATGTTTGCTTTGAGTGATGTAGTCACTACAATATCCACGCAATCTACTGATGTTTGCTTTGAGTGATGTAGTCACTACAATATCCACGCAATCTACTGATGCTTGCTTTGAGTGATGCATCTACGTCAATAATCACGCAAGCAACTGATGTTTGCTATGTAAACTCGCCCTGTCAGATACCTCACGAAAAATGCAGAATTAAGTCGAGACGAACAAGATTATTAAATTCACCAACCGCGACAGCATCACCGGTGGGGGGGGGGGGGGCGAGGCAAATACCAGACCCAATTTGAAAATGGATAAACAATTTATGGGAATACCAGCATAGCCTACGACCTATCCAGCAGCGCATCAGTGGCTGAATAAATTATTGTCTTTTGTGTTCGAACATTTTTTTCTACGGCCCAAACACTGCAAGTAACATGAGCGGCGAGTGGTTGAAAGCACGCAACATTATAGCACATGACCAGAGGCTAAAGAAACACTTAGTGAGCGACTTCATAGGCTGGGCGTGTGTTAAGAGTGTTGCCACTGGCCCAGCCAGAGGTAGTGCTGCCTGCTACAAACGTAAACAGCAGCAGCGACCCGTGGCGCGCGAGGATGAACAACAGTGGCTGACGACTGGCTCTTACTCGGAGTCTTAGCTGATCTCAGCCTCGATTAACCAGACTCCGTGAGGTGGCAGCACTTATCAGCCTCTCAACTCCGTGTGAGATTTT
>OZ024867.1:39533404-39555904 GCA_964017155.1 Oasisia sp. SBJ-2009
TGCTGGATCAAGCGTTCATCGTATTGCTTAATTTGCCTTGTCTTGACGTTAAACGTGAACATTTAATGTCCTAACACTGTTCTGATATTAGTTATATATAATTACTATCTCATTTATCAAAACTAATACAAAATATTGGCAGTGCGCATGAAGCTAAATTGAGCAAACACTAATCACATCGTTAACCGCCTTCACCAGACGCCACGTTTCACATCTCGTCACTTCACGATAGGTCACGGGACTACACATGACAGCTGATCCATTTCGCTGACTTGACCTATCTTTACCTCTAACGTCATGTCACCTTCTAGACTATGGAAAGGTTAGTGTTCAAATAGGTGAACCTAAAATCCAGAAAATATGAATGTCCGGCTACACGAGCGATTAGTTATGCAACCAAACGGACGGGTCGTTTTGTTGGTTCTTCAAAGAAACATCGTGTTCACGTGGATTCGTAATAATTTCGATCAATCGTAGGTTGTAGGTCTTTCCGGCTTTCGAGTTGTAGTTATACCTGTTCTCACCAGACGGCACACTTTTTGGCGGGATTCATCTTGCTGCCGACTGGACACTTGTACGCATGCGCGAACTCTTCGGAGTTTGACGCGGAACCGATCACTCTAAAACACACGGCAATAACACTAATGTCATTGGCGGTCACTTACACAGGAATATTATATACATGTGTCTATCTTATTGTAGCAGTCATGTCATCGTATTGAATTATCATAGTTCGTAGTATCGTTATTATTATTGTTTTATTATAAATATCCTCCCGCATCCATCACCTCATCCCTTCCCCAGTACGTCCCTGCCAACGACCCTCTCCTCCCTAACACAGTCAATCCCTCCATCCCTCCCTACCTCCCTCTCTACGTCCTCCCTCCCTCTCTCCCTTCATTCCTTCCCTCCCTTCCCTCAGTCAGTCCCTCCCCCTCCCCCTCTCACTCACTTACTCCATCCCACCCCCGCCTCACTCTCTGCGCCCTCTATCCATCCCTCCCTCCCTCCATTCATCACTCCCTCCCTCCATTCATCACTCCTCCCACCTTCCCTCCTTCCTTCCCCTTCCTCCTCCCTCCCTCTCTCACTCACATCCTACCTCCCCTCCCCCACTCCCTCCATCACAGCACGTTAATTATATTTCGCGAAGAGTCATACCTGAACTTTCTTGGACTGTGCGGATCAGACTTCACCTGCCTCAGGTATAACTCCGGCCGTGACGTACCACACCACCCCTAAGACACAAGACGGCCACCTTACATACCACACATAGGACACAATACGGCCACCTTACATACCACACCTAGGACATAATACAGCTATCTTACATACCACACCTAGGACATAATACAGCTATCTTACATACCACACCTAGGACATAATACAGCTATCTTACATACTACATCTAAGACACAAGACCTTACACACCACACCTAGGACACAATACGGCCACCTTACATACCACACCTAGGACATAATACAGCTATCTTACATACTACATCTAAGACACAAGACCTTACACACCACACCTAGGACACAATACGGCCACCTTACATACCACACCTAGGACATAATACAGCTATCTTACATACTACATCTAAGACACAAGACCTTACACACCACACCTAGGACACAATACGGCCACCTTACATACCACACCTAGGACATAAGACGGCCACATTACACACCAGACCTATGACACAAGACCGCCGCCTTACACACCACACATAGGACACAAGACGCCTACCTTACAGGCCACACCTAGGATTCAAGACGGCCACCTTACACACCGCCCCAAGGACAAAAGACGCCTACTTTTCACACCACATCTAGGACACAAGACGGTCACTTTACACACCACACCTAGGAAAAAACAAAGCAACCTTAAACACACTTCTATTACGATACAACACGAATATCTTACCCAGTTCAACAGGACACGACAAGGACACATTACATATTTTCACCACTAGTGTCCACGAGAGTCTCACCTGGGCCCAGCTAAGGAAGAACAACTGGTTGTTGTCGAGTCCTAATCCGGGCAGAATGTCTTCTTCCTTGCCCCGGCGCTTCACCCACTTCCTGTAGGCCTACAACCGACCACACTTGGGCTGACAGGCCGAGGTAACCGACCACACTTGGGCTGACAGACCGAGGTAACCGACCACACGTGGGCTGGCAGACCGAGGTAACCGACCAAACACTAGGGCTGACAGACCGAGGTAACCGACCACACACTTGGGCTGACAAACCGAGGTAACCGACCACACACTAGGGCTGACAGACCGAGGTAACCGACCACACACTTGGGCTGACAGACCGAGGTAACCGACCACACACTTGGGTTGACAGACCGAGGTAACTGACCACACACTTGGACCGCCACACGTTAGATGCATCATTTAGATGGGTGACATGCATAATGTGTAGATTTCTTAGATGTGCTATGACTTCTTTAATGCAGCCCTCATCCCTGCCTCCCTCCCTGTCTCTCTCCGTCCCTGCTTCCCACCCTGCGCCCCTCTCCCAATGGCTCCCTTGTGCATTTCCTCCTTTGCTGCTTCGCCCAGTTGCTCCATCCCTCCTTTACTCCCTCCCTTCCTTCCCCCCTCCCTCCCTTCCTCCCTGCCCCCTCCTCTCCCTCTTTTCAACACTCGCGCCCATCCTTGCCCCTATCTCTGGTCTTGTCTGCAGTTTCGTCGCATTGCCTCGTTTCCTTTCCCTTCTCTCCTTTCCCTTTCTCTTTCTCCAACCTTCCCTTCCTTCGTACCACAGTCCTTGCCTCCCTCTCTTCCTCCAAGGGGTAGATGTGTTACGAGCGTGGATAGGCGTGTTACGAGACTGTGTGTAATGGGTATATGTGGTATGATGGGCTAGATGTGTTCTGAGACAGTGTTTGTGTGTTATGCTACGTGGTACTCACAAGAAAGCCCTCTTTCAGTCCGCCGATATCTGCGATGTTCTCACCCAACGTCAGTTTCCCGTTGATCTGTGAACGCGATCATTGCAATCAGACGTCAATTCACACACAACGTCACGCTTACATTTTCCCTAGCGTTAAGCAGTATCCGGGTGACGTTTCAGCGCATGCGCGATAAACATATTCTCATTAGTGTGCAGCGAAACGCAAAGAATTTCTGATACAAATCGCTACGGTTGTTTGTTAGTTATCCCGTGGTGACTATTGTGAAGTGTTGCTTAAAATGTTATTCAATTCATTAACATGTTACGTTTATTTACCTCACTGTCACGGATTGATTATGGCGGACTTGTTTGCCTCGTGTTAATTTGCGCCAGATGACTTTGCTGAACGGTTATTAATGGCAGATATATGTCAAACTAAAGATACGTTATCGCACTTAATGGTAGCAAATGACAACGACTGAATCGCGCATGCGCAGAAAAGTAACCCGGTTACTTGTTTACGCCGCAAACAATGCAAACGCTACACTACAGGCCGTACAACGTCACGTCTACAGTCAGTCAATTCAATGAGGTCACTGACGTCAGATCAGTCGGTCAGGCCGAAAGTGAAGTCGAAGTTACTGGGGACCGTTTCACTAAGACAAAGAGTTTTTAAGGAGATTGTATCATCAAACAAAATCCATTGTTAAATTTACTGAGTTGTTTAGAAATGCAAATATCCATTGCCATGTTACAGAGGACAACCTTTCCATGACACACCGGTGACATTGTCTGGCTGCGCTTCTTTGTGTTGATAGTTTTCAGGTATTCAAGATGACTGCTGAGGATCAATATTGATATTAAAGAACAAAATCGACAGGTAGATGGAAACAACTGTTTCGACAACATTTGTTACATATTACGTACGTTAAGATTAATTTCCCGAACAGTGTAGTTACTGTATTGGTCCACAATGCACTGCGCCCTCTGGGTAAACTCATCCAACACTTTTTTCGGCCACCATTGCTTCAGGTTGCCGTCGAGATCAAACTGACGGCCTGGAAAGATGAACATGTCACTGTGAGTCAAAGTGACATCCTGGTAAGATGTACAAGTTATTGTGAGTATATATACGTATATATATATATATATATATATATATATATATATATATATATATATATATATATCTATCTAATATATCATCATCATGCTGTCGGTCGCGAAGCGACAAAGACTGCTTCCATCACATGACTGTTGCTCTCCATTTATCTCTCTGCTGTGAAAGTGATGTCCAGGAGTCGATCGTTACGTCTTTATATATATATATATATATATATATATATATATATATATATATATATATATATATACACATATATATATATATATATATATATATATATATATATATATATATATGTATATATATATATATATATATATATATATATATATATATATATATATGTGTGTGTGTGTGTGTTTGTGTATGTGAGTCATACTGGCAGCCTGATAAGAAGTCCATGCAACTGTGAGTCAAACTTATGGCCTGGTGAGATGAACATGCAACTCTGAGTCAAACGTATGGCCTGGTAAGATGAATATGCAACTGTGGGTCAAACTGATAGCCTGGTAAGATGAACATGCAACTGCAAGAGAAACTGACAGTATGGTAAGATGAACATTTAAATGTGAGACAAACTGACAGAATGGTAAGATGAACCTGCAACTGTGAGGCAAACTGAGAGCATGGTAAGATGAACATGCAACAGCGAGACAAACTGACATCATGGTAAGATAAACATGTAACTGTGAGACAAACTGGGAGTATGGTAAGACGAACATTTAAATGTGAGACAAACTGACATAATGGTAAGATGAACATGCATCTGGGAGACAAACGGACAGCATGGTGAGAAGAATATGTAACTGTGAGTCAAAATGACAGCATGGTAAGATGTACATGCAAACTGTGAGTCAAACTGACGGTCTGGTAAGATGCACATGCAACTGTGAGACAAACTGACAGCATGGTAAGATGAACAAGGAATTGTGAGACAAAATATAAATATAATGTATAGATAAGTATATAAATAAATAATATATATATAATATATATAATATATATATATTATATATATATATATCGACGTATCCACACTGGCATATACATAATTGGTTTGTTATACATATTTACATACCGTAACAATGACGCAGAAATAACGCAGTAGCCACTCACCTAAATTGTCGAAACCGTGAGTTATTTCGTGTCCGATTATAACGCCGATTCCACCGTAATTCAAACATCTACACAGGAAATACATATAATAAGTGTTGACTGAATTACTTCTGTATTGTACATATACATCCATTAACAGCCACTAAATAGAAAATAACTAATTTGTATGCAATCAGGTGAATTTTCTTGATTGCACGTTATTTATAGACATGTGATAGATTTAGGGTATGCGATTACACACGGAAATATTGTGCCAACAATATTTTGCGAAGTAAACAACAGTAAACAAGTATTGTCAATTTAGGTTTTAAAATTATAGTTTAAAATACATGTACTTATTAAAATTGTAGGCCCTACATACTTGAAAAAACGTCTCTCGCTTTGTATCGAATTATTTGTACATCGCTACATGACACCATTTGTACATCGTCAAATGACACTATTTGTACATCGTTAGGTGAAATTATTTATACATCGTTTCATGGTACTATTTGTACGTCGTATCATGACACTATTTGTACATCATTACTTGCCACTACATGTACATTGTTATATTACACTATTTTTACTTAGCTACATGATACTATTGATACATAGTTCGCTTACACTAATTGTACGTCGCTTCATGACACTATTTGGACGTCGCTATATGACACTATTTATTCTTCGTTACATGACACTGTTTGTACATAGTTATATGACACTATTTGTGCTTCGTTACAGAACACTAATTGTAAATAGTTACATGACACTCTTTGTATATATTTACATGACACTATTTGTACGACGTTACATGACACTATTTGTACATCGCTTCATGACACTATTGGTACGTCGTTATATGACATTATTTATACATCGTTACTTGACACTATTTATACGTCTTTACATATCTTTACAATATTTCTACAGAGTTACGTGACACTATTTGCATATTGTCACATGGAACTATTTGTACCTCGAAATTGTACCAGAAAACTATTTGTACGTGTTACAGAACACTATTTGTAAATCGTTACAGGACACCCCTGGTTGGATTTCCTATACAGGAATAACGCGGCGCTCCTTTACACGTGAGCCAGCCTTTCAAACCATCCAAATACCATTAAATTGTACTTGAATGGTCCTAGGGGGTATTACTGCCAAGGGTATTTGAATGGTATCTGAATGGTTTTTTGAATGATATTTTGTATTTTTTGAAAAGTTCGGTGTTATTGAATAGTATTTTAGATTACCATTGAGAGTACAACTGTGTTCTCATGAAATATCACATAATGGTCCAATGATACTGAATGGTAATGAGTGGTTTGCGGTGATAATCAGTGGTATACTCTGTTGTGATAGGTTGTAATCACACGGCCAAGTAACGACACACGTACTTCGGGTAGGTCTTGCTGTACATCGGCGGCTGCAGGATTGCGGCAGGAAAGACTGAAAGACAAACTCACGTAAAAGGTTTGTCTCGATTCGACGTTGACAGCATCGCCCTCCTCATCCTAACGGATACGTGTAGGGGGGGGGGGGGGGGGGCGATAAACTGAGGGGTCGCGCGCGCATATGTAGCATTATCCCCCCCCCCCCATCACAACGACCACCGTCAACGTCAATGAGGACGTTATATACCCCATAACTTCATATCTTTCCCACGGTCAACCACATACCAGGTGTCCAACAGCGACGCTAGGGTGCGCCACCGCATTCGTAGCTACAGTTAACGTAAATGGATGGATTAGTGCAAAATCAGTTGAAATATCGGAACAATAGCAACAATATATTCTACTCAACTTATCAATTATAAATAATATACTACTCATGTGTGTGTGTGTGTGTGTGTGTGTGTGTGTGTGTGTGTGTGTGTGTGTGTGTGTGTTTGTGTGTGTGTGTGTGTGTGTGTGTGTGTGTGTGTGTGTGTGTGTGTGTGTGTGTGTGTGTGTGTGTATTTGTGTGTTTGTGTGTTTGTGTGTGTGTGTGTCTTTGTCGTATGTTTGTCTGTGTATGTATGTATGTATGTATGCATGCATGTATGTATGTATGTATGTATGTATGTATGTATGTATGTATGTATGCATGAATGTATGAATGTATGTATATATGTATGTATGAATAAACGTATATCATTATGTGTTTTTACGTAATAGTATACGTTACCACTTGTGTGGGTGTTACGACTCTCAAACTGATGTAGTTAAGATTGTTGTAAATCGAAAGGTTTACAGACAACTGAATCCGAATAAGTTAGAAAGAAACAAACCTTGAACTTGTACTTACCAATGACGTTTTTAAGTGGACTATAATATGCGTTCACTTGAGCTGGGCCCATTGACCATCTGGCGTCAAAAATAGTCACACTATTACGTAATCATCATAACCGACAATAATTACATAAATCGAACCCCCAATATATTAACACGCGTGCTTTACAATCGCACCGTGGCCATTTTCATAGTTGACCTGTTTTTACGTTGTCGGTACGAACAAATGTTAATAATTTAGATTTAGTTGACTTGATCGCAACGTCGACAGTTGATGACAGTATAATAAAAATGAACGTACTCCGTCTTGTCGACGGGTTCGTCAAGTTTCTTCAAGTTTCTTTTCATTGCAACGTTCCACGTATTTACGACGTTTTCGAAGTAGGTGTTTTCGCGCGGACGGATCTGACAGAAGCATTCCATGTCAGTACAATGTGTTTTTTAATAGTCGTATTTTATTTGGGCTTAATGGAGGTGACGAAAAGACTTTGTCTGCGACACTGTTAACTTTCGATGGTATTCGGGTTTTAATAATAATAATATACTTCTTTTTGCGCCAATATCCTCGAAGATCAAGCTGAATGTCGCGACAAAACCAAGGGATTACGCAAACTCGTAATTGTAAGAAAATGCGTGAGTCGTCAGTGGATGGATGAAGAAGCTAGGAAGCTAAGGAGGATAGGCAGCATTACAGAGATTGGTTTCCATACGTCGG
Organism: Oasisia sp. SBJ-2009; assembly: GCA_964017155.1. Classification (NCBI taxonomy): domain Eukaryota; kingdom Metazoa; phylum Annelida; class Polychaeta; order Sabellida; family Siboglinidae; genus Oasisia; species Oasisia sp. SBJ-2009. Next base: position 39,541,521 of record OZ024867.1, read on the forward strand.
CGGAATGAAACTATATTACCTTCTGATTGAACACTGGCAGGAAGTGAATTCCACAAAGTTGGTGCGGCAACCGAGAAAGCTCGGGTGCCAGCTTCCAATTTCACACGAGGAATGTAAAGAGGTTACTACTGGTTGATCAGAGCTGTCTGGAATTTCTTGTGTATATGAGAGTGCTTGATAAGCTATTGTACAAATATAGTTGGTATTAACTTAAAGACCCCCACAAAGTCATTATATCCTACAATGCATATAATATAAATTAACGATATTTATTAGTTATCGTTTCTCTGTGGTATTGTTTGTGTTCGCCTGAGAAGTCGTTTCTTAGGTGTCGACCAAACCTGATTAAACCTATGGCGACAACGGGATGACAATGTGAAGGCAGGATCGTCAGTACTATGTTGATGTTAAACAATGGAACGACACATAGTGCGGAGTGGCGTCGCTAGGTGGAGCCAGCAGCGCAAGAACGACGAGGGGAGAAAAGGAAATGAAAACACAAGACATACAATTATGATCAGTTTCAAAGCCACCCTCATGCTGCCAGGCAGAGACAGACGAGGACGAAACGACAGCAACAACACCAATATCAATAAAAACAACAACAGCGCCACAACACCAACATACTGAGCACGTATTCCTTGTTGACAACTGAAATGGCGTCGACAACATTCACTGACATCACGGCGCAATCACCAAATGATGACTCGTCTCACCTGTTGGTATTTCGTGTCCAGGTAGACGTCGTCCATGACGATTTCGGGGTAGCCAATGTTCTCCTTAATCGCATTGGCCTATTCCAAGAGTAGTGCACATTGTAACAAAGTAGTCATAAGCCATTATATATACATAAATACATACCTACAAACTATATATATATATATATATATATATATATATATATATATATATATATATATATATAATGTATATTCTATATATATATATATATATGCAAAATACAAAAATTACATTTCTGAAATGCGGATATAGCTATGCACAAACACTCCTTAAAATGTTATACTATTCCTTTCTCGACAAACCTCGCAGCTATTTGTCTGATATAAATTTATTTCAACAACCCACAGACACGGGCGAGGTCTAAATGCAGAAGATCTCCTGTCTGACATTTCTGACCTGTCTGACCTATATGATCTGTCTGACATATCTGACCTGTCTGATCTGTATGACGTGTATGACCTGTCTGACCTGTCTGACTGGCCGGCAACTTGCCAGATGCGTATGTAGAATCGTCCCTTCTTTAGCTAAGTGACCTAGTGATAGTTCACTCAAAGGTCAGCACCAAGATTTGTTTTTGGTAACGACAGTCGTGAAAGTAGCGTGTCGTTAATGATGAAAACTGATGACAACTCAAGTGGGAGACTTTAGAACACCGCCGAGAAAGCCGTCTACCATTCCCCTACTTGGAGAAACATACAGCCCTTTGTTTGGCAAACGACGTAGTTCATTCAACTAACAAAACAATACGCTTTGCCATATATCTCTAGACCCTTCTTTGGCGCAATGACCTAACGGGTTTTGCCCAAATAGACATAGCATGGTTTCACAGATCATTAGCTTAAAGTACCTTTGCAATAGCCAATTTGCGAGTGTCTTTGTCCATCCAGGTTGCTTCAGCCAGCATCGAGGTGAAGGTTTCTCTCAGGTCGCGGATCATTTCATCTGCCTAAAACAGTAAATATCGCGGTGAAGGCTTCCAACAAGTCGTGGATTATTTCATCTGCATAGAATCAGTAAATATCGAGGTGAAGGCTGCTATCAAGTCGTGGATCATTTCACCTACATACAAACAGCAAATATCGAGGTGAAGGCTTCCATCAAATCGTGGATCATTTCACCTACATACAAACAGCAAATATCGAGGTGAAGGCTTCCATCAATTCGCGGATTATTTCATCTACTTAAAAACTATAAATATCTAGGTGAAGGCTTCCATCAAGTCGTGGATCTTTTCATGTGTCTACAAACAGTAAATATAGGAATGAAGGCTTCCATAAAGTTGTGGAGTATTTCATTTGCTTACAAACAATAGGTGGATGCTTCCTTCAAATCAAATCATAGATGATTCCATCTGCCTACAACCAGTACATATCGAGGTGAAGGTATCCTTCATATCTAGGTGCGTTTCGTCGGTCAACAAACAGTAAACATCGAAGTGAAGGTTTCTTTCAAGTGTTGGATCATTTCATCAGCCTACATACAGTAATAAGGTTTACCTGAAATCGTACATAATATGTCGGCCTTCAAGCATTAACAATAGTGGTGACGTTTTCTCTCAAGTTTTGGATCATTTCATCGGACTACAAACATTAAATATCGCGCTGACGGTATCAAGTTTATCAAGTTTTGGAAAGTTTAAACTTCTATCTAATTTCTTCCTAGACGGGTCTGACATTGGATCTGAATTTTCCACGAATTATTGTATGACGCTCGATTACAATTTGAAATAGATATAATTCTGTTCTTTTATCTTTCGTAAAGAAATGAAAACATGTTTGTTTGAAATTGCTTTTACAATTTGAAGATGTTTTGCAATTATTATTATTGTCATTTTTAACATAAAACGAGCCACACCTTCACGACGAAGCTGCCAACGTTTTAAGACACAAGTGTGTTATTCACGAAACGACCTTTGTGTTCTTTCTAGGAATTGGTAAATACACTACCATCATTAGTGTCATCATAACTGTCATCTATCCCTTGCCTACCATCCAGCCAAAGACGAGCAATTTTGTGACACACGCAGCGAGCAGAACTTACCGAGAGTTTGGCTGTCTTGTCGAAATATTTATCAACGAACATACGTCCCACGGCCATCGCGAATGTTCCGTGCGTTCTAGACACACACGTCTTCCAGCGAGGCTTCTCAGTGCTGACGCCTGACATCGCCTGGTCGACAAGATTCGGAATAACGCTGACTCAAACGTACTGATTTCCAGTGACATGGCAGTATTAAAGCATAACTGGCGTGAACTGGTGACATGGCAGTGATCAAACATAATTGGCGTGACATGGTGACATGGCAGCGATAAAACATAACTGGCGTGACATGGGTCGCCATGGGTCACCCGTTCACAGGCAGCCGCTTTCTGCATAACGTAAGAGTTGAAACCTGCTGGGTGAATGGAACGGAATGTGTAACACAAATACACTTCATAAGTAATTGCATATCTGTGCCACGGAGCGACCCAAAGTTAGCGACTAATATAAGAACACAGAATCCCTGTTATGTGCTGATCATTCGGGCTGTTTGTTTACAATATGCGAGGTGATAGTCTTGTAGCAGTTGCTGAAAAACGACATATTGTTTGGAGTCACGTGACCTACTTACGCGTCTATGACGTTGTAAGATGTCCGCAAATACAGCATCTGACAAATAGTACACGCTGGACCTCACGACATTCCACAGGATGTAGTTGGCCACTGTCCTGTGAACAAACATCTATGCTCAAGTGAGACAGTAAATGTCGGCAACAGCATTTTCAGATATGTAAGTGAGGGTGGGTGGGAGGGAGGAATGGAGGTAGTGACGGACGGTGGGTGGGAAGGAGAGTAGTAGGGATGGTGGGGGAGGGAGGTTGTGAGGAAGGTAGTGAAGGTTGGAGAGAGGGCTGGAGGGAGGTAGGAGGGGGTGGAGGGAGGGTAAAAGGGAGGTAGTGTAGGTTGGAGAGAGGGCTGGAGGGAGGTAGGAGGGGGTGGAGGGAGGGTAAAAGGGAGGTAGTGTAGGTTGGAGGGAGGGAGGGAGGGAGGGCTGGGGGTAGGAGGGCGAGAGGGAGGGTGGAAGGGAGGGAGGGTCTATGAAGGGAGGGAGCTTGGTAGAGTAGAGATAGGGCGGGAGAGTGCGAGGTTGGGATGGAGGGAGGTATTGAGGGCTGGAGGGAGGGAGTGAAGGCTGGAGGGATGGAGGGAGGGTGGTTCTAGGGAGGGAACGCGGTAGGGAGGGAGCTTGATGGAGGAGAAATAAAGAGATAATTTATTCAGATCGACGATAATAATATATCATTGTATAGACGTTTGCAATTTAGAACAAACTCTTGAACTAGAGCGAGGGAGTGAGTTAGGGATTGAAGAAGGTGGGAGTGATGGTGGGAGGGAGGGAGCGTGGTATCGAGGGAGGGCGGGTGTGAGGGAGGGAAGGATTGGAGGAAAGGGGAAGGAGTGAAGGCTGGATGGAGGGTGGGAAGGCGGGAGGTAGTGATGGTTGGAGGTAGGCAGTGAGGGTTGGTAGGAAAGTGTGAGGGCTGGAGGGAAGGGGGGGGGAGGGTGGGACAGATGGAAGATCTAGGAAGGGAACGACCGTCCGGAAGTGAGGTAGGCAGCTTGATAGACGAGTGATAAAGATATTGGGCTGGAGGGAGGGAGGGGGAGGGAGGGAGGGGGAGGGAGGGAGGGGGACGGAGGGAGGGGGAGGGAGGGGGAGGGAGGGAGGGGGAGGGAGGGAGGGGGAGGGAGGGAGGGGGAGGGAGGGAGGGGGAGGGAGGGAGGGGGAGGGAGGGAGAGAGGGAGAGAGGGAGGGAGAGAGGTTCTAGGGAGGGAAGTAGGGAGGGAGCTTGTTAGAAGAGAGATAAAGAGATAGTTTATTCAGATCGACGATAATAATATATCAATGTACAGACTGTGTGCAATACACGAGAATCAAGAACAAACTCTTGAACTCGAGCGGCCGGGTTAGAAAGCGTTACCTCTTAGGTGTGATTTCGAGCAGTTGCTCCAAGTCTTTGAAGAACGCTGGGCCGTAGACAACGATCGGCCGAGACCCGTCGATGGTCATGTTGACCTCACCAAAGAGTAAACGGAATAGACGCCGCCAGTCTATCGCCTGCAATCGACAGTGGATTAGCCTACGGCACAGACATTTAGTGACGTCATCACTGGCAGACAGTACGACACCTACAAATGTATAGTTCTGTAGGCATTGTACACAAAACATCTGAAGCGGTAACGACCACCCTCTAGTCCCTCTTGAGGGGGGACTCCAACGCCCCTAACCCTTCGAATCTAAAACGTGTGTACTTACGTCAGTGAGGTTGACGTAGAGCTCGTCGACTGTGAACTTTTGATAAAGAGCAGTGTAGTTGCGTCTCCTGGCCTTAGGTACAGTGATCTGTGACAACAGATGACACTCAACATCACTCTCTGTCTGTCTGTCTGTCTGTCTGTATGTCTGTCTGTCTGTCTGTCCCTGTCCCTGTCCCTGTCCCTGTCCCTGTCCCTGTCCCTGTCCCTGTCCCTGTCCCTGTCCCTGTCCCTGTCCCTGTCCCTGTCCCTGTCCCTGTCCCTGTCCCTGTCCCTGTCCCTGTCCCTGTCCCTGTCCCTGTCCCTGTCCCTGTCCCTGTCCCTGTCCCTGTCCCTGTCCCTGTCCCTGTCCCTGTCCCTGTCCCTGTCCCTGTCCCTGTCCCTGTCCCTGTCCCTGTCCCTGTCCCTGTCCCTGTCCCTGTCCCTGTCCCTGTCCCTGTCCCTGTCCCTGTCCCTGTCCCTGTCCCTGTCCCTGTCCCTGTCCCTGTCCCTGTCCCTGTCCCTGTCCCTGTCCCTGTCCCTGTCCCTGTCCCTGTCCCTGTCCCTGTCCCTGTCCCTGTCCCTGTCCCTGTCCCTGTCCCTGTCCCTGTCCCTGTCCCTGTCCCTGTCCCTGTCCCTGTCCCTGTCCCTGTCCCTGTCCCTGTCCCTGTCCCTGTCCCTGTCCCTGTCCCTGTCCCTGTCCCTGTCCCTGTCCCTGTCCCTGTCCCTGTCCCTGTCCCTGTCCCTGTCCCTGTCCCTGTCCCTGTCCCTGTCCCTGTCCCTGTCCCTGTCCCTGTCCCTGTCCCTGTCCCTGTCCCTGTCCCTGTCCCTGTCCCTGTCCCTGTCCCTGTCCCTGCCCTGTATGTATGTATGTATGTATGTATGTATGTATGTATGTATGTATGTATGTATGTATATGTATGTATATTTGTATGTATGTATGTATGTATGTATGTATGTATGTATGTATGTATGTATGTAAGTATGTATGTATGTATGTATGTATATATGTATGTATGTATGTATACTATACTATAGTATACTATGTGGGAACTATAGACTGAAATCAGCAGATGGAATGGAGACCTTCTCTGACAGCAAGAGAGTTGTGGCAAGATGGAGTGAACACTTCCAGAAGCTACTCAACGTCCCTGGAGATATAGATCACGAAGCTTTGGACAACATCCCGCAGCGCATTATCAAGACAAGCCTAGATGAGATTCCAACTATGGATGAGATGGCTAAAGCAATCGCCGGCCTGAAAGATGGCAAAGCACCTGGAGGAGATGGAATTCCTGCCGAAGTATGGAAGCACGGAGGAGACAAGACTGCACCAACTAATCACCAATGCCTGGGAGGTGGGTTCTGTACCACAAGCATGGAAGGATGCCAGCATTGTAACCATCTACAAGAAAGGTGATCGAACAGACTGTGGGAACTATAGAGGAATATCTCTTCTTTCCATAGCAGGCAAGATCTTCGCCAGGATCGTACTCAACAGACTATCTACCCACATAACACCAGAGGTAGTTCCAGAGACTCAATGTGGCTTCAGAGGTAACCGGAGCACCGTGGATATGATATTTTGTCTCCGACAACTACAAGAAAAGTGCATTGAGCAGGACCGACCACTGTACATGGTATTTGTCGACTTCAGTAAGGCGTTCGATACAGTTGGGAGAACCGGGCTATGGCAGCTACTGAGGAAGTATGGATGCCCAGAGAAGTTCACAACAATGATCGAGGCACTACATACCGGAATGATGGCAAATGTTAGTGTTGGAGGGGAAGTCTCGGAATCGTTCAGTGTCACAAATGGGGTCAAGCAAGGATGTGTACTGGCGCCCACGCTGTTCTCCATCTTCCTATCAGCAATGCTCGATGATGCTTTCCGAGATATGGGGGATGGTGTCTACATACAGTCCAGACAGAGCGCTGACCTATTCAACGTCGCACACTTCAGAGCGAAGACCAAGACTACTCGGATACTGATGAGAGAGCTGCTATTCGCAGATGACAGTGCACTGGTTGCACACTCTGCTGAAGAGATGCAGAATATAGTGGATGCTTTCTCCAATGCGTCAAAGAAGTTTGGCCTGAAGATTAACATCAAGAAGACCGAGGTGCTGTACCAACCCAACTCTACAAGAACCCGAAAGGAGGATATCATGGTTGATGGAAACAAGTTGAACTCTGTTCTGGAATTCACCTACCTCGGAAGCACTATATCAAGTGATGGATGCATTGACGATGAAATACAGAGGAGGATGGCCAAGGATAGTGCATCTTTCGGCCGACTACGCCAGAGACTCTGGAACAACCACCATGTGTCCATGCAGGTTAAAGGCAAGATATACCGTGCAATCGTGCTGTCCACCCTCCTATATGGAGCCGAGGCATGGACAGTGTACAGACGACAGGTGAAAAAGCTGCATGCCTTCATGATGCGACATCTGCGATCGATCATGAGGATAACCTGGATGGACAAAGTGACAAACAAGGAAATACTCGAACGGACAGGGCTACCATCTATGGAAGATCTTCTGATCAGAAAGAATCTCCGGTGGACTGGACACCTCATGAGGATGTCACCAGACAGGCTACCAAAGCAGGTTCTCTACTCCCAACTGTCTTCTGGTCAGAGAAAGAGGGGGCGCCCTCGCCTACGGTTCAAGGATACCATCAAGAGAAACCTGAAGCTGAGAGACATAACGATCGACTCCTGGACATCACTCTCACAGCAGAGAGATAAATGGAGAGCAAGAGTCAAGTGATGGAAGCAGTCTTTGTCGCTTCGCGACCGACAGCATGATGATGTATGTATACATGTATATATGTATGTATGTATGTATGTATGTATGTATGTATGTATGTATGTATGTATGTATGTATGTATGTATATGTGTGTATGTATGTATGTATGTATGTATGTATGTATGTATGTATGTATGTATATAAGTATTTATGTATGTATGTATATATATATATATATATATATATATATATATATATATATATATATATATATATATATATATATGTAAGTCTTGTCTTGTATGTATACTGGCCAACACTCCTGGTGGAGTCAAACGGTCAGGGTTGGGTGCGCATGCTGTTGGGTTGTTAGTCGTGTATTAAGGCTTGTTTGAAATGTTGTGGTTTAGAAATGTTAACTATTGCATCTGGCAGGGAATTCCAGTCTCTTATTGTTCTAGGGAAATATGAATATTTATAGCAGTTCTTGCTGGCATGGATGGTGTTGAAAGCTTTATTGTTTAAATGTCTTGATAGGCGTTGTACGGGCTGGAGGAGGTTATTGACAGGCAAGGATAGGTGTCCATAGATGGCTTTGTGGAGTATGGTGAGGCGTCTGTTTGTTCGTCTGGTTTTTAATTGATGTAGTTGTAATTTGTTTAGCATTTCTGACACGCAGCCCGCTTCTCTAGATGTATAGTCGTTGAGACAGAAACGGGCTGCGCGTCTTTGAACCATTTCTATTTGGTTTATAAGGGTCTGGGTGTGGGGGTCCCATACTGAGGATGAGTATTCTAAGAGTGGTCTGACTAGGGTTTTGTAGGCTGTTGTTTTGATGTTTATGGGGCATGAGTGGAGGTTGCGTCTGATGAATGCTAGGGTGCGGTTTGCTGAGGCTGTTATCTGATGTATATGTTTGTTCCAGTTTAAGTCTTTGGTGATGCATATTCCTAGGTATGAGTGGCTGTCTGTTTCTTGTAGTGTTGTTTTTCCTAGGGTGTAATCAAATTGTTTTATATTTCTTGCATGAGTTAGTCTCATCACAAAGCATTTGTCAGGGTTAAAGTTCATTTGCCAGTCATGTTCCCATTTAGTTAGTTCATCTAGGTCTTTCTGTAGTTCTTGTGAATCTAATTGGTTGTTAATTTCTCTGTACAGGACACAGTCATCTGCAAACAGACGGACTGTGCAGTGGATATTGTTAGGCAAATCGTTGATGTATATTAGGAAGAGAAGAGGGCCTAGTACCGTGCCTTGTGGTACTCCAGACTCAACATGGGTCCAGGGGGAATGTGCACCACTGACCACCACTCTCTGATCACGGCATGTAAGGAATTTTGAAATCCAGGCATGTATTTTGTTGTTGATGCCATATCTTTTTAATTTGTTTAGGAGCCGGTTATGAGGGACAGTGTCGAATGCTTTTGAGAAATCCATTATGATCATGTCTATTTGTGATTTATTATTTAGAGATTTGGATAGGTCATGTTGTAAGAATTGGCCGGTCTACTAATTTCCCTTCTTCGCATCTGCCTCAATCTTCTTATATATATTATAGTCGTAGACTCAGCGTTCTCATCTTGGGCAATATTCCCCCTCCGTACTGACCTCCTAGACAGTTAGCCATGACCTATTCAGTTCAGCCACAGTGTCACTGTCAAATAGAAATCAGATACTCACGGAGAGAGATTCTAATTACTCAATCATTTGCAGAAGACTTTTCCAAGTGTTCGTTTCAAGAACTTTAATACAGACAGCATAATACAGAAGTTAATACAATTGTCTAACTGGCCTGGCTCCGTGGGCGCCAGACGTGAAGTTACATGGTGCGTGCGTGCTCTCCTCTCCCCTCTAACTGCCTGGGTTTAAATACTCTCTGCCAAGTGGCAGTTACTAACTAGACATTCATTTCCTTATATAGTTAGGCTCTCTGGCCAACGCTGGCTAAGCTTCGGACAACGCTCTAGTCGAGTCTCAGAGATAATAATAAGCTGGAATCTCCTATGCCTGGTCTATCCTTAGAGAACTCAGACAACTGGATATAACTGGTTTAACCAAGCTAAGCTTCTAGCTTGCCTATAGCATTAATATGACTTCATGTATAATAATTATAGTATTTCATGAAAAGTAATTACAAGGAATTTATGCAACCATAATTCCTTACACCTCCATCACCCAACTAGTGATTTATCTACGGTAAATCACGTAAAAACCAAAAGAAGTAATTACTTGACATGAACTGTCGGTATACCAAAGTAATCAAAATTCCTCTATTTTAAATTCAACGTGTGAAACCAAACCACGCCATATGGTGCACTGTAGCTAACTAGGTTGACAAGTTCATAACCCTCTACAGGAACAATAACTGCACCACTCGTCTATGGGCGATCAAACCGTAGAAAGTCGGGTGGACATTGTTAACTGTGAGCATTAAAAAACCGTCATGCAACATGGATACGTCCATGATAACAGCTAACAGTACTCATATATAAAATGTAAACCATCGGTAAGAAAATACCGCAATACAACATATCATATATAACTGCCTAAAAAGCAGTTTCACACTCAAGAAAACACAACATAGTATCATACTATCTTATGCGACCACATCTGCTGTGAAGTATACAAATCACACACTGTTCCTCTGCCTATGTCGTAGAGAAACATAGCAACATGCGTGACAAAGCATCATAGTCAGACAATGCTATTCTTTTGCAGCATTTTCTGACGTAACCATAAGTATGTTACCTGTTCATTACAGGAAATAAAGAACCCGTCAACAATATAGCCTCAATGCTAAGTACCTGGGTTACCATATGGACCAGCTACTTGTACGTGAAGCGTAGTGGATTTGTACCATATATACCTCGTCAACTCAATCTATAAATCAGCCTTGTCTCGGCAATCATCTATAAATCAACCTATCTCTTCTAATCATGATGTGGACCATACCTCTTCAACTCAGTGTTATTGCTGCTAAACCTATTGCATAAATCAAATGAGCTCAATTTTACCTTTCGCGATAAACTGTGCTGCAGCACTTTACTGTTTACCCGACAAAAAAAATACAAAATGCCAAAATCAGGATCCTATCAAAACCTCCGCGATAAATAGTGTTGCAATCACTAATGTTTATCCGGGCAAATTTAACAAATTCATCAATTGGGGATCAACCTCCGCGATAAACAGTGCTGCGCAGCCACTTAACGTTTATCCGGGAAACCTAAGCGGACTGGCTAGTCCAGTAACTACCATTCCTAAGATGGATAGCTCATATACCATAACCCGTTCCTTTTGTGGATCCCAAAGACAGCCATTATGATACACACCGCACTACTCAACGCTAGTATGGCTTAGCGGACCTTCTTACGTAAGAACCTTGTACTTAAAAAACAACGGCAATTCGAACATTAGAATGCCTACATAACCTATGGAAGACATGAACTCCACTATGTTTCAGATTTAAAAAAAACCAGAGCTAGCTAATCATGCCGAATAAGGCAGATTGCGCAATGGAGTACGTTAACATCTGAAACTATACAACATAGTCATGTCAAAAAATTATACTCTTGACCTCGTATTAACCTGAGCGCCATATAACATCCATTTGCCACTGATCATAAAAAATGCCATTACACCAACAACAAAACATCTCAAGTGTATACATACACTGATGAATTCTTAAATCTGAACCATTGAAAATATATAGTTGAGTACTGTGGAGCTCCGGCGATATAAGAAATATCGTACGTCCTAAGGTAAACGGTCGTGTTCAGATTTAACAAGATTTAACAAGATTGCCACCTAGAGAATCAACTCTAGATGGCAGGTGGACAAGGAAGCCGTTTGGCTTATCGAGAGTCCAACCTATCTATCTAAGTATACCCTGCCCGTCTTAGGTATATGTCAATTTTATTTTTATGAAATATATGTATATATCATGATGAATTTACCCCGCAACACAAAATACATCACCAACATATTACAATGAAGTAATGAAGAATAAAAAGTCAGGGACTGACATAAAACACAATATGATGACTGCATCCAATGAAACATCAAACCGATAACTGCAGCGTAAACATTATTAGTATGAAGTAGAATTAAATAACAATGCATCTTACCAAATGTTTCATGTTCCTAGAAGTCAAATAAAAGTCCCATTTATAAACATAAATGTTCGAAGTCAGTGTCACTGCTCATGAAAAACTTTGATAATGTGCAACGTGTGTGTCTTGTGAAGTGGCAGGTGTCTCTATCTTTAGTTCGTATCGTCCTCCATGCAGGAAACAGGAAGATTCCATGGCTTGGCCTCAACAGGCTGACGTCATGACCAACGTACTGGTCAGTCGAAGCGGTCATTCCCCTTATGGACGCGGTAGCCTCCCGAACATTTATTTCTGTATAGAGCGACTGCACTGGGCCGAGTCGCAGTAGAGCGAACGTTTCTTGTAGTCAGCGGTAGCATATCGTTCCGTTGTCTATTTTCATAACTGGCTTGCGGGAGCGCTGACCTCCATCCAGTGACCAGTCCACTCGTGCCGGCCATGTTTAAAAATACTCTGCCTCTGTGCAAGCCCATCTTTGCCATGGTGAGTGCATGAGCACAGGGTAACAAGCATATAAGAATTGTCGCAATCACGCATGAACTAAGTGCACAGTTAGCGTCACTCAAATGTTTATTCAAAAGCGTTCGGTCACTACGAATTCTGATGGCTGTCCAGCATCATGCCAACGCTTATCCGCGGTTGTAGAAGGCGGGAAGCAGGATGGTGGGTACTCACGGATACAGTCGTATGCGGCAGTGTATTTGTTGCATGGAGCCGTCCACGCAGCCATGGCGGTTGGATATGCATCGTCGTCGGTGTCGCATCTCCCGAGGAGATTGTCAGCGGTCACTTTGGGCGCGTTGTTGGCTCGCCAATCATCGATATGATAATTCATCTGCTCACCTCCGTAGTAGCTCGGGTTGTCGCTCAGTCGTTCTGTGCTGGCCGTTCGTCACTGTACTCGCCTATGTCTGTCGTAGACATAGTTCAGACGGCGTGCGTCTCCACTGTATAAGTGTACATACCGTGTGTATTACATCAAGTTCAACTGGCTCGCTCGCCACTGTAAGAATTGGCCGGTCTACTAATTTCCCTTCTTCGCATCTGCCTCAATCTTCTTATATATATTATAGTCGTAGACTCAGCGTTCTCATCTTGGGCAATATTCCCCCTCCGTACTGACCTCCTAGACAGTTAGCCATGACCTATTCAGTTCAGCCACAGTGTCACTGTCAAATAGAAATCAGATACTCACGGAGAGAGATTCTAATTACTCAATCATTTGCAGAAGACTTTTCCAAGTGTTCGTTTCAAGAACTTTAATACAGACAGCATAATACAGAAGTTAATACAATTGTCTAACTGGCCTGGCTCCGTGGGCGCCAGACGTGAAGTTACATGGTGCGTGCGTGCTCTCCTCTCCCCTCTAACTGCCTGGGTTTAAATACTCTCTGCCAAGTGGCAGTTACTAACTAGACATTCATTTCCTTATATAGTTAGGCTCTCTGGCCAACGCTGGCTAAGCTTCGGACAACGCTCTAGTCGAGTCTCAGAGATAATAATAAGCTGGAATCTCCTATGCCTGGTCTATCCTTAGAGAACTCAGACAACTGGATATAACTGGTTTAACCAAGCTAAGCTTCTAGCTTGCCTATAGCATTAATATGACTTCATGTATAATAATTATAGTATTTCATGAAAAGTAATTACAAGGAATTTATGCAACCATAATTCCTTACAATGTGTTGTGAGTATTAACTGGGTTTCAGTCGAGTGTTTACTGCGGAAGCCATGTTGTTTGTCAGATAAAATTGAGTGCAGGTCAAGGTGGTCCATTATGTTGGAGTAGATAATGTGTTCAAGGAGTTTGCAGCATATTGAAGTTAGGGAGATGGGACGGTAATTTGATGGAAGAGTTCGATCTCCCTTCTTAAAGATTGGGGTGATGTTGGCTTGCAGCCATGAGATGGGAAGTTCACCTGTGGTGATTGATTTTTGGAAGATTACTGTAAGGGCTGGAGCTAATTCATTGGTAGCAAGTTGTAATATTCTTGCTGGTACGTCATCGGGTCCTGTTGATTTGTTTGTTTTTAATTCGTTTAGTAATTTGGCGACTCCCTTTGCTGTGATGGTAATGTCAGGCATAGCTGGTACGTTTGAGTATGATTCTTTGGGAAAGTTGGTGTTTTCTTTTGTGAATACTGATTTGAATTGGTCACTGAGGATCTCTGCTTTACGTTTACTGTCTGATTCTGTCTGGTGGTCTTTAGTTAGGGTTGGTATTCCAATGGTATCTACTTTTAAGTTTTTGATATAGGACCAGAATGGTTTTGCTGAGTCTGAACAGATTGATGCAATATACCGTCTGTGGGCCTTTCTTGTTTCTGTGTGTGCATTTTTGCGTGCCTTACAAAATTATTCGTGACTGGCTTGGTTTCTGTGTATTTTATGGGTGTTAAAGGCTCTTTGTTTACGTTTGTGCAGTCGTTTTATATGTCTATTTATGCATGGTGTTTGGTTACGTTTTGTTATTATCTTCGTCGGTATGTGAGAGTTCATTGCTGA
>OZ024867.1:39563404-39618404 GCA_964017155.1 Oasisia sp. SBJ-2009
GTGTATGGGGAGGTGTAAACACACACACTGGGTGTATGGGGAGGTATAAACACACACACTGGGTGTAGAGGGAGGTGTAAAGACACACACTGGGTGTAGAGGGAGGTGTAAAGACACACACTGGGTGTAGAGGGAGGTGTAAACACACACACTGGGTGTAGGGGGAGGTGTAAACACACACACTGGGTGTAGAGGGAGGTGTGAACACACACTGGGTGTAGGGGGAGGTGTAAACACACACACTGGGTGTAGGGGGAGGTGTAAACACACACTGGGTGTAGGGGGAGGTGTAGACACACACACTGGGTGTAGGGGGAGGTGTAAACACACACACTGGGTGTAGGCGGAGGTGGAAACACACACACACACTGAGAGGTGTAAACACACACACACACACACACGCACACACACACACACACACACACACACACTGGTTGTAGGGGGAGCTGTAAATACAAACACTATGGGTGTGAGGGGAGGTGTAAATACACATACCGGGTGTAGGGGGAGATGTAAGCACACACACTGGGTGTAGGGGTAGGTGTAAACACATACACACACACACGTGATATAGGGGGAGGTGTAAACACACACACTGGGTGTATGGGGAGGTGTAAACACACACTGGGTGTAGGGGGAGGTGTAAACACACACACTGGGTGTAGGCGGAGGTGGAAACACACACACACTGGGAGGTGTAAACACACACACACACACACGCACACACACACACACACACACACACACACACACACACACTGGGTGTAGGGGGAGCTGTAAATACAAACACTATGGGTGTGAGGGGAGGTGTAAATACACATACCGGGTGTAGGGGGAGATGTAAACACACACACTGGGTGTAGGGGTAGGTGTAAACACACACACACACACACACTGGATATAGGGGGAGGTGTAAACACACACACACACACACACACACACACACACACACACACACACACACACACACACACATTGGGTTTGAGGGGAGGTGTAAACACACACACCGGGTGTAGGGAGAGGTGTAAACATACACACTGGGTGTAGGGGGAGCTATAAATATACACTCGGAGAGTAGGGGAGCTGTTTATATGCACACTAAGTGTAGGGGGATCTGCAAATATACTCACTGTGTTTAGGGGGATCTGCAAATATACACACTGAGTGTAGGGGGAGCTGTAAATATAACCTCTGAGTGTATGGGCAGCTGCAAATATTCACACTGGGTTGATGGGTAGCTTTACAAAATATATACTGGGTGTAGGGGACCTTTCAACATACACACTTCGCATAGGGGGAGCTGTAAACACACACTTGATGTAGGGGGAGCTGTTCATATACACACTGGGCTTGATGGTGTGACAGTGACTGTCGAAAGAGCTAATGAATATCTGGCACAGTTTTGGATTGTAAACTCTCCTTTAAATGCAATACCAACAACATTGAAAATAAATGACTCAGAGAATGTTCCGATTGAGTTATTTTGGCGTGATTCCTAAGAATCTGTATTTGTTTTATAGTAGCTTCATTGGATCTTTTTTGACATCTTGTGTTTTCAGCTAATTTGTTACTTGGTGTGAGAAGAATAGTGGCAAGTAGAAAGGTTGTATACACACACACACACACACACACACACACACACACACACACACACACACACACACACACACACACACACACACACACACACACACACACACACACACACACACACACACACACATATATATATATATATATCTTTTTCTTCTCCGTCTTTTTCCACTAGGTGGGGTCAGCGGCCCGAATTCTTGATTTCCAGAATGTTCTGTCCTGCGCATCTTCCGGGGTGATCCGCAGTGTCTGCATATCCCTTCGGACGCCATCCATCCATCTCCCTCTTGGTCTCCCCCTTGGCATTTTTCCTGGCACTTTCTCTCTCTCTCTCTCTCCCTCTCTCTCTCTCTCTCTCTCTCTCTCTATATATATATATATATATATATATATATATATATATATATATATATAGGTACATAACAGAGGAAGTTGTGGTAGTGAGTCAGACTGGATTAAATCAGTTGTATGAGTCGAGAGCAAAGATATAGGGTACAGAAATCATGACTGACTTGAGTGTGATCCTGTATTAATATTATGACATTGTAGGAGAATTAGGACCTTTAGGGCCATAGAATCTCAAAGACATTGTCAATAAAATTCATAAATAAACCTCAGTATGATTAGCTCTTTTTCTCAGGTTATTATGATTATTAATACATCTTAGTTATAGTTTTAATGTATATACTCAGTTCGTTATTTTAGTAGGCTAAAAATATATTGAAACAATACCAATATGAATGTATGGAAAATATGACAGCGACTGCCTATGTAATTACTGTAAATTATGGGTTTAATAATCGTCACATTTATACAGCGCTGTTCCAACATTCGTTGCTTACAGCGCAGTACAGAATGTTTTTGTAAATATATGCGTTTTTAGTTTTACTTTAAATGCAGCAGTGGTCATCAATTACAATGTCAGATGCTGCTGTAGTGCATTCTATAGACTTGGGCTGCCACGCTGAAAGCTTTGTCACCCCAGTGACGCCTTGTGAGTTGCAGACACAGTAAACTATGTTCGCTGGAGCGCAGCGACCTAACCGGCTGGCGTCGGTTTACACATTGTGGTTTGGGTTTGTACTGACCACAAGACATATACGCTGGGTGTAGGGGTGTGACGCAGAGTGTGGCAAGAGCACTGCCTCACGCCAAAACACGTAACATGGCGTTATTGGTGTAAGCAATACGGGCATTACATAGCATTGGAAATTACTCAAGTCAGTTCACGATATGACAAATAGAAATGAGTGTATAATGCTCTGAAACTATAAACCAAACACACATACCATACATACGCGCACTCAGACACGCGAATGAATGCCATCACGCACACACAAACACACACACACACACACACACACACACACACACACACACACACACACACACACACACACACACACACACACATACACACACACACACACACACACACACACACACATACACACCCACACACACACACAAACACACACACACACACACACACACACACACACATATATATATATATATATATATTGATTTATAAATATTTACACCTCTATGTGTAGTTTATTTCAACTTCTATGTATTTATGTATTTATACCTAAAGGTACTTATATCTCGATGTACTTTTTTTATTTTGTACAAGCTTTAGGTTCTTCTACACTTAGCATCTGTAACGCGGCCAAGTTACATGCAGGATAGTCATGGCTAATCGGATCGTTTTTTCGTCTGAATACTGTTGTTCAAATTGTCGTGACAGGTCGCTGCTTTCTATCGATAACAAACGAGGGACCAGGTTTGTTTTGTCACCGTCGATGGCACTCAACCGAATCGAGCAAAACTGCTCAATTCAATGCAGTCTTAGGTGAGCCGAGCTACATTTCAGTAACACCTGTCTTAATCTACGGACGGTAATCACCCTAATTCTGTTTCACACCTCTGAATAAGAACACTCTGACTAACCAAACGATAGGTCTTCTAACGTCATATGTCAGATAGGCAGAATGTGTCTAGTTATCTTTAGTTAATCGCTACATTCGAAGTGTAAAGAAAAGCTGTGGGAAGACCCACCGTTAAATCATCCATAACTCCCTACATTCTGCAGAGCGATGTTACTAGTTGTAACAAATGTAAAGATATACCAAATCTGAACAACTGTACTATTGAATTTATGTTTGACAGGTGATGTGATGACAACTGTCCCATGCCTACCTTTGGTCTTCGACCTTCGTCATCACGCTGTATCCTTCTCGATTACTGACGTGTACAAACCACGGAACAAATGTCACTGAACCTACCTGGGTGAAAGATCTCTTTAAAGTGGCACAGCTACCGTAAATGATAAACGAACACCCCCACACAGTGAGCGTATTTATGTTACAGCCTATATACGCTTGAGTTCGATATGTGAATTGTGTGAGCGTGTGTGCGCGTACATGCGTGTGTGTGCGTGGGTGCGTGCATGTGTGTGTGAGTGTGTGTGTGTACGTGTGCGTGTGTATGTGCCTGCGTGTTTGTGTGGGTGTTTCATTGTTAGCCGTTACTCTGAGAAGACCAGACATTTCTGTACACTTTTAATAATAATATGACACACGAACTCAGGCCGTACTAGTTCACGATCTATCCACCAGGGGCGTCACCGGTTCATTGATATGTAGTTTTATACATGTTCTATATATGTATTTGTAAAACTGTGATCCTCCTTGTACCACGATATGTGGTTAGAGTGAATAAAATTATTCAATTAAATTCAAAGCGGCACCGAAGAAAGAACAGACCATGACCAACGAAAAGACGAAATGGACAAGAACGTTTCAGCCTGGCTGGACACAAGACTACCCATGGTCCATGGCCATTTGACCATGGACCATGGACGTGTATGACAACATCAGCCAGTCGATGTACTACACGGTGCATGACAGTCACACGGACATGGCTGACAAGACACCCAGCCAGGCTACACAAGTAGTGCACGAGGCTGTGGCAGTCACCTTTTGTGTTGTTCTTGGTCTCAGTCACCTTTTGTGTTGTTCTTGATCTCAGTCACCTTTTGTGTTGTTCTTGATCTCAGTCACCTTTTGTGTTGTTCTTGATCTCAGTCACCTTTTATGTTGTTCTTTATTCCAGTCACATTGTATGTTGTTCTTTATTCCAGTCACCTTGTATGTTGTTCTTTATTCCAGTCACATTGTATGTTGTTCTTTATTCCAGTCACCTTGTGTATTGTTCTTTATTCCAGTCACCTTGTATGGTGTTCTTTATTCCAGTCACCTTGTATGTTGTTCTTTATTCCAGTCACCTTGTATGTTGTTCTTTATTCCAGTCACCTTGTATGTTGTTCTTTATTCCAGTCACCTTTTATGTTGTTCTTGATCTCAGTCACCTATTATGTTGTTCTTGATCTCAGTCACCTTTTATGTTGTTATTTATTCCAGTCACCTTTTATGTTGTTCTTTATTCCAATCACCTGTTATGTTGTTCTTTATTCCAGTCACCTTTTATGTTGTTCTTGATCTCAGTCACCTTTTATGTTGTTCTTGATCTCAGTCACCTTCTAGGTTGTTCTTTATTCCAGTCACCTTTTATGTTTTTCTTTATTCCAGTCACCTTTTATGTTGTTCTTGATCTCAGTCACCTTTTATGTTGTTCTTGATTTCAGTCACCTTTTATGTTGTTTTTGATCTCAGTCACCTTTTATGTTGTTCTTTATTCCAGTCACCTTTTATGTTGCTCTTTATTCCAGTCACCTTTTATGTTGTTCTTGATCTCAGTCACCTTTTATGTTGTTCTTGATCTCAGCCACCTTTTATGTTGTTCTTGATCTCAGTCACCTTTGATGTTGTTCTTGATCTCAGTCACCTTTGATGTTGTTCTTTATTCCAATCACCTTTTATGTTGTTCTTGATCTCAATCACCTTTTATGTTGTTCTTGATCTCAGTCACCTTTTATGTTGTTCTTGATCTCAGTCACCTTTTATGTTGTTCTTTATTCCAGTCACATTGTATGTTGTTCTTTATTCCAGTCACCTTGTATGTTGTTCTTTATTCCAGTCACCTTGTATGTTGTTCTTTATTCCAGTCACCTTGTATGTTGTTCTTTATTCCAGTCACCTTTTATGTTGTTCTTGATCTTAGTCACCTTTTATGTTGTTCTTGATCTCAGTCACCTTTTATGGTGTTCTTGATCTCAGTCACCTTTTATGTTGTTCTTGATCTCAGTCACCTTTTATGTTGTTATTTATTCCAGTCACCTTTTATGTTGTTCTTTATTCCAATCACCTGTTATGTTGTTCTTTATTCCAGTCACCTTTTATGTTGTCCTTGATCTCAGTCAACTGTTATGTTGTTCTTGATCTCAGTCACCTTTTATGTTGTTCTTTATTCCAGTCACCTTTTATGTTTTTCTTTATTCCAGTCACCTTTTATGTTGTTCTTTATTCCAGTCACCTTTTATGTTGTTCTTGATCTCAGTCACCTTTTATGTTGTTCTTGATTTCAGTCACCTTTTATGTTGTTTTTGATCTCATTCACCGTTTATGTTGTTCTGTATTCCAGTCACCTTTTATGTTGCTCTTTATTCCAGTCACCTTTTATGTTGTTCTTGATCTCAGTCACCTTTTATGTTGTTCTTGATCTCAGTCACCTTTTATGTTGTTCTTGAACTCAGTCACCTTTGATGTTGTTCTTTATTCCAATCACCATTAATGTTGTTCTTGATCTCAATCACCTTTTATGTTGTTCTTGATCTCAGTCACCTTTTATGTTGTTCTTGATCTCAGTCACCTTTTATGTTGTTCTTTATTCCAGTCACATTGTATGTTGTTCTTTATTCCAGTCACCTTGTATGTTGTTCTTTATTCCAGTCACCTTGTATGTTGTTCTTTATTCCAGTCACCTTGTATGTTGTTCTTTATTCCAGTCACCTTGTATGTTGTTCTTTATTCCAGTCACCTTTTATGTTGTTCTTGATCTTAGTCACCTTTTATGTTGTTCTTGATCTCAGTCACCTTTTATGTTGGTCTTGATCTCAGTCACCTTTTATGTTGTTCTTGATCTCAGTCACCTTTTATGTTGTTCTTGATCTCAGTCACCTTTTATGTTGTTCTTGATCTCAGTCACCTTTTATGTTGTTATTTATTCCAGTCACCTTTTATGTTGTTCTTTATTCCAATCACCTGTTATGTTGTTCTTTATTCCAGTCACCTTTTATGTTGTTCTTGATCTCAGTCACCTTTTATGTTGTTCTTTATTCCAGTCACCTTTTATGTTTTTCTTTATTCCAGTCACCTTTTATGTTGTTCTTGATCTCAGTCACCTTTTATGTTGTTCTTGATTTCAATCACCTTTTATGTTGTTTTTGATCTCAGTCACCTTTTATGTTGTTCTTTATTCCAGTCACCTTTTATGTTGCTCTTTATTCCAGTCACCTTTTATGTTGTTCTTGATCTCAGTCACCTTTTATGTTGTTCTTGATCTCAGTCACCTTTTATGTTGTTCTTGATCTCAGTCACCTTTTATGTTGTTCTTGATCTCAGTCACCTTTGATGTTGTTCTTTATTCCAATCACCATTAATGTTGTTCTTGATCTCAGTCACCTTTTATGTTGTTCTTGATCTCAGTCACCTTTTATGTTGTTCTTGATCTCAGTCACCTTTTATGTTGTTCTTGATCTCAGTCACCTTTTATGTTGTTCTTGATCTCGGTCACCTTGTATGTAACCAGTTCTGTCTTCATCATCATAATCGTCACATTTATGTAGCGCTGTTCAAACATTCGTTGCTCACAGCGCTGTACAGAATGTTCTTAAAAATAGATGTCTTTAATTTTACTTTAAATGCAGCAGTGATCATAGATGACAATGTCAGATGCTGCGGTAGTGCATTCCATAGACTTGGGGCTGCCACGATGAAAGCTCGGTCACCCCAGTAACGCATTGTGCGTGGCACACACAATAAACTGTGTTCGCTGGAGCGCAGCGACCTAACCGGCTGGCGTCGGCTTACACATTGTTCAATGTAATCAGGCGCTTGGCCATTCAGTGCTCGGTGAGAGAGTAGCAGGATATTGAACTCAACTCGCACCGCTATCGGCAGCCAGTGCAACTACTTTAGCAATGGTGTAGCAAGGCTATATCTCATAGCGCCGTCGATCAAGCGGGCTGCCCAGTTGTGTATTTTCTTAAGCCGTTGCATTTACTTCAGAGGCAGTCGATAGAGCAGTGCATTGCCAATAGCCAGTCTGCTTGTGACAAATGCACGAACAACTTGCTCTGTCGCTGCTGCTGTTAGATACCGTCTGATCCCCGAGATGTTGCGGAGGTAGAATATGGCTCACCTGCATACAGCAGTCACGTGGGACTCCATCGTCATCTCAGCATCAAACTGCAGACCAAGATTACGAACACAGTCAGTCACCCTAACCACACAGTCGCCAACACGTAACGCTTGCAGCGTGCTTTTATTCAGCTGTTGAGCTGAACCGAATACGATTACTTCCGTTTTATAATCATTCAACTTCTAGGAGTTTGTCTTCATCCATATCCTGATTTCTGTCACACATTGTTCAATGCTCTCAAAAGACGCGTCAATGTCCTCCTGGTGGGGTTTCACTGTGAGGTAAATTTGCGTGTCGTCAGCATAACAGTGCGACATCAAGTTGTTGTTCCGAATGAGTTTCGATAATGGTGCTGCATAGATAGAAAACAACTGCTGACCATGTAAGTACGGAACCTTGAGGAACCCCACACGTAAGGGGCGAGCAGGTGACGTAGAACCATTAATGTGGACAGCTTGAACTATGTCACTCAGATACGATTTATACCAATTAAGTGCAGTTTGGCCCACTCCAACATCATGTGACAGTCTAGGCAACATGACATTGTGGTCCACAGTATCAAATGCAGCCGACAAGTCCAGTAGTAACATTATGACAATGTTCTGGTTGTCCATTGCACGCAGGATGTCATTCTGTACACAGACAAGGGCCGTCTCGGCGCTGTGGTTTGGCTTGTACGCAGACTGATTGGGCACGCAGAGATTACACTCATACATGTGAGCCGTCAATCACGCGGCATCAACACGCTCTATTTTCTTCGACAAGTTTGGCAGATTGGACACCAGTCTGTAGTTGTTCAAGATGTCCTTATATATAAGCCTGGCTTCTTGATTATAGGTCGTACGTGTGCTCTCTTCAAGTGAGAAGGCATTACTCATGTTCTCAGAGACAAGTTCACAATGGTGGTGAGAACAAGTATAATGTCATGCGCACAGTCTCTAAGCAGCCATGTCGGTATGGGATCAAGTTCACATGGTTTAACCGGCGATGACTTCAACAGTTTTCCGATTTCAGTTTCAGTGACTGGCTCAAATGCATTCAGTAAGCATGTTTGGGATTCATCATCAGTGAAGATGTCTACTTTGCTAACACTTGGACTAAATTCACACCAGATGTTCGATATTTTTGTCAGAGAAAACATCTGAAAACTGCTCAGCAAGCGCATTGGATGAGTCACATGTCGGAAGTGGAGTGTCATGATCGGTGTGCAGGAGCTTGTCGACAATATTGAACAGATTGTTCTGGTCACCAGATGCATCAGCGATTTGACTCATGCGGTATTCCAATTTCGCACGGCGTATGGATGACGTAACAAGCTGACGCTGAAGGCAGTAATTCCCAGCGGGCACACGACGTCGAATCGACGTAGAATATTGGTTGTATTTACGTCGCGACGTCGGTCAACGTATATACAACGTCTTTACAACGTCGGATTGTCGACGTCGTAATGACGTCGAAACTTGATGTCGTTACGACATTGATATGACGTCAACAACCAAATCCGACGTCTTTACAACGTCGGATCATCGACGTTGTTTGAACGTCGAAACACGACGTCGTCACGTGGTTGAACGTCGAAACACGACGTCTTTAATATGATATCTACAACCAAATCAGACGTCTATATAACGTCGGGTTATCGACGTTGTATAGACGTCGAAACCTGACGTCGTCACGTCGTTGATATGACGTCGACAACCAATTCCGACGTCTTTACTACGTCGGGTCATCGACGTTGTTTGAACGTCGAAACACGACGTCTTTGATATGATGTCTACAACCAAATCAGACGTCTATATAACGATGTTGTCACGACGTTGATATGACGTCGACAACCAAAACCGACGTCTTTACAATGTCGAGTCATCGATGTTGTATAGACGTTAAAATGCGACGTCGTATCGACGTTGAAGTGACGTCGACACCAAATCCGAAGTCTTTATAACGTCGGGTTATCGACGTTGCATAGATGCAGAAAGTTGACGTCGTCAAAACGTTGGTATGACGTCGACAACCACATCAGACCTCCTGACAACGTTGAGTTATTGACGTTCGCAATACAACGTCTTGTCATCGACGTTGTATATACGTCGAAACGTGTTGAGTCTTCGAGGTTAAGACGAGGCATAGACGGCGAAACGCCACGTTGTCATGACGTTTTTGTGCAAAGAAATCGACGTTTTTATACACGTCGAAACGCGATGTTGTCTGAACTTTGAAATCACGTCAACAAACAAATCTGATACGTGCACACTTGTGACTGTTTTTCCCCCAATGCTATGTATGTATATTATATTATATTATATTATATTATATTATATTATATTATATTATATTATATTATATTATATTATATTATATTATATTATATTATATTATATTATATTATATTATATTATATTATATTATATTATATTATATTATATTATATTATATTATATTATATTATATTATATTATATTATATTATATTATATTATATTATATTATATTATATTATATTATATTATATTATATTATATTATATTATATTATATTATATTATATTATATTATATTATATTATATTATATTATATTATATTATATTATATTATATTATATTATATTATATTATATTATATTATATTATATTATATTATATTATATTATATTATATTATATTATATTATATTATATTATATTATATTATATTATATTATATTATATTATATTATATTATATTATATTATATTATATTATATTATATTATATTATATTATATTATATTATATTATATTTATGTATGTATGTATGTATGTATGTATGTATGTATGTATGTATGTATGTATGTATGTATGTATGTATGTATGTATGTATGTATGTATGTATGTATGTATGTATGTATGTATGTATGTATGTATGTATGTATGTATGTATGTATGTACGTACGTACGTACGCACGCACTCACGCACGCACGCACGCACGCACGCACGCACGCACGCAAATACGTATGCATGCATGCATGTATATAAATAATGTAAAATAATGCAAATAAATAAGTGTATTGATAATAGTAACAAGTAAATAATAATTATTATTTTAGTAAAACAAATAATAATCTTCATGTCGAATTACACTAATATGCAATACGAAAGAAATGTGTCGTCAGTAGACGTTTGAAGCTGGTTAAATTGTCACAAGTCTTAATAACCGTTGGTAAATTGTTCCATTGGAACGCAACAGCGCCAGCGAACGAGCCATCTGCAGCTTTGGTATGGCTTCTAACATGTTATTGTTCGCAGAGCGAAATGTTCTTGTCGGTTGATTCGGGCACACGAGTTCACACAAATACACTGGTGCGCCGTTGTGCATGGCTTTGTAAGTGAGTACAAGTAGCTTGAAATAAACTCTGCACATAATGTGCAGCCAGTGGAGTTCTCGTAACAAGGGTGTGACACTGACGCTACGCGGGCTACGCATAATCAACCTGGCAGCCGTGTCATGTAATCGCTGTAGACAGGCGATGTTACATGTATACGTGCCATGTATACATACGTTATACTAATCAAGCTGTGATGTGATAATGGCATAGACAACGCGTTCATTTGTCGGTCTGGGATGAAAACGGCTAATTTGATTAATGTAGCGCAGGTAGAAAGAGCAAGCACTGCTAGTTTGCGACACATGCTTCTTCATGTCAAGTATAGGTGCCTATCGATGCAAACACCGATACACAGAACACACCGCGAATCCACAAAGCCAGCCTATCACATTCTAGTCCGGTTGTTCTCTATCTTCGTTCCAGCTGGCGTCTAAAACACTTAGTTGCTCATTTGCTGTCGTTATACCACGGTGTTTATGGTCGTACAGTCAATGTGCGTGTCGTTAATGGTGCATGTTTTTCAACAATAGCTTCAATGGTGTCATTGTACGTTTCAACAGCATAATTCGTGTCAGATATTTGCTTTGACAGTAGCAACGATCGAATATCCTCACATAACGCTGCGGTACTGATACGTTTGTAGCTTCGAGTCATCGTTGTTACTTGGGTGTTAGGTGGTTTCGTATGTCGCAGTGTGCAATGAATTGCCGAATGGTCTGACCTGTGCGGAAAGTCTATCCTTATATTGTTCAGAAATGTATTAGATGACCGAGTTATTAGAAGATCGATGGTGCGCCCTGCAACATGTATCGGGCCCTCTACATGCTGTTTGAGATCTGCAACTTCCAAGAGATCGAGGAAACGCCTGGTGTCATTGTTTGAAATATTGTTCATATGAATGTTAAAATCACCAGCAACCAATAAATTCGAGGTGTCCATTGCCATACTGTCCATCGGCTGAGAAAATTCTGCAAGGAATTCCGAGGTTGTATAACCATTTTTGGTTTTAGGCGGAGGGCGATAGATGACGATGAGGCGAGTCGATTGAGGGCTATTGCTGATATGCAGACCCATCAATTCGAATGTCTTTGCATTTGGTGTATCAAGTTGTCGCGTCACGAAGGTAGACTTGTAGACGACAGCAACACCACCAACGGTGCCGTGCGCTCTCGGGACAAGTAGCAGTTGGTAGCCAGCAGGTGTAATACGACCAGTAGAGATGGAGTCGTTGGCACTCAGCCATGTCTCTGTTATGGCGAGTATGTCAATGTCCTTGTCCTCAATGAGGTCGCATATCACGGTTACTCTTCCAGCTTGCTTCACGTCACACACAGATATGGCGTTCAACAAGCAGAAAGACACTTGGCGTACAGGTGACATAGCACGCTCACTGTTACGTTGAATGTTAGTGAGATTCTGTGGTGTGATATTCCGTCTTGTGGTGAACAATGGTGGGGGGGGGGGGGGCGATGGTTGATCAGCACAGTAATAGGTCTTTGTTTTGATCGCCCTGCCATGCAAACCCTGCGTGTCCGCCGATTGTTCAACACAAACAGTGGTGTCACACAAACATCTGCAGTAGGAAATAATGCGGTCCCCGTGAAGTTTCCAATTCGCTGTAGGTCGGTTCTATTGTATGTGATCATGCTGTGGAGAATGACTGCAATTTGAAGTATCCAATTGTAGTTGTCACACCTCGGCAAGCGCAGCTATGTCGCAACACAGGTGTATCACAGGTGTATCACAGGTGTATCGCAGGTGTAGTCACTGTTCAGGCACACACTGTATAACAGTTATTAAAATACTAAAATATCGTTGAGTACTTGCAAAAAGTGTCACGAGTCAATTCACCTACGACGTCTGTCAATACAACACGTGTTAAAGATGGGCTGTGTGAATCAGAAATAACTATTCAACTTTATTAACTTTAACATAATTTGTCGAAAAGAGTTATACCGAAATGAATAAATGCTAATTTACGACGACTGGCGTCATAATTGACCTTGCGTGCGTATGTGTTTTGTGCGTGTGTGTGTGTGCATGTATGCATGCGTACACGTGTGCGTGCGTGCGTGCGAGCGCGCGTGCGTGCGTGCGTGCGTTTGTGCGCGTGGACGACCGCCACAGAGTTGGAGACAACAGCAGTACAAATGACGTGAGCATGTGTGGGTGACGAGAGACAACTGGTGTAGCGATGGGCGTGAACTGCGCACGGTGTCATGAGTCACCGATGTTTACGTATTTTATGAGCAACCGTCGGGTCATTCACATAATGAACAGCGGACTGAACCGGAACTTCAGCGCTATGTCATCT
This sequence comes from Oasisia sp. SBJ-2009, assembly GCA_964017155.1. NCBI lineage: Eukaryota > Metazoa > Annelida > Polychaeta > Sabellida > Siboglinidae > Oasisia > Oasisia sp. SBJ-2009. The sequence goes on from OZ024867.1 coordinate 39,576,998, forward strand.
CCAGTTGGTGACTTTTCGGCGTCACACGTCATCGTAGCGTCGACTTGTCCGTTGTCTGACCGCTCCACTCACGACGTATACGAAGACAGACGGGCGTCTAGGGGGGTCGGGGGGCTGTAGGGGTTTGTTTGGCGCAGTGCAGTTTTCAGTTTTTCTATTGTTGCTTAAAATATAGGTCTAATCTTGCCGACGATGTCAACGGATAGACAACAACTCGCTTGAGTATGCGTGCGTGAGTGTGTATATGTGGATCTCCGCATATTATACAATTGATAGACACGAACGTTGCATTGATCCATTTACCACATGACGCTTTGTCAGATGCTATGTAGTTTTAAAGACTTTGTATACGTGATTTTGTTATGTAAACGTGATGATTACGATATGTACAGCGTGTTTCGGAAATGCTTTCCCCTATAGGAATGATCAATAACAACACCGCCCCTGGCGGATAGATCAGCAAACACCCGTCACCTGGTGGAGACACCAGAAGACTGCCCGCACCTCACTGATAGATCAGCAAACACCCGTCACCTGGTGGAGACAACATAAGACTGCCCGCATCTTACTGATAGATCAGCAAACACCCGTCACCTGGTGGAGACACCAAAAGACTGCCCGCACCTCACTGATAGATCAGCTTAGTCTCGCTTCACCGACTGTCGCTCGGCTGCGTAACTTCCCCGAGGAGACAGTCTGGTGCCTTGGCCGGCTTTTGAATGTTATCAGTGTCGGCTAAACAATATTGTCACGTCACGGACACTGGTTAATCCTGAGGTAATCCCTATGTTACAAATATCTGCACATTTGTATTTATATCTATAGAAACAGCGTTTCTATCCTTATCTTGGGTAAGGCCGCCCTGTCGGTTGCATCGGCGGCCCACTAAATTCTCACGCGGAGTTGAAGGATTTAAAAGTGCTGCCACCTCCCGGAGTCTGGTTAATCGAGGCTGAGATCAGCTAAGACTCCGAGTAAGAGTCAGTCGTCAGGCACTGTTGTTGGTCATCCTCGCGCGCCACGGGTCCCTGCCGCTGTTTACCTTTGTAGCAGGCAGCACCATCTCTGCCTGAGGGTTTGGCAACCAACACTCTCAATACTAGAGCAAAGCCTATGAAATAGCTCACGCAATGTTTCTAAAGCGTCTGGTCATGTGATATAATTTTGGGTGCTTTCACCACCCGCTGCTCGTGTTATTTGCAGTGTTTGAGCCGTAGAAGATAGCGTTCGAACACACAAGACAAGCCAGCCACTGCTGCGATTGGGTGGATGGGTCGTACGTTGTACCGGTGTTTCCATAAATTGCTTATCCATTTTCATATTGGGTCGGGTACCTCCCTGGTGACACTGTCGAGGCTGGTGAATTTAATAATCTTGTTAAACTCGGCTTAATTCTGGACTGGTTCCTTGCGTGGATATTGTTTTGGGTACATCACACACACACGCACGCACGCACGCACGCACGCACGCACGCACGCACGCACGCACGCACGCACGCACGCACGCACGCATGCACGCACGCACACACACACACACACACACACACAAACACACACGCACGCACGTACGCACGCACACACACACATATATACACACACATACACACACACACGCACGCACGCACACACACACACACATATACACACACACAAACACACAAACACACACAAACAAACACACAAACACACAAACACACACAAACACACGCAAACACGCACACACACGCATGCACACACGCACGCACGCACGCACGCACACACATAACAATTTTGAGGTCTCACTTTGTGCCGATATAATACTATATTTGTAGTAACAATTATTTTTTCTGAATGCTATGAACATTTTATTTCTTTAATATAGTTATATTCATGTAAATAATCCTGCGTAAGCGAGATTTACTCATCAGAAATTTGACAGTTTTGAATTATATGTATCCTTTGCTGGTTTTGCTTAGAATTGACTTACGTTGACACCTCGTTTCGGAACGTCGTTTTGTCTCCCTGGTATCCTGACGTCACTGTGTCTCCCTCGTTTCGTGACGTCACTATGTCTCCCTCTTTTCGTAATGTCACCGTGTCTCCTTGCTTTCGTGACGTAACTATGTCTGCCTGGTTCCCTGACGTCACTGTGTCTCCCTGGTTTCGTGACGTCGTTGTGTCTCCCAGGTTTCGTGACGTCACTGTGCCTGCCTCGTTTCGTGACATCGCTGTGTCTCCGTGGTTTCGTGACGTCACTGTTTCTCCCTGGTTTCGTAACGTCACTGTGTCGCCCTGATTTCGTGACTTAACGGTGTCTTCCTGGTTTCGTAACGTCACAGCATCACAACGCAATAACAAGTGAAGGGAAACGCATGTTTCTTTACTACATATCTGGCGTATAAATCTAAATTTTTAGAAGCAATTACGAAAGACTTACACAAGATCTCCACCAGCGTACAAAGTGCCGAACATTATATCTGTTGGATGTGCGTCGTCTAGTCCATAGCAGCATTGTCACTACAAATGCTTCCATGTTACAAACGTCAAGCTTCTGCGTACAAAACATCCCACACGTTTGTTGTGCGACACACTCTGTCAAAGTGACATTTTTGTCGACGGTTTGTATTTGATATGCGACACTCTACGGCAAATTGACAGCTTTGTCGATTGTGTATATTTGATGTGCGACAGACAACAAGGAAGTGACATTTTTGTCAATTGTTTGTATATGCGACACTCTACGACCAAGCTTAGCCGACTGTCTACGATTAATTACATTTCTCACTAGTCATTCTAACTAGTTCGTTTGCATTATACCATTACAAGCACATTTCTCTGCTCAAGTGAGTTAACGTTAAGCTCTAAGTACAGCCGCTATATAACACATCATTGTTACATCACCACGCACCAACTGCCAAACGACTCCATACACTCTGGCTGTCTAATGCACTGCAAGCTGCTGCATCAAGCGTTCGTTGTATTGCTTAGTTAGCCTCGGTTTGACATTAAACGGGAACTTTTAACAGCTCCAGCCATTTCACTTAGTGGCTGGTCATTACCTCCGACGTCACGTCACCTTCTAGATTGTGGATAGTCTTCGTTTGAAACAGGTGAATCTATAAGTCCAGAAATGTGTAGACTTTGTTTTCTTTCAGGAAACATTGAGTTCAGGTGGATTCGTTATAATCTCGATCACTCGTTAGAGGTAGGTCTTTCTGCCGTTCGCGTTGTAGTTATCCCTGTTCTCACCAGATGCCGCACTTTTTGGAGGGATTCATCTTGCTGCCGACTGGACACTTGTACGCATGCGCGAACTATTTGGAGTTTGACACGATACCGATCACTCTAAAACACAGGGCAATAACGCGAGTGTCACTGGCGGTCACTTACACAGGAATATTATACATGAACAGGTGCATTTGTCTACCTGATGGCAACAGTCATCGCGTTGTGTTGTCATTGTTATTAGTAACTAAAACACGCCTTCCCTCCGTACGTGTTCATTGCCTTTCTCCCCCACCCCTTCCCTCCCTCCCTTCACACTCCCTCCCCCTTTCCTTTCCTCCCTCCCGTCCCCTCCCTCACAATCTCCCTCCCCGCTCTCTTTCCCTCACCTCTCCTTCTCTCACTCATTTACTCCCTCCCACACCCTCCCTCACTCCCTCCGCCCTTCATCACTCCTTCCCTCTATTCATCACTCCCTCCATCCTTCCCTCCCTGTTTCCTTGCCTCCCTCCTTCCCGCTCCTCCTCCCTCCCTCCTTCGCGCTCCTCCTCCCTCCCTCTCTCATTCACATCCCAGTATATTAAAAACAATTCCCGAAGAGTCTTACCTGAACTTTCCAGGTATTGCTCCGGCCGTAAAGTACTACACCACACCTAGGACACAAGACGGCCACCTTACACACCACACCTAGGACACAAGACGGCCACCTTACACACCACACCTAGGACACAAGACGGCCACCTTACACACCACACCTAGGACACAAGACGCCTACCTTACACACCACACCTAGGACACAAGACGGCCACCTTACACACCACACCTAGGACACAAGACGGCCACCTTACACACCACACCTAGGACACAAGACGCCTACTTTACACACCACACCTAGGACACAAGACGGCCACCTTACACACCACACCTAGGACACAAGACGGCCACCTTACACACCACACATAGGACACAAGACGCCTACATTACACACCACACCTAGGACACAAGACGGCCACCTTACACACCACACCTAGGACACAAGACGGCCACCTTACACACCACACCTAGGACACAAGACGGCCACCTTACACACCACACCTAGGACACAAGACGCCTACATTACACACCACACCTAGGACACAAGACGCCTACCTTACACACCACACCTAGGACACAAGACGGCCACCTTAAACACCATACCTAGGACACAAGACGCATACCTTACACACCACATATAGGACACAAGAAGATAACCTTACACACCACACCTAAGACACAAGACGGCCACCTTACACACCACACCTAGGACACAAACGCCTACCTTACACACCACACCTAGGACACAAGACGGCCACCTTACACACCACACCAAGGACACAAGACGCCTACATTACACACCACACCTAGGACACAAGACGCCTACCTTACACACCACACCTAGGACACAAGACGGCCACCTTACACACCACACCTAGGACACAAGACGGCCACCTTACACACCACACCTAGGACACAAGACGGCCACCTTACACACCACACCTAGGACACAAGACGGCCACCTTACACACCACACCTAGGACACAAGACGGCCACCTTACACACCACACCTAGGACACAAGACGCCTACCTTACACACCACACCTAGGACACAAGACGGCCACCTTACACACCACACCTAGGACACAAGACGGCCACCTTACACACCACACCTAGGACACAAGACGCCTACTTTACACACCACACCTAGGACACAAGACGGCCACCTTACACACCACACCTAGGACACAAGACGGCCACCTTACACACCACACATAGGACACAAGACGCCTACATTACACACCACACCTAGGACACAAGACCGCCACCTTACACACCACATCTAGGACACAAGACGGCCACCTTACACACCACATCTAGGACACAAGACGCCTACCTTACACACCACACCTAGGACACAAGACGCCTACCTTACACACCACACCTAGGACACAAGACGGCCACCTTAAACACCATACCTAGGACACAAGACGCATACCTTACACACCACATATAGGACACAAGAAGATAACATTACACACCACACCTAAGACACAAGACGGCCACCTTACACACCACACCTAGGACACAAGACGCCTACCTTACACACCACACCTAGGACACAAGACGGCCACCTTACACACCACACCAAGGACACAAGACGCCTACATTACACACCACACCTAGGACACAAGACGCCTACCTTACACACCACACCTAGGACACAAGACGGCCACCTTACACACCACACCTAGGACACAAGACGGCCACCTTACACACCACACCTAGGACACAAGACGGCCACCTTACACACCACACCTAGGACACAAGACGGCCACCTTACACACCACACCTAGGACACAAGACGGCCACCTTACACACCACACCTAGGACACAAGACGGCCACCGTACACACCACACATAGGACACAAGACGGCCACCTTACACACCACACCTAGGACACAAGACGGCCACCTTACACACCACACCTAGGACACAAGACGCCTACTTTACACACCACACCTAGGACACAAGACGGCCACCTTACACACCACACCTAGGACACAAGACGGCCACCTTACACACCACACATAGGACACAAGACGCCTACATTACACACCACACCTAGGACACAAGACCGCCACCTTACACACCACATCTAGGACACAAGACGGCCACCTTACACACCACATCTAGGACACAAGACGCCTACCTTAAACACCACACCTAGGACACAAGACGGCCACCTTACACACCACACCTAGGACACAAGACGGCCACCTTACACACCACACCTAGGACACAAGACGCCTACTTTACACACCACACCTAGGACACAAGACGGCCACCTTACACACCACACCTAGGACACAAGACGGCCACCTTACACACCACACATAGGACACAAGACGCCTACATTACACACCATACCTAGGACACAAGACCGCCACCTTACACACCACATCTAGGACACAAGGCGGCCACCTTACACACCACATCTAGGACACAAGACGCCTACCTTACACACCACACCTAGGACACAAGACGGCCACCTTACACACCACACCTAGGACACAAGACGCCTATATTACACACCACACCTAGGACACAAGACGGCCACCTTACACACCACACCTAGGACACAAGACGCCTACATTACACACCACACCTAGGACACAAGACGCCTACCTTACACACCACACCTAGGACACAAGACGGCCACCTTAAACACCATACCTAGGACACAAGACGCATACCTTACACACCACATATAGGACACAAGAAGATAACCTTACACACCACACCTAAGACACAAGACGGCCACCTTACACACCACACCTAGGACTCAAGACGCCTACCTTACACACCACACCTAGGACACAAGACGGCCACCTTACACACCACACCAAGGACACAAGACGCCTACCTTACACACCACACCTAGGACACAAGACGGCCACCTTACACACCACACCTAGGACACAAGACGGCCACCTTACACACCACACCTAGGACACAAGACGGCCACCTTACACACCACACCTAGGACACAAGACGGCCACCTTACACACCACACCTAGGACACAAGACGGCCACCTTACACACCACACCTAGGACACAAGACGCCTACCTTACACACCACACCTAGGACACAAGACGGCCACCTTACACACCACACCTAGGACACAAGACGGCCACCTTACACACCACACCTAGGACACAAGACGCCTACTTTACACACCACACCTAGGACACAAGACGGCCACCTTACACACCACACCTAGGACACAAGACGGCCACCTTACACACCACACATAGGACACAAGACGCCTACATTACACACCACACCTAGGACACAAGACCGCCACCTTACACACCACATCTAGGACACAAGACGGCCACCTTACACACCACATCTAGGACACAAGACGCCTACCTTACACACCACACCTAGGACACAAGACGCCTACCTTACACACCACACCTAGGACACAAGACGGCCACCTTAAACACCATACCTAGGACACAAGACGCATACCTTACACACCACATATAGGACACAAGAAGATAACCTTACACACCACACCTAAGACACAAGACGGCCACCTTACACACCACACCTAGGACACAAGACGGCCACCTTACACACCACACCTAGGACACAAGACGCCTACTTTACACACCACACCTAGGACACAAGACGGCCACCTTACACACCACACCTAGGACACAAGACGGCCACCTTACACACCACACCTAGGACACAAGACGGCCACCTTACACACCACACCTAGGACACAAGACGGCCACCTTACACACCACATCTAGGACACAAGACGGCCACCTTACACACCACATCTAGGACACAAGACGCCTACCTTACACACCACACCTAGGACACAAGACGCCTACCTTACACACCACACCTAGGACACAAGACGGCCACCTTAAACACCATACCTAGGACACAAGACGCATACCTTACACACCACATATAGGACACAAGAAGATAACCTTACACACCACACCTAAGACACAAGACGGCCACCTTACACACCACACCTAGGACACAAGACGGCCACCTTACACACCACACCTAGGACACAAGACGGCCACCTTACACACCACACCTAGGACACAAGACGGCCACCTTACACACCACACCTAGGACACAAGACGGCCACCTTACACACCACACCTAGGACACAAGACGGCCACCTTACACACCACACCTAGGACACAAGACGGCCACCGTACACACCACACCTAGGACACAAGACGGCCACCTTACACACCACACCTAGGACACAAGACGGCCACCTTACACACCACACCTAGGACACAAGACGCCTACTTTACACACCACACCTAGGACACAAGACGGCCACCTTACACACCACACCTAGGACACAAGACGGCCACCTTACACACCACACATAGGACACAAGACGCCTACATTACACACCACACCTAGGACACAAGACCGCCACCTTACACACCACATCTAGGACACAAGACGGCCACCTTACACACCACATCTAGGACACAAGACGCCTACCTTAAACACCACACCTAGGACACAAGACGGCCACCTTACACACCACACCTAGGACACAATACGCCTACATTACACACCACACCTAGGACACAAGACGCCTACATTACACACCACACCTAGGACACAAGACGGCCACCTTACACACCACACCTAGGACACAAGACGGCCACCTTACACACCACACCTAGGACACCAGACGGCCACCTTACACACCACACATAGGACACAAGACGGCCACCTTACACACCACACCTAGGAAACAAGACGCCTATCTTACACATCACACCTAGGACACAAGACGGCCACCTTACAAACCACACCTAGGACACAAGACGGCCACCTTACACACCACACCTAGGACACAAGACGCCTACTTTACACACCACACCTAGGACACAAGACGGCCACCTTACACACCACACCTAGGAAGACGGCCACCTTACACACCACACCTAGGGCACAATACGCCTACATTACACACCACACATAGGACACAAGACGCCTACATTACACACCACACCTAGGACACAAGACGGCCACCTTACACACCACACTTAGGACACAAGACGCCTAGCTTACACACCACACCTAGGACACAAGACGGCCACCTTACTCACCACACCTAGGACACAAGACGCCTACATTACACACCACACATAGGACACAAGACGCCTACATTACACACCACACCAAGGACACAAGACGGCCACCTTACACACCACACCTAGGACACAAGACGCATACCTTACACACCACACCTAGGACACAAGACGCCTACCTTACACACCACACCTAGGACACAAGACGCCTACCTTACACACCACACCTAAAACACAAGAAGATAACCTTACACACCACACCTAGGACACAAGACGCCTACATTACACACCACACCTAGGACACAAGACCGCCACCTTACACACCACACCTAGGACACAAGACGCATACTTTACACACCACATATAGGACACAAGAAGATAACCTTACACACCACACCTAGGACACAAGAAGATAACCTTACACTCCACACCTAGGACACAAGACGCCTACATTACACACCACACCTAGGACACAAGACCGCCACCTTACACACCACATCTAGGACACAAGACGCCTACCTTACACACCACACCTAGGACACAAGACGCATACTTTACACACCACATATAGGACACAAGAAGATAACCTTACACACCACACCTAGGACACAAGACGGCCACCTTACACACCACATCTAGGACACAAGACGGCCACCTTACACACCACACCCAGGACACAAGACGCATACCGTACACACCACATATAGGACACAAGAAGATAACCTTACACACCACACCTAGGACACAAGACGCCTACATTACGCACCACACATAGGACACAAGACGGCCACCTTACACACCACTCCTAGGACACAAGACGGCCACCTTACACACCACACCTAGGACACAAGACGCATACCTTACACACCACATCTAGGACACAAGAAGACAACCTTACACACCACACCTAGGACACAAAACGACAACCTTACACACCACACATAGGACACAAGACGGCCACTTTACACACCACACCTAGGATACAATACGACAACCTTACACACCACACCTTGGACACAAGAAGACAACCTTACACTCCACACCTAGGACACAAGAAAAACACGGCTACCTTACACACTTCTATTACGATACAACACGATTACCTTATACAATTCAAATTAAGACACAACACGGACACATTACACATTTCGGGTAGGACATCTTATATACTTCCAATTGGACACAACATAGACACACTACACATTTCGACTACACACAAAACGAACAAATAATACACTTCAAGTAGGACACCATTAGCGTCCACGAAAGTCTCACCTGGGCGGAACTAAGGAAGAACAACTGGTTGCTGTCGAGTCCTAATCCGGGCAGAATATCTTCTTCCTTGCCTCGGTGCTTCACCCACTTCCTGTAGGCCTACAACCGACCACACTTGGGCTGACAGACCGAGGTAACCGACCACACACTTGGGCTAACAAACCGAGGTAACCGACCACACACCTGGGCTGACAGACCGAGGTAACCGACAACACACTTGGGCTGACAGACCGAGGTAACCGACCACACACTTGGGCTGACAGACCGAGGTAACCGACCACACACTTGGACTGATAGACCGAGGTAACCGACAACACACTTGGGCTGACAGACCGAGGTAACCGACCACACACTTGGGCTGACAGACCGAGGTAACCGACCAAACGGTAGGCCAGTCAGGCCGAGGTAAACGACCACAAACTACGATTGACAGACAGAGGCAACCGACGGCAAACTAGGGTTGACAGACCGAGGTAAACGATCACACACTTGGACAGCCATACGTTAAATATATCATTTAGACGAGATACATATATTATGCGTAGATCTCTTAGATGTGTTATGACTTCTTTATTATCCCTCCCTCCATCCTTCCCTCCATTCTTCCCTCCATCCTTCGCTCCACCCTTCCCTCCATCCTTCCCTCCATCCTTCCCTCCATCCTTCCCTCCATCCTTCCCTCCATCCTTCCCTCCGTCCTTCCCTCCGTCCTTCCCTCCGTCCTTCACTCCACCCTCCCTCCCTCCCTCCCTCCCTCCCTCCCTCCCTCCCTCCCTCCCTCCCTCCCTCCCTCCCTCCCTCCCTCCCTCCCTCCCTCCCTCCCTCCCTCCCTCCCTCCCTCCCTCCCTCCCTCCCTCCCTCCCTCCCTCCCTCCCTCCCTCCCTCCCTCCCTCCCTCCCTCCCTCCCTCCCTCCCTCCCTCCCTCCCTCCCTCCCTCCCTCCCTCCCTCCCTCCCTCCCTCCCTCCCTCCCTCCCTCCCTCCCTCCCTCCCTCCCTCCCTCCCTCCCTCCCTCCCTCCCTCCCTCCCTCCCTCCCTCCCTCCCTCCCTCCCTCCCTCCCTCCCTCCCTCCCTCCCTCCCTCCCTCCCTCCCTCCCTCCCTCCCTCCCTCCCTCCCTCCCTCCCTCCCTCCCTCCCTCCCTCCCTCCCTCCCTCCCTCCCTCCCTCCCTCCCTCCCTCCCTCCCTCCCTCCCTCCCTCCCTCCCTCCCTCCCTCCCTCCCTCCCTCCCTCCCTCCCTCCCTCCCTCCCTCCCTCCCTCCCTCCCTCCCTCCCTCCCTCCCTCCCTCCCTCCCTCCCTCCCTCCCTCCCTCCCTCCCTCCCTCCCTCCCTCCCTCCCTCCCTCCATCCTTCCCTCCATTCTTCCCTCCACCCTTCCCTCCACCCTTCCCTCCATCCTTCCCTCCATCCTTCCCTCCGTCCTTCCCTCCGTCCTTCACTCCACCCTTCCCTCCACCCTTACCTCCATCGCTGTCTTCCTCCCTCCCTCACACCTCCCTCCCTCCCTCACACCTCCCTCCCTCCCTCCCCCCTCCCTCCCTCCCTCCCTCCCTCCCTCCCTCTCTCCCTCCTTCCCTCCCTCCCTCCCTCCCTCCCTCCCTCCCTCACTCACACCTCCCTCCCTCCCTCCCTCCCTCACACCTCCCTCCCTCCCTCCCTCCCTCCCTCCCCCTCCCCTCCCCTCCCCTCCCCTCCCTCCCCCCTCCCTCCCTCCCTCCCTCCCTCCCTCTTTGTTGTGGTTAGATGGGATATGATACACGCTAGGTGTATTTTGAGACAGAGTATGTGTGTTATAATACGTGTTACTCACACGAACGCTCTCCTTCAGTCCGCCGGCGTCTGCGATGTTCTCATCCAACGTCTGTGTCCCGTTGATCTGTGGACGCGATCATTGCAATAAGACGTCAAGTCACACACAGTGTCACCAAGGACTCTATGGCTTGTGGAACTATAAGATCCTTGCAAGTTGTGGTCACGTTTATGTTTTTCCTGGCGTTAATTACTATTCGACTGACGTTTCAGCGCATGCGCGATAAATGTAAAATCATCAGTGTGCAGCGAAACGCAAAGCATTAGTGATACAAATATCAAAGGTTGTTTGTTAATTATCCTGTGGTGATTATTGTGAAGAGTTGCTTAAAATGTCATTCAATACATTAACATGTTACGATTGTTGACATCACTGTCACGGATTGCCTCATGTTAATTTGCGCCAGATAACTTTGCTGTACGATTATATGTGGCAGATATATGTCAAACTAAAGATGTATTTAATATGTGATTCACTGGGAAGCGTTAACGTATTTAAAGGGAATAACAACAAGGCGTGATATAAAGTTTTGTTGTTGTATATAGATAAAGTATACTTTTACGTGCAACATTTGAGTGTGTTTAAAAAATAAAAAATAATTATCTATATGCTTATAATGTTATAATAAACACGGCTTGGCCGCAGATCCCGCTGAATTTTCAGATTTAATGAGTTTACCAGTTATGACGTCATATCCCAGCATCAGTAGAAGCGCGGCAAAAATATACATATTTCAAAGATACCACTGGCATTGCATAAAGTGTGGAATTTCTAATTCCTTTTTTTCTTGGTTTGGTAGGTATGACTATAAATATAAGGATGTAATATAATACGAATTTAAGCATTACATGTTTTTATTCCCTTGCCAGTGGGCTTTTTAAAATATCCATATTTTTGCCGCGATTATAGGGATACTGGGATGTAACGTTCATAGCTGGTAAACTCAATAAATGTTAAATTTCCGCTGAATCTGCGCGCAAGCAGTGTTTAATATAACATTTTAAACATCTCAATTCTTTATGTATTTTTTAAACACACTCAAATGTTACATATAATCATATACTTAATGTATATACAACAAAAGAAATTCATATAATGCCTTGTTGTTATACCTTTTAATGGCAACTAAAGACAACGACTGACTCGCGCATGCGCAGAAACGTAACCCGGATACATTTTTACGCCAAGAACAACGCAAACGCCACATTACAGGTAGCGTCACGTCTACACTCCGTCAATTCACTGACGTCACTGCCGTCAGATCAGTCGTTCAGGCCGAATGTGAAGTCGAAGTTACGGGGAACCGTTTCATTAAGAAAAAAGAGTTCTTCAGGAGATTTCATCATTAAACAAAACCCATTGTTAAATTTGATGAGTTGTTTAGAAACGCAAATATCCGTTGCCATATTACAGAGGACAATCTTTCTAAGACACACCGGTGACATTGTATGGCTGCGAATCGCTGTGTTGATAGTTTTCAGGTATTCAAGATGACTGCTGAGGAATAAAATTTATTTTTAACAGCAACATCGACAGGTAAATGGAAACAACTATTTCGACAACATTTGTTAAAGTTTACGTACATTAAGTTCCGGAACGGTGTATCTACTGAATTGGTCCACAAGGCACTGTCCCTTCCGGGTAAAGTCATCCGCAACGTTTTTCGGCCACCACTCCTTCTGGTTCCCGTGCAGATCAAACTGACGGCCTGGTAAGATGAACATGTCACTTTGAGACAAACTGACGGCCTGGTAAGATGAACATGTCACTGTGAGACAAACTGACGGCCTGGTAAGATGAACATGTAAGTGTGAGTCAAACTGACAGCTTGGTAAGATGAACATGTCACTATGAGACAAACTGACGGCCTGGTAAGATGAACATGTAAGTTTGAGTCAAACTGACGCCCTGGTAAGATGAATATGTAAGTGTGAGTCAAACTGACGGCCTGGATAGATGAACATGTAAGTTTGAGTCCAACTGACGCCCTGGTAAGATGAACATGTAAGTGTGAGATAAACTGACGGCCTCGTAAGATGAACATGCAAGTTTGAGTCAAACTGACAGCTTGGTAAGATGAACATGTAAGTGTGAGACAAACTGACGGCTTGGTAAGATGAACATGTAAGTGTGAGACAAACTGACGGCCTGGTAAGATGGACATGTAAGTTTGAGTCAAACTGGCGGCCTGGTAAGATGAACATGTAAGTGTGAGACAAACTGACGGCCTGGTAAGATGATCATCTCACTGTGAGTCAAACTTACGGGCTGGTAAGATGAACATGCAACTGTGAGTCAAACTGACGGCCTGGTAAGATGAACATGTAATTGTGAGTCAAATTGACCGCCTGGTAAGGTGAGCATGCAACTATGAAACAAACTGACAGCCTGGTAAGATGAACATGCAACTGTGAGACAAACTTATAGCCTGGTAAGATGAACTTGCAACTGTGAATCAAAAGAATAGCCTGGTAAGATGAACATGTAACTGTGATACACATACTTGTAGCGGTTGGTGTATGTGTGCGTGTGCGCATCCGTAAATTCGTGGACAAAATGTGTATTATCGCGATGTTATCCTCACACGCACGCACGCATGCACGCACGCACGCACACACACAAACACACACACACACACAAACATTAATGCTGGTATGATATTCGATATTGGGAAAGCACACGCGCAGGCGCAGGCGCAGGCGCAGGCGCAGGCGCAGGCGCAGGCGCAGGCGCAGGCGCAGGCGCAGGCGCAGGCGCAGGCGCAGGCGCAGGCGCAGGCGCAGGCGCAGGCGCAGGCGCAGGCGCAGGCACAGGCACAAGCACAGGCACAAATTTAAAAAGTGTAACAATGACGCAGTAATAACGCAGTAGCCACACACCGTTGTTGTCGAAACAGTGAGTCATTTCGTGTCCGATTATAAAGCCGATTCCACCGTAATTCAAACATCTACACAGGAAATACACATAATAGGTGTTGACTTAATTACTTCTACATTGTACATGAGTGAAATTACAAGTAATATGTTAACTATTTAATAACATCACATTCCCTTTGAGTAGGACGTAGAAATTACTTCAAAAAGTAACAGTTACATTATTTACCATTTACAGTTTTAGCTACAGACCGAAACAAAAAGACCTGCAATACTCTACACGAACCTGAATCCATAAACTTCTCTTGTGTTTTATCGAATCATGTGTACGTCGTTACATGACACTATTTGTACGTCGTTACATGACACTGTTTGTATATCGTATCAATACACTATTTGCATATAGTTACATGACACTGTTTGGACATCGTCACAAGACACTATGACACTAGTTGTATATCGTTACATGAAACTATTCGTATATAATTACATGACACTATTTGTACATCATTACATGACACTATTTGTGCATCGTTACGTGACACTATTTGTACTTCGCTACAGGACATTATTTGTACTTCGATACAGGACACTATTTGTACTTCGCTACAGGACACTATTAGTACTTCGCTACACGACACTATTTGTACTTCGTTACAGGACACTATTTGTACTTCATTACAGGATACCTCTAGTTGGATTTCCTGTACATGAACAACGCGGCGCCCCCTTTACGCGTGAGCCGGCCATTCAAACCATTCAAATACCATTGAATGGTACTTGAATGGTCCTAGGGAGTATTACGACCAAGGGTATCGGAATGATATCTGAGTGTTTTTTTAATGATATTTTGGATTCGTTGTACCGTTCAGTGGTATTGAATGGTATTTTAAATTGAATTGAGAGTAGCACTGAGTCCTACTGAAATATCATTGAATGGACAATGGTACTGAATGGTATTCAGTGGTAATCAGTGGCATACCACTGGCTCTTTTTTGTAAGGTTGTGAATACATGGACATGTAAAGAGAAACATACTTCGGGTAGGCCTTGCTGTACATCGGCGGCTGCAGGACTGCGGCAGGAAACACTGAAAGACAAAACTCACGTGATAGGTTTGTCTCGATTCAACGGTGGCCAACGCATCTCCTGACGGATACGTGTAGTCACAGAAACTGTGGGGTTGCGCGGGAAATAAGTAGCATTATCTCCCCGATCAAGACGACCAAGGATCAGGGTTACTACTGCGAAAACCGAGTACGTTTTATACCCCGTAAATTTATATTTATCCACGGTCCACATACATACCCGCTGCCCAACCGCGACGCTAGGGGGCGCCACCGCCGTCGCCACTACAGTTGAAGTGAATGGATGGATGACGTCATGGACGATTTAACAAGATTGAGCAAGATTGCCAAGTTGATTCAACTCTAAATGGCAGGTGGACTAGGAAGCCCTTTGGATTATCGAGAGTCTTACCTATCTTAGGTCTTAGGTATATGTCGATTTATTTTTAAATATATTAACACTACTAGCACCAACACAATCAGCTGATGATCTGTTCCATTTGTTTACTGTTCTTTGTGAAAATGAAATGGTCTAATATCTAGTCTACACTGATTCTTTGCTAATGTAACTCCATGGCCTCTCGTCCTTCTCTCTTCCTTGACCGAGAAAACACATTTCTGTCAATATTTTCATACCCATTCAATATATTCAATATATTAAACATCTCAACCTGATCTCCTCTCAATCTTTTGGTTTCCAGTGTCGTTAAACCACATCCCCTTAGACGCATTTCATAACTAATATTCTTGAGTTTTTGTATCATATTGGTTGCTCTCCTTTGTACTCTTTCTAGCATATCAATATCCTGCTTGCGATATGGCCTCCATGCTTGTATACAATATTCTCAATGAGGTATAACTATTGTTTTATACAGCGGTAATATTAGTTATTTTTCTGTGCACCCTATATTTCGACTAATTAATCCAAGAATTTTTTTTCCCTTCGCTGCTGCAATTCCATTCTGCTCTAATACCTTCATGTCAGCACTAAAAATTAACGGTAAGTTCTTTTCCTTTAAGGTAGTATTTAGTACAGTACCTCCCATTGTATATTGTGCATCTTCATTCCCATGTACTGTGTGGAGGCACTTAAACTTCCCAACATTAAACAGCATTTACCACTTTTCAGACCATTTTGTTAACTTATTAAGATCATATAATACATGCTGTCTACCTGCATCACTTTTCCTTTTCCTAAACACTTTTATGTCGTCCGCAAACTTCAACACCTTGCTCGTTATGTCATCATCCAAATCATTGATATATATATATATATATATATATATATTAATAATAATAAAATAGGTCTCAATACTGATCCCTGCGGTACTCCACTAAAAACCGATTTCCAGTTTTAAACCGCCTCATTAACTACTACTCTTTGTCTTCTACCAATAAGCCATTGTTCTATCTAGTTAATCATACCATTTCCCATGCCAAATGCCTTTAGTTTAAGTAGTATTCTTTGATGTGGCACTGTGTCAAAGGCTTTTTTTTATAAATCTAAATAGAATATATCTACTGGTGATAACTCATCTACCCTCTTTGTGACATCTTCCAAAAAACATACCATATTTGTTAAGCTCGACCTCGCTTTTAAAACCCCATGCTGAGATGGGTTATCAATTTATTTTTAACAAGAAAATCAAATAAGTTATCTTTAATTAGTCTTTCTAATAGTTTGCAAATCCCCGATGTTAGACTCAATGATCTATAGTTCTCAGACTTGTTTCTCGGACCTTTGTTAAATAATGGTATAATGTTTCCTTCCTTCCATTCTAGCGGAACTATTCCCTCCTCTAATGACACACTGAACACTGTCGCAAGCGGCATGCTGATTTGTTCTACAATTTCCAATAGTAATTTGGGAGGAAACCCATCCACTCCAGATGATTTATTATCCTTCATATCTCTTATTTTCATAGCTACCATTTTTGGGGTTACAATTAGTTGTCATAAATAGTCAGACTCTCTCCCTTCGAACTTAGTCTCTAGTACTGGTAATATACTAATATCGTCCCTGGTAAATACCGAAATAAAGTACTAACTTAGGTTTTCTGTCATTAAGTATCCCACTATTATTATGTTTCCATACCTTCTAGAGGATCGACCTTATCCCGAACTTTCTGTTTACTTCGAACATACACATACAAACTCTTGCTGTCATGTTTTATATTAAAAGCAAATTTGTGTTCATATCATCTCTTTCAATTTCTAATTTCAGCTGTACACTCCAGTGTACATGTCACGTCGGGTCACCGTAGTGCACATGTCACGTCAGGTCACCTTAGTGCACATGTCACGTCGGGTCACCCTAGTGTTCATGTCACGTCGGTTCACCCTAGTGTACATGTCACGTCGGGTTACCCTTGTGTATCTGTCACGTCGAGACAGCCTAGTGTACATGTCACGTCGAGGCACACTAGTGTACATGTCACATCGAGTCACCCTGGTGTATATGTCACGTCGAGTCACCCTATTGTACATGACACGTCGAGTCACCCTAGTGTACATGTCACGTCGAGTCACACTAGTGTACATGTCACGTCGAGTCACCCTAGTGTATATGTCACGTCGAGTCACCCTAGTGTACATAACACGTCGAGTCACCCTAGTGAACATGTCGCGTCCAGTCACACTAGTGTACATGTCACGTCGCGTCACCCTAGTGTATATGTCACGCCAAGTCACCCTAGTGTACATGACACGTCGAGTCACCCTAGTGTACATGTCACGTCGAGTCACACTAGTGTACATGTCACGTCGAGATACCCTGGTGTATATGTCACTTCGAAGCACCCTAGTGTACATGTCACGTCGAGTCATACAAGTGTACATGTCACATCGAGTCACCCTAGTGTATATGTCACGTCGAGTCACCCTAGTGTACATGACACGTCGAGTCACCCTAGTGTACATGACACATCGAATCACCCTAGTGAGCATGTCACGTCGAGGCACCCTAGTGTACATGTCATATTTGTAGTGACGTATTCAGTTTATGATTTACACGCCTCGTACAACATCCATACAGTGTTTGCTTCAGATACCAGAAACCATCCCCCATCTTGCGAAGTCCATTTCAAGCGGACGGAGATTTTGCGATTGACGACACATAAACAGGACCTAACAGTTGAGACGCGCGTCAAATCTCGATATCCCCGATTGCGAACGATGGATATCTACGGATTTCTAAATTGTGCCGTGAACCGGGGCCATTTTCATAGTTAACCTGTTTTTACGTTTTCTGCACGAACAAATGTTAGGAACTTGAATTTGGTTGATTTCATCGCAACGTCCACAATTGTTGAAAATACAATAAACCTGAGCGTACACCCTGTCCTCGACGGATTCGTAAAGTTTCTTCAAGTTTCCTCTCTTATCTTCTTTCACCATATTCATGACGTTCTCGATGTAGGTGTGTTCATACGTAAGGTTCTGTCAGAAACATTCAGTGTCAGTGCAATGTGTTTTGTAATAGTCGTATTTTGTTTAGACTTAATGAAGGTGTCGAAACGACTTTGTCTGCGATACTGTTAACTGGAACATTTCGATGGTATTCGGGTTTTTAACATAAATACCATCACAAAGTCATAATGTAATGTACCGGTTCCGTTCGCTGGTTCCGAGTTACCATTTTATGTATGTGCGAGGGCGAGGGCGGGAATACATGTGCGTAGTTTGTAACGTCGTTCTCTTGTGATTTGATAACACAAACATAACACATGACATCCTATTATGCAGACACTAGAAATTATGGCTATTTAATAGTTGTCGTTTCTGTGTGGTGTTGTTTGTGTTCGCCTGAGAAGAAGTTTCTGAGGTGTCGACCAAACCTGACTAAACCTGTGGAGACAACGTGAGAAGACGGAAAGACAGAGACAGCAGACGCCGGGAGGAACCCTTACAAAAAAGAGCCAATGGTATACCACTGATTACCATTGAATACCATTCAGTATCATTCAGTACCATTGGACCATTCAATGCTATTTCAGCAGGAGTCAGTGGTACTCTCAACGGTAAATTAAAATACCATTCAATACCACAGAACGGCACAAATAATCCCAAATATTATTCAAAACCCCATTCAGTTACCATTCAAATTCCCATGGCAATATTACCTCGTATGACCATTTAAGTACCATTCAATAGTATCAGTGGTATTTGAATTGTATGTGAATGGTATTTGAATGTTATTTATTGAAAGGGAAGGAGAAAGCTGGAGGTGTATTATTGTCGGCGTGTGCGGGCAATTGGTTAAATCGTCACGTACAGCCTCACGTGAACGTGACAACAGAGACCTGAGGCTGCCCGTTTTCGACGGCTAGTGGAGGACACTGACAGAGGCAGGGCACTACTTGTTCGGCGCAAGTGCAGCCTTTGTGCATTTTCTGACATCAAGCGACATTGTGCAGAAGGGAAGAGTTGCGTAGAGGTGATGGAAGAAGAGAGTCAATAGTCTGTTGATGTTAAACAATGGAATAACACGCAGTGCGGAGTGGCGTCGCTAGGTGGAGCCAGCAGCGCATGAACGACGAGGGGAGAAAAGGAAAAACGAAAACACAAGATATAAAATTATGATCAGTTTCAAAGCCGCCCTCTCGCGGACAGGCAGAGACAGATGAGGACAACACAACAGCAACAACACCAATATCAATAAAAACAACAACAATAACAACATACTGAGCACGTATTCCTTGTTGACAACTGAAATGGCGTCGACAACATTCACTGATCTAACAGCGCAATCACCAATTGATCACTCGTCTCACCTCTTGGTACATCTTGTCCAGGAAGACGTCATCCATGATGTCTTCATCTTAGCCAATTTCCACCTTCATCGCTTTGGCCTATTCAAAGTGTAGTACCTATTTTAACACAGTGTGTGTGTGTGTGTGTGTGTGTGTGTGTGTGTGTGTGTGTGTGTGTGTGTGTGTGTGTGTGTGTGTGTGCAAAATACTTAAATGACATTTATGAAATGCGTATATAACTATTCACGAACACTACTTAAAATGCTATACTATTACTTTCTCGACAAATATCGCAGCTATTTGTCTGATATCAATTGATTTCAACAATCGACAGACACAGGCGAGGTCACAATGCAGAATACCTTCTGTCTGATCTGTCTGATCTGTATCACCTGTCTGACCTGTCTGATCTATCTGACCAGTCTGATCTATCTGACCTGTCTGATCTGTTTGACCTGTCTGACCTGTCTGACCTGTCTGGCCTGTCTGATCTATCTGACCACTCTGATCTATCTGACCTGTCTGATATGTTTGACCTGTCTGATCTATCTGACCAGTCTGATACATCTGATCTGTCTGAGCTGACTGATCTCTCTAACCCGACTGATCTATCTGACCTGTTTGACGTGTCTGACGTGTCTGACGTGTCTGACGTGTCTGACGTGTCTGACCTGTTCGACCTGTTTGACCTGTCTGATCTGTCTGACCTATTTGATATATCTGATCTGTCTGACCTATCCACATAGTTAGATCTTTAATCTTTCCCCTATAGACTAGAGTGACAAGCTGGCCCGCTGCACTGAAGCCATCTACTTGCACGGCAGAAAGTGCTGTACTCACTGGCAGGATGTATGGAATAGAACTTTTGAGCAACGTAATAAATGTAAAACGTATGTATGACGAAATTGATAACTTGGATATGTGTCGCTGTGTCGCTGTGCCCCTAGCCCTAGGCGTAGTTAAGACAATTCATGATTAATTTCTGGAGTAGGCCAGCAGGGCCAGCTGTTGAATGTTTTGAGTTGGTTCACTGTGTTGGGGTAGGGATCTAAATATTTGTCACTGTGGTTCCTTGGCAATGTTAGTAATGATCCAGTGGGATAGGCTGTAGCCTCCAGCTACATACTGGCTACAACGGTCATTGTGAAGTAGCAAGTATGGTTATTTCCTGTGTAGCGTACAACTGTACCAACCGACAGAAAACAGGATCCGGAGTCTTTGTCCACAGGTTATACAATATATACCATGGTAGCTTAGGTTATAATCTTTGCGAACCTATTTATGTTCCACAGCCGTTAAGTTAGGGAATTAATAGTTTTAAAACATTACCGTCATATACAAACTGACCAACAATAATACATGAAATAACCAAACTAATGCTGTTTAGGGGGGCATGAAAGAGAAACTGTGGTCATTTTAAGGAAACCTGTTAGTAAGACATCCCTGGTATTTTGTTGTAGTTTGCCTAATTTTATTTATCTATTGTTATTACTGTTGACACAGTATAATTAATTAGTTGACTATCTTAACATTACTACTTTTCTACCTTTCTACCTTTTCTACTACTGTTGTTGTTACTAATATTGGCAGCTCTGTTTTGTTGTTGTTTTCCCTATTCTCTCATCCACTTTGCATGGTCTGTTTTTTAATCTGTGAAACTGTAATTAATTATATAGGTGTGTGTATTCTCGCCAATGTCTTTGGAGGACGTAGTTGGTTGATTTTTAAATGACTTTTTTTGCAAAACACCGAACGAACGAACGAACGAACGAACGAACGAACGAACGAACGAACGAACGAACGAACGAACGAACGAACGAACGAACGAACGAACGAACGAACGAACGAACGAACGAACGAACGAACGAACGAACGAACGAACGACAGATAGAGCGAAAGGGAAGGTATACTAATGAAGAACCGTCAGAACGACTGACAAATGGATATAGTGCCATGCTTGGAGGAAGGCAGAGAGACAGGCTGGCAAGCAGACTGTCATAGAGATAGGCACTTAGGCACTCACACACACTATATCTGTAAGTATCCCGTAGGTAGTATGATGTATTTAGAAACATGATTAAAACATTACGTGTTGACAAACTTTCACTTTCGATACACATATGTGACTAATCTGTATTGCGCTGCAATGGTGCGAGAACTGAAACCTCATAGTGAGTATGGATTAGACAAACCGATTTATCTGTTCATAAGATGTTCCTCTTGACAACTGTGTTCTGCTATGACATTTCGTCCTGAACTGTGGCGACTACATCCAACTTATCACAGTCTAGCTGGTCTGGTATCAAGCGCACTGTGAACGCAATCCTGCTGGGCGCATAATTCAACGATCCAAATTACGTAATCCAATCAACATAGGACTGTAGGTCACGCATTGACACCATGTCACGGTATTGCTTGCATTGTATAATGCAGAGAATATAAAAACAAAATGGTCTTGTTCAAATATGTTGTTAATTATAGAGTTATCTAGATACGCTTGCATACTGATGTACTCCTGGCCTAGACGAGTTCACGACTACAAACCTGTGACACTTAAACAAAACCTTTAATAAGTGAGTTGATGTTTGCGGTTAACGAGAAGCAGGACACTAACAAATGCTTCCTTCAAACGGTCACGTAATCAATGCCGAATATTATTTTGTTACCATTAAAACGCAATACGGGTACAAATAAATAAATACCCTTTGGGCAGATTAAATTGCATTTTGTTGCACAGAGATGAAGAGATAAGTAATGTCTTCAATGTTGTACTGTTCATAGAAGGCATGATAATCATATAATCAAATCGTAAATAATTTAGTAATTATCTCTGTTTGATTTCTGATTAACCCAAGAGCGGCTATGGCCATCTGCACAAAAGAACTTCTCTTTCGGGATAAACCGGATTTCCATAAAACAGATTTTATCATGTTTTAAAACTATATTAACAGTTGCTTAGCTCTATAAGATTTCCAACGGTCATACTATTCCCAACTACTGCTAACACCATTTGCACGGTTGTTGTGTCACACTAATGTTGTAATGTAGATGACATCATATACGATTTAAATTACACCTGTAAAACAACCTAACATGTTGCGCTATAATAAGTATAACTGTTAGGTATTAACCAGTTTCTTTGCTGCTGTTGATTTATGACAGTCACACTTTGGATTTACTTACATCATGCTGCATTGGTGCTTGAGACACAACTATGTCACCAAGCACTCTTCCCCAGTACGCACGTGGGTGCGTAAACGACGCACGAAATGCACCTGATGACTCGCGCGTATTTGTTCAGGGCGTCACAATGACGCAATAACGTTTCATTCGTGCTTGCCATCTAGTGCGTCGGCAATGAGGTACCACAATAACTAATCCGACAGATGACGCTCTGACGCAACTAGGGTCGGTGTGCCGTCTTTTACGTATTCTTGACGTGTGTAAAATGCGGAACGGTTTGCGAAAAGATTTGCGGAACGCTTGCTTAAATCATCCTACAATCTAGCTGCTGAACTCGCATGAGTCAGAAGCCTCATACATAGCCAAATATGGATACAGTCTGACATGATCATCAATGTGAAGGCATAATATGTACATTAGTATACATTTACAGCCGATTGAACGTCGACTGGTGGCCCGACGACAGGTGTGCTGGCTCGATGACGACGATGACGAAACGGATGTTTAAAATCACCTACAGCTCGTCGTATGCATCACATGATACTGCTACTTCACAAATAGTTCAATATTGAAATCGTATAACATGTCCGTCAATATGAAAGCATAATGTCTACATTAATATAGCTTTACATTTGATGGAACGTCGTGGGACGTTCGATCGAATTCAGTGCAAAGATGGCGTTGTTTTGGCTGTTCTGTCTATTGAGCACACATGTCATGACATGCACACACATACAAACTATCGCTGGCTACGCGCCTGCACGGTCAATAGCTTACGTACCCTTCATATATATATGAAAAGGTATTTCACCATATAGAGAAAGGGTGACATAATAGCATTTGTCGTGGTTTCTGTTGATACAAACTGTGCAACGACATCAACGTGGAAACCTGGTCCTGGACCTGGTGCCGTTTCTTTTAAACAATGAATTACATGCACCCTAATCCAGACGTACACAATTTTATTTACAATGTCAATTACCTCACGCTGGTTTCATTGACACTATCAAATGTGTATATGTAACCACAATATAATTCAATTCAATAACATTAATTATTGTGTTAAATAACCACAGCCAAGTTCACCAAGTGATACACCAACCTTAATTTCACGGCCGAATACGATACAATGTAACATATTTTGCCCACTTAAAAATATCGCGCACTGCTATTCGTCGATATTAGTACAAAACAAATAAAAATGAGTATGTTTTGTAAGACCATGTGATCGGTTCGCGGCAAGAAAATGCGGGCTATTTCGACATTATCTCAGGTGGATGCAGTGGTCAAGGTTGTTCTTGAGATAGAGGGTGAGTGAGATATAAGCTGTTCAGTCGAAATAAACCCGGTATCGCTATCGGTATCTGCAAAAATGAAGGGTGACCGTGTAGCCGCGTAGCCTGATTCTAAGATGTGGGTATGTTCGACAAAGTCAAGACCAACAATATGTGATCAGAGCACTACAAAAATAACCGGGACCGCGCCATTTTTACTGTAAATGTGTACTAATGTAGGCATTATGCTTTCACAATGACGGACATGTAATAATACAAAATCAATTGTTAACTATGTGTGAAGTACCAGTTTCGTGTGAATCATACGGCGAATTGTAGATTATTTTAAACATCCGTTCCGGAATCGTTCTAGCATACGTCGCCATCAGTCAACGTTGCATCGACTCGGCTGTAAATGTACATTAATGTACATATTATGCCTTCACATTGATTAACATGATAGATTATATCCATATTTAGCTATGTGTGAGGTTTCGGAGTCATGCGACCTCAACAGCTAATTGAGTATAATTTAAACAAGCATTTCGCAAAACAAGCAAACAAATCCACGTTAGTCGCTGGAGGCGCTGAGACGCAACTACGGTCTCAGCGTATAAGCGCCTCTAGCGACTAACGTGGATTTGTGGAAGCCCATTGTAAAGGAAGCTTATTTTTGGGCATAATATTGGCAACAAGTTACAAAATCATCTAAATAGTATATAGAACTTAAAAACCGTTGTTGCCATTTTTACGATTTGGTCCCATAATAATGTGGCGGCCAATTTTAAAATGGCCGCCACACTTTATTTCGCCGTACGTTAATAACTGTTTCATCTAGAGAAATAATTGTGGAGTGCGGATATATGTTTTATGGGACAAGGATATCAAATAAACAATTGTTTGGAATTTGCCGGCTTTCGCGTATGCCATTTGTAAAGATGGCGGTCGTCAATACATATGTCACAATATCTAAAAAACATACATCACATTGAGCAATAATGTTGATGTCATTAAAAAGCATGGTGGATAGCGATATACACCAATATCCAATTGACCTTCATCAACATTCATATATCTGCCATTTGTAAAGATGGCGTCCGGCTCAGCCATTTACCCATAATATATTTAGAACTACGTAATCTAGAGCCAACACATTGATGCAAGATGTAAGGTTTTTAGACACGACTATTTAAATTTTATTACTTTTAACGTTTATTGACTTTCAAATATCCCATTTTGTAATATCCGCCATTTGTTGAGATGGCACCCGACAAAATCTCTAAAATTATTATATCCATAGCCTAAGAACTCCGTAATTTAGAGACCAAAGGTTGCTGTCAAAATACAACATTTTTATAAGTAGCTATGTGTTGTATTACGTTTGACTTATCCATTATTCTAATAGATGGCCCCATGGAACAGTATTATATCTGTATCTTAAGAGAGCCTGTTATCCCTATGTCTTATGATCTAAGTATCGTCGAACCGTGAAGCTGATGTGGAAATATATATGTTTGGAGGTAACGATTTAAAGATGGCTCTTACGTATATTGTGAAACGAACATTGGTTTGTTGATTTCAAAATTATGCCATAACATCCACCTCCACCCCACCCCATCCAACATCCACTGTAATTGCACGGCATTGTGAAGCGCATGTTGGCTTTTATGCATGAAAACTACCTTCCACAAACATTCACCTGTCTTCTGGAAACTGTCATAAAATCTTTTCATTTGATAATCATATGATAAGCACTGGGTTGACAAATGACAAAGGAAATCTTGCTGTCGTGGTGTGTAACTGCAATGTAGATGGAGTAGAAAGATGGCTCAGAAACTGAGATTCCGAGGGCAACGGCACAACTTTTCACCAGGATGCCCTATGCAAACTGTCATGTAGCCACACTAGATGTTCATGCATATGCACCTAAATGAAAAAGATTTTGTAATGCACAGCTGCATTGCCTCAGCTGCAAAACTAAACCAATCCTGAATTCTGGAGCTGGTGTTTCCTTGGTTTGCATTGACAACAATCGGCCACCATGGTGGTGCTATTCAGGCTCCAAAGATTTGGGATGAATGGGTCTAAGACTACATCCCCTGATCAAACATTCGCATGCACATGTGCTCGCCTTGTATATTCCAACCATGCACCATGGGTACGTAGGAATTTATTGAATCCTGTTTCATGAAAAATATTGCCTATTGCCTAGCCTAGGCTTGGACATGGCGATTAGTTGATCTGCGTCTAGATTAATACTGCACTCAAGTTAGAAACCAAAATATATAAACTACCTCACATAACCGTATTACATTTGATAAATTGAAAAAAAACTATGAGATGCACCCTAAATAGCATTAACGTTTCAGTACTCTATAAATAACTGTACGAACTGTATACATGTCTATATCAAAGCGCGTGGGTTTATTTACATCCAAAGCGATGCCTATATATGAGGTAGCTGAGATATCGCCACTGACCGAGTTGGAACCTTTATACAGCTGAGGGCGTAACGTTGACAAAAACGGTTTTGATTCTCGCGTGCAGCCGTGTGATAAGTCACGTGGTGTTGTCACTGACCCCCATACCCTGGAACAACATGTGCTCAGATGCACGGGCGTCGATCGGTGGGGGACGGGGGCATCTTGATCTTACTTTAGTTTAAAAAAATCATCATGCCGGGCTGCGGTGTCGCGCTGACATTTTTCCGGCGTTATAAACGTTCCGATTGACGTTTCTGCGCATGCTCGATAAATGTAAAATCATCAATGTGCAGCGAAACGAAAAAGCATTTATGGTATATTTACTACGTGCTGCTCGTTATGGTGTATATAACTTCTCAGCAAAGTTACATATCGCAAATTAACACGAGGCAAACAAGTTGTGAGGCATGTTTTGATGTTAGAGCGCCATAATCCGTGATAGAGATTTAAACAAACGTAATATTTTAATGTATTGAATGAAATTTGAGACAACTCTTCATAGTTGTCATCACAGGAGAGTTAACGAACAGCCCGTGGCAATAACACCAAACATGTTTTGTTATTCCGTCGATGATTTTAATTTTTTAAATAAATTAAATAAATTAAACACACGCACGCACGCACGCACGCACGCACGCACGCACGCACACACACACACACACACACACACACACACACACACACACACACATACAGTAGAGCGCAATGGCTCAGGGGTAGAGCTTCGACTACGAAAACCCGGGTTCGAATGCTGTGCTGGGGTGTTAAAATCTTGGGAAAATTTTCACTCAACATTGCTCCTGTTCACTCAGCTGTATAAATGAGCACGTGGCTATAGACAGTGGCGGATATGTGTACGAGCAGCCTTCTCGTATTAATTGTAGCATGTGGTTGGATGCTTCCCAGAGAAGCCGACATGGTGTCTGACTGAACAGGTCTGTCCGGGAAATAAAGTGTAAAGCGCTTTGAACGGTCCTGAGGACTGGATACTGCGCTATATAAACACTTGCCTGTACCTTTTTTAAACTTGCCTTTACACACACGTACGCACACACAAAGTAACTTTGAGATCTCACGTTGTGCCGATATCATCACATATTTGTAGTGACAAGTATTTTGTTCTGAATACACTCAACATTTTATTTCTTTAATGTAATTATATTCATGTAAATAATCATGTGTAAGCGAGCACTACTCACTAGAAATTTGACAGTTTTGATCTATATCTGTCCCGCCGTATACTTTGCTGGTTTTGATTAGAATTGATATGTGTTGACAGCGGTTTGTATCTGCCTTGTTTCATGACGTCACTGTGTCCCTTGGCTTCGTGACGTCACCGTGTCTCTCTGAGATCATGACGTCACTGCGTCGTCGTAGTTTCATGACGTTGTCGCGCTTACATTTTTCCGATCGTTAAAACCTTTCCGATTGACGTTTCTGCGCATGCGCGTATCTAGGGGATAAACGTAAGCGCTACCTACGATGGTCGCGCTTACATTTTTCCGGTCGTTAAAAACGTTCCGATTGACGTTTCTGCGCATGCGCGCATCTAGAGGCGCGCGCGACAGCGCTAGCTAGCTACGCTGGTTGTTGCTCACGTGTATTTAGGAGTTTGAGCGTTATAGCACGGACTAATTGGACCAGTGACAGCGGATAACAAAGCGCTGTCACTGGTTACGATTGATTGTGCTAGGATTTCCTGCTACATCTTTAGTAAATAAAAATATAGTAGTTATTGATTCGTATACAAAGCTGTATTGTTTATTTATCCTTAATATTAATAGTAATTGGATGGATAAATAAATAGTTGCACCAAGTTTGGCATAACAAAGTTTTGTAATTTGTTGTGTGATAAGTGGCTTAAATATGCATTTAACGCGTACACAGGAGGAAAATAATGACTTATACATTAACAATCTTTATATTATACTGACCAGTTTCCTCTAGTCTACGTTTAAATAATTACAGACTTTACCGAAGTAACATGATATATATTTGTTACATTTATTAAAATAACATCATGATCATCGTCTTACCTTCAGGAGTAAATGTGAAAAGATAATGTTAGTTATGTTCAGTGATGTTTTGTTGAAATGAATCCATACAGATATTTTATTGTATTCTGAATTTACTTCTTGAATAAGCCTGTAGCAGTTGTGTGTAAGTGAAACATATTGATGTCCTCTATAAATAGCACATAATGTTATTGTTTTAATACTGGCCTTTAAGTATAATATGAACATAACTGGACCCAGTACAATTCTTTGTGGTATAACTCATGTGGCCGCCATTACCTCTGAACTGGATTGATTAAGCAAACACTGTTGCCTAGTTCATTGTTGAAGCACAGTAGACAAACAATTAATCCTCATTCAATAACAATTTATTGTAAAAATAAAAATAATCCAAAATCCAATCTATCTTGCGTGGCTGTGGCTAAATTGAAATACATGCTGTATATAAAAAAAATCAATGAATTCTTGGGATAAAAAATTAAAACATTCCTCTTAAAGCAAAATAATTGTACATAGATCGTCTGTATAAAATGATCAAGATCACATCACATAATGACTAAAAATAAACATATATGCAACCAATCATGCATGCATATTTTTTAAACTGCAATATGCATTAAAGTGGTTAGATTTCACGATTCCACAAAAATATATTGCCAATTTGTTTTAAAATGTCTTATGTTATTTATTTACTGCTAAAATTGAAACTGTTTATTTACTTTTTGAAAAATACGCATGCATGATTGGATGCATATAGGTTTATTTTTAGTCATTATGTGATGTGATCTTGAACATTTTATAATCTGAGACATTATATGAGCAGTGGCGTGCACCATCCAGCTGTAGCCAAGCATGACAATGTCCAGAGAAGGGTACACTCAGCAGCGCTGAAGCATACTTTAAAAAGTGTGTTCAAACAGGCTAAATTCTAGTCGACTCAGTCAGTGGCAGTGCTGACTCGACATCGTCAAACGTTCATCACAAATAATACTAATTATTACATTAAGTAACGTCATTTGCATCGGAATATAACTATTGGGTTGCATTAACTAAGTCGTTTATGTAGAGTAGAAATGATACAGCAATGATAGGAGTGAGCCCTGCACCAGTGCATGGTCGTGTGTGTTTTCAATATCTTTATTTCAGATTGTCATAGTGCATACAGATGTCCACATAAACACTAAAAAAACAAGTGACTATAGAAAAATATAAAAGTATTGCACATGGTAAATAGAGAAAAAAAACATTGCACAATGGTACATTCCAGACTGGTACATTAAATCAAAAACTATTATGTATATACAACATTTTGATCCAATGTCGTCTTATCCTGGATTGCCATTTTATATCACTGTTGATAATTGCAATTACCAACTTATTATAAGAGCATCAAGTCTCCGCATGAATTTATATACAAGGTTTCTAATTACAGCTTTACTATCTGGTACATGGTATTCTACAAACATGGTGGAGGCACTGCAATATTTAGGCTGATTCAGCAATAAGCGAAACACATTATTGTAAGCCACATGAAGATTATGTATACTTGCTACTGTGTAATTCCACCACAGCTGAGCAGTATACATGGGAGAGCAGAAAGTTCTAAGCAAAGTCAGCTTCACTTCAGTGGAACACATGTAAAATTTCCGCAATAGTATATTACCCCTAGCATATAGTTGTCGGCATTGGCGTAAGATAGCTTTGTCATCACGTAATGTCTTAGAAATAAAGTGACCCAAATATTTCACATTATCCACTTCCTGGATTGTTTCACCATTAATCTTAAATGATGGAACATCAACATTGTTCATATAATTTTATTAGTTACTTTTAAATATTAACACAGCACTTTTCTTGGAGTTGTACTTGATATCATGATTTAACCCATAGAGTCCACATACCTGCATCAGTTCAGACAGTCTTGATACAGATGGGGACAGAATTACCAAGTCATCAGCATACATAAGATGGTTGATAGTTGTACTACATATTACACACCTTGTGTTACATTTGTTTAAAGCTATGGTTAAATCATCCACATATATATATTAAAAAGGTGTGGTGAGAGTATACCACCTTGCCTGACACCATTTGCAACATAAAAATGTTCCAACAATTTGCCTGACCATCTTATACACATAGTCTGATTCGAATACCAATATATAAGCAGTCTAACAATATATCCAGGCACTCCCCTGTCAATTAACTTTTGAAATAAGATAGAATGTTTCACTCTGTCAAAGGATTTAGAAGTTCATAACAGCATTGTCACTACAAGTGTTTCCATGTTACAAACGTCAAGTTCATAGCAACATTGTCACTACAAGTGTGTCCATGTTACAAACGTCAAGTTCATAACAGCATTGTCACTACAAGTGCTTCCATGTTACAAACGTCAAGTTCACAGCAGCATTGTCACTACAAGTGCTTCCATGTTACAAACGTCAAGTTCACAGCAGCATTGTCACTACAAGTGCTTCCATGTTACAAACGTCAAGTTCACAGCAGCATTGTCACTACAAGTGCTTCCATGTTACAAACGTCAAGTTCACAGCAGCATTGTCACTACAAGTGCTTCCATGTTACAAACGTCAAGTTCATAGCAGCATTGTCACTACAAGTGCTTCCATGTTACACACGTCAAGTTCATAGCAGCATTGTCACTACAAGTGCTTCCATGTTACAAACGTCAAGTTCATAGCAGTATTGTCACTACAAGTGCTTCCATGTTACAAACGTCAAGTTCATAGCAGCATTGTCACTACAAGTGCTTCCAAGTTACAAACGTCAAGTTCATAACAGCATTGTCACTACAAGTGCTTCCATGTTACACACGCCAAGCTTCTGCGTACAAAACACACCACACGTTTCGGGTGTGACACACTCTGTCAAAGTGACATTTTTGTCGACGGTTTATATTTCATATGCGACACTCTACGGCAAAGCGACAGCTATGTCAACTGTATATATTTGATGCGCCACAGACTACTAGGAAGATACATTTTTGTCATCTCTTCGCATATGCGATACTTTGCCGACTGTCTATTGTTCACTATATTTCCCACTAGTCAGTCTAACTAGTTCGTTTGCATTATTCCATTACAAGCAGATTGTTCTGCTCAAGCGAGTTAACGTCAAGCTCTCAGTACAACCGCTATATAACACGTCTTTGCTACATCACCACGCACCAACTGCCACATTCTGGCTGTCTAATACACTGCAAGCTGCTGCATCAACCGTTCGTTGTATTGCTTAGTTAGCCTTGTCTTGACGTTAAACGCGAACATTTAATGGCCAAACACTGTTCTGATATTAATTATATATGATTATCTTCCCATTTATCAAAAGCTAATACAAATATTGGCAGTGTTCACACCGTTCCTAAATTGAATAAACAATAATCACATCGTTAACTGCCGTCAACTAATGTCATGTTTCACATCTCGTCACTTCACGATAGGTCACGGAACTTCACGTGACAGCTCCGGCCATTTCGTTGAGTGGCTGGGCATTACCTTCAACGTCATGTCACCTACTAGATTATTGGAAATTTTAGTTATGAAATTGGTGAATCTAAAAGTCCAGAAACGCGTCGTTTTTTGATTCTTCTAAAAAATATCGAATTCATGTGGATTCATTATAATTTCCGTCACTCGTTAGTTTTAGGTCTTTCTGCCGTTCGCGTTGTAGTTCTCCATGTTCTCACCAGACGGCGCACTTTTTGGCGGGATTCATTTTGCTGCCGACCGGACAATTGTACGCATGCGCGAACTCTACGCAGTTTGACACGGAACCGATCACTCTAAAACACAGGGCAATAACGCGAGTGTCACTGGCGGTGCCTGACACAGGAATATTATACATGAACAGGTGCATGTGTCTACCTGATGGCAACAGTCATCGCGTTGTGTTGTCATAGTTATTAGTAACTAACACACTCCCTCACTTCCTCCCTCCCTTCCTACGTACTCCCTCCCTTTCTCCCCAGCCCTTCCCTCCCTCCCTTCAGCATTCCCTCCCTCTTTCTTTCCTACCTCTCTCCCCTCCCCTCCCTCATTCCCTCACCTCTGTCTCCGTCTCCGTCTCCGTCTCCGTCTCCGTCTCCGTCTCCGTCTCCGTCTCCGTCTCCGTCTCCGTCTCCGTCTCCGTCTCCGTCTCCGTCTCCGTCTCCGTCTCCGTCTCCGTCTCCGTCTCCGTCTCCGTCTCCGTCTCCGTCTCCGTCTCCGTCTCCGTCTCCGTCTCCGTCTCCGTCTCCGTCTCCGTCTCCGTCTCCGTCTCCGTCTCCGTCTCCGTCTCCGTCTCCGTCTCCGTCTCCGTCTCCGTCTCCGTCTCCGTCTCCGTCTCCGTCTCCGTCTCCGTCTCCGTCTCCGTCTCCGTCTCCGTCTCCGTCTCCGTCTCCGTCTCCGTCTCCGTCTCCGTCTCCGTCTCCGTCTCCGTCTCCGTCTCCGTCTCCGTCTCCGTCTCCGTCTCCGTCTCCGTCTCCGTCTCCGTCTCCGTCTCCGTCTCCGTCTCCGTCTCCGTCTCCGTCTCCGTCTCCGTCTCCGTCTCCGTCTCCCTCTCTCTCTCTCTCTCTCTCTCTCTCTCTTACTCACTTACTCCCTCCCACTCCCACTCCCTCCCTCACTCCATCCGCCCCGTCACCACTCTCTCCCCCCATTCACCATTCCTTCTCTCCTTCCCTCCCTCCTTCCCCCTCATCCTTCCTCCCTCTCTCACTCACATCCTCCCTTCCCTCCCCAACTCCCTCCATCCCAGCACGTTAAAGACAATTCGCGAAGAGTGATACCTGAACTTTCTTGCACTGTGCGGATCTGACGTCACCTGCGTCAGGTACTGCTCCCGTCGTGACGTACCACACCACATCTAGGACACAAGACGGCCACCTTACATACCACACCTAGGACACAAGACGGCCACCTTACACACGACACCTACGTCACAAGACGGTCACCTTACACGCCATACCTAGGGCAAAACACGGCTACCTTACACACTTCTATTACGATACAACACGATCACCTTATAGAACTCAAATTAAGACACAACACGGACACATTACATATTTCGGCTACACACAAAACGAACAAATAATACACTTCAAGTAGGACATTATTAGTGTCCACGAGAGACTCACCTGGGCAAAGCTAAGGAAGAACAACTGGTTGCTGTCGAGTCCTAATCCGGGCAGAATGTCTTCTTCCTTGCCTCGGCGCTTCACCCACTTCCTGTAGGCCTACAACCGACCACACTTGGGCTGACAGACCGAGGTAACCGACCACACACTTTGGCTGACAGACCGAGGTAACCGACCACCCTTGGGCTGACAGACCGAGGTAACCGACCACACTTGGGCTGACAGACCGAGGTAGCCGACCACACACTTGTGCTGACAGATCGAGGTAACCGACCACACACTTGGGCTGACAAACCGAGGCAAACGACCACACTTGGGCTGTCAGACCGAGATAAACGACCATACACTTGGGCTGACAGACCGAGGTAACCGACCACACCCTTGGGCAGGCAGATCGATGTAACCGACCACAGACTTGGGCTGACAGACAGAGGTAACCGACAACACATTAGGGCTGACAGACCGAAGTAACCGACCACACACTTGGGCTACTAGACCGAGTTAACCGACGACATACTTGGGCTGACAGGCCGACGTAACTGATCACACACTTGGGCTGACAGACCGAGGTAACCGACCACACACTTGGGCTGGCAGGCCTCGGTAACCGACTACACACTTGGACTGACAGACCGAGGTAACCGACCACACGTGGGCTGACAGACCGAGGTAACCGAACATACACTTGGGCTGACAGACCGAGGTAACCGACCACACACTTGGACTGACAGACCGAGGTAACCGATCACACACGTGGCCTGACAGACCGAGGTAGCCGACCACACACTTGGGCTGACAGACCGAGGTAACCGACCACACACTTGGGCTGACAGACCGAGGTAACCGACCACACACTTGGGCTGACAGAGTGAGGTAACCGACCACACACTTGGGCTGACAGACCGAGGTGATCGACCACACACTTGGATCGCCATACCTTAGAATTATAATTTAGACGGGAGACATGTGTTATGTATAGATCTCTTAGATGTGTTATGACTTCTTTAATACAGCCACCATCCCTCCCTCCCTCCCTGTCTGTCTCCGTCACTGCCTCCCACATTGCGTCCCTCTCCCAATGGGTCCCTAGTTCACTTCTTATTTAGCTACTACGCTTCGTTGCTCCATCCCTCCTTTCCGTCCTTCCTTCCTTCCGTCCTTCCTTCCTTCCTTCCTTCCTCCCTCCCTCCCTAGTCGGAAAAGGGGTGTACCGTGCACCCCGTGAAATATACTTTTAATTGGTATCACTAGATCGGAAAAAATACGTAGAAAACGGTTTGCTATGCTAACAAGTCAGCAAAATGTCCCACGTATCGTTTTTATGCAAATTAGTGCCGCCATTATTGAAAAATCAATTGTTTACTATATCTCAGGTACTACTGCAGATAACTGAAAAAATGAGATGTATAGACCCATGTTATGAGGGTCAGCGACCATAGTAAAGTTATTGTTGATATGATCACATGTGTCTTTGACAGTTTAATATGCAAATTAGTGCCGCGATTATCGAAAAATCTATTTTTCAACATATCTCGGTCAATATTGCACATAACAGCACAAACAAGGTGTCCATACTCATGCTTTCAGGGTCAACGATCATCAGAGGACCATTCTTGAAATAACTACGTGTGTTCCTGGCAAGCTATGCAAATTATAAAGTGCCAGCATTGTCGAAAATGTTTCTTTTACGCTGTATCTCAGCCAATATTGCAGGTAAGTTGAGAGGGCTTTTTGAGGGCATTTACTTACAAAATCGTGTTTTTGTACGACCAAAGGTTGATAAATGGGTCAAGTCAAGATATTGTGAATAAAAACATTTCACTAAGTTCATTTACCAACTCGCTGACTGATGCAGGTACACAGCACGCCAGAATTGTCTTTTCTTAGGTGGCGCGCCTCAACCTCCCATGGGCTTCATACGATAAGTGTTAGATCATCATTCACCATCGCTTTAACTGAAATCGTCAAAGTCAAACTGGTCCTTCCTCGTTTTCCTCCTCATCCTCTTTTTCCTCTTCACGACCACCAGTGTCCAGGAGGTCAACCAGTGGGTTTGGTAAAACAGCATCGCGGGAGCACACCTGTTCCAACAGTCCATCCTCAATCCTTATCCACACTTGATGTCATCGTAGGGATTTTGTTTTTCCAGGATGATTCGTCAGCACGCTTATGTAAGGTTATGCGGTGCGGTGATTCACCTGGTGGAGGTGTGGCTTCAAAGCAGATTGGCAGGGAGGAAGGCGTGCCAGGTCGACCTTAGGTTTGGAAGTGAGTTTCTCGTACTCACCCACGATCTTGCGAAGGAGTTTGGCACGGAGGCCGTCCATCGAAGACTCTCGGTTCTGTCCGTCCACCAGGCAGGTGAACTCTTCCAACTGCTCCAGGACGTGAGACTTGAGATCCCATTCATCACCGAATTGCCGTAACACTTTATGACACCTGGGTTTCTTCTCCAGCTTGTTCAGGGGCCCACCTTGCATTCCCTTTGAACGCACTGGTGCAGTCTTCCCCACTTAATACATACATCCCAAGAAGAGTCACACAGTAATCTTCTCCAAAGGATACTGCGAGATCAGAGAGGTTTATTAGTTGTCGATGTTTCCATGACCCGGTATCATGGTATACAGTCAGCTTGCTTGATGGCGTGGGAGTGCAAAGTATTTTAGACTGTGGATGGTAACTATCAGTCGAGAACAAGAAGTGCTTCTTACCCACCATCTCCTCCAAAACCTGCAGGCATACCCTTACCAATCTTCTCCCGATCTGTGATGAAATATCAAAACACAGGAGAGGTTGGGGCGCGATATTTCAGAGAAGATTATTCTGGCTGGAGCAGCGACAAGGAAACCATACGACTTTAATATGTTCCGTGCAAATGAAGACAACAAGAAGCAGCTCTGCCACCTCCTGCTGTGAGTATGGAGTGCTCAACAGGCAGCTTCAAGGCTGGAGAGAACCGAGATGGCTGTGCTGATCGTAGAAGGGAAAGCCCGTCAATTCATTTCATTGAACGAAGAATTGAGTTGAAAGTCCGTATTGCTATTATTACTACTATACAAATATCACATTATTCTTATTGAGGTGAGGTGGTGAACTTGGTTGGTTGAAGTGCGTGAACTGGCAACAATCTACAGCAACCAACCAATGATACCGAGATTGACACTAGAATGATGCTGTACATCCATCGCGCCTCACCCCTTGCATGGATACATGGATACAAGAACGCAGTAGTCAGAACCACTGACACAGATATCTTCGTGATTCTACTTTGCCACGTCCACGCCACCAAGCAAGCTGACTGTATACCATGATACCGGGTCAGGGAAACATCGACAACTAATCAACCTCCCAGATCTAGCAGTATCCCTTGCAGAAGACTACTGTGCGACTCTTCTAGGGATGTATTCAGTGGAGAAGACTGCACCAGTGCCTTCAAAGGGAAGGGGAAGGTGGGGCCCCTGAAAAAACTGGAGAAGAAAACAAGGTTTCATAAAGTGTCATGCAATTCGGTGAGGAATGGAATCTTAACTGTCACGTCCTGAAGAATTTGGAAGATTTCGGCTTCCGTGCCAAACCCCTGCGCAAGACCGGTAAGGATTCACTTCCAAATCTAAGGTTGGCCTGACTCGCCTTTCTCCCTGCCACTCTGCTTTGAAGCCACACTTCCAGTGGGTGGACCACCGCGTAGCCTTATCTAAGCGTGCTGACGAATCCATCCTGGAAAAACCAAATCCCTACGATGATGGTCATGGTTAAGGACTGAGGATGGAGTGTTGGAACCGGTGTGGTCCTGCGGTGCTGCGTTACCAAAACTCACTTGTTGATCTTCTGGACAATGGGGATCATAAATATGTAGACGAGGAGGAGGAAGAAATCGAGGAAGGACGAGTTTGACTTTGACGATTTCAGTTAAAGCGATGGTGAATGATGATCTAACACTTATCGTATGAAGCCCATAGGAGGTTGAAGCGCGGCACCTAAGAAAATATAATTATGGCTTGCTGTTTACCTGGATCAGTAAGCGAGTTATTAAATGAACTTAGTGGAATTTCTTTATTTGCAATACTTGAAATTGACCCCCTTATCCACCGTTGGTCATAAAAACAATACGATTCCGTAAGTAGATGCCCTCAAGAAACCCTCTCAACTTACCTGCAATATTGGCTGAGACACAGCGTAAAAGTCAAATGTTCGATAATGCTGGCACTTTATAATTTGCATAGCATGCCAGGAACACACGTTGTTAACTCAAGAATGGATCTATGATGATCGTTGACCCTGAAAACATGAGTATGGACACCTTGTTTGTGCTGTTATGTGCAATATTGGCCGAGATATGGTGAACAATTGATTTTTCGATAATGGCGATCCTAATTTGCATATTAAAATGTCAAAGACACGTGTGATCATATCAACAATAACATGATTATGGGCGCTGACCCTCATAACATTGGTATATACATCGTATTTTGTCGGTTATCTGCAATGCTGGCTGAGATATATTAAAACAAAAATGATTTTTCAATAATGGCGGCACTAATTTGCATAAAAACGATACGTGGGACATTTTGCTGACTTGTTAACATAGCAAACCGTTTTCTACGTATTTTGTCCGATCTAGTGATAGCAATTAAAAGTGTATTTCACGGGGTGCACGGTACACCCCTTTTCCGACTAGACTATTTATCTCCTTCCCCTTTGCCCCTTTCCCACCTTCCCTTCATACATACCACAGTCCCTGCCTCCCTCTCCTCCTCCACGGGGTAGATGTGTTACGAACAGGTATAGGTATGAGCCTGGATAGGCGTGTTACGAGACAGAGTGTAATGGGTAGATGTGGTATGCTAGGTGTGTTCTGAGATAGCGTTTGTGTGTTATGCTACGTGGTACTCACAAGAAAGCCCTCCTTCAGTCCGCCAACGTCTGCGATGTTCCTATCCCGCGTGAGGTTCCTGTTGATCTGTGGACGCGATCATTGCAATAAGACGTCAAGTCACACACATTATCAACAAGGATTCTATAGCTTTTGTAGCTATAAGATTATTGGGGTCACGTTTACATCTTTCCGGGCGTTAATCAGTATCCGAGCGACGTCTCAGCGATTGCACGATAAATGTAAAATCATCACTGTGCAGCGAAGCGCAAAGCATTTCGTATACAAATACCAAGGTTTGTTTGTTAATTATCCTGTGGTGATTATTGTGAAGAGTTGTTTAAAATGTATTTCAATACATTAACGTTTTACGATTGATGTCACAGGTTATGGCGGACTTGCTTATCTCGTGTTAATTTGCGCCTGATGACTTTGATGAACGGTTGTAAGTGGCAGATATATTTCAAACTAAATATATATTTAATATGAGATTCACCCGTAAGCGGTAAAGTACTTAATAGAAGGTAATGACAACGGCTGACTCGCGAATACGCAAACATGAAATCCGGATAAGTGTTTACGTCACGAACAATGCAAACGCTACACTACAGGCCGTACAGCATCACGTCTACATCCAGTCAATTCAATGATTTCGCTGACGTCGGATCAGTCGGTCAGGACGACAGTGAAGTCGAAGTTAATGGGAACCGTTTCACTAAGACAAATCGATTTTAGGGAGATTTCATCATTTAACCAAATCCATTTTTAAATTTGATGAATTATTTAGAAACGCAAATATCCGTTGCCATATTACAGAGGACAATCTTTCCATGACACATCCGTGACATTGTCTGGTTGGCGCAGTTTTCAGTTATTAAAGATGACTGCTGAGGATCAAAATTGATTTTAAACAGCACAATTGACAGGGAAATGGAAATAACTATTTCGACAACATTTGTTACATTTTACTTACGTTAAGATGAATTTCCGGAACGGTGTAGTTTCTGTATTGGTCCACAATGCACTGCGCCTTCCGGGTTAACTCATTCACCACCTTTTTTGGCCACCACTGTTTCAGGTTGCCGTCCAGATCATTCTGACGGCCTGATTAGATGAAAATGCAACTGTGAGACAAACTGACGGCTTGGTAAGATGAACAAGTAACTGTGAGTCAAACTGACAGCCTGGTAAGATGAAAATGTAACTGTGAGACAAACTGACAGCCTGGTAAGATCAAAATGTAACTGTGAGTCAAATTGACAGCCTGGTAAGATGAAAATGTAATTGTGAGTCAAACTGACAGCCTGGTAAGATGAAAATGTAACTGTGAGACAAACTGACAGCCTGGTAAGATGAAAATGTAACTGTGAATCAAACTGACAGCCTGGTAAGATGAAAATGTAACTGTGAGTCAAACTGACAGCTTGGTAAGATGAAAATGTAACTGTGAGACAAACTGACAGCCTGGTAAGATGAACAAGTAACTCCGAGTCAAACTGACAGCCTGGTGAGATGAACATGTAACTGTGAGTCAAACTGACAGCCTGGTAAGATGAAAATGTCACTGTGAGTTAAAACTGACAGTCTGATAAGATGAATATGTAACTGTGAGTCAAATTGACAGCCTGATAAGATGAACAAGTAACTGTGAGACAAACTGACAGCCTGACAAGATGAACAAGTAACTGTGAGACAAACTGACGGCCTGGTAAGATGAATATGTCACTGTGAGTTAAACTGACAACCTGATAAGATGAACATGTAACTGTGAGACAAACTG